>OZ038401.1:15886856-16476586 GCA_964036045.1 Eutreptiella sp. 'Long Island Sound 2002' | reverse complement strand
TATCTGGGTATTAGGTCCGGGGGGGGGGGGGGGGGGGGGGGCGGCTCCCAAGGGATTGGTACACACAACCTGCTTATGCAGCTTTTCACCCTGGGTAGCTCAAAAATCGAAGTTTTCGAAACTTGTTTTTTGGGTATTGTGACCACCTAAAATGACCATCCAAGGTATGTAAAGCATGTTTTAGGGCGTATGTACATGTTTTTCACCCTATTTGGGTATCAATTCGGGGGGGGGGTGGGGGGTCTCCCAAGGGATTGGTACACAACCTGCTTATGCAGTTTTTCCCCCCGGGCCGCTCAAAAATCGAAGTTTTCAAAACTGGTTTTTCTGATATGGTGATCACTGCTCCTGCTGCTTTCAACCTGGGCAGCTCAAAAATCGAAGTTTTGAAACTTTTTTTTTCGACATTGTGACCACCTAAAATGACCATTCAAGGTATGTAAAGCATGTTTTAGGCTGTATTTACGTGTTTTTCACCCTATTTGGGTATTAGGTCCGGGGGGGGGGGGGTGGTGTCTCCCAAGGGATTGGTACACAACCTGCTCATGCTGTTTTTCACCCCAGGCTGCTCAAAAATCGAAGTTTTCAAAACTGGTTTTTATGATATTGTGATCACCTAAAATGACCATCCAAGGTATGTAAAGCATGTTTTAGGCTGTATTTGCGTGTTTTTCACCCTATTTGGGTATTAGGTCCGGGGGGGGGGGGGGGGTGCCTCCAAGGGATTGGTACACAACCTGCTTATGCAGTTTTTCAACCTGGGCAGCTCAAAAATCGAAGTTTTCGAAACTTCTTTTTTTGATATTGTGACCACCCAAAATTACCATCCAAGGTATGTAAACCATGTTTTAGGCCGTATTTACATGTTTTTCACCCTATTTGGGTATTAGGTCCGGGGGGAGGGGGGGGGTCTCCCAAGGGATTGGTACACAACCTGCTTATGCAGTTTTTCACCGTGGACAGATCAAAAATCGCAGTTTTCGAAACTGTTTCTTTGATATTATGACCACCCCAAATGACCATCCAAGGTATGTAAACCATGTTTTAGGCCGTATTTACATGATTTTCACCCTATTTGGGTATTAGGTCCGGGGGGAGGGGGGGGGGGGGTCTCCCAAGGGATTGGTACACAACCTGCTTATGCAGTTTTTCGACCCGGACAGCTCAAAAATCGAAGTTTTCGAAACTTGTTTTTTTGATATTGTGACCACCCAAAATGACCATCCAAGGTATGTAAAGCATGTTTTAGGCCGTATTTACATGTTTTTCACCCTATTTGGGTATTGGCCGCACGGGGGGGGGGGGGGGGCTCCCAAGGGATTGGTACACAACCTGCTTATGCAGTTTTTCCCCCTGGGCAGCTCAAAAATCGAAGTTTTCGAAACTTGTTTTTTTGATATTGTGACCACCTAAAATGACCATCCAAGGTATGTAAAGCATGTTTTAGGCTGTATTTACATGTTTTTCACCCTATTTGGGTATTAGGTCGGGGGGGGGGGGGGGGGTCTCCCAAGGGATTGGTACACAACCTGCTTATGCAGTTTTTCAACCTGGGCAGCTCAAAAATCAAAGTTTTCAAAACTGGTTTTTCTGATATTGTGATCACCTAAAGTGACCATCCAAGTTATGTAAAGCATGTTTTAGGCTGTATTTACGTATATTTCACCCTATTTGGGTATTAGGTCCCGGGGGGGGGGGGGGGTGTCTCCCAAGGGATTGGTACACAACCTGCTTATGCAGCTTTTCACCCTGGACAGCTCAAAAATCGAAGTTTTCAAAACTGGTTTTTATGATATTGTGATCACCTAAAATGACCATCCAAGGTATGTAAAGCATGTTTTAGGCTGTATTTGCGTGTTTTTCATCCTATTTGGGTAAACCCCCCCCCCCCCCCCCCCAAATACTGTACCCCGGGGTATGGTATTTGCCTGACGCTCAATAGGGCCAGGGGGTATGCTATTTGGGGGGTATACTATTTGGGGGGGTATGGTATTTCAGCCTTTGCGGATGTGTGTGTGCGGCTTTTGCGGATGTGTGTGTCACAGGTGCTGATGGAGCTGGAGCAGCACCTTGTGCTGCTGTGGCCCACGCCTCCAGCAGTGTTTCCAATGTAAAGATGCAAACCACAATCACCGCTTTCTTCAAGAAAGTGAGCTACTGTGCAGTGGTGTTGAGACCGTATCCCGAATCTGTTCGTGTTTTGTTTGCTTGTATGTGATGAAAAGGGGGTATAGTATTTGGCAAAACGCTTATTAAGCCAAGGGGGGTATAGTATTTGGGGGGGGTATAGTATTTGGGGGGGGGGGGTATACTATTTGGGGGGGGAGGTTTATTAGGTCTGGGGGGGTGCCTCCCAAGGGATTGGTACACAACCTGCTTATGCAGTTTTTCAACCTGGACAGATCAAAAATCGAAGTTTTCGAAACTTCTTTTTTTGATATTGTGACCACCCAAAATTACCATCCAAGGTATGTAACGCATGTTTTAGGCCGTATTTACATGTTTTTCACCCTATTTGGGTATTAGGTCCGGGGGGAGGGGGGGGGTCTCCCAAGGGATTGGTACACAACCTGCTTATGCAGTTTGTCCCCCTGGGCAGCTCAAAAATCAAAGTTTTCGAAACTTGTTTTTTTTGATATTTTCACCACTTAAAATGACCATCCAAGGTATGTAAAGCATTTTTTAGGCCGTATTTATGTAGTTTTTACCCTATTTAGGGGGTATGTGGCTTGGGGTAGAATCTCTGCGAGGTGGACTTGCCGAAGGCAATAGAATTTTCCGAAACTGATTTTTGACCATCCAAAAAGATCAAATATCCTATGTGAAGCATGTTTTAGCCCCTCTTTATGTGTTTTTCACCCTATTTGGGTGTTTGGGGGGGTTCCCAAGGGGTCTAGGGCACAACCTGCTTATGCAGTTTTCCCGCCTCAGCAACTCAAAAAAGGTTGTCCCTCTCCCCTCTTCGAGGTGCCTTGCCGAAGGCAATAGAATTTTACAAAATGAAATATTGATTTGGCTGTTTTTGGTGCACAAACATTTGGGCTTTTGGGTTCCAGACCCCCCCCCCCCCCTTAAGCAAAACCATTGATCCCCCTTTAAGCAAAACTCTGCACGCATCCTCGATTTCTTTCTTTTTCTCGTTGAAGGCCACCCTTGCAGGCTGCCCTGGTTCCCTTTTAACCGCCACTGTTCACCCTCCAACTGCGATCCGTTGCCTTCCGACCGCCCGGAGGCCTGTTCTTGGCTTGGGGCTGGCTGCGGCCAAACTGCGCAGATTCTGGGGCTTTTTGTGTCCGTTTTGCGGGCATTTCTTGGACATTTGGTGGAGTTAGAGGGCACCAAGGGGGTATTTGACATGAGCAAGTCCAGCCGCACGTGGAGTCTGTTTGCCGTTTCCTTCATTTGGCTGTTTTGGACGGGCTGTAGGGCGGTTTTGGCCGGGGGGGGGGAAAAACGGCCATTCCAGGTCAACAGCGACCCAGATTTCGGAGGGCCCCTCCCGACTTGGCACCCGTGCTCCGGGGCGCCATCAGTGAGTTTTTGGTTCAAAATTCGGATTTGGCAAGGCCGCCACCGAGGCTCTAGGCTGGCTAGATTGGAGTAGAGCTCGCAGCACTGGGACGGAGTTGTGGCCAAAAACGGAATGATGGCGTGCGTGCCTGCTTGCTTGCTTGTGAGCTGCAGGAAGGGGAGGGGGGTGTGGTGGTATATAGTCATTCGTTTTTCGGATGTTGAGCGAGTGCGCGCGCGACACTTTTCGACGTTCGCGAGACACTTACCCCGCGGTGACCGAACGCTGGGACCTGCATCCCATAGCCCGGGGCCGGGGGTGGGGGGAGTGGGCCTCCACCTGATGTGGCGGTCGGAAGCCCACGGTCCCGGCCCCTTTCCTGGCTGGACCCGACTGGGCCCTAGCGCGTGCCCCGTGCCAAGGCCGCCAGGACTGCTCACGACCCCTCGACCCCACGATGGCGCCGTTGGGCGGGGGAGGTCACGCTGCCTCTGTACGCGCGCCGTGGGTGGTCAGTCTGGGGCTGGATGCATTGGAAGGGGGGCGGGTGCCCCCCCCCCCCCCCTCCAGGGCGCCCAGCCTATGCCTAGCCCCTGTCCCCCTGACGGCAAGTGCCAGTTTCAATGGCATTTGTACCCGACAGTAACCGCCCCCAACCGCTTTGGCAACCTCGTCCAACCGCCTCTCCACCCGCTTCTAGGGCTGCCTCTGAGGCCGCTTCCCCTGTAATGCATTCCTGGGGCTGGGTGCTGGGGGGGGGGGGGGGGGGCATAGTGTATGCCTGGGGCTCCGGGCCCCTGAGGCGGGCCTGAGGCGGTCCGACACTGCAGCTGCAGGGTACACGGGATGTGGGGTCGGTCGCCCATCGCCTCCCGGAAGCCCCAAATACACCCCCGAGGCAGCGGCGCCCGGGTGCTTGGCGCTCCGTGACTGATCGGGATGGTCCCTGGTGGCCCGGGCCGTGGCGGTCTGGGAGGTCGCCGCTGTGTGATCCGGAGGGCCCCTGGGCGTGCCGGACACTTGGGGGGCGCTCGCCGCGGAGCCTGTCGCGCCATGGGTACCTCGGCCGCAGGGGCCCTCAGGGCACCCAGTCCGCCGACCTTCCTCGTGAAGGGGGACAGGGAGGGGGTCTAGCACTTCCCTGTGGTCCTCCATGCAGCCCGACGTCGGTGTTGCATGGCGCAGCGCGTGTGCGCACCGCTGCCGAACTATCCCGGGGGGGGGGGGGCGACTCCGTGGGTCCCAGGACGCCAACTACCCCTGCCCCCCCCCCTTAGGGGGCCTCCGGCCAACAGTTAGTTGTCAAAGGTGCCGCCCTCAGGAGTCCATGGGCGCCAAAGGCGCCCGATCCTCCATGGACCCCCTCCAACCGACCCTCCGGACCCCCCCCCCCCCAAGGAGGCCTCCGGCCAACGGTAAGGGGGGGGGGGGGGGTAGTTGGTGTCCCGAACCGAGGAGTCGCCCCCCCCCCCCCCCCCTGGCGAACTATGTGTACTCCTTGGTGGCCCTTTCCCAGGCACCTGCCCGCCGCACGTCGTTGTTGGCAGAAAGGTACCTCTGGTCTCTGATCGGCCGCTGACGTGCATCTGTCTGATGCCCTGCTGGCGCGTGCTCTCGCAATGGCATTACACAGCCTTCCACTTGGGGACAGAACATCAACACAGCCTCATTTGAGGGGCTGAGGGGGCGGGGGGCGTTTTTCACATGTTTCATTCATTTTGAATTACCCTGTTCCATTCTGAGCATTTCAAAATACACCAAAAAAAAAACAGAAAAGGTGGTTTGCCCTCTGCCCCGAGAAACAGGTGTTCTGGGTGCCGCGTCCGAATTTATGTTCGTTCCCCGGCCGCCGTGTCACGTCAACAACTCCCGCGGTGGCCACTTGGAGCTGCCCATTCCAAACACCACCAGCAGTATGCCGGCAGAGCCTCAGCGCCTGTGTCCCAGGGCGACGCCCCCCCCTACCCCGCCCCAGCTCGTCCAATCCGTCCGTCACCCCTAACCCCTCCCCCCTGTCTCCCCCGCGTTGCGCTGCAGGTGGGGACGCCGAGGAGGAGATCATCGCGCACACCGCGCAAGGGGGGCTGTACTACGCCCAGGGCGACTTCAAGCGGGCCATCGAGTGTCAGAGGCAAGCGCTGCGTCTTGCGGAGGACTCGGGGAACAGCCAGGCCCAGGTCCAGGCGTACAGCAACATGGGGGCGGCGTACTTCAACTTGGGGGACTACAAACAGACGATCCAGTCCAATAAGCTCGCGTGGAAGCTCATCCCAGAGGAGGACTTGGAGGTGTGGGGGGGATGCCCCCCCTCCCCCCCCACCCCACCGCCTTGTCCAAGCACCGGCCTTGTCCAAGCACCACTACCCGGTGAAACCGTCATTTTCTGTGCCTTTGGCGGTGTCTGGACACGGGGGGGGGGGGGGGCTACCCAGGCTACCCAGGAGAACCCCCCCCCCCCCCCCACGGGGGGGGGGATGGATTAGAGGCCAAAACAAAAAATCTGTGCACCTAAAATCGACCTCCAATTTCCGGCCCCTTTGAGAAATTTCATCTTTTTCTGATGTGGGTGGGTGGGTGGGCCCGCCGGGGCTGCCCCCCCCCCCCCCCCCCCCGGATCCTTAAGCAATAGCCTGGTACAGCCTCTACCCTTCCCCAGACTGCAACGGGTGCACACGGTTGGAGGGCTGCGCACCCCTAATATCGAAGTGACCCCCAAACGCTGCCACTGAACCCCAACATCTCCGACGTCATTGTGCGACATCCCTCAATTTTGTTCGCTCTGGCGATGAGTGTCAATGATGTCACAGGGACAAGCTCGACCGGCGCCCCAGGGCCCGGGACAATGTACAGTCCATGTCCTGTGGCCATGCGATGGCGTGCACTGAGCAAAGTATGAACGGTGAATGGGACGTGGTGCTGATGCAGGGCACTGAGCGGATCTCAAGGCAATCGCCACACGCTCCATGCGCAGCGTATGCAGCGTTTGTGGCGCTGTCGTTGTGACGCAGGCACCCCCATGGAAGTGTTGCAAGGGCCGTACACCGCAGGAGGAGGGGGGGGTACCCCCCTGGACCTCACCCCCCCCAGACCAAAGTCACGCACAACCACAAGAGAAGCCCGGGTGCCTCCGCCCCCAGTATGTGCATGCACGCCCTTTTGGGCGGACAAAGCAAAGGAGCAACACAACGCCGGATGAGCGAGGGAGGTGTCAATGACGTATTGAGTACCTATGCAATGTACATACGAATGAGCCCGATGTACATAGCAGAGGTGTTTGGGAGCGTTGACTCTAACGGGACTGAGCATCTACGGTGCGGAGCATCTACGGTGCGAGAACGCTATTGCCCTGCTGTAGACCCGCTCTTTGTTGTTGAATGTGTTTGCGGCCAGACCAAAGTGACCATCGTGGGAAAGACCGAAATTTACAATCGGGAAAATCTGATCGGGCCATTTTTAGTACACAAACTGTTGGGTCTCAGACCCCCCCCCCCTCCCCCTCCCGCTCTTCTACTACTTCCCTGGGGCACCGCTCCCCTCCCCTCCCCCCGGGACGCCAGGATTCTTTCACTGGAATGTTTTGATGTCAAAGACGAACAAGAGCGCGCCAGTCAACCGATGGCAATCGGTGGTCCACCGCCGACAGCGTTTTGGTGGTCGCTGGTCAATCGACGCTTCCTGAGGTTCGTGTGTAACAGAGGCCCACCGTGGTCTTCCCCCCCAAACGCAGGGCTGTCCTTAAGAAGCCCCATTTTTTCCTTTGTTAAGCTCAGTCCTTAAGGACAGCCCCCAAAGAACCACCAATCGCCAACCGGCCGCCGCCACCAATCGCCAACCCCCAACCGCCACCAACCGCCAACTGCCAAGTGCCAACCGCCACCAACCGCCAACCGCCAACCGCCACCAACAACCAACCGCCAACCGGCGCCGACCGCCACCCATTGTTCAATACTGTTTCTGTGGTCCTGTGTACCACGAAGCAGACAGCGTCCCCGTGAACGTTCGTTTCTGTTGGCTTTACGAACCCTTTTTCTTTTTCTTTTTTGTCCTCCCAAGAACAGCCCTGCCCTGGTCCACTCGTGGTTGCTCTTTGTCCATGAATCCCATGTTCAATTCCCACTGCCGGTGATGTCGAGGGATGTGCAGCGGGTGTGGCTCTCTGGGACCCCCCCCCCCCGGCCGTGCACAGGCGCGCGCCGAGGCCGTCGCGTCCATGGCCGGGTCGTACTTCCACATGAACAACTTCGAAAAGGCCGTGAAGATGTACCTGCAGCTGCTCAAACTGGCGGAGGGGCTGGAGGACGAGAGCATGCAACTGGACACGTTCAAGTGGCTGGCGGAGAGTTGTTATCAGATGGGGGACTTCCAGGCATGGCCCGCCCCATGCGCCGCGATGTGCCGTGGAGCCCCCCCCCCCCAGTAGCCCCGCAGACACACACACAGACGCACGCGCGGTCGCGGTGCTGTGGGCCTGTGGGGGCCTTCCGGTTAGACAGGCGGGTGGAAGAGGTTGCCAAAGCGGTTGTGGGCAGTTACTGTCGGTTACAAATGTCATTGAGGCTGGCACTTGGCGTTGGGGAGACAGTGTCTGGGCATAGGCTGGGCGCCCTCGAGGGGGGGGGGGGCGGGCAGTCAAACGACCCCGGCAACAACCAGCACATCCTCAATACGTCAATTATTGGGCACCGCTGACGCGCAAACGGCGCACCATGCCACATTCAGCACAGCCCCAACACACCAACTACTGGGCTCCGCGAACGCGGAAACGACACCAGCAAGAGCACTGGCCGCAGCGGCCGACAGAACGCAGCGACCGGACGCAACATGCGAAGGGAAGAACGGGTGACTGTCCAGGGCCCCGTAAACAAACATCAACCCGATGGCATGTCACACAGGGGGGGCTCCCCCCCTTTCCAATGCATCCCTGGGGGGGGGGGGGGGGGCGGGCTGGCCCAAAAAGGCGGGGGGGTGGGTGTTTTATGGACCGCCCAGGCGTCGTGTCACGGGGCAACTGACGGGGCGAAGGTGGACACACTGGGAATGAAGAATGCAGCCGCCTGACGAGTGTGTGTGCCTTGCACTGCGGGTGGCTGCCCCTGTGCCGCCCTGCCCCTGGCAGTGGTCCCGAAAGGGAGGGGGCGAGGGAGCGCCTCCCACTTGATTATGGGGCGAGGGGGGGGAGGGGTGTGTGTCGGGGTCGGGTGGCTGCAGGCCCTAGTCCTGGCCGAGAAGACCCCGGAGCGACGCTCCGAAAAGCGAAAATGCAGTTGGTTCTCGCTCCCGCAGTGCGTTTAAGGTGCCGCCCCAATTTGTATCGTCGCTCATTCCCAACCCCGTTTTACAGTTACGTACCGTTGAGCGGTTGCAATCCGGTAGCTCTTGGTGGGTGGCTGTGTTCAACAGAGGTACGGGGGGGGGGGGGGGGGATGTAGTACGCCCAATTCTGGCGCAATTTTTCCCATACTTCTTTTTTGGACATCAAGTTCAAAATTTGTACCCTGTGCTGGGGGGGGGGGGTATGATCGGGGGAAGGGGGTGCAGAATTAAATACGTCATGTGGATGGATGGTCTGGTTCGAATCTGTGTTGTCTGCTTGGCTGCTGTGATTAGGCCTTGCCCTTCACCATGGACAAGTGTGGCGCAATTTTTCCCATCACTTTTAACGATTGTGGCGGAATTTTTCCGGGCAAAAATTTTCCCGTACTGAATCCCCCCCCCCCCCCCCTGTAGTGCACGAAAGGTTCTGCCTACACCTTCGCTCAGCTCACATTAACCAGGTCTCACCCCCCGACCCACGATGCACACCTCAAATTGATTGATGATTGTTTGATCGAATCGAACGTGTTGCGCCGATCCACTTGAGGTATATATTGTGGGGGATGGACACCGTTTTCTTCCGTGCTACTGACGCTGGGGCGTCAGCCGCCGAACCTCAACGCTCCCCCATCCCGTACCACCGCATTCCAAGGGGGCCCGGGGAGGGGTCCCCTGAAAGGGCCCCCTCATAATCACGATGGGGCTGCCCAGGGGACTCCAGCTCAGAAGGCTTGCGCCGGCAACGCACCTGAACCCCCGACCCGCGACTGCTGCAGGCCTCATCGGACTGGTACAAAAAGGTGCTGGTGCTGGCGGAGGCGCAGGAGGATGAGAAGCTGCAGGAGCGCGCGCACAACTGCAGCGGCCACGCGTACTACTGCCTGGAGGCCCCCGATCAGGCCATGCAGTGCTATCAGCAGGGCCTGAGCCGGGCGGAGCAGAAGGGGAATGCTGGGGCCCAGTGCCGGGCCTGGGCCTGCGTCGCCAACTGCTGGTACATGAAGGGGGACCTGGAGAATGCGGCGCGGTATGCGTTGGGGGGGCCCTGAACCCGCTGCCCGGCGGTGCCCCCCGGCGCACAGCACGCACCATGCGCACGCCTCGTCGCAGCCCATAGCAGCAGCCCAGCCGCCGCCACGGGGGGGGGGGGGGGGCGACTCCGCGGGTCTTAGGACGCCAACTACCCCTGCCCCCCCCCGCCTTCCCCCCCCAAGGGGCCTCCGGCCAACAGTTAGTTGTCAAAGGTGCCGGCCTCGGCAGTCCATGGGCGCCTAGGGGGCCTCCGGCCAACGGTTGGGGGGGGACTGCAAACCCGTGGAGTCCCCCCCCCCCCCCCCCCGTGGCAGCCGCCCTAGCACACGGCACGCACCCCGCAGCTGCCCAACCTCCCGTCATGCACCCTGCAACTGCCCACGTGCCCCGCGCACCCGGGCAGCCACAGGATGCGTGCTGCGAGCTTGGGCTGCTGCGGGGCAGGGGCAGCGCACATGGTCGACTCCCTGCCCCATCCCCTTGACCGGGACTGCCCGCAAGCGTTCTGCCGTAAGCACTCGCTGGCGGTTGGTGACAATGTTCCGCGGGTGGCGCCATTCGGTTTGCCAAAGGGGGAGTATTAGCGCGGGGGGCGCGCGCCGGGCATTCCCCACCCGTGCCTGTTTTTGCCCCCCCCCCCCCCTCCCTCACCAAACTATCTGCCCCCAAGAACTCAGGGGTGATGCGCTTCTGAATTTGTCCCCTTCTATTGGGGACCCCTGAGAAAGCAGGGGTTATGTAGCCAATCCGCCGATTTTTGGGCCCCCGAGAAGGCAGGGGGGGATGTAGCCACTTCTGATTCCGTCCCCTTCGATTGAGGACCCCCGGAAGGCAGTGGTTAGGTAGCCAGAATGTATTGACACCCACACTTGTGGGAATAATATTATTTGTTTATCACATTCTGAGTGACATTTTGTGTCGTTCAATTCTTATATTCCGGCTTATGCAACGTGCTTTGCAGGGAAGGATTGCGCTCCAGTGCGGTCTACTTGGGGGACTTCCCTCGGTGAGGATGAACTTGGGGCTAGAGCCAGGATACTTAATTCAAAGGTAGCGCGCCGGGCCACTATTCCCCCAAATGTGGTCAAGGAATGGCACCAAACGGACTGGGAAATCCAACAAGACCAAGAAATCGTGTTCGCAGGGTGGCTTCAGTCTGTGGCAGGTCGAGGCGATTGCAGCCCCAACACAGGTCAGACGAACAATGTGCGCGCGGAGGGCTGTCGTGCCGGGGCAGCGTGTGTTTGTTTTGCCTCCGGGTGGGCCGGCGGAGGTGCATTGATTGTGGGGGCTTGCCCCTGCACCCAGAGTCTCTTGGGGTGGGGAGAGGTGGGGGGGGGTCTAACCCCCCCCCTCGGACCCGGATTTCATAGCGGGAAAAATGAAGTTTACAAAACGAAATATTGATTTAGGCCATTTTTGGTACACAAAAATTTGGGTTCCAGACCCACCCTCCAGCCCCCCCCCCCCCCCCCCGCCCCTTAAGCACCTGGAGGCAGGCCCTCGGCCTGCAGCCACGAGGCGCCCCTTTCCCCCAGCCCACGCCTTCGTACCCCCACACCCTCCGTGTCGTCCGCGCCCCATGCCCCCCGAACCCGCAGGTACTACAAGAAGGCCCTCACGCTCGCCCCGACGAGTCAAAACGAGCCGCCGGGAGAGGACGACGACAAGCTGGTTGCCATCCTGCTCAAGAACTGCGAAGAGGAGAGGCAGCGGCAGATTGCACAGCAGCACGATCGGCACCGGCGCCGCAGCAACAGCAGCTTCGGCCAGGTCCACTGCATCATAGCGTGCAGAGAGGGAGAGAGAGGGAGAGAGAGCGAGCGTGCGCGCGCGCGCACATTCCGAGAGCCGCACACTACAAGACAACATACGATGAAGCCCAGACAAGTGAACGACTAACAAACACATGAAACACGTGTCAAACAGCATTGATTGCGCCCGCGCCAGGGAGGCTGGACGCTCAGACTGACGTGCATCGACAGCCCCAGGGAGCCCCGCTGGCAGGTCAGAGGCGAATGGGGTGTCCATTGAGGGGACCAGAGGGGCCGACCGGTGCCATGCACATTTGTTTGCTGGGGCTTGGCACTCCACCCGACGAGGAGGTCGTGGCACTCCGAGCTGGTCTTGCTGCCTGTGCCTGCAGGGGGGGGGGCGCCGCTCGTCGCCCTTACTCCCCTGTCACTCTCACGCAGAGCAGCAGCGGCGTGATGGGCTCCCCCCACAGTGGCCCGTCGAGCATTGGCGGCACCAGCAGCTTGGACATCTGCCTCTGGGGCCTGCTCACGTTGCTGAGCTCCGGGGATGTGTTGGGGACCGCCGGGGTCGATGCCGTGCTGCAGTCGCTGACCGACGCGACGGGGGCGTGGTCGCAGCCCGCGGTGCGGCAGCAGCAGGCGCCTTATGTACAATACTATTGCATGAACATAATTGGACGACTGGCCAGTTCTAAATCTGGGCAGCAGTTCAGGTTGTGGCTGCAAGAGAGGGCGGAGGAGAGGGGGACGCGGCAGTGGACGGGAGAGGAAGGTGATCTAGGGCCGAAAGGGAAAGACGGAGAGGCTGGGCAGGGCTGTGTGCACAGCTGTAGGTCGGTGTGAGGGAGGGAGGCTGTGCAGGGCTGTGTGAGGGAGCGAGAAACGCGAGATTCTTCGTTTCAGCGGCGAGGGGGCTCTCTTGAACCTCCCGCCCCAGCAGCTCGTAGTGCGCTCTTCCTTGCTTCTCGATGGTGATCCGTTCCCTCGTACTCGATGGGTGCCATGTATAGTACATAGTGCTACCCAATGCCATTTCGCCTGCACGCCCCACGGCACCTCCCATGCCCCTCCGATCGTCTCAGGTCCCTTCTTCAGTCTGACAAGGCCATTGATGCGTATCTCGCCTGCTTGGGCTACCCTGTGGTCGAGGCCTCGGGCAGTGCAGGAGACAATCTGCGGCGCTACAGTGTGCACACACATCTCATTGTGGCCAAGACACTGAAGTTCCTGATCACAGGGGTATGCGGACGCGAGGGTGCGTGGTGTACGTGACGTCCGTCAAGCACAGATGTTGCTTGGTGGGTTTTTTTTTTTGGCTTGAAGCGTCGTCAGGCTGTCCTTGATCAACCAGCATTTTTTCCATTTTCCATTCTATTCGGTCGGAGGCGAACCGCCAACCGCCAGCGATTGACCGCAAACCGCTTTCAGTGAATGGCTACATTTTCTTCTTTCAGCACCCACTGCGGGTGAAGGTTCAGGCATCTGCTCTCCACCAGTGACAAATTTCAAACCGGTGTATTACCAAATGATATGAAAAATTTGCTGTGTGCAGTGCTGTGTGTAATGCTGCATGTAGTGCTGTGTATGATGCTGTGTGAGATGCTGTCTGCAGTACTGTATGTAGTGCTGTGTGTAGTGCTGTGTGTAGTGGTGTGTGTAGTGCTGTGTGTAGTGCTGTGTGTAGTGCTGTATGTAGTGCTGTGTGTCGTGCTGTGTGTAGTGCTGTGTGCGATGCTGTGTGTAGTACTGTGTGTAGTGCTGTGCGGTGTGCTGTGTGTAGTGCTGTATGTACTGCGTATGTAGTGCGTATGTAGTGCTGTGTGCAGTGCTGCGTGCAGTGCTGCGTGCAGTGCGTATGTAGTGCTGTGTGTGATGCTGTGTGTAGTGTACAAATGCATCGCACCCGATCGCAGGATGAGATGAAGTACACGCTGCTGCAGTCCAAATGGATGGCCCTCCTTCTTTCGCTGCTGCCGAGAGGCTCGAAGTTGGCCTCCACAGACACGATTGGTGCGCGGCAGATCATCCACATCCTCTCGCTCCTCGTGCTCTTAGTGGAGCCCGTGGGTATGTGTGTGCAACGCCACGAGGCATGGGGGCGGTCCCGCTTGCGTCCATTTGCAGACGCAAGTGTTGTATTGGCAACGATGATTTTCAAGGGTTGTAAGGAGACGTGGGGCACACTGCACATATGGGGGTACTAATCCTGCGGCCACCTTTTGTGAACCGCACTTTTGAATGGGGACTGGCTATCGCAGCATTTTTGTCCGTTTTGAGGATTGTGCCTCGCCATTGTGCCCGTTTGACCTACTTCCTTCACTCAAACCTGAGTACATTTAATGCGGTGCTAATCGCCCTGAAGCCAATTACCGTTTACCCTGCGGCACCTGCGGCGCGCAGTAAGCGCCCCCATCTCCGCACACCGCTATCCCCCGACGCACACACGCACACACTGACACGCACGCGGGGGTGGGCAAAGGTCATGGGCCGCCCGCCGAACTCGCTGTGCTATTGCGCCCATTCCGCCCGCAGACGGTTCGTTGCAGCCAAACTCGGAGGTGCATTCGCCCTCGACCCCCAAAGAGCGGCCGCCGGACAGCGGTCAGACCCTGACGGTGCTGAAGAGCCTCCGCGCCCCCTCGCTCCTGATCGGCACCAACTACCCGTCCCGCCGCTCCTCCGTCGGCTCCACCGCCTCCTCCGCGACCCCCACGTCGCCCACGCGCTCCGCCACCACCGACAACGACAGCGACGACAGCAGCACGCACTACTACTCCTTCGGGAGCGCCGTGACCAACCCCGGCATGTCCGCCCTCAGCGCCATGATCTCCTCGCCGGCGTTCTGTCCGGTGGTGACGGCGGTCCGCGAGGTAGCCCCGTGCGGGTGCTCCGCAACGGTTTCGTGCGTGGGTGAGCAGCCGGTTTTTTTCGGTTGGTTTTTGGACTTGAACTTGAGGTTTCGTCGTTGGAATTTCGCATTGGGTCAGGACCGTGGGGACCCTCCATGATACCCCCCGCCGCCCTTGGCCTTCCTGAACGGCCCGCCCTCCGGCCTCGTCTATTTCACGGCGGGGGCACGGGGCGTCCGTGGGAGCGGGCTGCGGCCTGGGCCGGTGCGCAGGCCCAGAGGCGGTGCATCGGCGGTGGGCCGCGGCAGTAGCGGTCCTGGTGGGCGCTCCGGGCGTGGCGGTGCCGCAGGGCTCCACGTGCCTCCATTGCGGGCCTAACGGTTGATGGGTCCGGGTATGGGCGTAGGTAATGCCGTTCGCCGGGCTCTCCGGCCGCTCTGGGGCGCGGGCAGTGCCTGCGTGGTCACAGCCACCCACCCGCCCGCCCTCCGTTTTCTGCCTCGGCCCCGGGCCCCATTTTCGCGCCCTCCACCCGTCGCATCCGCAGGTCGTCAACACGATCTGCATGACCTCCGACTACACCCCGACCGACGCCAAAGTCCTGAAGTTCTGCTTCCGCGTGTTGTGCGCTGCGGTGTGCCGCCGCTCCTGCGCGTTTGCCTGCCCCCGCCCTCCGTCTGGAACCGGCGCTTCTGAGTGCCATCCGCCACCAACAGCGCTTCCGCAATGTACAGTGTCCCCCCGATTTCCAGCGCTTCCTGCTCCGCAGCATCTCGGCCAGGCCACGGCTTAGTGGCGACCGTGACGTATCCCGGGGTGTGGGGAGGGGGAAAAGGACATATGGTGGACGGCCAGCACAGCGCGTGGAGGAACAGGGCACGTGGGCCTCACGCACACAGAACCACAGCGAGGCAGGCTACGGACGGCCTGTGGACAGAGGCGCGTGGACAGCAAAAACAGGCAAACGACCCCGGCAACAACCAGCACATCCTCAATACGCCAACTACTGGGCGCCGCTGACGCGCAAACGGCACACCATGCCACATCCAGCACAGCCCCAACACACCAACTACTGGGCTCCGCGAACGCGGCAACGACACCAGCAAGAGCACCGGCCGCAGCGGCCGACAGAAAGCAGCAACCCGACGCAACATGCGGAGGGACGAACGGGTGACTGTCCAGGGCCCCGCAAAGGAGCAACAACCCAATGCAATGTCACACAGGGGGGCGGGTCAGAGGCAAAAAAAACAAAGGTTGTGCACCTAACATCGGCCTCCCATTTCGCATCCCTTTCTTAAGTTTCATTTTTTTCCTGAGGACGAATTTTCTGATGTGGATGGGTGGGTGGGTTGGTCAGGCGGAGGAGCCCAGGCTGCCATTCCGCCCCCCCCCCCCCCCGAAACTCCTCCATGGATTAATTTGATTAGTGCACAACTCCCGTGAGGCGCGGGTGAGGGCCAAGGGGACCTCTGGATCACACCGCACCCCCTGTCCATGACTGCACTTTGCTTTCTTCGTCAACTGACCAAAAGCCGTCCAGGGCTGCCCTGCGGCTCCGGAGGAGTTTTCTTTCACCGCTTTTCTTTGCTCTGTTCTTGTTTGCGGTTCTCATCGTGTGTGTGTGTGTGTGTGTGTGTGTGTGTGTGTGTGTGTGTGTGTGTGTGTGGATGGATGGATGTGTGGATGTGTGGATGGATGTGGATGGATCTCGATGGACAGGGATCCTGTTACACCCACCCTAGCGCCCTCGATTCATCCTGGTTCCTGAAACTCGGCCCCCCTCTTCTATCCCCTGCCCTGGCCCACCCCTCTTACCTCCCGTGCCTTTTAACCGGCGTCCTCAGTAATAGCAAACGATGGTGCGTGACGTGGGCGGGGGAGTTATTGTCGGTGGCGGCTTGGCTCCAGGTGGCGGTCCTGTCCGGATGGCCGCTGACGGTGATACGCAGAGCAGCACACTCAGCGATCGCCAGGGGGTTGTCCGCAAGCCAACACGATTTTTCGCAGACCGTCCACTTCATGTACCACCTCCTACCCCACCTCCCAAGACGCCGCTGCTGCATCCTGCACCTCTGTCTCCAATGGCTCCGCCACCGGGCAATATGGGTGGGGGACCAATACAGCAGCTGGGCTCTGCCACCTCATTTGCGCGTGTCGGGAATCTCGGGCGCCTGGAGCGGAGATTGGCATGCGCTGGATTATCACCGCCAGTCAATATCCCCCCCGGGTCACCAATGTTCCGACGACTGTCGCCGCCCACCTCCCTCCCACCCCTCTGTCCCCTCTGTCCCCCCTGCCACCCCCCTGTCCCCCCCCGCTCCGAGCAGCCATCCCAGTTCAGTCATTGTGTGTGTGTGAGCGGGTGGTTACACCCGGCTCCATGTTTCTTCTGGTCCTCCCTGCCTGTTTTTCCTTTTTCCTGTCTCTTGCAGGCCAGGGGCCAGGCACTACCAGCCACCGGCTTCTGGCGTCAACACCGATGGGTTTGGTAATACAGGCCTACTCCTTCTCCCCGCCTCTCTTCCGCGCAAATGCAAAAGATACCGACAGGGATATCTCGTGGGCATGAAAGGACTGCTGCGTAGTGCGAACATGCGATTGTTTCCCCTCCCCATGGTCAGTGGGTGCCTAGAGTAGTTGTCGTACATGACTCCAGCACTATGCCAGGATGATATCACGACTGTCTCCTCTATCACTTCACTTCAGAAAGGCGCCTAGCCTTGACATCATGACATTCACAATGCTTTCTGCTTTGTTCTTGTTTTGATGCTCACTGGCCTGACGAGGTGTTCCTGGTGCTAACATCGTTCTCCACTGCGCTCGCGGTCAGTGGTTTTCTTGTTGGTTCCTGCACAAGTGTGTGTGTGTGTGTGGGTGGGTGGGTGTTGGTGCTGCGGGGTGAGCTGCCGGTGAACTTCATACTCTTCCACCCACAGAAAGGCGCCGAAGGTCATGCCTGCTTTTTGACTGTCTGGTCGGCCTGACGAGAATCTTTGCACTCAGCGCCTTCTCGGTGCCTGTTTGTCACGTCCTGCGTGTGTGTGTTGGTGTGCACACCCACCCTGACAAACGCTTGTACTTCACCAGCTTCACCACCACCGGCTGCACTGGCTTGTTGGTGCGCCAGCCAGTCATGCGAGGACCCAATGATGGATCGCGGGCTCTCGTTGCAGACTGGCCGCTTGCGCAGGATGATGGGGGGCGTTTCTGCGCAGGGCGCGCGCAGCGCCCAACAGTAAATTAGCTTTCCCGTGACCACCCTGAAACCACCCACCGCCGGGGGAGCATCTGTGCACGGGGCAAAAACAGCAGATTCAGACAGCAATGTGGCATTTTCAGTGTGAAACACCGGTTGGCTTAAGTGATTACCTGAGTGTTTGGACTGAGTAAGAATCTGAGCAGTCCTGCGCATGGGAACACAGGAGTTCCTGCGGTCGCCGGGGCCATCGGGGGAAAAAAGTCCAAAATAGCCCACTTTTCGCTCAGCGCACGGTGCGCCCCCATGGCAGCACTGCCGAATTCTGTGCGGCGTCTGCTGCCGGACCAGACGTGCAAATGGAGCAGGGTCTTACTGCGCCACACGCTGGACACGGCATGTCCCTACTGAGTTCTGCTGGTGCGGGTGGCGGGTGCCTTCTGAGTGCCTTTTGATACGGGGCCGACTGCGACTTAGAACCAGTTTCCCTGCCGGACGCTAGTGGAAGGTCTGTGCCGGACCGAAAGTCGCCCGCCCGGTTCAAGGGTGGTGCTTCACGGAAAAGGACAGGAGTGGCAGCCGTGCAGAGCGGAGGAGACAGCAGTTGAAGCCTAAACCAAACACCCATGACGAGGGGGTGGCAGGGGGGATCTAACAGCCTAAAAATCGCACCGTAATACCGCGGTCTTTACGGCAAACGTGAAAAAAACTTCCCACACCAATGACCTCCAGTGATTGGAAGGCAATGACCGACCACCGCAGGGTCCTGTGGGGCATGGGATTGAACTCCAGATGTCGAACCATTACCACTGACAATCACCACAAGTACATCAAGACACCGCCGTCTGCGCACTCCTTCCCTTGCCCTTTGCCACAGGGGGTCCGGTGCTTCTTGCGATACCCCTTGCCTTTGCCGTCAGCCCTTGCCCAGTTCTTGACCCCCCGACCTCGTGCCACGGGGTCTGGGCAGGGGAACGGTCGCCCTCTTCACTCCTGACTTCACAGACGCACTACGGCCGCCAGCGGGACTTAGTGCACCGGGGCCTCAACGTCCAGCGGCTGCACTCGTACCTGCAGTTGTACATCACACATCCCTCGGAGGTCGCCACGATGGGCCGCGACCTGTACCAGGGCTGCGCGAGGGAGGCCGCGGCGTCGGTGCGCTCCGACAGCCTCGACGTCATGGACGTGAGCAGTGGGCCCCATCAGGTCTGCGTGTGGACCCGCGTGCACGGGCGTTGCGAGCCCCCCCTCCCCCCCTGGATGCATTAGAACGGAAAGGACCTCAGAGGCGGCCTCAGAGGAGGTTAGACAGGCGGTTGGAGGGAGGAGGTTGCCAAAGCGGTGGGGCGGTTACTGTCGGTTACAAATGCCATTGAAACTGGTACTTGCTGTCAGGGAGACGGTGACTGGGCATCGGCTCGGCGCCCTGGAGGGCGGAGGTACCTCCCACGCTTCCAATGCATCCCTGCCCCCCCCCCCCCCACCCTCCCCCCACTGCAGTCCGCCCCTGCTCATGGGGTTCTGTAGCGCCCGCCCGCACGCATTCCTTCGTCTCGCGTGCGGTCCTGCGCGCCCCCTCGCCCTCTCACGGCCCCGCCAAACAGTCGCTGACGCAGCACTGCAGTCCCCCGCATGTCCTTGCATTCTGTGGCATGGCACCGTCGATGAGGAACACAGCCCTGTAGTGTGTGTGTATCCGCATTGGCTATCTGTTGGTTCTTGTTCCCTGCCTTAAGTGTGTGTGTGTGTGTGTCTGTGTGTGTGTGTGTGTGTTCAGTCTCAGGTTTTGTGTGTGGGCGTTGGATGTATTCGCATCGTGTGTGTGTGTGACATTCGGAGCCGCGTCATGCTCGATTGTTTTGCAATCGTGTGTGGGTGTGCGCGCGCGCACGCGCGTGTGTGTCGGAAAGGATGCAAACGCCTTTTCCAAATGGGCCTCGTGCCATGGAGGCTGAGCGTTGTAAGACTCCCAGGGTGCCCTGGAGGCTACACAGCCCCGTCCAGCCATCACCGCCAAGGGGGCAGCCTGTGCCCCCCCATTTGGGGTCCAAGAAGGCTGCAGCATGGCGCCCGCCCTCACAGCTCCTTTGTCCAACCCCAATTTGACCCCTTCATGACGGCAGCATGCTCAAGGCGATTTGGTTGTTGGGGTGCGGGGTCTCGCCTTCGACCACGTCACGGCATTCCATCGTCTCGGTCCGACCAGCGTGGCACGCAGAGGGGGAGGGATGCTGGGCATGCGGAAGTGGCAGTGGGTGCTCCATATCAGTGGGGGACGGGGCCAGGCCACGGCTTAGTGGCGACCGTGAACTATGCCCTGGAGGAGGGGGGGGTTGGCACAAGGCCTCAGTATCTGATTGTTTGCCTTTGGCGGCGCCTATTGGCCTCTCACCACTGCTCATTCTGACCCTCTGTGGGCCCGAACGTGTTTTGGTTGTGTCAACGGAGCCCCCGGACGACTTGTCCTGTTTGACTACTCAGGGGGTGGGCCGTCCCGCAGACGGGCTGTTGCCCGTGCCGTTGACCAGGTGCATCCAGGTGCACACTCCTCACACACGAGTCCATGCGGGGGTTCGCCGACTCCAGCACTGACTTGAGCGCGCTGGGGTGTGCATCTGCAGGATAACTTTCCTGACAGGGGCTTCTAACACCCACAATGATTCTTTCCCGTTTTTCCTTTCCTTGTTCTCCTTCTGCGCTCTGCACCGTTTTCGGCGAGCGCGGTCTGCCCTGTCCTGTTACCCTCCTTGGTTCGTCCCTTTCCCCCTGCCCTGTTTCTTCCCTGCCCTCTGCGTGGGTGGGGTCAGAGGCTAAAAAGAGCGTTGTGTACCTACAATCGACCTCGAATTGTGGGCCCCGTTCACAAATTTCTTTTTTTTTCGGGAGGAAACATTTTCTGATGTGGGTGGGTGGGGGAGGGGAGGCGGAGGAGCCCAGGCTGCCCACCCCCCTCCCCCCCGGCCAACGGTAAGCCGTGGCTGGGAGGGGGTGCGGCGGGATCGTGGGGCGCAACCGGTAAAGCCGCGATCCAAATGGCGTGGGTTGAGCAGTTGTGTCACGTGCCATGGCCTGGCCCTTGGGGGGGCCCTGCCGCAACCGAACGCCCCGCGACGCCCGCGCTGCCCGTGCCCCGCAGTTCATCTCGCCGTGCTCCGCCTACGACGTGGTCAACCGCGACGACACGATCCATGACGCCAACCCCACGGACAACGAGGACAACACCGCCGACACGCAGACGTGCGTCTCGCTGTCCCTGGGCTCGTCCCCGGAGAACAGCCCCCGCAGCCCTCGCAGCCCCCTGAAGGAGGTGGAGCTGAAGGAAGTGGAGCTGCGCGATCTGTCCCCCCGGGGCACCGCGCGCCTCACGCCCCCGCCCGAGACCATCCCGAACGGCTGGGGAGATCACTAAGGCTGTTGGGGGTGAGCTGTGCTCAGAGGCGCGCGCGCGCGGCCGGTCGCGGATGCGGTGAAGCGCGCGCGCGGCGCTCCGCTGGCTGCCGCGCCGTCACGGCATCGGATGGCCCCACAGCCCAAACCAAGCTCCACGTCAACGCCATCGCCCACCACAAAAGGAGGAAGGGGGCCTATCTATTTGGCCATGTTTTGCTTGTACCTGCCTTGCTCTGCACCGCAAGTGCCATTTCCAGGAGGAGCCAGCCCACCTGCTTAGACCCCCGCGTTCCAGCTCCCCCGTTCTAAACCATGTTCGATATACACCAACCACCCACTGCCTGTCAAAGCTCACCAATCCGCATCAGCGCTTCCGATGGTGCAGCACCCGTTTCCTCTGTTGCCCACCCTGTTCCATACCACCGCCTCTTGTGAAGGGGGGGGGGGGGGGGGGCACTTGCGGAGCCGCCCACCACGTGTTCTCATCCAACGACAAACCGCAGGCATACCGGGAATCGATCCCGGACCCTTCTTCGCTTCACGCTCACTACGGCCTATCTGCTACTACCCTTTCAGATTTGGTTTGTGCCCAAGTGCGTGCGGCCACGCACCGAACCCCAGCATCGTGGGTCGTGTAGCCCTGTTGCCTTAACCGGGGCCGCCTCGCAGGAAGCCACTCGCTGCGCCTGTGCGCCCTCCCCGAAACGCATTGCTGTCCAAACTGCTCATCAGCGTCGTGCTGAGACCATTTCTCTGTGGCATTCTCACCGCTGGCAGCCCTGCGCTCATCCATGTCATTCCCCACGAAGTGGTCAAGTCCGGGCAAGCGCCCGGACTGATTTTGTTTGAATTTGAGTTTTGATTGTGCCAACGACATACTTTCGTTCCAGCGTTTTTCTCGGAGGCGGCACCCCAGCCCCGCTGCCGTGAAGGATAGGCCGCCGGTGAGTTCCGGTGGTGCAGGGGGGCGGGTATTACTGAGTGGCCTTTGGTGCCGGGCCGATCGCTACTGAGAACCCGTTTTCCTGCCGGACGCATGTCTGTTATGGACGAAGGCCTGCCCTGCGTGTCCCAGTGCGCCTTCCCACTTTCCCACTGCGCGGGGGCAGGGAAGCCACTGAGGCCGTATGACCGCCGGCGAAAACGTCGGGTGGCATCCCGGTCCAGAGGAAGACATCTCCTTTTTCACATGCGCACGATCGCAATCTTTGTGTCGCGCAGGAAGTGGGGACGCCGGGTCGATGGGCGCACGCACCGCCTTCAGCGCCTTGGCTCGCGGTGGGACTGTCCCGCCCGGAATCCTGGCCTCCGGGGCTCTGAGGCGCCGTCGGGCCCCAGCACTCTGAGTGTGTGTGTGTGTGTGCGTGACTTAAGTGACATTTGTGTCTGTCCTTCACAGGCCCTTGGCTTAGCGCTCTGCGCGGCTGCCGAGGGCTGGAGACGGTCGTGAACGGGAGCAGGATGTGCCTCTTCCTCTCGCCCTGTGCTGCAGAAAGGCGCCTATTGGCGTCGGACATGCTCTGTCTTGTTTGATGTCCAACTGACGAGGATTCTGACACTCGGAAACTGAGTTGTTGCCCGTTTGTCTCGCAATAGTGTGTGCGTGTGTGTGTAAGGCCGGGCATCGGGGGAAACACATATATCGACGTTCGTTGGCCGTGCGCAAAAGAGATAGCGATGGCCTCCCCTGTTTTGACCCGGACGCTGCATCCGCGCCATTGACGAGCCCTGTCCCTGTTATTGTCGAAGCGACCCCTGTGTACAGGGGGACTGCCTGACTGGTGTGCGTCCTTGTCCAACACAGTGGAAGGGGGGGGGGGGGGGGGGGGTTGGCACAAGGCCTCGGTGGAGGGGGGGGGGGGGCGACGGTCCTGGGCCTGCCCCGGCCCTGCACAGGTACTAAGAACCTGAGATTCTGTTCCGGCCAGCCTTCGGGCGCGGGGGAGGGGGAGAGGGAACCGCACAATGATCGCTCCCCATGCCCCGTAGTAACAGCGACGCAGCAAAGCGGTGTCCACGGACCCCGTGCACGGACCTGCTTTCGGGCCGTTCTGGTGGACATAGCGAGCCAATGAAGGCAAACGGGCATGCCACGAGGAGTGTGCGTTGGGGGGGTATGGTGGTGTGTTGGGGGGGGGGGGGGGGGCGGGGGGCTCTGGATGGAAATTGGGCCGTGCACCGCACATCACAACCTCCACAGCCCCGGGCCATGCGCTGCCCCCGCCATTCCACTGCATAGCTCTGGGTATCCCCCCCCCCTTTGCGCAAGCACTGCCTTGTCCAAAGCACGGGACCCTGTCTGACCGTCGTTTTCCTGACTTTTAGCGTGTGCTTGCGCAAGGGGGAGGGGGGGGGTACCCCGCAACAGTCCCTGCAGAGGCAACTCCTGATGGCGGTGCATACCATATCACACCGATGCGAGCACCTGAGATGGGCACAAAGACCCCCCCCCTACCCCTCCCGGTGAAGAGCACCAGTGAAAGGTGTGTGGCCAAGTGGGGCCCGCGACAGCAAGCACACCCTGCGCGGTGTCCGCCAACGTGGAGCACGAAGAGAAGCCACGACCCAGTGTGACCCGGCGATAATGCCCAGAACCAGTAGGCCCTTGTCTCTTGCCCAAGCCGGGGAGGGAGGGATGGGAGAGGCGCGCTGAGCCAGCGGACAATGGCAATGCCGAACACGCAATGCACTGAGAGGGCGATGAAGGCCGTGTGAAGGCGGGCGCAGCTGGAGCGCAGAGGCAGGCCCACACCTGACCTTTGAGGCCCCCGGTGAAGAGCACCCACAGGCAAAGGGGCGGGCGGGCGGGGGGGGGGGGGGGGGCATGCCACATTCAGCACAGCCCCAACACACCAACTACTGGGCTCTGCGAACGCGGAACCGACACCAGCAGGAGCACCGGCCGCAGCGGCCGACAGAACGCAGCGGCCCGATGCAACATGCGAAGGGAAGACCGGGTGACTGTCCAGGGCCCCGTAAAGGAGCAACAACCCGACGGAATGTCACACGGGGGGGGGGGGGGGGCTGGTTTGCTTGGGCCGGGTGACTCCTCGGGGGGGGGGGGGGGGGGGCGCTGAAGCCTCGAGAGGTGCCCTTGAAGCAGCGCGCTGCGGCTCGAGGACAGCGAGCGGTCAGAGCCTAGAGCCCGTGTCCGCGTGATGCGTACAGCCCCTCGCCCCCAGCGAATTGAGAGGATCGCCGGACGTATGCGGTGGTCTTTGGGCCCCCTGGGCCCCGGGTGCACCGACCTTCCCTCTGTGGCTGGCACAGAGAGCACACTGGAGGACTGTCCGATGTGTGAAACGACCCTTCAGAAGCCTCCTGCACGGCCTTTTCGAAGCCATTGCGATAGTAACCCCCCGAAACGTCCCCCTTCCCGTCCCGTCTTGGCCTATCCCTGCCACCCCCACCTCTGCACTGACCCGCGGCGTACGGCGTGCGGCTGCCGGTGAGTGGGACACCGGGAGTGCACGGCCACCGCCGGGCGGCTTGGGAGCAAACCCGAGCGCTGTGTCATGGAGCCTCTCGCTCTGTCGGTGCCCAGGGGATCTCTCGTGGAAGGCGACGGGGGGACTCTTCGCCCCACGGCCTTGGGCTGCAGGCGGTCCAGAGCGTGTGGAGTCTGGGGGATGGGCCTCTGACCCGGTCCCCCCTGCAGCCCCGTCCCTCGTGCCCCCCCCCCCTCCCGACGCCCCAGCGCAGCGGATGCAACCGTCACCACTGCGCCGGCCCCAGGGCCCTCGCCCCCTGAGCGCCGTGGACCTGCTGCTCCTCGGGACAACGCGATCCGGACTGCACACGCCTGACCCTTTTGATGCTCCGGAGCATGCGTTCCTTTCTCCCCCGCCCCCCACCGATGCTTCGGAGGTTTGGGGGCGCATCCCGTATTCATTCACGCCTGACCGCATGACCCGTGCTGATTGCTTTCCCGCCCCGGCCCGCCTCCGCCGCCCTCCTGCGTGATGCACATGTGCTGCACACGTCCCTTTTGCCCGAGTGTTTGCGCGCTGTGCGAGCAAATGCTCGTTTACGACATCGTTGTACACTACAGAACTGACCCGCGAGAGCGCATTGGCTTCGATTTGACTTACGAAAAATGCACCCAACAGAGTTACAAGACCTGGGGAGGGGGAGGGGGGCAACCACTGGACTCTCCGAACGCGGCAACGACACCACAAGGAACACCGGCCGCAGCGGCCCACAGAGCGCAGCGACCCGACGCAACATGCGGAGGGACGGAACGGGTGACTGTCCAGGGCCCCGTAAAGAAACCGCAACCCGACGGCATGTCGCACGGGGGGTCTGGGGGGGGTCCGAGGTCGGGTGGGTGGGTCTCGTCCAAAATACCCCCCCGCCCCTCTTATGAACGTGGCCTTCACAGAAGGCGTCGGTGTTGCGGTGGCCGGGCAGGACCACCGACTGCCGAGTGGAGCCTGCGATTGCGCATGCACCCGATCCGCAGTCCTCTCCCCAAGCCCCCCAAAGGACAGGCATTCGTCGTGGTGCCGTTGCTGCAGGACCGCCGCTGTCCACGCATCGAGACGCGCCCTCGTTCCCATGAAGTGACCGACTGGCGGGGGGGGGTGTCTCCCGCAGCCCAGATGGGCTGTTTGCGCATCAGGAGCGGGAGCCCATCAGGGGCAGACCAGCCATGAGAGGGAAAAGGACATATGGTGGACGGCCCGGACAGCGCGTGGAGGAACAGGGCACCTGGGCCGCACAGAAACACAGCGAGGCAGGCTACGGACGGCCTGTGGACAGAGCTGTGTGGACAGCAAAAACAGTAAAACGACCCCGGCAACAACCAGCACATCCTCAATACGCCAAGTATTGGGCGCCGCTGACGCGCAAACGGCCCATCCCGCCACATTCAGCACAGCCCCGGCACACCAACCACGGGGCTCTGCGAACGCGGAAACGACACCAGCGGGAGCACCGGCCGCAGCGGCCGACAGAAAGCAGCGACCCAACGCAACATGCGAAGGGAAGACCGGGTGACTGTCCAGGGCCCCGTAAAGGAACAACAACCCGACGGAATGTCACACGGGGGGGGCATGGGAGTGCAAACGCTAATCCTGCGGCCCCCGCGGCTCGCACTTACCCTAATTATCGTGGAACATGGGAAATTGTTCCTTTTGTGAACCGTACCTTTGAATGGGCAGTGGTTATCGCAACATTTTTGTCTGTTTTGACAGCTGCCCCTCGCCATTGTGCTCGTTTGACCCACTTCCTTCGCCCAATATGGAGGGAAATTAGCGCCTATCACCCCACCGCCAATCACCCTTCCCCTGCGGCGCGTGTGGCGTCCCTGCGCCGCGCAGCGTTCCCGGTGTCCCTCGGCTGCACTGCAGGGGCCGCGCCGTGTGGCCGGGGGTCTGGCCTCGCACTGCCCGCGGACGTGGCACTGTGTCAAGGGGCGCCCCCGGAGGCGGCATTTGGCACGGGGACGTGTGCAGTGCGAAGCCCATTATATGTCACGAGTGACACCGTCCACAACGAAGGAAAGGCCATCGTCACAGGCCGCGCCACGCGTCTCGTGCGCTTTGAATTCCACGTGTTCGCAGGCCCATGCCTTTGAGGGTGGCGGGGGCTGAACGATCGGGAGGGCGGCGGTGGCGGCGGCGGGGGAGGGGCGGTCGAGGCATTCGTCTTCCGGAATGGCCTTCGGCTGCAGGCGGTCCAGAGCGTGTGGAGTCTGGGGGATGGGCCTCTGACCCGGTCCCCCCTGCAGCCCCGTCCCTCGTGCTCCCCCCGCTCCCGACGCCCCAGCGCAGCGGATGCAACCGTCACTGCGCCGGCCTCAGGGCCCTCGCCCCCTGAGCGCCGTGGACCTGCTGCTCCTCGGGACAACGCGATCCGGACTGCACACGCCTGACCCTTTTGGCATGGCCCGGCGGCGGCAGAGCGCTCTTGGGGGAGTGAGTCGGGGTGTTGGTTGTACCCTTCCCCCCCCCCTCGCCCCCCCGCCCCCCCCCCTGTGCGCGTCCCTCGTCGGACGGTGCGGTTTTGCCCGCAAGCACTGCCCAGCGCCCGCCGCGCGGTCGGACGGTGCCGCAGTCCGGGTCGTTGCGCACGGGGGAGGGGGTTGTCAGCACCAACGCCCGCCGTCGCACGGCCCCGGCACACGACAGTCCGCGGGGGAAATGTGGTCAAGAGGGTCTCCGGGACGCCGCCCAAGTCCGCAGTTCCCGGACGGCCGGTCGCGTTCGGCGGGGCGCGGGCCCGACGACCGGTCTGGCGTGTGGCCCCCCGGACGGCAAGAGCAGCACGGCGCTGCGGGAGGCACACTTGGCGCCATCCTCCACCGGCTTGACGAAGGGATGCCCACCGAAGGGCGTGCGTCCCACACGCGGACCTCCGGTGTGCGTCGCCGGACTTCGCGCGCGGCTGCATCATTCCTGAGATGCGCGCGCGCGCGTGTGTGTGTGCGGGGGCGATGGACCCCCCCCCCCCCGCCCCCGATGTGTGGAATGCCGTTCACACTTTGGTAGTTCCCAGTCCTATCGAAGCGAGTGACGTCAGGAGGTGCCTTTGTGGAAGCCACCGCCTCAAATAAGATCAATGCGGAGCCAAGCCCCCGTCTGTGCTGCCATCCACAGGACCCGACCATTTTTCGCCGGCTGATGATTCCTTTTCGTGCCAAGGGCACGACGCCGTCAATCACATCGGAGACGCGGTTCGCCCGATACGGCGACACTGTCCAATGGCGTACCACCCGAGCCCGACCCGGAGTGCGCAACTGTCCCACACACAATGAGCGTGATGGCCATATTTGGCATGGCGGCCGCCCTGAGGGCAGCGCTTGTATCACGCGTTATGTGAGAATGGCCCAATTTCACCCAAGCCAATCTATGCGGCACATTGCTGCTGCTCCTGTGGCAGGTCTTGCTCACGAGAGTCAAGGCGTCCCAGGCCACTTCTATGGTTAACCCTGTGCACTGATTTCAGCGCCTTGCCGCCTCTTCCTGGTGCGTGTGTTGCATGTTGTGGCTGAGGGGCCGTATATTTGCCGCATGTGGGCCATGTTCGTGTGTGCTGTGCGTCGATGATGGCCATTCGAGGTGCCTAACCTTGTTCCCATGCGCATGCGGAACCCTTGCCCAAGTACCACTTCAGGCAGCAAAATCGTCCGTTTTTGGGCCATGGATTTGCTGATCCCAAATGGGGTCGAGCACTTTGAGGGCAGCTGAGCTCTTGGGGACGGTGCAGCATTGTTGGCCCCTAAATTGCCCATTTCAAGTGTTTTTTGGGAAAAAAATTGAAGTAATTACTTTCAGGTTCTTCAAAGGCAGTGCCGGGTGCAATGGACAGACCAAAATGAACAGACCAAAATGGACAGCACTACCGTCTCATACAGAGCAGAATACATCTGCAGGTCACAGTCTCAGACAGTCTCTAATGGCACTGGACAATATTTAAAAAAAACGGCAGAAAGTGGATACAGCTAATGTGTTGTTTGCAAAGTGCAAGTTGTGTGGTGTGGATGCCTAGGTCAAGGGTTGAGCAGACTAAGGGATTCAGCAGTAACCACCAACCTGGCTAAGCAAGATATAGTCGCACGTTGGTTGTGGCTCTTTCTTGGGATGAATAGTGTCGTTGCCACGTTTTCGGCTTCGCAAACAGATCTGCATGGCGACAAAATTAGTATTGGACCTATGTTCACACTCCTATCACTGTCTCCCGGCGCCTACACCCAAGACCACACCCGTCTAACCATCCATCTGCCAAGGCATGTCTAGTGTCTTCGATGGTGTGTCAGATGACGTGTCAATAGGGAAGGCTTGTTGGCCGTAACCTCCAATAATGCTTTCGCTTACCTATGGAATGCAACTAACCTATAGATGATAATGTGCAATGAGTCGTATACTAGGAGATAATGGGCAAGGATAGTTTAACCGGCATGGGCTACAGGATGCCAGCCAAGCCTACCCGACAATGATTGACGATGTTCGAATTAGCCCGCTGCATGTACTGCCGGGAGGTTCGGGGACATGGGAGATACGAGTGGCGCTCGGGGGGGGGGGGGGGGGGGCAGCACGGCCACACTCGAAACCACAGAGAAGTAGGGTGCGACCATGTCGCGACCTTCACTCGATCACGCTATATGCTGACTCAACCGTCTAGGAGCACACACCTTTGACCTCTACAAACCTACTGCACTCGCACATCACACACATGAGGTGCGAATCTGGTTAGGGCTACACACATTGTCCCTCATCTAAGCGGGCAGCAGGCGGCGGGCCGACACCCCTATAGCATATCCACTAATGACACATACTCAGTCCAGCATAAGTCGCTTTGTAGCCTCCATAAACGTGAATATCTGCATTTGTTTTAACTGCAACTGTGCTACCTTCACTTCACAGTGTGCGCGCAATGTGCGCGCAGTGCAACTATTTGGGTGTTGGGCCATACTAGAGACCCATACTTTGTGATACTAGGGGCATCATTGTTGTTTGAGAGTAGGTTTTCATGCTTCTTCCACATTGGGTATATGGCATTTTTGGATTTTCACCCATTCATTCATTCACCCAGTTTCACCCATTTCCACCCCTTTTCACACTTTTTTTTTTTTGCTGATTTCCACCACATCCACTCTTTTCTAGGTTGATTTCTCCCCACCATGGGGACCTCGCGAAGGTAGGAGTTCGATGGCACACATTTATTTCTATGCCCTACGCTGTGTTTGTGCATAGTGGCGAAGAACCATTTCCTCTTGGGAGGACAAGCACGCATTGGGCAGCCAAAGATTCCATTGGGAAGTGGAAGAATTGAAGCAAGTCCCATTATTCGATACAAGGACGCTATTCAGGTTGGTGTGAGCACCATGTACGTTAGGGAAAGGGCGTTCATGGACCAAATAACATGGAAATTTGCCCCATCTCAACCTCCATTACTTAAAATGCTCAAAATGGTCCCATTGTGCATGATGTCTTATGTGAAGGGAAGGTAGCTTGCAACTGTCTTGAGGTAGGGTAGTTTGGAACACCTGATTTTAAGGGCGTTTGGAAGGGGTGTGCCTGGGGGCTCTTCGGGGGGGACCTGGTCTAAAAGTAGCGCGCAGTGCAAGGACGCCCCCTATCGATAGGAGAAGACGGTGTCCCCTCTCTTTGATAGGGGTAGGCCTGTGTTAGAGGTACTATACGACGCTGGTCATGCACCATAATGCGGCATACCTGCGGTGAGAACTCACCTTTGCAGCTGACGGGCTATGTTGACTGAAAGCAAAAAAAATTGGTACTGTATACTATGTTCCCTCGTGCACAGCGAACCTCCGCATCTGAGTTTGATGTCTGAGATCACGTCTGTGACTCACCCGCATCAGGCCCCTGGCCCCGCCGCAGATTGCATCGACTGCATCGACCTAACAAGTGACGACTACGCCGCCCATCCCCCGTCCGATCCCGCGGCGGCACCAGCGGAGGCATCGGGAGTTGCAGCGCTGGGGCCCGTAGCTTCCGTCCCCAGCCCGCAAGCCTTTGGGCCTGCCCCCTCTTCTTTCATCGCGCAGGAAGAGGCAGCGCCCGAGAGGGAGTTCTCTGGGCAGCCGACAGAGGTCTGGGCCAATCCCATCTCAGTCGTCCCTGCGATTGGCGAGGGGTACCTGTGCGACCCCAATGACCCGTTGGTGGCGGCCCCCATGAGGAAGCCGCGGTACCTCATCCTGCGCATCTGCAGCGTCATCGTTGCGGGGCTGCTTATGGGCTTCGGCATGTGCAAGGTGACTGCCGTGTGGGGGAGAGGGACGGCTGAGGGTGGGGATGGAGTCGGGAGGCAGCACAGCAGCCCCCTCCCATGCGGTCTTCCGCCGAGTCCTCCGTTGTCGATGAATGCGCGTGCAGCGTAGAATTTGCAGGCACTGGGCCCTGGCAGGTCTAGTCTTCCCCCGTTACCGCCGCCTGAGTTTTGAAAGACAGTGCCCCCAAGGCACCCAAACTGGTCAATGAGACGAAATCAGGGTGCATTGCCACAGGGCAAAGGGCTGAGATGAGGCTGAGAAAAACCGGGGCCTGGCTATTGGCCATGGCATCAAGGTCAACGCCGACCGGGCTATCCTCATGCAGCATAACCCACTCCGAGGACAACACCCCAGCATCCTCACACCACCAGAAGCAAAAAGTAATGTGTCACGGTCCTCTGCCTCCAAGTGAACCTGCTCCTCAAGCTCCTGGGGAACGGCTTTGTTGAGCAAGGTCAGTCTTCCGGAGGGGCCGTGCACAACTGGATGTCTGCCACGCACATGTCTGCCCTCACCTGGAAAGTGCTGCTTGCGTTGCATATGTACCGGCTTCCCCTTGTGCCGCTGCGAATTACCCTGCCGGTTCAATAGACTTTTCGGGGCTGGCACCGGGGCCCTTGGCGCATGGCTGGGGTGTCTCTAGCGGAGCACGCGCGTTTCTTCTGTGCTGTAAGGCATGTACCCCTTTTCTTGTGTGTGATGCGCGTCAAAGGAAGAAGAAGTGAAAGCGATCTAACTTGCGTATTGTGTACGCGCGTTACAGCTGATAAAAGGAGGTGGGTTGCTGTTTCTTCCATACACCGCCGCATGGTCGCCCCCCCCCCCCCCGCATGGTCTGCCCCCTCCCGCATGGTCTGCCCCCCCCCCTCCCCCACGCATGGTTTGCCACCCCTGCATGGTCTCCCCCCCCGCATGGTCTGCCCCCCCCCCCCCACATGGTCTGCCTGTATGCACTTTGCAACACAAAAACAAGGTATGCAATGGAAAGAAAGTGTATGTGCGCTACAACAGACAGCAGGGATTGCGTAGCCCTTTTGCTTCCTCCCCACCCTCCCCACCCTCAGGACCATGAGACGGCCAGAGTTGCGCAGCCTTTTTCACTTCTTCCCTCTCTGGGGTCAGCGAGATGGCGGGGTCCCCGTCACCCTCCCACCCCGAGAGGGCAGGGGTTACATCGTCCTTTTGATCCCTCCCTTCTCTGTGACCATAAACCAACTGGGGTTACACAGCCATTTCACTGCCCCGGATGCATGGGTCGCATAGGCGATTTATTTCGCTCCGAGACAGTCGGGTCTACGCAGCCAATTCACTTCTCCCCAAGTGGCAAGCTGGTTAGTAATGGGGGGGCATAGGCAATTTCCGTTGTAAATTATGTAAACTTTTGTAAATTGCGCGGAAAGGAGCTTAAATTTCTCTTAATTTTGATCCAGTGTAAATCAAAGAATTCAAGTGCTTGATATTCTATGAGATGTAGATGTCGATGTAGGGGTTGCACTGTGCGCTGCGCCCGCGCTGTGCACGCGCTGTGCGAAAAGTCGGCTGTTTTTCACCACCGGTAGCCACGGGTCCCAGGGTCCTGAATTCTGCACCCTACAGCTGCTGGTACACCAGGGATTTTTTGTTTTAGTCTGATGCTTGCCACGGGTCCTAGGGTCCCGAATTCTGCACCCCGATGCCGTTTTGAATGGATCATGCACGCTTCTGTAGGTGCCCCCCCCCCCCGTGTCGTTCCCCACCCCTTGTCGTCCCCCGGGGGGGGGGGGGCGTCACTTGTCAACCCAAAATTTTTCGTTGCGGCTCATTGTGTTGTTGTGTGGGTGGCTGTGTTGTGGGGCACTACCACTTGCATCCCTTGCACTCATGGCAGGACATTTTGCTCACTTTCGCTGAAATGGAACTTGACAACACAACCATGTTTCCCCCTGGGACAAGTGTGATGTTCATCCGCTCCACGGGGGCCCTTGGCAGCCCTTTGAACGCATCCTATACTGAGTGCTTTCGTTTTATGCTGCAATTTCTGTGCCTGCAAATGTGCGTGTACGGTTAGGGTGTGGTCCCCCAGGGGGGGGGTGGGGGACCGTCACTTGGTGACCATCCCCCAGGGGGTGGTGGGGGACCGTCTTCCCTGGGGTGGGGAACGACACGGGGGGGGGAGGGTGGGTGGTTTTCAGGGGCGTTACCGGGAAAAACAACGTAATAATTGCCCCTGTGCCCGCGCTGTGCGAAAATGCCCCTGTAGATATCTTGGGTGTCTAGAATTGTGCTTGCTTGGGCAGTTGTTACTCAGCCATTCCCTTCTCCGAGATGGCAGGAGTCACACAACCAATTTATTCCCCCCTCAGGCGGCAAGGGTGACATAGCCTTTTTGATTTATTTGTGCCTTGGGGTCACCTAGATGGCAGGGCATACTTTTTTTTCGCATGTGGGTTGCAGCAACAATAAGTGTTAGCACTACCGCAGAAAATTAAATATGGATGCCACACTTTTTCCAGCATGTGACCTACAGTTTGCCCTTGTTGGGGTTTTCTGTGGTGATGTGGGCCTGTGGCACTGCCCGAGTCCCATCCAACCAATTTTTTTTGGGGGAGGGGGCTCAGGATAGATACTTCACCCTTTGGTCCGTAAGTCAGGGCTGGTTTTCCTTCGAAGAGGGCAGGATGATTCCGCCAGCGATCGTGATCTTATGGCACAGCGTCAGAGGCGCAGGGGAGCATGACAGTCGGTTCATGTCCATTGTAGCCTTCCCCCATCAGGCCCCCCGTGCCATCGCCGGACTTTTTCTCAGGGGCCAAGAGTGGTCCAAAATCTCGCAAAACATTTCCGCGGTGACGAAATGACGATGACGAAATTCGGCCGGCCAATGTTGGCCACTTTTCACCACTTTTTTTTTTACCCTTGGAAAAAAAAGTAATTTGGCCCCCATCACAGACATCTCCACGTTCAGCACATTCCGCTGATCAATTTGATGGGCCCCATGACTTTATTCAAAAGACTTGGGGGGGGAGGCACCCCCCCCCCCCCGGCCCCCACTCTATATCCATCCCTGCGCCGGAGTGCAGGGATTGTGATACTGATGGATTGGGATAGGGTCTTGTGGTGGCATGGGGGATCTCGGCACAGGGGCACTGCGGGGCAGGAGGAGGTGGGGCGTACGTACGCCTCGTGCGTGCCAGGCTGGCGTCACGGACCCGGGGGTGATCACGGGGCAGTTCCGGTTGGAGGACTGGACGATGATGAAGGCGTTCCTGTCCGCCGCCCTCACGAGCAACGCCGTGATCGCGGCGCTGCACGCGTCGCCGCACAAGGGCAACGTGCAGACCCCGGGCTGCACCAGCGCGTACGGCAGCGGCCTGGCCTCCGCCGCGATCGGGGGGCTGATCCTCGGCGCCGGCATGTGCGTCTGCGCGGCGTGCCCCGGCACCGTGTACTCCCAAATCGGCGCCGGCTACGCCGTCGCCCCCGTCACCATCGCCGGGGGCCTCTGCGGGGTCCTCATGTACGCGTACCTGCTGCACGACCGCCTCGACAAGCTCCGCCTGGTCTGGCAGCTGAAGCGCCCTTTCCTTGACCAGGTCCCTTTGCTCTGAGGCATTTTAGACCATTTTAGACCCCCGGTGCCCGCGTGCAACCGCTTCTGTGCGGCCCTGTCCGGGCGCCTCTTGGTGCACGGCTGCCGTGCCCTGCTCCTCGAAGCGCCAACGCTTGTACCCACGGTGGGCGCCCAGCCGCAGCCCCAGAGATGCATTGGAACGGGGGGAGGTACCCCCCCACCCCCCCTCCAGGGCGCTTTGTGCCAAACCTTCGCCTGGGCCTTGTGCCAAACCTCCCCACTCCAGGGCGCCCAGCCGATGCCCAGCCACTGTCTCTCTGACGCCACGCGCCGGCTTGAATGGAATTTGTAACCGACAGTAACCGCCCCCAACCGCTTTGGCAACCTTCTCCTACCGCCTGTCTAACCGCCTCTGGGGCCGCCTCTGATGCCCTTTCCCAGGGGCAGAAGCAGCACTTTCCAGCTGTCCCGCGGTCACTTACTTCCCCCGTGGCTTTAGAAAAAACCATATGTTCTTGCAACTTCAAACGCACCCGGGAGTACCCACCGGCACACTTCCTCAGCGGGTATGGCCACCACTCAGTCTGGGCCGTTTCGCTGATTCTGCATGCGCCAGGAAACACGTTTGTTCCCCGTGTCATGCTACGCCAAAGGGCCCCCGGGAGAGGGAGTAGGCTTGCACCGCGTGGCTGAAGTCCAGGGCCGTCTGCACCATTTCATGAGAAAATGAAAGGCGCTGAAATTTTGCATCAAAAGAAGGAAAAGGCGAGTCCCGAGCTGATGGCCGGGCAGCACACCGTTCATAGCCCTTCTTTCGATCCGCACCGTAGCAGGCCATGCCCAGCCCGCTGTGAAGGGGCTGTGGTTGCCTGCGTGTCAGACCGGTTCCGCAGGTAGAACAGCGCACAGAATGCCCTGTGCGCCCCACCTCCTCCCTTCTGACCTTGCGACGGATACAAGAAGGTCTGGCCGCGTGAGTGCCGTCCGTGCGCGGAACATGCGTAGAGTCATTGCAAAGGTACCCCTCCCCCCCTTGCAAACTCCGCCCCCCCTTGCAATCTCCCCCCCCCACCCGGGAGACCGTCACTTCCATATTTTTCTAGTCAACATGTATTGTGCTGGTTTGTGTTGCCCATCTGCTTTACACCTGCTTTGCAACACACCCTGTGCCTGTCATGCAAACTGAGCATGTGCAACAGTTCAAAGTGTGTTATTCTCGTACCCAGAAGTTCTTTACCGTTCCTTTGGATCCTCAATAACATTTGTGTTGGATGAAGCACATTGGCATCAACGCGAAAGTCGCTTCACACGTGTTCTCTTTGCTTGCATCAGTGGAGGGTACCACAGTTTGCCTTGAAATACCCTTGCAATCCCCCCCCCCCCCGGGAGACCGTCACTTGGCGACCGTCTCCTCCCCCCACCCGGGAGACCGTCGCGCGCTAACCCGGGAGTTTGCAAGGGGGGCGGGGGGTAGCTGTGCTGCCACTCCCCCCCCCCCCTCCCATACATGGCAGTCCGGGCCTGGGCGATGGATTGGTACGTAGTGCTACGGAGGCCAGCTGCCGTGGCCAACAAAATCTGGTCAAACACGGACACAGGCTTCCCCCAAGCGGATGGCTGTGCATAGACTGTGAGACGATCATTGTGGATGCTGCGCTCGCGGAACTGCGGGACGTTGCTGCCTGCGCCTACCGGGACGTGCGTGTATGGGGCGCCCGTCCACCGGCGTGCGGCCCAACCCCTCCCGAAAATGGTGGTGGTGGTGGTGGGGTCATGGTAAGGGATGGGCATTCGAAGGGGTCCCATTTTTTGGCGGGGGTGGGGGGGGGGGCTATCTGTCACTCAGTGATAGATGGAGAGTGACGGATGGGAATGGCAAGTGGGGAGAGAGATATTTTGGCACAGATGTGGGAAAATCGGGCTCCAAAGGCGCCGGAAAATTTTTTTTGGCCTGCCCAAGGGGGAAATTTTTTTCCCTACCCTTGTGTCTACACTCAAAATGCTCAGATTTTTTGTGGAGAATTCAAATGTGAGTGAAAAACACGAAAAAATTTCGACCCCCTGACCCGACCTCCAAGTCGGCCCTTGGCTGCTGGCCCATCCATCTGTCACCCGTCACTCGTCACTCGCGGGGGCTGGGGGGCGCATCCTCAATACGCCAATTATTGGGCGCAAACGGCACATCCCGCCACATTCAGCACAGCCCCAACGCACCAACTACTGGGCTCCGCGAACGCGGAAACGACACCAGCAAGAGCACCGGCCGCAGCGGCCGACAGAACGCAGCGGCCGACAGAACGCAGCGACCCGACGCAACATGCGAAGGGAAGAACGGGTGACCGTCCAAGGCCCCGTAAAGGAACAACAACCCGACGGAATGTCACACGGGGGGGGGGGGGGGGGGGGCTATGCTCTACACTGGTCATGGTGCATGGACTGCACCCTCCCCCATTGTTCTGCCCCTCGGCATCTCTGCTCCCGTGTCTGCGGTCCCCTCTGCCACTGTGCCACAGAGGCACCGGGCAAAGGGCCACGGAGGTAGAGGGGCTACGAGGCCCTCGGGCACGGGGACACAGGACAGAGAGAGAGAGAACAAACCTGAAGGGGTACCGCGTTGGAGCCTCTGGCTCTGTCGGCACAGGAGGTGTGCCTTCCCAGTCTCGACTAGAGATTGTTGGAGGTTGCCGGGGGTCACACTGGAGTTGCATGAGATCCCTGCACCACAAAGCCTCGCATTCCAGAGGTAAACAGGCCCCAGAAGCCCCGATCCCGCACTCCCGCAGTACTTCCCGCTGGTGCGCACGAAGGAGTTCCGCCGCGTCATGTTCGGTCTGATCAACACGCTCTGCCTCGCCGCCTTACTCGGCGTCATCTACGCGGTCGACCCCCCGCTTCGCCCCTGGGGCGTCCTGTCCAGGCACTGGGATCCGCTGGCCGGCGGCTGCTGCGTGGGCCTCGCGCAGCTGCCACTGATCTTGGGCCTCGGAAAGACCCTGGGCATGTCCGGCACTTACGGCGTGTTCTCCTCGTTCCTCATCCCGTCGCGCTTCCACCCGGCGTACTTCCGGAAGCTGCGCGGCGGCGTCGACATCTGGTGGCTGCCGCTCATGGCCGCGTCGGTCGCCGGGGGCGCCGCGCTCGCGGCGTTCGCGCTCACCTCCCCCATGGCCGGGCCCCTCCCGCTGCAGCCCGGACGCAGCCTCGGCGGTGCCGCACTCGAGAGCTTCTTCGGAGGAATGGTGGCGATCATGGGGGGCTCCATCGGCGGCGGCTGCACCAGCGGGCACGGCCTGAGCGGCATGGGGCACCTTGTGGTCAAGTCCTATGTGGCGGTCGCGTGCATGTTCGCAAGCGGCATCGCCACTGCTTTCATCTACAAGGCCGCGCAGGGTCACTAAGGGGCCTCGTGCCGCCGTGCGCAAGTGAAGTCGGGGCAGAGGACGGCCGTGCTTCATGCCCTAATGTATTGTGCCCAGCCCCGAAGACTGCCTCTCTGCCCGCGATTGAAATGCGTGTGCGTGTGTGCGTGTGTGCGTGTGTGAGTGTGTGTGTGTCTTTCTGAGGGTCTATTCTTTTTTTCGACAGGTGCCTCGTTGTCACATGGTGTTTTGACCGACTGTCTGACGGCCGGACGAGAATAGAGGGCTCAGCGCTGTTCTAGTGCCTGTTTGTCGCTTATCACGCGTGTGTATGCGCAGTGGGAGGGGACACGCTACACCGACCGCGTCATCCCCGACGTCTTCCAACCGGAGGGTTACCAATCGGCCTGGTGCGCATCTCCTGCGGGCTCTGTCCACCCCGTAATCCTTTTCTGTTTGTGTGTGTGCAGTTGGGTGGCTGCGCCTAACACCGACTGTATTTTCTGGGCTGTCATGTACACGGACTCCTCCACAGGGTTTTTAGTTGGTCTGTTGGTGAGCGCGGAACCAAAACATGGTGCAGGTGAGGGCACAGGAGGAATTCTGTATCACACTCAACTCACTGTCCAGGACCGCACTTTGTCGTTCTCTACCAACTGACCGAAAGCCGTCCAGGGCTGCCCTGCGGCTCCGGAGGAGTTTTCTTTCACCGCTTTTCTTGCTCTGTTCTTGTTTGCGGATCTCATTGTGTGTGTGTGTGTGTGTGTGTGTGTGTGTGTGTGTGTGTGTGTGTGACCGTTACATGATAATAACACAGATACATCTGCCAGGTCCTGATCGAGTCCCAGCAGGTGTGGTTAGCCCATGTGAGGGCCAGGGCGACTCTACTCAAGGCCCGAGCGGCACGATGGTGTGGGCCGGGCAGGAGCTGCACCCCACCAAGACGCAGAATGGCAAGGGGTGCCCCTGGCCACCTTGGACTGAACATGGACGCTGCACCAGGTCTGTGGCGACGCTGTCCCACGCCGACACAGGAACCAAGACTTAGCTCAGGGATGGTTTAAGGGCCCGCCCGTCTACCAGTTCCCGTTGGTACGATATCTCGGCTGTGGCCCTTTGGTAACAGCGCCTCTGGCGCGCACGCACACACACACACACACACACACATAACCCGGTCACCCCGCTGAGGTTCTGATTCAGCAGAAGGGGTGCACCACAGCCACATAGAGAACCGACTCTCATGCATTCTCAAATGTGTCTACCGCCCTCAGGCTGCATTTGGATCTCCCTCGTAAATAATAGCCCATCACCCCCTCGCTTAACCCGTCGCACAGCGTCCAGGGCTTTAATCGGCCTTTGCCCTCGTAAATAATGCAGAGCACACACGTGCACACACAACGCGGCTCTCTACGTGGAAGGAGTGGCCAAAGATGGGATGAGGGTTGAGAGGCAACACGAGGGCCAGACGGTATCATTGCTGTCGGCCCCTTTTTGCAGTGGACCTCCAGCCCCCCACCCCTTCTCTATGCCAGTCCGTTTGATCGGCATCAGAATCACTTCCTTCCCCGCTAACCCTCCCCCTTCCCCTTCGCATTCGTGTTCGAGACCCAAAAAGGGCACTGCCCTCCTTGATAATGATAGCCACCCCCCCCCCCCCCAACCCCCCCAATCCCCACACAGACACACCAGGCCTCGTACATATTCCCACTCCCACTTCCCCAGCACGCCAACAACGGCCACACCACATACCAAGTCCACCCTCACCGCCAGCTGCTGTGCCACAGGGGGTTGATGGAGCAGGCCACCAGAGAACAGCCCTAGACGTTCTGACTCTGCTGAAGAAGGGCTGTGCTAAGGTAACGGAGCACTCAATTGCCATAGTGCCTTACGCTACCTCACAAACGGTTCCCCGTCTGTGATTGTGACCTGCTAAACCCCTTCCCAACCTTTCGCAACCGCGCAGGACTGCACTAGCCGCTGCCCGGTACAGCGCGCCTGCACGCACACTTTGGCACGCAACCACCTTTAAATGCATTTCAAAGGCTGCTGCACTATGGCACGCAGCAAAGGGTCATGGACACGTCTGTTGTGAGTGTTTGCCCACTTGAACCCACATAGCTCTGATTTTGGCTATATTTGTGCATTATATTCCCCTTTCTTGCACCAGTTCACCATGCAATCTTCTCTTTTTGAACCTGGTGGTCTGCGGCCTTGTCCAAGCTACAGAACAGGCCCAAAGACTCCAGCCGCGGCAAGCAAGCTGGCTCAAATGGAGGGGAGCTGGGTTGAAGACTGTCTCCTGCGAATGCAAACTGATTCCTCCGAATGCTTCAATGAAAGCAGTCGGAGGTACAATACCCCCCCACCTTGCATAAGCTACACAAATGTCCGACCCACCAACCCGTGCCCCATTAGTCCGGGAAGCACACTCGAGACTGGGCGAAGCACAGTTTCAATTGCAGGGGCGGGTCAACACTGCTCTGCTCTGGGAGCTTTTATGGACCGGGACCATTAATGCGTTGCTGTGAACTCTGGGGTTGAAGGCGCCAGATTTTCTTTAGTCGACGTGGCGCTTCGCAGGTACCATGCCAGTATTGATGATTTGGGGAAATAATTCATTCCTGGCACAAGGCGATGTTTTGCTGCATAAAAAAGAACGCAAAAAAAAGTTAATTTTCAGCTGCATGCCCTTGCAACAATGATTTACGCAAAAAAAAGCGCAAAAAAGTTCAATTTTTTGCCCCTGCCCCACTTTCTGACCTGAACACGCTTTGCGCAGCATGGTGCATCCCTTTTCTTGTTTGCCCTCCTTGCTTCACTTTAGACAATGTTGAATCATTGGCGTGGTATGTTTCTCCTGTCCCGTGTGAACATTCATGGGTTAGCCAAAGCCCTTGTCTCAGTTCGTTGATACAATACGCTCCTCTGCTCGCCAAAGCCTGGGCACCTGCAGTACATCCGGTGTGAATGTTTCAGGGCTCTCCGAAGCCCTTTCACCAATACCGGTCTTGATAAGGACGCGCGTAAAACCGCAACAGTGGTGGGGAGGAGTGTGTTTTACTCTCGCGGCAACGGGGCTACAGTCGGCGGCAAGGTGCTCAAATATCATGGGAATGGCAAATATGACATTCATTTCTGACAGGATGGGAATTGTGTGGTCCGCCTTTCTGTGCCTAGGACCAAATTGCAGATTGCATAGGTGAGGCTTTCTGTGTCAATGGTATTTTTCTTTCACAGCCCTCTACAGTGCCGTATTAAACCCCCCCCCCCCCCTTGTCTAAGCTACGGCCTTGTCTAAGCTACAGCGGGCATAGGGACAGTGTTAATTCCGTACCTAATTTATTTTTGTACGAAATGTAGTGCAACCGCATAAGACATGGTTTTGGTGACAAATCTGCCAATTACATGGAGTCGTGGACACATCTGTTGTGATTGTTTGCCCACTTGAACCCACAGAGCTCTGATTTTGGGGATATTTGTCCATTGTCTTCTCCTTTCTTGGTGGTGGCGTGTGTGCCGGCAGTTGTATGTGTCGCGCGCAAGCTTCGGCCTTGTCTAAGCTACAGTAGGCGTAGGGATCGTAGTCATTTCGTACTTTTGCGTAGCTTAGACAAGGGTGGAGGGGGGGTACTTCTTGTAGTATGCTCCTGCAGCACTTTCTGTGCCATTGTTTCAGCATTTGATGTGCCCTGTGCACTATTTTGACGAATTTACAAATTGGTTCCGTGAAAAGTGGTTGGGCCATGTTGGAAAGCGCAATGGTTTTTCAGCATTTCATGTGCCATGGGCACTATTATGGACGAATTTGCAACTGGTTTGTTGAAAAATTGGTAGGCCTGAATCATCCAATACTCTTGCTTGCTGGTGCTTGCTTGTGCTATGGACAGCGATTCCAGCTGATCCCAACTGATCCACATTTGTATGCCTGTGTAGGAATGGACTGTAATCCCAGACTACCACAGGTCCTTTTCAGTGGCACCAAAATGAATACCAGCCAAATTTGAAATTTATTAAAATTTGATTAAAGATTTGGGTGATTTTGGGCCATAGGTCACAGCTCATCATTGTCCAAACCAGTGCTGAATATTGCCTTGAGTTCACCCACACGGGCTATCGAATGTGTCATAGGCTTGGGTTGGAATCTGGAGGGGTTGTGGAGGGGGGGGCGGAGGAGTTGGGGGGGGGGGGGTTGTGAAGGGGCTGGGAAGGGGTTGGGAAGGCTTGTGAAGGTTATTGAAGAGTTGCGACGGGTAGTGAGGGGGCTTTGCAAATTCGTTGAGGGCCATAACACCCAAATACAAAAAATTTTTAACCGTGAAAATTGATGAATGAGCCACTTGGCAGTGCATTGTAGGAGGATACAAAAAAATATTGTAGAGGAAATTTAATTGATTTTTCTTGGTACTATGTGTCAGCTCTACAATTTTCTGCCTGCTGTGTCTGCATGCGCCAAACCAATTTTCTCATCAAGATACATCACAAAAAATGCAAAAAAATAATCCGTCCGAAAATTGAACCCCCCCCCCCCCGCCAAGCTGTATACTTGTGCATGTACCACTGGACCAACGGGGGGGGGGGGGACTGCCAGACACTGCCATGATACTGCTCAGGGACCATGTACAGAGCGAGAGACGAAAATTTCTCGAAAATTGCGAGATATTTTGGGTTTCCACATGACTCCAACAACAGAGCAACCAAAAGGAAGGTGTGTTTGGGGCCTGGGACTGAGATCCACCCTCCAAACGGAGTATCCTAGAAGGAGGCCCAGTATGGTGATGGCTGATGACCCTAGCCAATTTCAGAAGTTCAGCCTATTTGGGGCAGGTTAATACTAAGGTGGGAGACCGCTTGGGACAGTATCCAAAAAAAGGTTTTATGCCAAAATTAATCAATTCTGCTGCCTTAACAGCCAAAAAACAACATACAAAAATGAAAAAAAGTGCAAAAAAATATATGTCACCCATTTCAAAAACAACAAATAAAATTTTTTGAATTTGGCCAGTAGTAGAAAAATGAATAAAACATGACCCCCCCAAAAAGGAGGGCAAGCGCAAAAACAAACGCTGAAATACAAAAACATTTGACTTAGTGTGCCAAACACAGCTCCGCTAAATTGAATTCCGCATGTTCTTATGGTTCCCAATCTGCAGCCCCACAGGAATTGTTCACAGGGACAACAAAAGGCTGTGTTTACTGTGCCGATTCCAACATTTCGCCGCATATCAATCTTCACGTTGGGTGGTTCCAATTTTGTTTACGCAGAAATTGTGTGAAAGAACCCAATTTTTGTAATCAAGGCAGTGCGGAAGACAAGCAGCTTAGGACTTTGGGCCGCACTGTAGCAAATTTCGCAAAAATTCACATCAAACGCTCCGAAGTAGAATGAGCAGAAATAAGTCTTCAAAGGTGCGACCTAGCTCCTCTCCCACCACAGTGCGCCCACAAACATGTCATTGTGCATTGTTGATCACAAAGCCTGCGGTCGGAGGGGGGCATTTTCAGACGAGGACAGGCTGCCCTGCAATTCGACCTGTGAAGGTTTTCCGGGCATTGTAGGGCCATCCACCTGATGGGCCAGTCTCAATACCAGCACAAGACACTACACCGGGCACCCCACCACGACGCGTTGGTACACCGACGGCTCAAAACGCCAAGGCAGAGCCGGAGGCGGCATCAGCAACGGAAACTTCTGGGCGGCCTTCCGCGTACACGGACCGCAGGTATATAGGGCCAAAACTCCCCGTGCCCAAATCTCACGACACATTGATACACGGGCACATCATGCCAACACCCGCAAAATCCTGGACCATGCAACTCCGACGACAAAAACAACCGGCACACGTACATTGGATCAGCTGGGTCTCGCTAAAACACTACCGACAAGCCGCTTGGCTCCCCCGGCCGTGGGGTCAGGTGCGCTGGTGGGGACAGGGGGCACCCTGGGAGCGGATTCCCACATTGTGTGGCTCCTACGGCCAACGCCACGGGAGTTCCGTACAAATGCGCTTAGCCATGTGTAGCATGGCAGGTCTGGTAGAACAAATGGACCCCCTTTTGCCAAATCTTGGCTGCGCGCGGCGTTTAACCACGAAAAGTGGATGTGCGCCCGCCTGCTCATACCGCTCTCGCTGGTGGTCGAACGCTGCATCACTAGATTTGATCAGAAAAAGTATTGCTCTTGTTCATGTTGAATTGTACAGGGTGTGAGGTAGGGTTCTGATTCTATCATGCAACACATGTGGGGCTAGGATCATATGGTTGTGTGTTGAGACCAATTTGGGGCTAGGGACTCATGGTTGAACAATTGGGAACACCGGGGTGAAGACATGTACTGTCCGCAGGCTCTTTTGAAATTACCTGGTTCTGGAACAACTTTTTTTTTTGCGTTAAGGAGCCCTCCCAAGCCCTCCCAAGTGTAGTGCCTTCTGTGGGGGTCCCAAAGTGGACTGGTGCGTCCTAGATTCCACCCCGTCACTAAGAAACCACCTGGCGTTCAGCCGTTGTGTGCCCTGTTTGATGTATAAATGGGCTGTGCATCATAGGTTTATGGGACTACAATTGATAATGAAACGGCGGTTGTATCCGGGCTGCACCCCATTATGCCCCCATCCTCAAGCACCCCCTCGCACTGTCCCCTCATTTTGTTTCTATGCAGGTGTAACATGGTTCTTCAATTGCCTTTGGAAGTGTGGGATGTCATTGCTGACTATGTTCACTCGGATATATTGAGCCAAGTTTGTCAAAAGCTAAGGGAACTGATTGGGACTCATCGTTATGTGAAGTTGAGGTGCACTGGAGAGAATTTGCAGCGAGTACTGGGACTCATTCGGAATCTACGCTCCCTCAATCTTCGTGGAAATTCTGTGGGAGACAGTGGGGCACAGGTGCTTGCCGCGCTGAAGGATGCCGCCTCACTGCATACCCTGTCCCTCGATCTTTGGTTGAATTCCGTGGGAGACAGTGGGGCACAGGCGCTTGCAGCGCTGAAGGATGCCCCCTCACTGCATACCCTGTCCCTCGATCTTTGTGGAAATTCCGTGGGAGAGAGTGGGGCACAGGCGCTTGCAGCGCTGAAGGATGCCGCCTCACTGCATACCCTGTCCCTCGATCTTGGTGAAAATTCCGTGGGAGACAGTGGGGCACAGGCTCTTGCCGCGCTGAAGGCTGCCCCCTCACTGCTTACCCTCTCCCTCGATCTTGGTGCAAATTTCGTGGGAGACAGTGGAGCACAGGCGCTTGCAGCGCTGAAGGATGCCCCCTCACTGCATACCCTGTCCCTCGATCTTGGCGAAAACTCTGTGGGAGACAGTGGGGCACAGGCGCTTGCAGCGCTGAAAGATGCCGCCTCACTGCATACCCTGTCCCTCAATCTTCTTGGAAATTCCGTGGGACACAGTGGGGCACAGGCGCTTGCAGCGCTGAAGGATGCCTCCTCACTGCGCACCCTGTCCCTCGATCTTCGTGGAAATTCCGTGGGAGACAGTGGGGCACAGGCGCTTGCAGCGCTGAAGGATGCCCCCTCACTGCATACCCTGTCCTTCGATCTTTGTGGAAATTCCGTGGGAGGTAGTGGGGCACAGGCGCTTGCAGCGCTGAAGGATGCCGCCTCACTGCATACCCTGTCCCTCGATCTTGGTGAAAACTCTGTGGGAGACAGTGGGGCACAGGCGCTTGCAGCGTTGAAGGATGCCCCCTCACTGCATATCCTGTCCCTCGATCTTTGTGGAAATTCTGTGGGAGGCAGTGGGGCACAGGCGCTTGCAGCGCTGAAGGATGCCGCCTCACTGCATACCCTGTCCCTCGATCTTTGGTTGAATTCCGTGGGAGACAGTGGGGCACAGGCGCTTGCAGCGCTGAAGGATGCCCCCTCACTGCATACCCTGTCCCTCGATCTTTGTGGAAATTCCGTGGGAGAGAGTGGGGCAGAGGCGCTTGCAGCGCTGAAGGATGCCGCCTCACTGCATACCGTGTCCCTCGATCTTGGTGAAAATTCCGTGGGAGACAGTGGGGCACAGGCTTTTGTCGCGCTGAAGGCTGCCCCCTCACTGCTTACCCTCTCCCTTGATCTTGGTGCAAATTTCGTGGGAGACAGTGGAGCACAGGCGCTTGCAGCGCTGAAGGATGCCCCCTCACTGCATACCCTGTCCCTCGATCTTGGCGAAAACTCTGTGGGAGACAGTGGGGCACATGCGCTTGCAGCGCTGAAGGATGTCCCCTCACTGCATACCCTGTCCCTCAATCTTCTTGGAAATTCCGTGGGACACAGTGGGGCACAGGCGCTTGCAGCGCTGAAGGATGCCTCCTCACTGCACACCCTGTCCCTCGATCTTCGTGGAAATTCCGTGGGAGACAGTGGGGCACAGGCGCTTGCAGCGCTGAAGGATGCCCCCTCACTGCATACCCTGTCCTTCGATCTTTGTGGAAATTCCGTGGGAGGTAGTGGGGCACAGGCGCTTGCAGCGCTGAAGGATGCCGCCTCACTGCATACCCTGTCCCTCGATCTTGGTGAAAACTCTGTGGGAGACAGTGGGGCACAGGCGCTTGCAGCGTTGAAGGATGCCCCCTCACTGCATATCCTGTCCCTTGATCTTTGTGGAAATTCCGTGGGAGGCAGTGGGGCACAGGCGCTTGCAGCGCTGAAGGATGCCGCCTCACTGCATACCCTGTCCCTCGATCTTGGTGAAAACTCTGTGGGAGAGAGTGGGGCACAGGCGCTTGCAGCGCTGAAAGATGCCGCCTCACTGCATACCCTGTCCCTCAATCTTTTTGGAAATTCCGTGGGAGAGAGTGGGGCAGAGGCGCTTGCAGCGCTGAAGGATGCCGCCTCACTGCATACCCTCGTCCTCACTCTTGACGATTGAACGGGAGAGAGTGGGGCACAGGCGCTTGCAGCACTCATGGGCACCCCGCCTCACTGCATACCCTGGACCTCAATCACCCAAGTTGGGACCGAATGAATGCCAAGCAAACATCTGTGTGGCACTCGGAGTCAAGTAACCCTGAAAAATCATTTGGCGCAAATCACTGCCACCAATCCCCTGCATCCGAGTCAAGAAACCGAGGAGGTTGTGTGATATTTTTGTGTTGTAATCCCCTCATCTACTGAAGAGCATTTGACCCGCAAGACATCGCAAAGTCGATGATGAAGCGATGACAAGTCCGGTGAAAATGGTCAGTAGTGTAATCAAGCTGGCGTGTGGGGATGCCCACATGTGCTGTGTGGCAGGGTTGGAATCACCCTTGCGCAATATATGTCCATACTGCTGCCACATTGGGCGCATGCTCATGCTAGTTCACTCTCATATTCTACCTCATGGGGCAACCTTTGAAGCCGGAATCATGACTCAGAGTTAAGGGTTGTTCAAGACACTACGGAAATTGTGGATGTCGGAGAAGTTCGTCTGGTTCCGGAAACTTGTGGGGGATGCGGAAGTGCCGAATATGTTGGAAAATGTTGAAATTGCACGTTAAGGATGATTGATCAAATGGTGCAACTTAAATTCAGCCCCCTATAGCCCCGTCCACTGCAGCAGCCATTCAATGACGTCCTTTCAATCTTCTGAACTTATCGAACTCCCGGTGGTAGAGGACAGCCAACTTTTCGCACAGCGCGCGCACAGCGCACGGTACGCCCCCTTGAAGGCGTCTCGGGGCCACAGGTCGCGGGCTGGTACGAGGCGCCTGGTGTATGCCCGGGACGCGCCTGGTCTGTTTGGGGTGGGGAGGTGCAATTGCTGTGGCCAGACCCAGGCAGGTGGTGCTGCCGCGTAGTGTCTGGCCTGCTTCTGTGAATGCCAGCGTGCCCATCCAGCCAGGCCGCGTACTGACCCTCCCATCTTGATGAACGCGGCCGCTCCGCATCGCTTGAATGGGTGCCATGTGAGCCCTGCTGCCGGGGTGTTGGCGAGTACGTCCCGCAGTAATGTGCGGATTGTGTCCCTTCTGCCTGGGAACAGCCTCGTGAAATCGCGGTGATCTGGGCGTCGCTGTGCGTACTGGTGCGCTCGCCACTGTTCCATGTAGTCCGAGAGGGGGTACGACGTGTCTTGGCCGTTGACCTTCTCGTCTTGGAAGGTGAACCAGCCTGGCGTGCCCAGCCATCCCCAGCAGAGGGACTCCAGGTCGCCGACCCTGAGGCAGTATATGACTGCCAGTAGGCCCGCGAAGAGCAAGCGCTCCCACGCCCAGTGGCCCCACGCTGAGCCGAGGGTCTCCGGGTAGCGCGCAGTTGTCCAGACTCGAGGTGGTGCGTTTGGTGCTGCGACGCGGTCGATTGCTTTAACTGCCATCCAGTGGGTCTCCGATATGGTTTGTCGCAGTAGGCCGGCCTTCTCGCAATATCGGATACCTGATACGACGTTGTGCGCCGCCGATCCTCCATGCTGCCGGAGCGCCAGTTGCTGAAGTCGTCGTTGTAGTGCTTGTTCCAGCGGCATGTCGTCCAGCAGGCCCCGTATCGCTGCAGCCAGTTCCTGCGTGTAGGTCTTGGCTGATCCATGGCGTACTCCTCGGCACAATATTGTGGCGTACGAGGACCCGTAGTCGGTGTGCCGGCCTTGTTGTAGCGCGTCGATGGCGTTTCGGGCGTCCTGCACCGTGGCTGGTCCTGTGTGTTGTTGGGGTGGTGCGCTGGGTGCGGTCGTGTGGGGGCTAGGGTTGCGCGCGTGGGTGTCGGGCTCCGCTGCGGTGGGGGGGGGGCGTCAGTGTTGGAGATTCAGTGAGTGGTCCCGGCCTGCGCCAGGAGTAGGCGGGCGGCGGCGATCGCGGTGTCGGATCCTGGGGTCGCGGCGGGGGCGGCTGCGCTGTTGGTGCTGGGCAGCTGGGGTGGGGCTGCTGCTGGGACTGCGGGGCAGGCCTGTGTCGCCCAGTGCCATTGCCCGCAGCGTCTACAGGGCCCGGGCGGCGGTCCTGACATGTCCCAGACGTGCGTTCCAGCTGCCATCCAATCTCCCTGAGGGGTCGAGATGACGTGTCCGGCCTGTTGCATGTTCGGGCAGTCCCGTGACCAATGCCCATACGCTCCGCAACTGAAACAGTGGCCTGGTGTGTGGGTGCCGCGCATGAACATCGAGTTCCCGAAGACCCCTGGGGGTACTGGCCCTTGCATGTTTCCTTGGATTGCTCCCTGTGCGGGTGCCATCAGGGGGCCGCCTGGTGCAAACAGTCTGCCTTGGCGTCTGCAGCGTAGTTCCTCGTGGAGTACTCTCCATACTGTGAGTGCGAACCTGTCCGTTGCTCATGCCGTGTTCGGGTAGGCGTCAGATACCTCTTTGAACAGCGCTGCTCTGCTGCTTGGTTGCCCATGGTCACACTGATTGTATGGGGGTATACGTGGGGCAGTGCAACGGTGCGTAACGTTGACGGTGAGAACGATAATCCTGTGCCCTCCATGAGCTGTGGCCCTGTGGTACCTGCTCCTTCCGTTCTTGCGGCCTTGTTGTTGCGCTGCGGGGTGCTGTGGAGCGACTTGTCCGCCGTGATGCGTACCGCGTCGTGGGGCAGCAAGCTGGTACGTGCCCGCGACCCTTGCGCTGCCGCCGTCCCCAGTGCCCCTCGCCTGGGCGTTGGCCCTGTCGCCGCGGAGGCGGTAGGCGCCAGGCTTGCTGCTGCCGCGGCCTCGGGCGCGTAGGGGCTGGAGCTGCTGGCGGCTTGTGGGATATGCGCCGCCGCGGCGCTGGGCCCCGACCCTGTTAGCGCGTCACCCGCTGTCGGCGGTGTCGGTGCCGTTGCGGGGTTTGCGGGGTGCGGAGCGTACGCCGCCATACGTCTAAACTAAAGAAACCGACTAAGAGAGAGGGAAGAACAGCGTGTGGTTTAAACTGTGGTTTAAATGTGTTTAAACCTGGGGTTTCAACGCTGTGTGCTTGGACACCAACAGGATGAATATCTGGAAATGCAGGGTCCTTTTCTCCTCAATGTGCATGTGAACCTCGCCTATAAGCCTCCCTTCAGCCCCCCTGCCACTTCCTCCCCTCCCCAACCTGATGCCTCCCCTGTGTGCTTCATGGTGAGTTGCAAGTTGCCTATGCAACCCCAAAGGCAAGCAATTCCCCAATAGCACTACCAAAGTCCAACTCAGCATGCTTCGAACAGTCTGACCAAGCAAAACAGACCGCCCCATGTGGATGTATGGCAACAGTCGGATGGTGGATTGTGTGGGTGGTGCGTTCAGTATGAGGGTAGTGTGTGTGTGCACAGCAACATGCCTTTTCTGCCCTAAGAGCTCAAATTCCTCTACCTCCTCCAAGAACAGCAATTTGCTTGGCAGCTCTAGTGCTGGCGATGACTCAGAGCAAGTCACACAAACAATTTGGTGCTGCGTGTCTAAAGTACCTGGCACTGATCCGATATTCCTCCCCATATGCCCCCCTTTGTTTCTACCTTTATAGAATCCCCCCCCCCCCCCCGCCCCTGCGATTACATGATGTGTAGGGTGTTCTGCATGGGGAGCGGGATGATCGAACGTCGGGGTAAACATATGACTGGCGCTGTAAGGGGGACAGCAAGTGGAGACCGGGGCGATTGTACTCAAGTATATGGCTGTGGGGGTTTACACGCCGGTGGCGCCACCGTCGGACCACAAGACGGTTGTTTGTCAACTGGAGCGCCCGTAAATGCAGCGAGTTCCGCCAAGATTTTGATTCCCAGTGCAAATGTTGAATGATTAAGAGGCGATGAAGGATCTCAAAGCACAAATGAGAGAACTGGATCCCATCAAAAAAGCAAGATTCCATCATGCTGTGGTGGGAGCAGCCGACGGATCTACCGCAGAGCACAGAAGTCAAGTGGCGTAGGCAGCACCCAAAGAGGGTGGAATCTACGCTAGGGGCAATACTGCGCAGGGTTACACCTGTGAGAGTACCGGCGGAGGGATGGGAGCATCTGCAAGATGAAACAGATTATGTGTGGAATCATTCGATGACGCAAACGCTGAGGCAGGAGCTCATGTCAAGTCAGGAGAGGGGCAAGAGGAAACATGAGCGCCGATCCAGACTCCGCTTTTCGCAGCCATGGCAGGATTTGGGAGGGAGTCCATCCACGCATAACATGCGTCTTCCGGGACCCCAGAGTCACGCATGATGCCCCCCCCCCAAAAGCTCCAAGAGCCTTGGCAATCGCCCGTGGTTTTGTGATTCTGACCCCGTTGGCATCTTTAACTGGATTTGGCGCATGAACTTCAACGAGTGAGGAGCTAGTGTTGGCAACACTGGCACGAATGAAAACAGGCATCACGCCTGGAGCAGCCAGGTTGCCAGCAGAAGTATTCATGGCGCTCTCAGAGGACTGTGTGAGACCTATGCTCTGGGCGGTGCAACATTGCCTGTAGCAGGGGGCAACATACCCAAATGGTGCCAAAATGGCACTTGGATGGCCAACCGGTTGGGACGCAAAAAAAGTTTCCGTTTTCGCCGGGAGCGAACTCGAGTGGATTCGGCTTGCGTAGAAATGGAGGAAAACATATGTTTTGAATTTTGGTTCAAGATGGGGTCTTTCCAGCGACATACCTATCCACCGGAGAGTGTAATCTCATTGCAAAGAAATATTCCAGAAACGCCAATGGCTGATATGCCGGCCGATCTTCGCCCTATAGCACTCTAGAATGTGAAATTTAAATGGCCGGCGACTGTAGTTGTGATCCAAATACAAGATGCGCTGTAGATGGTGGTGCCCGCAGCACAAAAAGGTTATTTGAAGGGGCGGCGCATGTTGGATCACATTGAACGAGCAAGACTGATTTGAGACACGTTACAATGTCACAATGTTCCTAGTGGATTTTGCTAAGGCATATGACTCAGTGCAACATGGGTTCTTCGCAGCAGCGTTGCGATTCTTTGCTATGCCGGAGGCTTACGGCAAGGGGACCCCCTTTCCCTAGCGATCTTCGCGCTACTTACAGTGTTTCTTGTCTATCAAATGGGACAAGACTATCCGAAGGTGGAGCTGATCCTACACGCTGATGATTTGCTAGTCTCTTTCCAAGGAACAGGGCGACACCTGGTGGCAACAGCGAGAAAGGTGATGGCGGTGCTAGCAAAGTTCGGCTATTTCTCGGGGCCGCATGTCAACTATAAAAAACCCTTCGCATTGGTTAACGGTCCCCATGAGTCAATTCCAGAGCATGTGTAGAGATACTTGGGTGTGCAGCTAGGGCACGTGACAAGCGAGCACGCATACGCGCCTGCATTAGCAAAAATGAAAGCCAGAGTGATGGTGCTCAAAACACTCCCGTTAGATCAACTGGAAAAAGCACAGTTGTACAAAATATGGGTGCAACCCGTGATCAATCTGACGGCGAGGGGATATGAACCGGACGCCAGAGTGTTGTCATCCATGAACGTCGTCTTTAAAACAGCCCTAGGGGTCACATCCCGGAGTTTGGCCCCCAACTTGGTCGCAGAAGTGCGTAGTGGAGGGGGGCTGCAGCCTCAACCACTACCGGTGTATGCTAGATTTGTTTTTACGCAGCTATGGGTGTCATTCGTCGAGAATCGCAAGCAATATCAAGGGCCGTGGATGGCGGAAGGGGGGTACTACATTCCGAGTCTCTTTGCTACCCCACCCCACCCCCGGGCGCCCCTCAGACTGTTCTTTGGACTGTGTGGGAACGAGGGGTTTATACAATTTTTGTGGCCACAGTGTTTGCTCTCCTCAGGGGCCTCTTCAAAGGTGCCCGACGCTCCATGGGCACCAAAGGCGCTTGAAGGAAAATTTTGTCCACTTTGCAACCGAACACTATCCTTAAATCAAACCCTGACCAGAACACCCACCGCAACCCTCAACCTAGTCCTAACCCAACACCTACCCCTACCCCTGGCCCTTTAGGTCCCTACCCCCTAAACTTTAGGTCCCCCGGCGCCTAAACTTCAAGCGATAAGATGCTCGGTTTGAACGTTGTCAAGGCGGCATGTGCCCCCCCACCCCCCACCCCACCCCACCCCACCCCAAATCACCCCACCTGGACCACCCCAACCCTCCAGGGACCCCCCCCCCCAGACCCTCTCAAGACCCCCCTCTCAGCACCCCCCCCCCCCCCAAGGGGCCCTCTGGCCAACAGTTAGAACCGAGGAGCCCCCCCCCCCCCCTTCAAAGGTGGTGTTTTATAATATGGAGGGGGACCCCACGGCGTTGCTTTAATTTTCATTTCGGCGGGGGGGGGGGGGGGGGCGACAACTGCGATCCTTTATCTTTGCTTTCAAGATAGATGGAGTGGGAAGAAAAGGCAAGAGGCTTCCAATGCTGCACAAAAAGCATGTTCCACACTTTTTTGGAACACTCTAATGGCGCTCCTTGAACATGTTGATGATGGAGCAATTGCGCATCATTGCCCGTGATTCGCCACCCTAGACTAAGTAAGACGTTTCTAGTGCGGCCACAGAATTTCGAAAAGTGAGGTGAATCCGCAATTTGCGTGGCAAGCAAAAGGATACGGGTGTAAAGAGGCGGAAGACACACGCTGCTTCATGTTCTGATCCAGCACCCTCTGATCCTGTGTCGGAATTAGACACAGATGGTATCCTCTCCAATGTGTCAACACCAAGTGGTGAATCATCTTCTAGCTCAGAATGGGTCAGTGTGGTATATTTTTGTAGTTCCTTGCGGATCTGCTACATTTCGGCAGGGGGAGGGACCGCTCCCCCCCTCCCCCCCTCCCCTGGACCCCCTCCGCTCAAGCAACACCCTAGGGGACCGCTCAAAATTTCTCTCCCATTGGACACATTGGCGCTTCTATGTCTACGTCGTTTGATTCTGCGTGGTTTGCTGGTGTCCGTTGATGGCGTGCGTATGATTATTCTCTTGCGACGTCGTTGGTTGGAGGGAGCTGACATCGGTGGAGAATGAAAATGTGGTGCCAAGAGTGGATACAGACAACACACCTGAGTCTATGGATGAGTGGTTTGAGCTTGAGGGAGAAGAGATTAAAGAAAGGTCCAGTGCTCTAAGAGCTAACTCTGGGTTGGATAGGGAGCATGTGTGCCTAAGTGTGTTCAATACACTAACCAAGAAGGCTTCAATATGTGGAATAAAAGGTTTTGGACGTGTCCGTCTGTGCGTGGGCAGGTGCATGCATCTCACAGTAATTTGTTTTGGATGTGACTTGTACTCAATTTGGGCAAGGGATGGATAATTCGGCACAAAAGGATGGCAAATCATGGAATGGATGTGGAGTTGAGCAGCATAGGGGCGCATGAGGCAGCATGGGGCGCTAGTATGAGTACACCGCTGATGGTTTTACGGACCTGGGACGTGGTCGATGACCGTGCTAGGTATCTAGTTCCATTAGCAGCCACAATACACGGGACCATCGTGGCAATGGATGAGGGGATCACCTGCAGGAATGGCCATGGCCCTAGTGTCCCAGCACACACCAGGCCCGTACAGCGGGTGGCCTACACCACACCACACCACACCAAACCACACCACACCACACCACACCACACCACACCACACCACACCACACCACACCACACCACACCACACCACACCACACCACACCACACCACACCAGGGGCCCAAAGCTGCACCCATTGCCTGCTTTTCCCTCTTGTGTAGTTGTTGTGCACCCTAAATGCCCCGATGGGCAACCATGGTAGTGTGGTCGGATTGCAGACGAGCTTGAACTCAACGGACAAACGGGTGCATTTGAAAGCTGTGCGCAAGCTTTGCAATCTTTGCGAAGATGAGCAAATGCAAGATCGGATTGTCAAGGAGGGGGGCGTGCAAACCTTACTCCGGCTCTGCGACTCTTGCCGTGCCCCAGCAAGTGCGTCAACCCCAGCAGGAGAGGACAGTATCGCTGTGTGGGTGCGTGCCACAAGGGCTCTGTGGTATTTGTCCAACCGGCAAGATGTCGCGGGCATGATTGCGGATTACGGAATGGGCACCTTGGAGGGGCTCTGCCGCGTTCGCAATGACGATCTTTTGCATTGGACATCGGGTATTCTTGAGAATTTGCTTCGCGGTTGTGCCCACGTCCGTTGTTTGGAGACCGGCATCATGCGCCCCTTGTCACACCTCTTGCAACACCGCGTGGACGTGGCCCACAAGTCGTTGTGGATGGTCTGCGAGCTCTCTAAGCACCCCCAAGCGAAGCTCCAAATTATGCACCTTGAGCTCATCCCGCAAGTGATGAAGGCGTTCTACTGGCCTCTTCCTTCTGTGCACTCTGGGGTCGCTATCCTTACCCAATTAGCAGAGCATAGTGCCAAGTGTCGCACATCCATTATCCAAGCCGGAGCGTTGGAACCGCTCACAGGAATCATGCTGGACGGTTCCGTTAATGCTGACCTTCAATATGAGGCGGCGTATGCCATTTGTGCGTTGGCAGGAGGGCCTGCGGAGAAGGAGACGAGGGCAAAGGTGACGGAGACCGTCACGTTCTACCCTTTCCTCATGCTTGCAAGCTCCAATGACCCGCGTGTGCTGAATATTGCGGTTTGGGGTTTGTCTGTTGTGCTGGAGTCGGATCGTGATTGGCTTCGTGTCATTCACATCCACAACCTTCAATTTCTCGTGTCGTTGTTGGCGGCCGATGACATGCAATGGCTGGTGTACGTCGTCCAGCGAATTCTCGCGTTGGCTTCTCAAAAGTTCGCTTGTTGTCAATGTGGGCGCACCCCAACTCAATGCCGGTGGTACTGCCACATATGCGAGACCAACTATTGTATCGAGTGCTGGTCCAACGTGACGCAAGATCCAACGGCCCACGACAAGACGCACGAAGTTGCGCGTTTCGACCAGGACCTGAGGCAAAACTTCGTGGAGAACGGCGTGCTGCCACGACTTGTGGACATGTCGGCGAACTTCTTGGCAAGCCCGCAGATGTCTGCGGCCCGCACGAAGTTCGTGGTCACCGCACTCGAGACACTCGCGGTGCTCGCCAGGAAAGAGATCGCCCAGATCAGCCTCATGGACACGAGCATTTTGGAAACGATCAAGCGCTCGCTGGCGGGCAAACTGCAGGGCCCAGAGGACAATCTGAGCGCCATCCGCGAGCACTGCACCAACGTGCTGGCCAGCCTGAGCCAGTGCGACCTCAACACCCATCCGTTGATGGAGGACGGGATGTTGACGCTCGTCCTGCCGCAGGCCCTTACGCTGCAGCTCCAGCGCCCGGCCGTCCGCGTGATCTCCCGGCTGGCGCCCGTGCTCCGGCACGATGGGCTGCCGGCCATCACCCAGGACGACGGGATCGGGACGCTGATGATGGTGGCGTACACGGACGACGACGAGGTCCGCACCGACGTCGTCCTGTGCCTCAGCGCGCTCGCGGCCCAGGGCATCCCCGACGTCGGCCAGGCGCTGGTCAACCAGGGCGCCTTCGAGAGGCTGTACTACTACCTCACCGCCGACAACCTCTGCCGGCAGCTCTGCCAGCACGTGATCACCTCCCTGCGGCACCTCCAGCCCTACGACTACGCGCAGGTGCTCTGCAGCGAGGACTGGTTCACGGTGCTCACGGACCTGCTGCTGCGCGAGGAGCCCCTCATCCCCCGGGCCAGGCCCGGGTCCGTCGCGCACCCGCTGATCAGGCAGCTGGAGCAGATGGACGAGGACCTGCTGTGGGTCGTGTCCACGATCCTGCACGACATCTCGAGCCAGCCCGCCCGCCGGTCGAGGGTGGTCAGCCAGCACATCGTGCAGGTCCTGGACCGGTGCTGCTACGCCACCACCGTCGCGACCTGCCACCGCGCGGCCCGGTGCCTCATGCACATCTCGTCCGGGGACGCGTCGCCGGACATCACCGCGCCGGTGTGCGACGCGATGCTCAAGACGTTGACGCGGCTCGCCGCCGAGTCCTCCAAGGGCACCGTGTCCAGGACCATGACCCGGATCGCGGCCACGCGGGTCTGCCACGACGACGGCGTCGTGAGCCCGAACTCCGGCGAAGAGGCCGCGCTGCTCCGGACGGTGTCGGCGTGCCTGTCCAACATCGCGGCGCAGCAGCTGCTGAAGGTGTGCTTTACCCAAGAGACGGTGAACGCCGTCATTGCGCTGGCGGGCACCCAGGACTCCGTCGTGCAGCACAACGCCGTGCGGTGCCTCAAGAACCTGACCTTGAACGGGCCCCTGACCATCCGCCCGAGCGCCGCGACTCAGGACGAGCGCACGCGCCCGCCCCTGACTCTGAAGTGTTACATGGGGGACTCCGCCGTCCTCCTGTCGGTCCCACGAGACATCTCGTACGAGGACCTCATGCAGGTCTTGACGGACGAGTACAAAGCGGAGGTCCATGTGAAGTACTACGACTTCAACAAGGACCTCGTGACCGTCGCCTCGCAGCGCTCCCTGGAGACCGCCAAGAGCCAACACGAGCAGCGATGCCAGGACCTGCCCCCGCACGCCCGCGTCTTCGACCTCTACCTGTCGCAGCGGACCGTCTCCGTCCCGGCCGTGCCAACGCCGCTGACGCCGGCGACGCCGACGTCCGTGACGCCCACGTCCTCGCGCTCCCCGACTCTGGCGGCGACGGTGCTCGCCCCGCGCGACAACCACCTGCCCAGCACCGGCAGCTTCGACTTCAACTCGCCGCTGGCGAAGCACAAGAAGATCCGCTGGAAGCGGGGCAACTTCCTCGGGCGAGGCGCGTTCGCGACCGTGTACCAGGGGCTCAACACCGACACCGGGCAGCTCATGGCCGTCAAGCAGATCGACATGACGCGCGAGCGGTCGGCGGAGCAGACGCTGTCGTTCGAGCAGGAGATCGAGATGCTGCAGCGCTTCTCCCACCCGAACATCGTGCAGTACCTCGGCGCCCAGCGCGACGGCAACCACCTCGACATCTTCCTGCAGTACATCCCCGGCGGCAGCATCGCGGGGCTGCTGCAGAAGTACGGCCGGTTCCCGGAGCGCGTGATCAAGGGCTACGTCCGCCAGATCCTGCAGGGGCTGAGCTACCTGCACAGCAACGGCATTGTGCACCGCGACATCAAGGGCGCCAACATCCTCGTCATGGACGACGGCGTCATCAAGCTCGCGGACTTCGGCGCCAGCCGCAAGCTGCTGGAGCTCACGGGGGCGGGCGCGACGCAGAACAAGTCCATCCTCGGCACGCCGGGCTACATGGCGCCGGAGGTGATCTCGAAGCGCGTCTTCTCCGAGAAGTCCGACTCGTGGTCGGTCGGGGCGACGGTGTACGAGATGTACTGCGGGTCGCGCCCGTACTCCAACATCTCGAACCCGCTGGCGATCATGTACCACGTGGTCCGCACCGGGGCCCCCACCATCCCGCAGCACGTGTCCCCGCACGGCCGCGACTTCCTGAACTCCTGCTTCCAGGCCGACCCCGCCCAGCGGCCCAAGGCCGACGAGCTGCTGCAGCACGAGTTCCTGGAGGCCCGCCTCAGCCGGACGAGCAGCATCGACAGCTTCACGGGCGGGCGGGAGGAGCGCACCCAGACCGCCAGCACCGCCAGCAGCGAGCAGGACAGCGACCCCTCGGCCTCCGTGTCCACGCAGGAGCTGACGGCGACGCGCACGTTCAAGTCCAACGACAGCCCGTTCGGCGACAGCGTGGTCCCCTCGGTCGTGGCCTGCCCGTACGGCGCCTGCAGCGCGGAGCCCTTCGCGAACGTGCACGCGCTGCACGAGCACCTGTCGCGCGTGCACCTCCACGACGACCCAGGGCCGCGGCCGGAGGAACCGACTGGGGAGCTCCCGGTGTTCGACTTCGCCCCGAGCACCAGCCGGGGGGACAGCTCGCTGGACATCAGCTTCGGGGAGTGGAACCCCGTCTCCGTGTCGCTGGCCACGACGCCGTGGCCGTCAACGGGCAACACCCCCTCCACAGGGGCGACTCCGAGGGCCGGCACCCCAGAGCCTCTGCCCCGGGCCACCCCGGAGCCCTTAGCGCCCCTGTCCCGCGGCGCCTCGGAGCCCGTGTCCCGTTCCAGCCCGTTCCAGCTCACGCCGGCGGGGACCCCCGGCGGGACACCCCTCAGTGCGCTGTCCCGGGAGTCCACCCCCACCTCCCACCACAACACGAGCCAGGGCACGCACCTGTGGCAGGACGACTCGTCCCATCACAACCCCTCCAGCGGATGAGTTGGATCGGACTGAGTACGTCTGGCACGAGGTCAGGGTCACGCTCGTTGGTTCAACACCTGACGTCATGGCCTCCCGTGGGTGACGATAGCGTCGGTCGTCCGGCTGATCGGACGCGTCCGTTTGCGCCCGCGTTGCATTTTTTGTTGTTTGGGGGTTGGGGGGGGGGGGGGGGGGTAAGGGGCTTCCTTTGATAAGAACTGTTGTCCCCAGGCCACCGCCGACGCTGAACGGTCAAGCGCCGGCCCACCGCCTGCGATTGGGGGCGCACCGTGGGCCGCGCGCGCGCTGTGCGAAAGGTAGGCCATTGCCCCCGATGGCCCCGGCGACCGCAGGAACTACTGTGTTCCCGTGCGCAGGACTGCTCAGCTTACTCAGTCCACGGGTGGGCCGTCTCCTCGGTTTGGGTACGCGACCCCCCCCCCCCCCCTCCGGGCCCACTTAGTTACCAAGGGTCAATGACTACCGGCCATACATATGGTGGCGCCGAAGGCGCCCGAAAAATTTTTTCATTCCCCTTGCCAACATAGCATCCCTCCCCGCCCAGGCGGTGGAGCACCCCAACGCTATACTTGAACCCAACCTTGACTCTAACACCCACCCCAACTCTCAGCCTGCTCCTAACCCTACACCTAACCCTACCCATGACCCTAACCCTAACCCTAACCCTAATCAAGACTGAATATTGGGACCGAGCTGGTGGGGGAGGGAACATCAGCTATGACTGGTGAGGGACATCGAGAATGATTCACACATTGGGGGAATCTTTGCACTGCGCGCGCACTGCGCGCTACTTTTAGACTATGTTCCCCCGGAAGAGCCCCCAAGCACACCCCTTGGAAACGCCCTTAGAATTAGGTGACCCAAACTGCCCCAGCTCAAGAAAGATGCAAACCACCTTCCCTGAACATATAACACATCATGCACATCTGGAAAGGCCATGAACAGCGCATTGGTCGCCACCCTCAAGAACACACAACTGTCTTTCTGGTCCATTGTCAACTAAGTACACATTGAGAATACGCAACTTGTGTGCACAACATGACACAGTTGCAGAATCAAAGAAATGTCACACTGTCACATGTGTGCGTGTCTATGCAATCCGTACAATATTGCAATTCACACTTGTCACACATGGACATCTTTTCAGGGTCAAACTTGGTGCAACAAAGGGCACAAACATCCCCATCATCACCCACAACATCCTCATCATCATTGTCCTCCTGTGTAGGTGCGGTCCATGCATGTGCAGGTACGTGTTCCCACGGACCATATGGAGGGTACCGTACCTGTCTTCGAATCAAAAATTGCTGCAAATGCAAGAGTACACGCACGTACTCATGCAACTCCGTACCGGATCCCCTCCATATGCTACGTCATCCCTGCATTCTCGGGGGTCCCCAAAAGAAGGGGAACAAAATCAGAAGTCAAAACCTACGCTAGGGGTCACCATGATGCCCCTAGGGGCCCCTAGTATCACAAAGTATGGGTCTCTAGTACGGCCAGACGCCCAAATAGTTGCACTGCGCTTAAGGCTCCCCCATTGATGGCTCTTGACAAAGTGAAATCACCTTGCAAGTGAACCCCATCACCACGAGGCCCACTTTCAAGGCTTTTTGGACTTCTCAGGGGCCAAAATGCCCCAAAATGGGCTCCAAATGGGCTCATTTCACCTGTTTGTGCACCCCAAATGGTCTAGGATGAGGTTTGGAAAAATGCGTTTTTGACCCATTTTTGACCCATTTTTGGTCCCAAAACAGCCCATTTTCAAGGCATTTTGGGATTTTCGGAGGACCAAAATGAGCCACCACAAGCTTAAAACGGTCCAAAAACACTTGTTTTAGCGTCGCACGTGGTCTAGGATCATTTTTGAGAAAAATCATCTTTTTGCCCCTACTGGATGGACCCTGTTGACCCATTTGGGCACCCACCTGTTTGGAGCTTGCAGCTTGCCGCAGCCTAGTGGGCCTAGGTATTGGGGTCTAGGCGTCCGTTGGGGCAATTCAGAAGGGTGGAAACCACAAAAAGTGGGGGGTTGTGGGTGGAGTAGGTGCCCTCGGAATCGCATTTTGAGCCATGTAGCCAAAGATATGGCCTATTCTTGGTTTGTGGCTGTCGGCATTTGGAGTTTCCGGGGGCCTTTTTGGGCCGTTTCCGGGACATATCATGGAGTTAGAGGGCCGCAAAGAGCTCGTTGACACAGGGAAGTCAAGCCGCACGTGGAGTGTACCCACCGTTTCCCTTCGTTTGGCCGTTTTGAATGTGTTCCAAGGCTTTTTTGGCCCAAAAATGGCTGTTTTTGGCCCTAAACTGCAGTTTTTGAAACTGAGGTCCGCCACTTGCGAATCCCGTTCCCGGCCGCCACCGTTCAGTTTCTTGCTCAAACTTTGTGTGATTGTACTTCACACCCATAGGTATCATCCACCAAAATTTCACCCGAATGTGAAGCACCACGACAGAGTTCTGATTTTTACCCATTTCGCGCGTGCTGCTTGCTGCTTGCTGCTTGCTGCTGCTGCTGCTGCTGCTGCTAAACCTGGTAGGTCCACCCTAGACACTAAAAAGGATTATAAAACCAAGACTGGTTCCACCAGCTCGATGACCCTAACCCTACCCCTAACCCTAGCCCTAGCTCTCACCCATGAGGGAGGGCAAGGGGAGGTAACGGGAGCCTATGCCCCCCCCCCTACTACCCCAAATTGCCCCACCTGGACCCCCCCCCCCAACCGACCCTCCCGACCCCCCCCCCCATCGCCCCTCCCTGAACCCCCCCCCATCGCCCCTCCCTGAACCCCCCCCCCATCGCCCCTCCCTGAACCCCCCCCCCCCCCCCCCCCCCTAGGGGCCTTCGGCCCACTTCTACTGGGGGGGGGGAGTCGCGTCTAAAAGCGAGGGGACGGCCCACCCGTGACTCAGTCCAAACCCCCAGACAATGCGTTATAACAAACCATATTTCACACTGACAAAGTCACAATTGCGGTCTGAATCCGCTGTTGTTGCCGTGTCGACATTGCTCCCCCGGTGGCGGGTGGTTGTTGGGGTGGACCGGTCCACCGGACCGCTTGGCTGACGATTGGGCGCTGTGCCCGCGCTGCGCACAACCGCTCCTATTGCCGGCCAGTTCTCGCGTCAGCGGCCGGCGGTCAATCGCGAACCGCCGACTGCGATCGGGAGGCCACCCACTGACGTCGGCCTCAACCGCTGTGTATTTGCCGATTGCCGTCGGTCAATAGCCGTTCAGTACTCGGATAGCGTGCCTTGAGGCTCCGGATTGGACCTTGCGGTGACACTCCTCTTGTCTCTCGTCCCTCATCATCGGAGGGACGTCCGTTCCTGTCCATTGCAATTATTCTCGCAAGCCTTTGAGACTGGGGCTCGTATCCGACAGTGGATGCCAGTCCATTGACGGCACAGGGCAGGGAACTGCCAGCAAAGTTGGAAGCTCGACGGGAGGTTGGAATGATCCGGTGTTGGCGAGCAGTGCTGAAAAGTGTCTGGTTGGGTTGGGGTCCAGGCCTCCTCCTCTCTGTCCTCTGAAGGAGGTCTGTCTGCGGCTTTTGCACGGTCTAGTTCCGGCAGTTTCTGGAAGGTCACGTAGAAGTCAAATCACTGTGTGAACACCCATCGCCGGTGTTCACGTCGCTTCAAACCCACTTCGAGGCGTGCGCAGTGCAGAGGGTGTGCCGGAGACAGTGGCACAGCATCGGCACACTGCAAACCTTGCAACCCCTTCCTCTGGGAATGGGAAGGCGGACAAGTTAGGAAAGGCAGTCGGCACCGAGTCATCCAAAGCCCCCCCCCCCCCCCCGTGGGGCAGGCGCGGCCGGAGCTCAATGCGGACACTGCAACCTGACCATTGATGCCCCCCCCCACACACACGGCACGGAAGAGCAGGGACAGAGGTGACATAACCCCCCATCCCCAGAGGTTCTGGCTCAGGCGAGGCCCCCTACCGCGACCCGAGCAGGCACCAGAGACAGGACCACAGGCCGCCAGGACTGCATGACTTGTCTTCTTAAGCTGGCGCCTCAGGCGACCGCTGGGGGCCCTGGACCCATGCGGGCTTCCCTCTTTGATATTGTTCTCCCCCCCCCCCCCCCCACACACACACACTGTGCGCCCCTTGCAGCTGCTGGGTATGAGCAGAACCCTTCGCTGTGGCCAGGGATACAGGGAACGACACCACAGGCACCCCTATCCAATTTGTGTATATTGACGAGCTGCCCTGAGCTGGCCAACCAAACATCAGGACTTCCCACTGGAGTAGGGGGGTGGGCCGGTGGTTGTGGTTGTTTGAGGAATGTTGTGTAATGGACGTGCAGCCACCTGGCAGATGGTTAGCTAACTGGTAAGGGGGTGTTTGAGCCAGTGCAAGGGGGGGCTTGTCGCAGCAACCATGGATTATCATCTCGAGGCAGGCAGGCAGTGGGGGTTGGGAATTTTTGGGGGGATGGCCGGGTTTCACCCTCCAAGCGGTGCGGGATTGTGGGAGCCCCAAACATTTCTTGGGGACCCCGGGATGGCAGAGGTCGTGCAGCCCATTTGATGCCTCCACGCTCTGGGGACCCTGAGATGGCAGCGGTGATGTGGTAGGTTTGCATTGTATGGATACCTGCAGTCCATTTCCTCTGCAACAGAGGCCCCGAGTCGGAGTGTTTGCTGTTGTGCATATATATATACTATTGCTATGCCACGCGCCCACGCTGCAGTCTGTTCGTGTGTGTAGCAGCACTGCAGCATTGTCTGTTACATGTGGGAGTGTTACTAGTGTGCGCTTGGGAGGGCTGTCCAAGTACTTGCGCGCTTGGGGGGTCTGGGTTTCCTCGGGGTTGAGCAGTGGGAGATGTTTTTGTTTGCTTTCTTTTCTTTTTGGTCAGGATGGAGTGGTGTTCTGGTAGGAAGTTGCGGGGGGGGGGATCACGGTAGTTTTTGGGGGATTTGTGGTTAGGATTCGGGCTTTTCGGCAAAGTTTGCTGTCTGGTGTGGTGGGGGGGGTGCATTTACGGGGGCCTTTTTGGTGAGGTATCAGGTTTTGTCTGGGACGTAAAGGGGTTGGTTAGTGCATTTTGGGTTGTGTTGTAATCCAGGGGTGGGGGCAGGGATGCAGTAGAAGGGAAGGGACCTCAGAGGCGGTTAGAGAGGCGGTTGGAGGAGGTTGCCAAAGCGGTTGTGGGCGGTTACTGTCGGTTACACATGCCATTGAAGCTGGCACTTGGCGTCGGGGAGACAGTGGCTGGGCATAGGCTGGGCATAGGCTGGGCATAGGCTGGAGGGGGGCGGTACCCCCCCCTTCTAATGCATCCCTGCGCGGTGGGGTAGAGTGCGCATTTTTTATCAATATGTGGGGATTTTTGACCTCCGCAGGCAGGCAGGCAGGCGGGTAGAGACGAGGCAGCGCTCTACCTCACCCTATCGCTTGTGCCAATTAACTGCCATTCACGCACCGTTGCCGTTTCCCTGGTATATAAACCTTCCCTGGCCCTATGCCACGCCTCTGACCTCCACATCGGAGAGCACCGCCCGGATTTCACGGCCATCGCAACGACGACAAGTGCAGCCTGTGCCAGCAGAGTGGATACCACAGGGGGATCACGCTGCCATGGCGAGCACTGGGACTAGCACCCCAATCTGACCCACGCAGCTGCGCTTTCTGTCCCCACTTCCGATGGCCTGAATGCCCCGATCGGCAAGCCAGTCGCATACAGGTAAAATGATTGCAAATGGGGGGTTGCTTTCTGGGTACCCAACCAGCTTGTACAGAACGTCTGACCACCACCTGTGCTCCTTGTTTGACGACCAGTTCACATCAGTGCAGATGATTGCCTGAGACAGCCATGAGTTGTAGCTCGCCCGTGTGCATTGTGCTGTTTCACAAATTGAAAATCACCCGCTGGAGCTGTAGCGGAATTGAAAGACCATATCATAGACCAGTGAGGCACACCCCCATCTTCTGAATGCACACTTTGCTATGAAAAGCGCTACGGGACGCAGCCGTTTTTCTCCAGCATATCGCCAGCTATTCGAACACTTTCTTCACTCACTGTTAGGGTCACTGATTGTGCTAAACCACCAGGTATTTGAGCCCAAGAGGATTCCCTGTGCCCTGCCCCTGTGGCCATAACGAAACGCCGTGGTACCATGGATTTCACGTGCCGGGCAGGGTCAAGAGGGCTTCGCTTCGGGTCATTTCAGCACGTGGATGACTCCTCAACAATCTCTGAATATGCATTCACGCGCCACCTGGTCGTATTCATAAACCACTGCCAAGCCCCTTTTGGCATTTGTTGATCCGTGGGGGTGGTTTCATCACCCTTTTTGGCAGGGGGGTGGGGGTTATGACCTGCTTGGGGTGGTTTACTCACCCCGCTGGGAGGTTTATGGCTCCAATCGAATGGTTTTGGGGTGGCGGGGGTCGACCTGTTTGGGGTGATTTTGTCACCCTGATGGGTGGGTTTGGTGTCCCATTTGCATAGGAACCACCAGCATACAAGTGTATGATCCAGGGGAACCAGATATCAACCGTTCTGGCTGTGGGTGCTCTGTTGCAGTTGCGTACCGCTTTGCCTTTTCGTGGTCCTTTTTCGCTTGCAGTACACACCCGACCTTCGAACAGGATTTGGGGCACATAGTTTGGTCGCTTTGATTGCATTTGGGAAGTCTGAGGTTTGGGGCAGGGGTTTTGGACAGGGTCTGGGATGGGGTTGGGGACGGTGTTTGTTCTGCGGTTTGGAACGGGGTTCTGGAACAGGGATTGGTGGGGCCTGGGACACGCTGGTGACTGGTTCGGAGTGGGGGTTTTGGAACAACCTTTTGCCGGGATTGGGGGGGGGGTCGGTGCAGGTGCCGGCGGCGACACACCAATGGCTCACCCCAAATTGTGTGACGGCATGACGAATTGTGCTGCGCATCCTGCGGAGAAGGGCGCGGGCAGGGACGCGGAACACCACTCCAGGGGAGGGACCAGCAACAGCACAATCCTGCCAGACCCTTCCTGAAACACTGCCCACAACCCCATGTCACCGATTCCTAAATTTCTGTGCCAAAACCCTGTCGCAAAGTTTGTCCGAAGCCCCTACCCCATGCCTATCCCGACCCTCATCAATTTGGACAGGGCGGTCGGGGACAGTGTTTGGCCCGGGCTTTGGCAAAGGGTTTTTTTTGGGGGGGGGGTGTCTCCCGCAGCCCAGATGGGCTGTTTGCGCAACAGGAGCGGGAGCCCATCAGGGGCCGACCAGCCGTGAGGGGGAAAAGGACATATGGTGGACGGCTCGGACAATGCGTGGAGGAACAGGGCACCTGGGCCTCACACACACAGAAACACACAGCAAGGCAGGCTATGGACGGCCTGTGGACAGAGGCGCGTGGACAGCAAAACCAGTCAAACGATCCCGGCAACAACCAGCACATCCTCAATACGCCAACTATTGGGCGCCGCTGACGCACAAACTGCACACCATGCCACATTCAGCACAGCCCGAACACACCAACTACTGGGCGCCGCTGACGCGCAAATGGCCCATCCCGCCACATTCAGCACAGCCCCGGCACACCAACCACTGGGCTCCGCGAACGCGGAAACGACACCAGCAAGAGCACCGGCCGCAGCGGCCGACAGAAAGCAGCGACCCGACGCAACATGCGAAGGGAAGAACGGGTGACCGTCCAGGGCCCCTTAAAGGAGCAACAACCAGACGGAATGTCACACAGGGGGTCAGGGATTGGTCTGGCGCTTCGGACTGGCTTGGGACAGTCCTGTGATGGGGTCCAGAACAGGGTGTGGGTTGGGATCGGGCACAGGGACCAAGCCGAGGTTTGGGGCCATGGTCAGGGGACACGCTTTATGATGTGCTTTGGCAGGGGTTGAGAATTGTTTTGCACATGGTTGGGGAGAAGGATGGGATAGTGACTTGGGACGAGCTTTAGGACAGGGTTCCGGGACAAGGTTTGGGCCACAGCATGCGACCACAATTACGGAACCACTAACATCGGATTGGGGACAGTGGTGCAAGAAGGGTTTGGCGTAGGCTTTGGCAAAAGGTTTCGGACAGGGATTCGTATGGGAATGAAATGAATGGCATAGTGGGAAGGTCCAGCTCCAAAACAACTTAGCAGAAATGATGCACTCGTTTTCCTGCCAATCAGTGAAGTAGTCCAAGAATGTTTGGTTTTCTTTTTTACGCTCATCCCCGGGTAGGGTGTAGGAATAATTAATCGGCAGGTTTCACAGGCGCCGAATAGTACACATACCCATTTATCAATCCGCAACCAAATATGACTTTTTGACTACATGGAAAAAAAAGTGGTGCATATGCCCATTCAGCGCTATACGCCACTGGTTGCGTGGCAGCCTGAGAACATCTGCACAGGCAAAGGAGCACAGCACATTGCACACCCGCTTCTCTGTCCAGCCCACCTCATGTTCCAGTTCACAGTTCATTTCACACGCCCCTTTACACTCCACTGCACACCCACCTAACACTTACCCCACTTCATCGGTCCCATTGAAGAGACAGAGAGAGTGCTTCAATCACACATGTACACGGAGGATGGAGTGTATCTGAAGCTCTTTGCCCTTGTCTTAGTCTTTTGTTGCAGACTCCACTTCTCAACAGGGGGGGGGGGGGGGCACGCATGTGTGGGTGAATGGGCATGCATGCCAACTTGACGATTCTGACCCACGTACCGGATTGTTTAACAGCATCTTACTTTGCTCAGGTAACACTAGCCCCCCAATCCCCTACCCCTCTCCCTGCCATGCGACTCAAAAATGGGTGGCAATGAAGCAAAAATGCCTGGCACGGGGTAAAGCATGTTCCTCAAGAGATGATCTCAACCCCCCCCCCCCCTCCCCAAAACCCGAGTGATATAGGGTGGCATGCACAGGTGTCTCTTCAATGGGACCGATGAAGTGGGGTAAGTGTTAGGTGGGTGTGCAGTGGAGTGTAAAGGGGCGTGTGAAATGAACTGTGAACTGGAACATGAGGTGGGCTGGACAGAGAAGCGGGTGTGCAATGTGCTGTGCTCCTTTGCCTGTGCAGATGTTCTCAGGCTGCCACGCAACCAGTGGCGTATAGCGCTGAATGGGCATATGCACCACTTTTTTTTCCATAACTCAGCGAGGGCCCAATGGGAAATATGCAGTGTGCAGCGCGTGTATTCCCGTACAGCATGACGTGAGCGTACCCCCCCCCCCCCCTTACAACTAAGATCCGCTTTGAACCGGCGCAGCACAAATCGGAGGAAAGGGCACGGAAACGCAGCAAAAAGATGGAACGTAATCATGAATTGGCAGTCCTGGCACGAGAAGAAATTGCCCAGCTGAAACAACAAGGATATGTCCTCGTCTACACGGATGGTTCGGCTGAATGGGTACAGCAGGTGGGATGGGTGGGGGGATACGGATGTTTTGAGCCCACTGAGAAGTGGGAACACTGCTCTTACCTCCCTCCCCACTCCCCAGTCTATCAACTGCGCAGAATTGCAAGCTGTCATAGATGCAGTGCACCGCTACAGGCACCGGACACTGTCAGTAGCGGTCGCAACGGACTCTGCCTACATCCATGATGGCCTTCAAGGTAAGGCATTGCACTGGAAGGCCTCGGGCTGGATCACAGCACGGGGACCTGTCATTAATGTTGACTTGTGGGACGAAATGTTAGAAACACTTCTGCACAGCACCTGCATGTTTAGGTGGGTCAAAGTGCCCAGTCATGTTGACATTGTCGAGAATGAAAAAGCAGACAAGCTTGCCGAGCAAGGCAGGAAGATGTCACCCTTGTACAACACAGTACGTAGGACCGTGCGCCTTCCTATCACCCCCCCCTGCCCCCCCCCAGCACTGAGAATATGTGCAGATGCATCCACAGGCCCACACACACGTGTGGAACTCACCCCTCTTCTTCAACAAGATGACGTCACGCCGCTCATTGTGCGAATGAATGTCACACACACACTCACTCGGAGGACCCTGTGAGACAGCTCTTTCCATCCGTTCAAGGGACTGACCCTGAGGATTTGATGCCCTCAGATAATGACAGCCAATCGGTCTGCTCCACGAGGCACAGTACAAGTTATCATGCCCGTGCGTCTGAGGACAAATTCAGTACAGATGTCAGCTCCACCAGGAAGCTAAGGAAATGAGCTTGAGTGCGCATGCACACACACACATAAGAGGACCGAGTTGCCACTGGGGAGGAGCATACCTGAAACACATGTGACTCCCACGTCACATTTCTTTTGGTGGCGAAGGCGGCAGACAGGTCGCCGAGGATCGACCCACGCGGTCGATCTGAGCCTTGAGGGTGAGGCGATGAGCACGACGGGAGTACCCAGGCACAACCGGTGAGAATCAAGTCTGGTGGTTACCAATGTCAGTACACAACCACGTCGGGAAATAGCATATCGGAAACACACTCGTCTCCCACGCCACAAATCGTGGGTTCGAAACCCGGTGGGCATGCCGCTGGGGTTCTTTCTTTTTGCAGGGGTAGTTGTCCCCACCACCTCTTGGGTCTGTCTCGGCTTTGTTGAACTTCACAGTTTGACCGTTTTATGAAAGATCAGAGCCTCACACACACACACTTCTGACCTCCCCGCCCTGAGCGCTGTAGGAAGCTAAGACAGGTTGGACGATTGAGTGCCAGCACACTGCAAGCCTGTCCAGCCACCTGTGGACCTCAACCCCCCGTATAGTGACATGCAGGCTAGAGGTTTTGGCCGACAAAACACGGCCGGAAGAGGGTGACTAGGCATACACAAGTGCTACTTGTACATAAGCTGATGTGCTCGTGGACCCATCATATCAATGGAACTGCCGAACATTGCTGCATATGCATACCAGGACGTGCATGTGTGGAGCGCTTTGTTGACCTGCTTGCGGCCCCCCTTGTATAAGCTACGCCCTTGTCCAAGCTACAGCGGGTGTAGGGACCGTATTAATTTGGTACCTAATTTGATTCAGTACAAATGTAGTGTGGCCACATAGGACATGGGTTTGGTGACAAATTTGCCTGTCACCTAGGGTCATGGACACATCTGTTGTGAGTGTTTGCCCACTCTAACCCACATAGCCCTGATTTTGGGGATATTTGTGCATTCTATTCCCCTTTCTTGCACCTGCTCACCGTGCAATCTTCTCTTTTTGAACCCGGGCATCTACAGCCTTGTCCAAGCTACAGTAGGCGTAGGGACCATATTAATTTGGTACTTTTGCGTAGCTTATACAAGGGGGGGGGGGGTACACCTGATGTGAACCAGTGTTTGTCTTTGTAAACGGTGTAAGCTGTGCTGCATAATTTGCCATTTTGTTGTACTCTCACCGTTTGCGCGAAATATGCCTCGCGTTCACACGTTTTTTTAACACATTGCTCACACGAAAATTCGCGATTTTCCAGCAACGTTTGCACAACCTTCGCGCCACGATGACAACGGTGAGTGTGTGTGCGCTGTGCCCACCACAAAGCTGGTTCCTGTCATGCACCCCTTTGCAAGCGCATGCCCCACGTCGCCGCACTCACATAAGCCCTAGCCCACTGACTGCCCCGGAGCGTCCCATCGCTGTTCCTGTGCCTGACTTCGCTGCAGTCGCGCAGAGCAATGCCGCTGGACCCCAAGTTCCTGAGCGCCGACACGGCGTACGGGTCCCTGATGCAGGGGCCCTTCAAGGCGAAGTGGGACGGCGTCACCAACCACCCGTTCTGGCGCGAGCTCGCCGCCCTCCCGACGACGGGGGAGTTCCGGGCCAAGTTCCAGCGGTACTTCTGCGCGGACTACGTCTTCGTGGAGGCCTTCATCGCGCTGCTCGCCAACGCCCTGGCGCGGACCCCGCGGTTCGAGGTCAAGAAAGTGATCGGGGCCTTCCTCCACGGCGTCCTCCAGGGCGAGGCCACGCTCTTCCGCCAGAACATCACCGAACTGTACGGCACCGACCCGGACGCCCTGCGCCACACGGCGGAGCCCGCGTCGACCGCCAAGCGAATGGAGGCGTTCCTGGAGCGCATCGCCTACGGCACCGCGTATCTGGACCAGATCGCCGTCATCGCCGTGGCCGAGGGCCTGTACCTGCACTGGGCCTCGAGCGTGATCGCCGAGGGGCTGGTGCCCGCCGGCGGGGGCGACGGCTCGGCCCCCGCGGGCCTCGACCCGCACCAGAAGCTGTTCTGGCAGTGGATCGTGCCCCTGCACGCGTCGCCGGAGTTCAGCGCCGCGATCAACGCGATCGTGGCCGAGTTCGACACGGCGTACGCGGCCGCGACGGAGGACCAGCGGGCGCAGGCCCAGGGCGCCATCACGGAGATGCTGGAGCTGGAGTGGGCGTTCACCGACGAAGTGCCCGAGGGCCGGTCGTAGTGCTGCGCGGCCGTGGCGGCCCCTTTGACGGCGGCCTGTGGTCGTGCGCTGGCAGCCTGTGGGCCGATGGGGCGCGGGCCGGGATGCATTGGAAAGGGGGGGAGGTAACCCCCCTCCCCCTCCGGGACGCCTACCCTATGCCTGTCTCCCTGACGCCAAGCGCCGGCTTGAATGGCATTTATAACCGACAGTAACCGCCGCCAACCGCTTTGGCATCCTCCTCCAACCGCCTGTCTAACCGCCTCTGGGGCCGCCTCTGAGGCCCCTTCCCTTCTAATGCACCCCTGGGCGCGGGCAGGAGGGTCCGAACCAGAGGGAATGCTAGACTCCGGCAAAGGAGTTTGCCTGCATCCAGCAGCCTCCGGCAGGCAGCAAGCAGCACATCCAGCAGCCTCTGGTAGAGACTTGGGTCGCATCTGGCAGCCTCTGGCAGGGGGCGTCACGGTGGTGTGTGGGGCTGGGCTTCCTTTTTCTAAGCCTAGGAGAGCGCTGTGCTACCAATGGTCATCCATAAGTTCCACAACAACCGCATCCGGCGCAGGGATGTGCTTAGTGTTCGGCCCACGGGAGGGGGGGGGGGGGGGGCGCTGGGTGGGGGGGTGTTTTGGAAATTCTGGGAGGGTGGGTGTCCAAACACCCCCCTCCCCCTCCCGTGGGCTCCTGTGACCTTAACCGATCCTGTACCCACTGGGTTTTTCAACCTAAGGCCCCAGCAAAGCCCGACCTAGTGTGGCCGAATGGGGCCAGCTACAGCAGCACCACGGGAAGGGAGTGACCTTTGACCTGGATGCACGCATAACCCTGTAGAGCCCAGGAAGCGAATGCAGCGAGCGGACACAGGGACGAGGGATGAACTGCTGAACAGACCTCGAGCTGAGGCTCCGCCGAACATTGGCAGATTGGACAGATGGCGATGACAGCTGTGGGGCAGGCGCAGCCAGAGCCAAATGCGGACACTGCAACCTGATCATTTGAGGCCCTCCCGTGGGGGTGTGATGTTTTGCAGGGATGTATTAGGGTGGGTGGGTGGGTGGGTGGGTGGGTGTCTGTGTCCCCTGTGTTGTCCTGCACATTTCTTGTCCCATTCTGCTCCATGCTTCCCTTAAAGACAAGAATGTATGGTTATGTGGGTCTGTTGTCAGTACAACAGTCAGATTACCGCAGGAGGCCAGCCACAACACCACAAATTTTGCTCATGTCTTGTGTACTGCTTTGTTGGCTGGCTGGGTGGGTGGCTGTTCTACCCCCCCCCCCCTCCCTACGTGGAGGTTGGACAATTCCGCGTCCCTGAGTTTTCCCAAAATCTGGGTGGGTGGGTCTCGTCATTCACCCCCAGCCCCCCCCCCCCCCCCCCGTAGATAAGCACATCCCTGATCCGGTCAACTCTGGCCCGAACCCGGTAACACTGGTTTGGCAGATGTCCGGGGGGAAGGTTCCCGTTGGCCGGAAGGCTGCGGGGGAGTGCAGGTCTTCCATGGGGCATACCACCATGACGGAGGCCGCCGGATGCACACCACCATGAGGCAGGAGGCTGGGGGAGGGGGTGTGACCGAGCAGTGTGAGTCCCAGAGAGGGTACCTTCCGGCTCAAGGACTGTTCCATCGCGACCCCAATACACGCGTGACAATCAGTGAGACTCTCCGGTTTGTTCAAACAGACGATGGAAGTGGGGTGGGGGCGGCTTGGGCCGCTTGTACGGAGCTGAAGGGGGTCCAAGGGCGTATCCGGGGCGCCCGCCGTCCCACTCCCATTTCGCAGCCGAGTCTACAGTTTCCCGGGTGCAATGCTCTTGTCCTCTGCGGCCTCTGCGTGTTCGCTTGGGCCTTGTCAAGACGTGGCGGGGGGGGGGGTGTAGTTCTGCAGTGGAGGGCCGTGCTGGGGTTGGCTGTCACCGCAAGGACCGTGTTCTTTTGACTGCGTGATTTGGGAAGGCAATCCCGTGGGGCTTGTGCTGAAGCGTGCGGATGAGCACGAGACTGACCGACCTCAGTGGCCAAGAGATCAGTGTGGGCACATAGCGCAGGCAGAACGGTTCCACTGTAACAAAAAGGGGTTGCATGCGTCGAATGAGTTGCAGTCAGACACGCATTAGAACAAGAAAAATGTGAGGAGGAGGTACCCTGCCCCCCCCTACCTGGGTCCAACCCCCCCCCCCCCCCCCGTGTCTGGTTTCGGTTGTCCACTAGATACCGAAACGATTCATACTACGAATGCTTTCTCTTTCCCTTGCCTTGGGCGTGACAGCGGCAGCTGTGCTCGATGGTGTCCCCGTTTGACAGATTCGAAGCATCCGGCCCCAGTAACACACTCACCCTCTGGAGGGTCAATGTTGTCGCATCCCGAGCTCACTTGATTCCAGGGTTGTTCCTGTGTACTTTCATAGCACTCGCAGCCAGTCAGGCTGAAGTTGCACATTCCGAAAGTCGAGTTAAGAAAAACAAAAGTAACAAAAACGAGGTTGCGTGCAGCGTCTGGCACATCTTGGAGGGTGCCCTGACAGGGGGCAGCCTGCACCCGCAGGCCTCCTCTGGGGCTGCGTGCGGTGCCATGTCTCACACGCAGCGCACGTGCCATGGTACGGTCATCAAGACGCATGGGCTCTGCAGAAGAAGTGGCTGCAGCCGTGCTGTCCTTGGCTGCGCCTGATGCAGGCTACATCACCGGGGAGATAATTCATGTCAGTTGTGGCATGTACATGGGATAGGTTGCCCTAAGGCTCTGTCCACGTCTGCAAGGCGTTTATATATTCAATACTCTGCCCAACAGGTTATTAGTCGTCCTGGGCAGCCGGCTCAAATTAGACATTTGCAAGGCGAGGCTAGTCAAAAGTGCAGCTTTTGCATGCTTATGTGTTGGGCTGCAGCGTCTTTTCCTGGCAGTCTCTGCAGTGCAGTCCCTGCAGTCCTCCATTTCCTCTGTTCCTCCACCGAATCTACGGGCAGACTGCATAAAGTATGCGCCGGCAGATTTCGGACAACACTTGATGTGGGATCAATTGATGTGTGGCGAACAATGTTAGTAATCTGAAAGCGTTCAAATCTGACAATGTGGACATAATCCAATGATCATACATTGCAGCTGACTTGTTGGCAACCGCTACATGAATGCATGGCAGGATGTCAGATGTCCACACCAATGCCATTAGCAAAACCCACTTCACAGCCCTGCGAGTTGCGGCATCAAAAATAGTTTGGCACTCCACACACACAGGACATGGCACACAAGGCACATATGGGCGTGGGGAAGGCACACAGCACTGCAGCGCTGTGCATGGGTACAATCAGGTGGCCATTTTTCAAGGTGTCCGGTTTTGCCAATGTCATTTGATTATGCTTGTCCAATGTCAGAAATTTCACAGTCGAAGTCAACAACGAATCCCTAATCTCATGACACCAAAACAAAAAGGCACACAGCGAACGCAAACACCCACTGAAAACTGAGTGCGTAAAAAGGCAAATTAACACCCTTTTGGGGGTCCCTCAGCTTGACCGCCTGAGAATGTGTCGGTACAACACTTCATGATGTCCTGTCCAAACATGCATTGACCTGGTATTGTTGTGCAATCTTAATAACATTGCCAACACATTCACAACCAAATCACACCGCCCGCAGTTTGATTGTGTTCCCTACTGCCCCTCCAAGTATTTCATCAACCCCACGTCGGTGGATGCCGGATGCACCGGTTGTATTCATCCACAGATTTGCTTCATACCACCAAACCCCAATTCCACAAAGCCGTATGTGCAGAAAAAATAAGTCACATTTCATTTGCATTTTTTGTTTTTTTATCAGTCATCTCCCACGTTACTCCCAAAAGCTTTTTTGTCCACTCATCACAACAAAGTGAACGTCGCATAAAGCGCTAGATATCATATCTAAAAATTTTTAGGGATCTCAGTCGTAGTACAGCACATTTTCCTTGTTTTGCCCTGTCTGATGAGGGACATGGAGAAGCCATCTGTGCATTGATGCAATCTATGAGGATGCCAAGAGATGGAGACCGCCGTTGTTTCATTGGCGGCAATATGGAGCAGACCCATTTACGCGGCATGTCAGCCGCAAAGCATAGGGTGCGGGGGCATCGGGCCGTGGCCCGGAGGGACGGCAACAGAGGAGCGTCGAGGTCAACCAAAGTCTTTGGCCATGATTGTGTTCCGCACGTAGTGACGCAGTCGATGTTGCATTGGGCGCGTAAGGGCAATACACCCACAAAAATGTCTCCCATGGACACTGGACGGCCCACTTGAGTGAACACAGAGCAGCGGGCGCGGCTCCAACGTCCATGGACTTGCGCATGATATAGGCTCAAGCCAAGGCCTCAATCCACACGTTGAACTCCGCTGTCTAGTGCAAAGCCCTGCAGGGTTGTATGTGCGGGCTAGACAGACCCGGGAGTACGCTGGAGTGTTGCCAGCCGCTGGCAGAGCTTTACAGCTTGTGGTGGGCCACCTGTTTGCACAAGTGTTGTAACCCCAAGCCTGAAGCCAAAAAGTGGTGTTCGCTCATTTACAACTCCGGGTACGGTCCTGCACACATTTCTATTTATGTTTATGTTAGCATTCGTTTGATTTGGTGCTTACAGAGAGTGTATTGCATGCACTTCATTGTCCAGCTCCTTGCAATGCATCAACAAGGTCTCCTTTTGGCCATGACCAAACAGAGTGGATTGCATCGGAATATGCTGTTATGGAAACAGACACACGCATACAATGCACGAGAAGGAGTTCGGTCTTCAAACACCTGTTGTTGACACACAGTTGTTATGCAGCCACGTTAGGGGTGTACAGCACTGATATCCGCACTTTTCACCCTTTTTCAGACCCCTTCACCCATTGGCACCCACTTTCACCCCTTCTTTTCCTTTGTAGGTGGAGATTGGATTGTGATGCTCATTTTCTGAGTGTCTATTTTTTTCCAAAGACCTCGATTTTGTTTCGGTCAAGCAGATGACTGATATCCGAAAGTCCGATGTGTTCGAGAAGGGGACTTTGTCCTTCTTTTACACCGATGCTGATAGTTGGCGGTTGGGTCGGGTGACAGATGTGGAAGACAAGGCTGGAACGCAGACCATACATTTGGTCAGTTGCAATGAAGACGGAGAAGACGATGAAGAGGCCATGCAAGTCGCTCTTCCCGTGGATAAGCTCGCCCCCTTGCAAGAAGGAGCCTTGGATAACGTCAACGACCTATTGGAGATGACCTACCTCCATGATTCTGTTCTTTTGCATCAGGTCCGGAGCCGATATTGGCAGGATATCATCTACACCAACATTGGGGCCATCGTTTTGGCGTTGAACCCTTACAACTACACTCTCCCGTTGTACACGGACAACAACATGCCCAAATACATTTCTGAGAAGGCCGATGCCTTGAATGGTGGTTCTAAGCTGCCCACACACAATTGGACGGTTGCGCACGACGCGTACTGGTCGATGCGGAACGTCGACCAGCCGCAGTCCATCCTTGTCAGCGGTGAAAGCGGTGCAGGCAAGACAGAGGCGGCAAAGATTGTGACCAAGTATTTGGCTGTCGCCTCGACATATTACGCGAGCGCATCCGAGAAGGAGGGCGGCAAGTTCGTGACCGACCGAATTGCCATGTCAAGTCCTATTCTGGAGGCCTTCGGAAATGCCAAGACGCTTCGGAATGACAACAGCAGCCGATTTGGTAAGTTCATGAAATTGCAGTTCAACGACAAGGGGTTCCTGCATGGCTGCTACACTATCAATTACCTTCTGGAGAAGTCCCGTGTGGTCACTCATGGCAAAGGAGAGAGATCTTACCACACATATTACCAATTTCTGTTTGGAGCTTCTGAGGAGGACAAAGAAAAATACAATCTGAAAGACCCTCACAAATTTAAATGGATGTTTGATGGCATCCCTGTGGAGGACCAGCCCAAGGAGAATGATATTGAAGAATATGGACTTGTACGGCAGGCTTTTGACTTGGTGGGTTTTACCAAGTATGAGCAGGAGATTGTGTACTCGGTGATTGCAGGCATCATGCACCTTCAGAGCATAACATTCGTCCCCAAGGGAGACAAGTCAGGCTTTGACGATGCTGGCCTTGAGACAGTGAAGTTTATTGCTGATCTATGGAAGATCGATGCTGACACACTGCAGAAGGAGTTGACATCCACTACAACTACCCTCCGCTCCGATACGATTACAAAGCCATTGACTGCAACCCAGGCTACTGAGGTGCGTGACGCCTTGAGTAAGGGTTTGTATGACCGCGTGTTCCAGTGGATGGTGGACAAGATGAACAAAGTTTTGGACAAAGAGGAGGAGTGCCCTGAGAATCAGTGGATTGGGCTTTTGGATATTTTCGGATTTGAGAATTTCCAGAAGAACTCATTTGAGCAGCTGTGCATCAATTTTGCTAATGAGCAGCTGCAGAATCACTACAACACTTGTGTGTTCAACCGAGATATGGTTGAGTATGAGGCAGAAGGCATTGAGACCACCAGCATTGACCCTCCAAATAACCAGCCTACCCTGGATCTCATTGGGGCGAAGATGGGGCTGCTGGATTTGATTACTGATCAAGGCCGGACCGGCAGTGACGAGAAGTTCTTGGCCGCAGCCTGTGACAAATACAAGAAGCACAAGAGTTTCAAAGTTCCTCGAATTGCCAATGGTACGTTTGGAGTAGTGCATTATGCTGGAGAAGTGAGCTATACAGCAAAGGGCATGCGTGAGAAGAACCTGGATCCCTTGAAGGATTCCCTGAAATTGCTGCTGAGATCCTCAGAATTGGATGTTCTGAAGGATTTCCTTGATCCACCGGCGGAGGACGTCAAGGGGGCCAAGGCTTTTAACACTGTGGGGAAGTTTTTCCAGGGGTCTCTGAATTCTCTCATCTCAATGATCGACGAGACCAACCCTCACTGGATTCGATGTGTCAAGCCTCACAGTGCCAAGAAGGCGAGGATGTTCAATGGAACCGAAGTTATGAATCAGTTGCGATGTGCTGGGGTTTTGGAGACAGTTAAAATCCGTCAAACAGGGTATTCTATGCGTATCCTGCACGCACAATTCTGGACGCGGTACAAGTTGTTGTTAGCCGAGCCTGGAGAGAAGTTGACGGATGAAGTCACTCGTGAAGGGATGCAAAAGATTCTCGATTTCGTTGAGTTTACGCCAGAAGACGTGCAGATCGGAAAGACGAAAGTTTTCCTCAAGGACCCTGCCTACAAGAGAATCGAGAAACAGCGTAATGCTAAACTGGACAGTCTGGCGCTTGCAGTGCAGAGATTCGTATTGGTGAAGGTGTCATACAACCGAACACATTGCAAAAGGTTGGCCCAGTCTTTGATCTGTATGCAGCAATGTGCCAAGGCATGGTACAGCCATTACACATTTAGAGTAAAGGAACTGGAGTGGTACAACAAGAAGCTGCTGGCTGCCTCACTTATGCAACGCAATGCTCGTGCCAAGCAGTCAGGACGCATCATGTTCAAGAAGAAGGTGAACTATTGCATTGTCCTGTGGCAACAGAATCTCAGGGCACGGCAGTCCCAGGTGGTGTGGAAGCAAAAGGAGAAGGAACACTATGACAAAAGAGTGGAAACCACGCAGTTGGTGCAGCGCTTATTCCGCTTCAAGACATCGGAGGCTGTGTATCAAGAGAGGGCACGTGATGCCATCGATTATTTGGATGCGGAATTGGAAGTGTTCCGTGAGATGGAGGAAGAGAAGCGGCGTGCAGAGGAGGCTCGCAAGAAGGCACTGCGGGACAAGATCCGGGCGCAGAAAGGCCTCAAGGCCAAGGCAGAACCAGAGCCGGTTGTGGAGGAAGAGGAGGAGGAGGAGGAGGAGGAAGAGGCACCACGCAAGCCGGTGAAGGTCAAGCGTGCGAAAAAGCCTGTGGACGATGACGGAGCAGGCATGACCTCAGAGGACAGTTCTGCGGATGAGATGAACACCGTGCAGATGGATGCACAAAAGGTGCAACACATGCTGGAGAAGCAAATGGAGTTCAAAAAGTTGCAGCGGCATTTGCAGCAGCTACAGCAGGAGGTGGACCGGCTCAAGAAGGAGAACAAGCAGAAGGAGAAGGAATGCACAGAGGCCAAACAAAAGGCAGCCATCGCTGAGAGGGTGCGCCGCAACGCCGAAATGCAGCTGCAGAAGGAAAAGACAGCCCGGCTGTCGCTTGAGCAGGCTTATGCTGCTAAACTGTTGGATGAGGACCGAGCAGCAGAAGTGCAAGCAAAGGTGCTCGAGGATGCTGCAGGGGACTATGAATTGATGCAGTCCTTGGCCGAAAACCGCCGCCATGAATTGGATGAGTTGTATAAGAAGCTGGAGTCTCAAGAGAACGAGACAATCCGCTTGGCAACCACGTCCATCATCCGGCAGCCGTTTGGTACAGCCATCGATGAGGTTGTGCGGCGGCAGCTGGCAGGCATTTGCACTGATGTTCCCAACAACAAGCCCGACCAGCCCGCCGAGCCTTTTAACCCACAGGTTCTGATTGATGAAGTCAAGAAAGTCATGCGGAATGTTCATGGTCTCGGCGAAGTGTACAAGCTGATCAAAGAGTTCCTTGCCTACCTTCATGAAATGGAGAAAGCCATCCCAGCACACAATTGCTTACCCAAGGAGGCACTTGTGGACCATCTCGAGCGACCTTTCCATTTGGCAGAGGCCGTGTGCAGATTACATGGCTCGAAGAAGTTTGAAGACAAGAACGAGATCCCCACCAGTGGTCTGGACGCAGCCTCCAATGCGCATTCCGGGGTGCAGTCCATTTTCAATATGGTGCCAGGACAATCCGGGCTGGAGAAGCTGAGAAAAACCCACGAACCGCTGCTGAACAAAATCCAAGACCGCCAGCAGTTAGCCGTCCATAAGATCAACAAAATGGAGTTGTTGCAGCAGGATATCGTCATGCTGCTGTCGCAACTGGATTTGACAGAGATTCAAGAGGGGATTCTGCAGGTGCAGGCAGAATTTGAGAGCAAGTGCACTGATGGCGAGAAGGAGACCCGCGCCCTGAACGTCAAGTTCCAGGAAGTGCTGAAAGAGCAGCAGGACCCGTTGAAGCAGGTGGAAGCTAAGCGCAAGGAAAAGGAGGTGGTCTTGGAGCAGCTGCGCCAGTCTCTGAAAGATAAGAAGCGGCAGGTGATGGAGGAGTTCAATACTCTACTGCAAACCGAAGAGACTGTTGCTTACATCTTACGGGATTATGAGTACTTGACGCATGTGCGGAGGAAGATTGAAGTGGAGATCAACCGCCGCACACAAACGGTGCAGAACAGCGCAGCAGCATTAGCAGCAGGTGCAGCAGTGATGAAGACCGAGTCACATTTGGTCGGTGACCTTCGGGAGACACTGACGGCCAGTCTGGAAGAGATGAAGTCGTCTGCCAATTCATCTCTAGGTGGGGCCCATGAGCTTAACTTTCAACTCATGCAGAAGCACTTTGCGGCGCTGGAGGCATACTACAACGATGTGATGGCACTGCAGTACAAGCAGCGCGAGGAGCTGATTGCAGAGGATACCAAATTGCATGACCCTCAGTCGCAGGCACAGAACGTGAAGGCATCGTTCATGAGCATGGTTCTCACAAAAGAGCAGATGGTGTCGCAGCAGCAGCAAAAAGTCCTGAAGATCCGCGAGAACATCAAGGCCACACATGAGGTCCTGCTCAAAATCCGGGAGCGATTCCGCCAGCTACTTGACTGGTCTCACCGCAACCGTGTGGCGGAGTTCCTGGCACGGCACAACAAGGCACGATATGGGAACCTCATCTCCACCAGTGCGATCCCCAATGCTGTAGAAACCTTCCACTGGCCCAACTTAGAGGAGCTGCTGTGGACAGGGCGAGGCCAGCCCCCTGCCCAAAGTTCTTCTCCAGGCCCAGAGAGCCCTACTGGGCCCTGGTCCTAAGCGGAGCGTGGCTTAGCTCTTGTAAGCTGTGCCCGCGTTGTAAGTTGGGCCCTCGTCATTGAGGTACGCAGCGGGAACCCTGAAGAAGAACCGGCATAATTATATCTTGGTTGCCACACTGGAGAGCGGCTCCGCATTATATTTATATGAGCTATGGGTCTGCGGCCTGTGCCCTGTCTTCCAGGGATGCAGTGTATCATATACGTGAGTCGCCCAATTTCCAAGAACTATCTTGAGTACTTGTGAACTCTTCGAGCCCCCCCCCCCCCCCAACAAAAAAGAAGAAGAGGCATGTATCTTTGTTGATTGGGCCCCTCGCCCCTCGCCCCACCTCAATCTGACGTTGTGGCCGGCAGGCCAGGTCTGGGGAGGCAGTGCTCTCTGTCCTGTGGGTGTGTCTGGGCCCCAGGAGCTGGTCACTCATCCTGAGGCCCTACAGTCGCCCATGGGCGGATGTGGGGCAGGGACCCAACATTGGGGTGTAGCTGCCCAGGCATGTTGGCTCTGCCATGATGCGAATGGTGCTGGGTAAGGTTTCTACGGCTATGGATCAGTCTGTAATGTCTGCAGTGCAGCAGATTTTGGGCACTGGGGGGGGGGGGGTCATTGTTTGGCACTACCGCCGTAATGTTAGTGTTTGCAGTTCTGCATCGAGCACAGAGCTGTGGAGCCTGTGCTGAGGGCAGCCTTTCCCTGCTGCATTGGGGCTGCATTAGGTTGTGGGCCCTGGATCTTGGGGCCGCTAGTGTTTTGTAGCATAGAGGTTGCGCAGAGTCCGGGTGCGTGTGAAGACAAGAATTCAGTGTTTTTGGGGGGGCTGTATTGCTTAAAGGTTGGAACTCTTAGTTGTGGTAGCAGACACGTGTGGTTTGAGTGAGGATGACAATTTGAATGTATGCTCACCAAGGCACTGCCGAAATCTGTACTTATGATGAACTTGCCCTCGTGGCCTTGGCACTTTCACATTGGCCCATTTGATTAAAAAAAACAGAGGTGCAGATTGGCCAAGTGCCAGCCTCAATGACATTTATAACCGACAATAACCCGCCCCCATCCGCTTTGGCATCCCCCTCCAACCGGCTCTCTAACCGATGCTGGGGCCGCCTCTGAGGCCCCGTCCCTTCTAATGCACCCCTGAGCGCGGGCAGGAGGGTCCGAACCAGAGTTGATGCTAGACTCCGGCAACGGAGTTTGTCTGCATCCAGCAGCCTCCGGCAGGCTTTGGTGGCTGACTGGGTGGGTGGGTGGGTGGGTGGGTGGGTGGCTGTTCAACAGCCCCACCCCCCCCCTACCTGGGGGTTGGACAATTCCGGATCCCTGAGTCTTCCCAAAATCTGGGTTGGTGGGTCCCTGATCCGGCAGCCTCCGGCAAAGGAAGCGATCGCTCCGGGGAAGACCTGCACCCCCGCAGCCTTCCGGCCAACGGGAACCTTCCCCCCGGACATCTGCCAAACCAGTGTTACCGGGTTCGGACCAGAGTTGACACTAGACTCCGGCAATCCGATGGCCGCCGGATGCGAGGGCAACTCTGCGCCGGAGGCCGCCGGACCGATCCGTTCCTCTGCCGGAGGCCGCCTGATGCAACCCCTTCCTCTGCCGGAGGCCGCCGGATGCGATCCCTTCCTCCGCCCGAGGCCGCCGGATGCGATCTGTTCCTCTGCCGGAGGCCGCCGGATGCGATCCCTTCCTCTGTCAGAGGCCGCCGGATGCACACCACCATGAGGCAGGAGGCTGGGGGAGGGGGTGTGACCGAGCAGTGTGAGTCCCAGAGAGGGTACCTTCCGGCTCAAGCACTGTCCCATCGCGACCCCAATACACGCGTGACAATCAGTGAGACTCTCCGGTTTGTTCAAACAGACGATGGAAGTGGGGTGGGGGCGGCTTGGGGCCGCTTGTACGGAGCTGAAGGGGGTCCAAGGGCGTATCCGGGGCACCCGCCGTCCCACTCCCATTTCGCAGCCCCGATCCCCTACAGTTTCCCGGGTGCAATGCTCTTGTCCTCTGCGGTGGCGTGTTCGCTTGGGCCTTGTCAAGACGTGGCGGGCGGCATTGGATTGGGGGTGTAGCTCTGCAGTGGAGGGCCGTGCTGGGGTTGGCTGTCACCGCAAGGACCGTGTTCTTTTGACTGCGTGATTTGGGAAGGCAATCCCGTGGGGCCTGTGCTGAAGCGTGCGGATGAGCATGAGACCGACCGACCTCAGTGGTCAAGAGATCAGTGTGGGCACATGACGCAGGCAGAACGATTTCACTGTAACAAAAAGGGGTTGCATGCGTCCAATGAGTTGCAGTCAGACATGCATTAGAACAAGAAAAATGTAAGGAGGAGGAACCTCCCCCCCCCTGGGTCAACCCCCCCCGGGTCCAAACCCCCCACATAATCCCCCTCCCGGTTTGCGGAAGCACCGCCTTGTCTAAGCACCGGGACCCGGTGTGACCGTCGTTTTTCTGACCATAGTTTTTATGGTCAGAAACTTAGCGGAACGTGATTGTGTGCCGATTGTAGATAGGGATGATTTCATTCATCTCAAATACATGAGGAATGGGCATGAGATTGAGGCCCTCTTCACTGTGTCCTCTTCCCAGTCCGAAGCCCATCCCCATCACCATCAGAAGCAGGTTCGGAGGCCTCACCAACACAAGGGCATTCACCAACCTGCAGTAGTTCGGCCCCGGTTCGTGCTGGTCCTACCCCCCTAGCTCGTTTGCCTTTTGGCTGGGAGCTTGCCAACACTGCTGAAGGCACCCTGTATTACCTTGACCACAACGGAGGACTTACCACTTGGGACGCCCCTGATGGGCAGTGAGGACCCCAGAACTTGCTGAAGAATGCTGCACATTGTGTCCTAGTGCCCTGTTACGAGAATTGTGCTTGGGGTGAGTATGGGCAGGTTTTCGATGACATTCACTCTTTTGGTACCGCGCCTTGCGCGGAAGCACCGCCTTGTCCAAGCACTAGGACCCGGTGTGGCCGTCGTTTTCCCGGTGCTTGCGCAAAGAGGGGGGGGGGGGTACACAATACATGAAGTAAAGTTGGAATGCCAGAGTGCCTTTGGAGGGTGACAACCATTGTCCATTTATGGCCCACTCCCACTACTGTCGAAGTAGGGATTTTACGACGCGTCGGGCCCCGACACCTCCCGACGCGTCGTACATCCCCGACGCGTCGGGCCCCGACACCTTGTACGACACTGTACGACGCGTCGTACATCCTTGACGCGTCGGGCCCCGACACCTTGTACGACACAGTACGACGCGTCGTACAGTGTCGTACGACACTGTACGACGCTGTACGACACTGTACGACACTGTACGACACTGTACGGCACTGTACGACACTGTACGACGCGTCGTACAGTGTCGTACGACACTGTACGACACAGTACGACACAGTACGACACAGTACGACACAGTACGACGCAGTACGACACAGTACGACACAGTACGACACAGTACGACACAGTACGACACTGTACGACACAGTACGACACAGTACGACACTGTACGACACTGTACGACACAGTACGACACAGTACGACACAGTACGACACAGTACGACACAGTACGACGCGTCGTACAGTGTCGTACGACATATATATGTATATATATGTATGTTTTTATACACTGTACGACACAGTACGACACAGTACGACACAGTACGACACAGTACGACACAGTACGACACAGTACGACACAGTACGACACAGTACGACACTGTACGACACAGTACGACACTGTACGACACTGTACGACACTGTACGACACAGTACGACACAGTACGACGCGTCGTACAGTGTCGTACGACATATATATGTATATATATGTATGTATGTATACATATATACACACACACACACACACATATATACACTGTAGACTAATTGTAGACACTGTCGGCATGTTGTAGACGCGAAGTGCCAATGTTTGGGAAGGGGGCCGAAGGCCCCCTTCCCCCAAAACGGTCCGCTGCCATCGTTTACCCGCATAGAGGGGGAGGGCGGTCTGGGGTCTGTAGACACTGTGCACCACAAGTAGACGCGGCCTGCTAATTGTAGACACTGTCGGCATGTTGTAGACGCGAAGTGCCAATGTTTGGGAAGGGGGCCGAAGGCCCCCTTCCCCCAAAACGGTCCGCTGCCATCGTTTACCCGCACAGAGGGGGTGGGCGGTCTGGGGTCTGTAGACAATGTGCACCACAAGTAGACGCGGCCTGCTAATTGTAGACACTGTCGGCATGTTGTAGACGCGAAGTGCCAATATTTGGGAAGGGGGCCGAAGGCCCCCTTCCCCCAAAACGGTCCGCTGCAATCGTTTACCCGCATATAGGGGGTGGGCGGTCTGGGGTCTGTAGACACTGTGCACCACAGGTAGACGCGGCCTGCTAATTGTAGACATTGTCGGCATGTTGTAGACGCGAAGTGCCAATATTTGAGGTTTCCCCTTTTGGACTGTTTTGACCAAAATGGAAACGCATTTGGACCCATTTTGCCCCGTTCTGACCAATCTGTTTTTTTTTCCATTTACATGTGTTTATATGTCTACATATGTATATGTCTGTGTGTGACGTACCGTGTCGTACTGTGTCGTACTGTGTCGTACTGTGTCGTACCGTGTCGTACTGTGTCGTACCGTGTCGTACTGTGTCGTACTGTGTCGTACTGTGTCGTACTGTGTTGTACTGTGTCGTACTGTGTCGTACTGTGTCGTACCGTGTCGTACTGTGTCGTACTGTGTCGTACTGTGTCGTACTGTGTCGTACTGTGTCGTACTGTGTCGTACTGTGTCGTACGGTGTCGGTGCTGTACGACACCTTGTACGACACTGTACGACGCGTTGTACATCCCCGACGTGTCGGGCCCCGACGCCTTGTACGACACTGTACGACGCGTCGTACGCTCCCGACGCGTCGGGCCCCGACACCTTGTACGACGCCCCGACGCGTCGTACAGTGCATTTCCGACAGCACTCCCCACTCCCCCACCCCCCCACCTCCCCCCCCTCCCAAGTCACCTGAAAAATGTTTCTTCAGCGCCTTTGGTGCCGATGTTCTGTGTGTTCCTCAGGGTCATGTTCAGGGTGGAGTGAGCTGTTCAAATAGATTAGTATGTCTCTAGTAAAATGGACTGTCATGAATTAATACTGTCTTACTGTGGACACAAATCAAATTTTGCCACAAATTTATTGCTTCAGGGTTTACCTTTGCACTATGACAAGGAGGAGGGTCAACCAAGTATGGGCTTTTGTTGTGCAAAAACATTTTCCAGCGCCCTCGGCGCCAAGTTTGTATAGTCCTGTTGGCAAGGAGGAGGGTCAACCCCCTAGACCCCACCCCGGGCCCGATCCCCCCCCCCCTCTTCCGTTCCAATGCATGTCTGGTTTCGGTGGTCCACTAGATACCGAAACGATTCATACTTCGAATGTTTTCTCTTTCCCTTGCCTTGGGTGCGACAGCAACAGCTGTACTCGATGGCGTCCCCGTTTGACAGATTTGAAGTATCCGGCCCCAGTAACACACTCACCCTCTGGAGGGTCAATGTTGTCGCATCCCGAGCTCATTGATTCCAGGGTTGTTCCTGTGTACTTTCATAGCACTCGCAGCCAGTCAGGCTGAAGTTGCACATTCCGAAAGTCGAGTTCAGAAAAACAAAAGTAACAAAAACGAGGTTGCGTGCAGCGTCTGGCACATCTTGGAGGGTGCCCTGACAGGGGGCAGCCTGCACCCGCAGGCCTCCTCTGGGGCTGCGTGCGGTGCCATGTCTCACACGCAGCGCACGTGCCATGGTACGGTCATCAAGACACGGCATGTCGGCCGGAAAGAAAGCGTAATGTGGGGGGGGGGCAGCGGGCCGTGGCCCGGAGGGACGGCAACAGAGGAGCGTTGAGGTCAACCAAAGTCTTTGGCCATGATTGTGTTCCGCACGTAGTGACGCAGTCGATGTTGCATTGAGGGCGTAAGGGCGTAAGGGCAACACACCCACGAAAATGTTTCCCATGGACACTGGACGGCCCACTTGTGTGAACGCAGAGCAGCGGGCGCGGCTCCAACGTCCATGGACTTGCGCATGATATAGGCTCAAGCCAAGGCCTCAATCCACACGTTGAACTCCGCTGTCTGCCAAGGCCTACCAGTGCAAAGCCCTGCAGGGTTGTATGTGCGGGCTAGTCAGACCCGGGAGTGCGCTGGGGTGTTTGCCAGCCGCTGGCAGAGCTTTACAGCTTGTGGTGGGCCAGCAAGGCCGTTGGGAGTGTTGCAATGGATGCGGGCATGAGATGGGCACGACGAGTGACCCACGTCGATCAGTGCACTTGGCTCGACACCAAGAAAATTACATACAAAGGTGACCCAGCTCGGCCAGTTTAGGTTGTGCCTGTTTGCACAAGTGTTGTAACCCCAAGCCTGAAGCCAAAAAGTGGTGTTCGCTCATTTACAACTCCGGGTATGGTCCTGCGCACATTACTATTTATGTTTATGTTTGACAGCATTCGTTTGATTTGGTGCTTGCAGAGAGCGTATTGCATGCACTTCATTGTCCAGCTCCTTGCAATGCATCAACAAGGTCTCCTTTTGGCCATGACCAAACAGAGTGGATTGCATCGGAATATGCTGTTATGGAAACAGACACACGCATACAATGCACGAGAAGGAGTTCGGTCTTCAAACACCTGTTGTTGACACACAGTTGTTATGCAGCCACGTTAGGGGTGTACAGCACTGATATCCGCACTTTTCACCCTTTTTCAGACCCCTTCACCCATTGGCACCCACTTTCACCCCTTCTTCTCCTTTGTAGGTGGAGATTGGATTGTGATGCTCATTTTCTGAGTGTCTATTTTTTTCCAAAGACCTCGATTTTGTTTCGGTCAAGCAGATGACTGATATCCGAAAGTCCGATGTGTTCGAGAAGGGGACTTTGTCCTTCTTTTACACCGATGCTGATAGTTGGCGGTTGGGTCGGGTAACAGATGTGGAAGACAAGGCTGGAACGCAGACCATACATTTGGTCAGTTGCAATGAAGACGGAGAAGACGATGAAGAGGCCATGCAAGTCGCTGGATGCCGGATGCACCGGTTGTATTCATCCACAGATTTGCTTCATACCACCAAACCCCAATTCCACAAAGCCGTATGTGCAGAAAAAATAAGTCACATTTCATTTGCATTTTTTGTTTTTTTATCAGTCATCTCCCACGTTACTCCCAAAAGCTTTTTTGTCCACTCATCACAACAAAGTGAACGTCGCATAAAGCGCTAGATATCATATCTAAAAATTTTTAGGGATCTCAGTCGTAGTACAGCACATTTTCCTTGTTTTGCCCTGTCTGATGAGGGACATGGAGAAGCCATCTGTGCATTGATGCAATCTATGAGGATGCCAAGAGATGGAGACCGCCGTTGTTTCATTGGCGGCAATATGGAGCAGACCCATTTACGCGGCATGTCAGCCGCAAAGCATAGGGTGCGGGGGCATCGGGCCGTGGCCCGGAGGGACGGCAACAGAGGAGCGTCGAGGTCAACCAAAGTCTTTGGCCATGATTGTGTTCCGCACGTAGTGACGCAGTCGATGTTGCATTGGGCGCGTAAGGGCAATACACCCACAAAAATGTCTCCCATGGACACTGGACGGCCCACTTGAGTGAACACAGAGCAGCGGGCGCGGCTCCAACGTCCATGGACTTGCGCATGATATAGGCTCAAGCCAAGGCCTCAATCCACACGTTGAACTCCGCTGTCTAGTGCAAAGCCCTGCAGGGTTGTATGTGCGGGCTAGACAGACCCGGGAGTACGCTGGAGTGTTGCCAGCCGCTGGCAGAGCTTTACAGCTTGTGGTGGGCCACCTGTTTGCACAAGTGTTGTAACCCCAAGCCTGAAGCCAAAAAGTGGTGTTCGCTCATTTACAACTCCGGGTACGGTCCTGCACACATTTCTATTTATGTTTATGTTAGCATTCGTTTGATTTGGTGCTTACAGAGAGTGTATTGCATGCACTTCATTGTCCAGCTCCTTGCAATGCATCAACAAGGTCTCCTTTTGGCCATGACCAAACAGAGTGGATTGCATCGGAATATGCTGTTATGGAAACAGACACACGCATACAATGCACGAGAAGGAGTTCGGTCTTCAAACACCTGTTGTTGACACACAGTTGTTATGCAGCCACGTTAGGGGTGTACAGCACTGATATCCGCACTTTTCACCCTTTTTCAGACCCCTTCACCCATTGGCACCCACTTTCACCCCTTCTTTTCCTTTGTAGGTGGAGATTGGATTGTGATGCTCATTTTCTGAGTGTCTATTTTTTTCCAAAGACCTCGATTTTGTTTCGGTCAAGCAGATGACTGATATCCGAAAGTCCGATGTGTTCGAGAAGGGGACTTTGTCCTTCTTTTACACCGATGCTGATAGTTGGCGGTTGGGTCGGGTGACAGATGTGGAAGACAAGGCTGGAACGCAGACCATACATTTGGTCAGTTGCAATGAAGACGGAGAAGACGATGAAGAGGCCATGCAAGTCGCTCTTCCCGTGGATAAGCTCGCCCCCTTGCAAGAAGGAGCCTTGGATAACGTCAACGACCTATTGGAGATGACCTACCTCCATGATTCTGTTCTTTTGCATCAGGTCCGGAGCCGATATTGGCAGGATATCATCTACACCAACATTGGGGCCATCGTTTTGGCGTTGAACCCTTACAACTACACTCTCCCGTTGTACACGGACAACAACATGCCCAAATACATTTCTGAGAAGGCCGATGCCTTGAATGGTGGTTCTAAGCTGCCCACACACAATTGGACGGTTGCGCACGACGCGTACTGGTCGATGCGGAACGTCGACCAGCCGCAGTCCATCCTTGTCAGCGGTGAAAGCGGTGCAGGCAAGACAGAGGCGGCAAAGATTGTGACCAAGTATTTGGCTGTTGCCTCGACATATTACGCGAGCGCATCCGAGAAGGAGGGCGGCAAGTTCGTGACCGACCGAATTGCCATGTCAAGTCCTATTCTGGAGGCCTTCGGAAATGCCAAGACGCTTCGGAATGACAACAGCAGCCGATTTGGTAAGTTCATGAAATTGCAGTTCAACGACAAGGGGTTCCTGCATGGCTGCTACACTATCAATTACCTTCTGGAGAAGTCCCGTGTGGTCACTCATGGCAAAGGAGAGAGATCTTACCACACATATTACCAATTTCTGTTTGGAGCTTCTGAGGAGGACAAAGAAAAATACAATCTGAAAGACCCTCACAAATTTAAATGGATGTTTGATGGCATCCCTGTGGAGGACCAGCCCAAGGAGAATGATATTGAAGAATATGGACTTGTACGGCAGGCTTTTGACTTGGTGGGTTTTACCAAGTATGAGCAGGAGATTGTGTACTCGGTGATTGCAGGCATCATGCACCTTCAGAGCATAACATTCGTCCCCAAGGGAGACAAGTCAGGCTTTGACGATGCTGGCGTTGAGACAGTGAAGTTTATTGCTGATCTATGGAAGATCGATGCTGACACACTGCAGAAGGAGTTGACATCCACTACAACTACCCTCCGCTCCGATACGATTACAAAGCCATTGACTGCAACCCAGGCTACTGAGGTGCGTGACGCCTTGAGTAAGGGTTTGTATGACCGCGTGTTCCAGTGGATGGTGGACAAGATGAACAAAGTTTTGGACAAAGAGGAGGAGTGCCCTGAGAATCAGTGGATTGGGCTTTTGGATATTTTCGGATTTGAGAATTTCCAGAAGAACTCATTTGAGCAGCTGTGCATCAATTTTGCTAATGAGCAGCTGCAGAATCACTACAACACTTGTGTGTTCAACCGAGATATGGTTGAGTATGAGGCAGAAGGCATTGAGACCACCAGCATTGACCCTCCAAATAACCAGCCTACCCTGGATCTCATTGGGGCGAAGATGGGGCTGCTGGATTTGATTACTGATCAAGGCCGGACCGGCAGTGACGAGAAGTTCTTGGCCGCAGCCTGTGACAAATACAAGAAGCACAAGAGTTTCAAAGTTCCTCGAATTGCCAATGGTACGTTTGGAGTAGTGCATTATGCTGGAGAAGTGAGCTATACAGCAAAGGGCATGCGTGAGAAGAACCTGGATCCCTTGAAGGATTCCCTGAAATTGCTGCTGAGATCCTCAGAATTGGATGTTCTGAAGGATTTCCTTGATCCACCGGCGGAGGACGTCAAGGGGGCCAAGGCTTTTAACACTGTGGGGAAGTTTTTCCAGGGGTCTCTGAATTCTCTCATCTCAATGATCGACGAGACCAACCCTCACTGGATTCGATGTGTCAAGCCTCACAGTGCCAAGAAGGCGAGGATGTTCAATGGAACGGAAGTTATGAATCAGTTGCGATGTGCTGGGGTTTTGGAGACAGTTAAAATCCGTCAAACGGGGTATTCTATGCGTATCCTGCACGCACAATTCTGGACGCGGTACAAGTTGTTGTTAGCCGAGCCTGGAGAGAAGTTGACGGATGAAGTCACTCGTGAAGGGATGCAAAAGATTCTCGATTTCGTTGAGTTTACGCCAGAAGACGTGCAGATCGGAAAGACGAAAGTTTTCCTCAAGGACCCTGCCTACAAGAGAATCGAGAAACAGCGTAATGCTAAACTGGACAGTCTGGCGCTTGCAGTGCAGAGATTCGTATTGGTGAAGGTGTCATACAACCGAACACATTGCAAAAGGTTGGCCCAGTCTTTGATCTGTATGCAGCAATGTGCCAAGGCATGGTACAGCCATTACACATTTAGAGTAAAGGAACTGGAGTGGTACAACAAGAAGCTGCTGGCTGCCTCACTTATGCAACGCAATGCTCGTGCCAAGCAGTCAGGACGCATCATGTTCAAGAAGAAGGTGAACTATTGCATTGTCCTGTGGCAACAGAATCTCAGGGCACGACAGTCCCAGGTGGTGTGGAAGCAAAAGGAGAAGGAACACTATGACAAAAGAGTGGAAACCACGCAGTTGGTGCAGCGCTTATTCCGCTTCAAGACATCGGAGGCTGTGTATCAAGAGAGGGCACGTGATGCCATCGATTATTTGGATGCGGAATTGGAAGTGTTCCGTGAGATGGAGGAAGAGAAGCGGCGTGCAGAGGAGGCTCGCAAGAAGGCACTGCGGGACAAGATCCGGGCGCAGAAAGGCCTCAAGGCCAAGGCAGAACCAGAGCCGGTTGTGGAGGAAGAGGAGGAGGAGGAGGAGGAGGAAGAGGCACCACGCAAGCCGGTGAAGGTCAAGCGTGCGAAAAAGCCTGTGGACGATGACGGAGCAGGCATGACCTCAGAGGACAGTTCTGCGGATGAGATGAACACCGTGCAGATGGATGCACAAAAGGTGCAACACATGCTGGAGAAGCAAATGGAGTTCAAAAAGTTGCAGCGGCATTTGCAGCAGCTACAGCAGGAGGTGGACCGGCTCAAGAAGGAGAACAAGCAGAAGGAGAAGGAATGCACAGAGGCCAAACAAAAGGCAGCCATCGCTGAGAGGGTGCGCCGCAACGCCGAAATGCAGCTGCAGAAGGAAAAGACAGCCCGGCTGTCGCTTGAGCAGGCTTATGCTGCTAAACTGTTGGATGAGGACCGAGCAGCAGAAGTGCAAGCAAAGGTGCTCGAGGATGCTGCAGGGGACTATGAATTGATGCAGTCCTTGGCCGAAAACCGCCGCCATGAATTGGATGAGTTGTATAAGAAGCTGGAGTCTCAAGAGAACGAGACAATCCGCTTGGCAACCACGTCCATCATCCGGCAGCCGTTTGGTACAGCCATCGATGAGGTTGTGCGGCGGCAGCTGGCAGGCATTTGCACTGATGTTCCCAACAACAAGCCCGACCAGCCCGCCGAGCCTTTTAACCCACAGGTTCTGATTGATGAAGTCAAGAAAGTCATGCGGAATGTTCATGGTCTCGGCGAAGTGTACAAACTGATCAAAGAGTTCCTTGCCTACCTTCATGAAATGGAGAAAGCCATCCCAGCACACAATTGCTTACCCAAGGAGGCATTTGTGGACCATCTCGAGCGACCTTTCCATTTGGCAGAGGCCGTGTGCAGATTATATGGCTCGAAGAAGTTTGAAGACAAGAACGAGATCCCCACCAGTGGTCTGGACGCAGCCTCCAATGCGCATTCCGGGGTGCAGTCCATTTTCAATATGGTGCCAGGACAATCCGGGCTGGAGAAGCTGAGAAAAACCCACGAACCGCTGCTGAACAAAATCCAAGACCGCCAGCAGTTAGCCGTCCATAAGATCAACAAAATGGAGTTGTTGCAGCAGGATATCGTCATGCTGCTGTCGCAACTGGATTTGACAGAGATTCAAGAGGGGATTCTGCAGGTGCAGGCAGAATTTGAGAGCAAGTGCACTGATGGTGAGAAGGAGACCCGCGCCCTGAACGTCAAGTTCCAGGAAGTGCTGAAAGAGCAGCAGGACCCGTTGAAGCAGGTGGAAGCTAAGCGCAAGGAAAAGGAGGTGGTTTTGGAGCAGCTGCGCCAGTCTCTGAAAGATAAGAAGCGGCAGGTGATGGAGGAGTTCAATACTCTACTGCAAACCGAAGAGACTGTTGCTTACATCTTAAGGGATTATGAGTACTTGACGCATGTGCGGAGGAAGATTGAAGTGGAGATCAACCGCCGCACACAAACGGTGCAGAACAGCGCAGCAGCATTAGCAGCAGGTGCAGCAGTGATGAAGACCGAGTCACATTTGGTCGGTGACCTTCGGGAGACACTGACGGCCAGTCTGGAAGAGATGAAGTCGTCTGCCAATTCATCTCTAGGTGGGGCCCATGAGCTTAACTTTCAACTCATGCAGAAGCACTTTGCGGCGCTGGAGGCATACTACAACGATGTGATGGCACTGCAGTACAAGCAGCGTGAGGAGCTGATTGCAGAGGATACCAAATTGCATGACCCTCAGTCGCAGGCACAGAACGTGAAGGCATCGTTCATGAGCATGGTTCTCACAAAAGAGCAGATGGTGTCGCAGCAGCAGCAAAAAGTCCTGAAGATCCGCGAGAACATCAAGGCCACACATGAGGTCCTGCTCAAAATCCGGGAGCGATTCCGCCAGCTACTTGACTGGTCTCACCGCAACCGTGTGGCGGAGTTCCTGGCACGGCACAACAAGGCACGATATGGGAACCTCATCTCCACCAGTGCGATCCCCAATGCTGTAGAAACCTTCCACTGGCCCAACTTAGAGGAGCTGCTGTGGACAGGGCGAGGCCAGCCCCCTGCCCGAAGTTCTTCTCCAGGCCCAGAGAGCCCTACTGGGCCCTGGTCCTAAGCGGAGCGTGGCTTAGCTCTTGTAAGCTGTGCCCGCGTTGTAAGTTGGGCCCTCGTCATTGAGGTACGCAGCGGGAACCCTGAAGAAGAACCGGCATAATTATATCTTGGTTGCCACACTGGAGAGCGGCTCCGCATTACATTTATATGAGATATGGGTCTGCGCCCTGTGCCCTGTCTTCCAGGGATGCAGTGTATCATATACGTGAGTCGCCCAATTTCCAAGAACTATCTTGAGTACTTGTGAACTCTTCGAGCCCCCCCCCCCCCCAACAAAAAAGAAGAAGAGGCATGTATCTTTGTTGATTGGGCCCCTCGCCCCTCGCCCCACCTCAATCTGACGTTGTGGCCGGCAGGCCAGGTCTGGGGAGGCAGTGCTCTCTGTCCTGTGGGTGTGTCTGGGCCCCAGGAGCTGGTCACTCATCCTGAGGCCCTACAGTAGCCCATGGGCGGATGTGGGGCAGGGACCCAACATTGGGGTGTAGCTGCCCAGGCATGTTGGCTCTGCCATGATGCGAATGGTGCTGGGTAAGGTTTCTACGGCTATGGATCAGTCTGTAATGTCTGCAGTGCAGCAGATTTTGGGCACTGGGGGGGGGGGGTCATTGTTTGGCACTACCGCCGTAATGTTAGTGTTTGCAGTTCTGCATCGAGCACAGAGCTGTGGAGCCTGTGCTGAGGGCAGCCTTTCCCTGCTGCATTGGGGCTGCATTAGGTTGTGGGCCCTGGATCTTGGGGCCGCTGGTGTTTTGTAGCATAGAGGTTGCACAGAGTCCGGGTGCGTGTGAAGACAAGAATTCAGTGTTTTTGGGGGGGCTGTATTGCTTAAAGGTTGGAACTCTTAGTTGTGGTAGCAGACACGTGTGGTTTGAGTGAGGATGACAATTTGAATGTATGCTCACCAAGGCACTGCCGAAATCTGTACTTCTGATGAACTCGCCCTCGTGGCCTTGGCACTTTCACATTGGCCCATTTGATTAAAAAAAAAAGAGGTGGAATTGGATCATTATATATGATGCCAGCGAACAATGTGACAACTAGCACATTCATCACGCAACAGCCACATACTGCCAGCTCGTTCATGCATTGCAAGACTAATTGGTCGGTTGATACAATGCAGAAGGCACTGAGATCAGCCTCAACGATGTATGACTGGATATCTACAAAGATATCATTGCACTGGTGGAGAATCTTGTTGCACATCTGGAGACAACAGAGTTTAATGCCTCCTTGTGTTGCTACCTTTCCATGCTGTGCAAAGGTGATGGGTGATTTTTGAGGGTTTGCCGAATATGCACATAGCACCCACGCAGCGTGCACACAATGCAACAACATGGCCACAGCCCACCAATCGCCAGATACAAGTGCAAGCAGGATGTGCAAATTGTGGCGGAATGATATTTGGTGTCTTCAATGTTGTAGCAGGCTCAGTTGGATGAAAGTTACATGCAATTTTCAATTCTGAGGTGGGTAGGAGGCTTCCCCAGTCCACGACACTGGCAGGCAGAATGTACCATGCAGGTTCAGGCGGCGGGAGACAGTGCCCTCGCAAATGCATGACACACCACCATAGCCTTTGATTTGTACATACTTGAATGACGAGCCATGTACCACAAGTAGTATGATCCCTGAGAGTAGGTAAGGGACGTCTGGTAGTATGGATTCTGTTGATCGTTCTGGAATGAAGGTCTATGCAGCACATCCAAGGCTTGGCACTGTGGGCGGTCTAACAGACTCAATGGGCGGTTCCCAGTGAAGTGTACTGTGGGTACCGTACCCGTCAATATTTTGTGGCAAGCGGGATGTAGCATTGGGGACTGTCGATCTCCAAACCAAGCTTGAGACATATATGATTCGACACAGGCCTGTGTAGTTCGACAGCACAATGTTGCCCAGTCCGGAATTTTCCCACAATCTCAAGTGCAAAATTTGGAGGAAAACAAGTGGATGTGATGCAGGGATGACACGGTGCAGAGAAATACAGCTGGAGCATGAGTACCAACCAGCGAGTAACCAAGTGTCAGGGAGCGGGGGACTTCGGGTTTTTTTTCCTGTGCCCCATAAAGGCACGTCTGCACGAGAGCTTGTGCCATCATGCAGTGGCAGGCCATTCCTTGGTGGCAAAGACAAGTTTGTATACCGAAAATCGGCTTTCCATTTCAGGCCTCTTTAATGGATTTCATTTTTTTCCGGAGGAAAGTATTTCTGATGTGGGTTGGGCGGGGGTCGGCCGGGGCTGGCCAGGGCCCCAAAGGCACCCCCCCTCCCCCTGGGCGAAGGTTCGGGACCAAGTCCAGGCGTGAGTGACGTCGAGGGATACCACAAGCGTAAGTGTGCACGCACGCTGTTGGGCGTTGAACGCTGGGGTGAGCGGAGTGGAACATTATGGCTTAGTGGCAACACACCTCAGCCCCCACTGGGGGGGCAACAGGGTTCGAACCCCGGTATGCGGCGCTTGATCCGGTGGCGGGCGGTCTTCTTCTGCCCCTCAGTTGGGTTTTGCTCCCAACACGCTAGCAGTCATGCATACCGAACTCGCGGCAAGCGTACCACTAGAGCTGCAGCCGTCTGTTCAGGTTGTGGTTGGGGTCTCTAGTTTTTCAACCGGCAGCATCCATTTATTGTCCAGCGTCTTCATAGAACAGCGCCTACACACCCCAACACAAGGAGTAGTGGGGCGGGTTCGAGCCCTGGCTCGTGCGCGTGATGCTGTGGTCAATGAAAATCTCGCCACCATCAGCAAGCAGTTGCTGCCCCCGCGAGAGCAGCAAGGCAAAAAGCACCTTGTGGTTGCGGAAAAGTTGAGCAGTGTGGAACTGATTGGGTCTAGGGGGGAACGTTAGCGCGCCGGGCGCGCGCCGGGCATCTTTTGTGACCCGTGCCCTACCGGTGGACTGTTGCCGTTGATATGTTGGGCAACATTATATGGATTTGCCCCTTGGCCCCCGGGACATCAGCAGATGTTTTGATTTGGGATGGGTATGGACCTTCTCGTACCCGAGGTGATTTCTTCGATTTCGAAGTTGGGGGCCATGATGGTGCTTATAAGGGCCGGATTCATGTCATTGTGCCATTCATTGGAAGAAAGAATGGCACTTTGACAGCCCGCCAACAATGTTACAATGAGGTGCACGGGTGGTATAGGGCACGCATTGAGCAGCTGTTTGCTCGGTTGTGGCACGCAAGATGAGGCAGAGGATGAGGCAGAAGTGTGTGTGTTGTGTTGCCAGGACGCTCCACCGTCGCAGTTTGTGATGAGTGTAAGGAGCACTATTGTACTGAATGTATTGACACCCACACTTGTGGGACCAATGTTATGATGCAGCTCTACTGTTCGCGATACCTCAATAACGCCTATCGCTTCTACTGGAGATCGATGCGGTTGTGCTATCCTAACCCCCCATTCTCCCAACTTGCTAGGGTGTTGACCAAGATCGCCCTTAAAGGAGCGAGAGTGGTACTGTGTACCCCAGTTTGCAACTTTCTTGAGCTGGGGCAGTTTGGGTCACCTAATTCTAAGGGCGTTTCCAAGGGGTGTGCTTGGGGGCTCTTCGGGGGGAACATAGTCTAAAAGTAGCGCGCCGGGCGCGCGCCGGGCAAACATTCCCCCTAGCATGAGGTCAAGATCATGCTGGTTATTTCAAAACCTGACGTCATGGCCCCCCTGGGTCCGTAAGCAATCGCCTGTGCTTTAGTCAGCCAATTGTAGGCTCCACAACTGACGCCGGGCATCGGGATTTATGGGAGCAAGGAAGCTGCAGGTCCAAGTGTGAGGTTAGAGTGGACCCCTTGGTTGGAGTCTCTCTATCATACATACCCTGACGTCAGACCTCTACCCCGAAGCTGTGCTAGTGGCTGCCAGCGAGGCCTCAAACTTGGAACACATGATTTCGCTGATGAATGGTAGCATCTTTAGGTCTGTTGAACCTCACAGTTTGTGCTTGAATTGAATTATTGGGCGTCACACACTTTCTCTCTCACACAAACCCTCTCTCACATGCTCACAGAGTTTTTTCAGTGACATTTTTGTTGTCCCAGGGGGAATGTGCAGCAACCATCCTCGTGCTGCAGGGCACCCCCCCAGACATTCCACTGCAGATCTCGCCTACCTTGCCCAAACTATGTGTCGACATCCCAGCTTGGGTTGCGGAGGGCAAGGAAAAATGGGTCCACAGAGGCATAGGAGTCATTGCCCCTCTTGGCACATATTTCTCAATAATGTCGGTCTAGACAGGCTCAAGTGCGCCGGAAGGCGGGGCCCCCGGAAGTGTCGGCAGAGCTCCGTGGCTTTGTGAATGTGGTCCGTGACGCGGCAGGACTGCTGCACCACATCCACCCACCAGACAGCCCACCACTATGTCTGCCCGATCAAAAAATCGCCTCCGTGCGAAGATCGCCACTACTTGTGCCGGACCCAGAATCACCTCTCTTTTTCAGTGCTTCCACGGTCAGTGGGTCCACTGTGAGCCAGGGCAGGTCGACGGAGGTATCATCATAGTACTCGCCACCAATGGTGAGCGCGGCTTATTTTCCCTAGCGCATGCCTCCGGAGCTGTGGAATAATTTTGCAGCGGCGCCGTCTCCCCACACGCCAGTCTTTAGTCCACTGCTGTACACTCCGCTCAGTAGCGCAGAGGTACAGCGCATGATGAAACAATCCAAGACAGGGAGCGGTGCAGCACGACAGGACCCCCAGCCCCTTCGCCCCTTCCCTGAACATGAGCTCCAGTGGAACCCGTAGGCTCAAGCCCCCGGGACCACCGACAGCACAGTGGACTCGCCCACAGGGGCCTCCACACAGGGAAGCACGGAAGCATGGAGATGAGATGCAGGGTGTGGTAGGAACACAGCCGCCACACCCTCTCGTTGCATATTTGCCAGTGCCCCTCAACCCAGTGTCCTGAAGCCCGCCGACGGGGCACCAGAACATCAGAACTGATGGTTTGGTCTCTTAGCAGTAGGTCTTAGGTATTGAACCTCGCAGTTTGAGCATGATTGGAAAGATTTGGGCGTCGCACACACTCATTCACCCCCCCCCCCCTCTGTCTTTGTCACACTGTCATTCTCTCCCTCTGTCTGTCTGTGTGTCTGTCCGTGTTTCAAAAACTGCCAAAGTCCATGGTGCAAAAATGACTTGCATGTGTTGTTTAGATGCGGGGGTTGTTTGGACAGAGCAATGGTCCGTTGATCCGTTTGTCCGTTTGCCTTGACAGCAGCAATTTGCGTGTCCGCTTGTTGGTGTCGGCGAGCCACGAGCCCGGCTATTGTACCCCGCAGACCAATGGCTGCTTCCGTAATGGGGTTGTTGGGACAAAGAGGGAGAGGTACTGTTCAACAATCAAAGTCGTGTGTTGGGTACCAGATTGTACCTTGAAACCCAATGTTGTTGGGCAAAACATGATTCTTGAGAAAGCAGCCGAGAGCGCTGCGCTATGCACATCTCAGAAGCGTCCGATCGACCAGTAGACGACCCCAGGCGGACGAGGGAACGGGTTCGGTGTTGGCCTGTACTGGCCTGCCTTGCCTCGTTTTGAGGACTGTTTCTGTGACAAGAGCCACAAGCTTTGGGCTGGCGGGCACTGAGGGGGTGCCAGTCTGTGTCAAGTGGAGCACAAGGGAGAGCACTTTGAGGGGATTGGCTGACGAACAAGGGGTGGTCCTATGGCTCTGGCCATCGTCAACAAAAGGGCGTGACGGAGGCCAACAGAGGCACGTGGACCTCACAGGGCACAGCACCTCCAAAGGACGGCCCAAGCCACGCACGTGCACGACGCGCGCTTTTTGACGCGTTAAGGGCACGCACCCGACCTCCTTGGCCCTGGCCCACCTCCCTTTTTGGGGTCTCTCGCAGGCCACCGCCCACTGGTCCGCAGGGCTGTCCTTACGAACCCCTATTTTTTTTTTCGTGAAGTACAGCCCCTAAGGACAGCCCCCAAGGACCACCAACCGCCAACCGCCAACCGCTACCAACCGCCAACCGCCACCAACCGCCGCCAACTGCCAACCGCCAACCGCCGCCAACCGCCAACCATTGTTCAATACCGTTTCTGTGATTTTCTGTGTTGCCCATATCCTGACCATGACGCAGGGAGCGTCCCCGTGAACGTTCGTTTCTGTTGCTTCCCTTTTCTTTCATTTTTCTTCCCCTTCAGGACAGCCCTGCTGGTCCGGGCCGTGGTCCTGCCACACAAGGGCCCTGGGGCATGCACCATGACCTACCTCCCCAACGCCTGCTCCGATCACTACCGGCGGTCGTCCATACGCCCGGACCGCTGGTCCCCAGACCCCCCGTCGCCGCACTTCCCGACCCCCGTCGCGGCGTCCCGCGACCCGCCGTCCCCATGGAAGCACGCGCCCCCCGCGTTCTACCGCCACCGCCCGATGGAGTTCGCGTTCCCGCTGCTGCTCCGTGAGGAGGAGCTGCGCGCGGCCGCCCGCAGTGCCGGCGCGGCGCGGCTGTCCGACCCCGCCCAGCGCCGCGCGCGGGTCTTCGGCGCGGACGGTCGTGCGCCGGACCCGGCGGCGCGCACGCGGGCCCGCTCAGCGCCGCACTCCAGCAGCGACCTCGTGCACGACGCGTATTGTGCCCGACGGGCCGAGTATTTGCGCGCGGACCCCAGTGCGGACCCCACCGGGTGGGCCCGAGCCGCGGGCCCCGGCACTGTGCGCGAGCCCCCGGTCCCGCTCTGCGACGGCAGGGCGCGCCCGGCCCAAGTACCGGCGCAGGGCGTTGGTGCAGAGCGGCGGAGTAGGACGGCGACGTGCCGGTTAGACCCGGCCCGCGGCGGCGACGGGCCGCTCGCCCCAAGCGCCGGGCCCCCGCCGCCCCCCGGCCCCGTCCCCGGCTGCCGCACCCGCGCCCGCTCTGCGCCGCAGTCCCGCGCGGAGCCAGAGCGGGTGTTCGCGCCGCAGCCCGAGAGTGAGTGGCGGCGTATTGCCCCGCAGTGGCGGTCCGAGCGCGGCCGGCCCTGGGATGGCCCGGCGCGCACCGCAGCACCCGCCGTGATCCCGCGGGCGCACGCCCACGCGCCCCCGCGTCCCTCCGCCGGCCCCGCCCGCGACGCCCACGCGCCCCCGCGTCCCTCCGCCGGCCCCGCCCGCGACGCGCACGCGCCCCTGCGTCCCTCCGCCGGCCCCGCCCGCGACGCCCACGCGCCGCCGCGTCCCTCCGCCGGCCCCGCCCGCGACGCGCACGCGCCCCTGCGTCCCTCCGCCGGCCCCGCCCGCGACGCCCACGCGCCCCCGCGTCCCTCCGCCGGCCCCGCCCGCGACGCCCACGCGCCGCCGCGTCCCTCCGCCGGCCCCGCCCGCGACGCGCACGCGCCCCTGCGTCCCTCCGCCGGCCCCGCCCGCGACGCCCACGCGCCCCCGCGTCCCTCCGCCGGCCCCGCCCGCGACGCGCACGCGCCGCCGCGTCGCGAGCCGCGCGGACACGCGGACCGTCTGCCGCGGCGGCCCTCCGTCGGCCGCACCGAGCGGGCCCCAGCGCCCGCTCCGCGCCCCCGCAGCCTCCCTCCCCCGCACACGGCCCAACGCGTGCGGAGTGAGAGGGTCTGCGAGCGGTCCACGGCCGCGGCGCGTGCCAAGCAGGAGCCCGCCCCGCTGCAGTGGTCGGGCATGTGGCAGGGGTCGCTGCGCGCGGCCGTGGAGGGTGCGGCAGACAGTCGGCGCGCCGGCTGGACGCCGCCCACGGCCGACTCCGGGCGGTACCCCTGGCCCCTGGCGCCGACCCCCGCCCGCACCCGCTCCCCCGGGCGCGCGGCACCGCCGCGCGATCCGGCCCCGGCCGCCCCCCGGAGCGCCCCGAACCGCTCGCCCACCCGCCGCCCGCCGCGCTCCCACTCGTCGCCGCCGGCGCACGCGACCAGCCCCACCGTCCACCGGCACCGCCGCGGGACCCGTGCGGAGACGGACCCCAAGCCTCGCCCCAGGGGCACCCCCACGAAGAGCCTGGCGGCCCCGCAGCGCAGGCGGACGGCGGACGACGCGCCGCCCGGGCCGCCCCCGCACCCGCCCCCCGCCACCCACGGCAGCACTGCCCCGTCCTGGCCCCCGGACCCCCCGCAGACGGCCCCCTGGTCCCCCGGCCACAGCCACCCCTCGGCAACCGAACACCCCCCCGCCTTCGGGTACCCTCCCCCGTCCAGTCCAACCGCAGCCCCAGACCCCCCCGCCGCCCCCCGGGCGTCGCTGAGCGCACTTCTTGAGGAGCTGCCGCTGACCGCCTCGGACGAGTTCCTCCCGCCGGCGCGCGGCGCGGCCCCCGCGGCGTACCCCCCGGCCCGTGATCTGGCCGATGCCGCGACGGTGCCGAGCCCGGGCCGGGCCGGGGACGTCGGGGGCTGGGGGGACGATGTCCCGGAGCCGCACCCGGCCCCCGATCCCGAGGAAATGCGGAGGGCGCAGCTCAGCCGAGTGCCGGAGCTCGCGATGGACGCCTTCGACGCACGGACGGACAGTCCCTTCGGATCGCAGTCGGGCGCGGCGGACACGATCGCCCGGACCGGCCGGCAGTCGCTCGACGCGGATACGGTGGCCGCACTGGGCGGCGGTCGCGCCGGGACGCGGACGCCGGAGGGGGACCCGTTGCGGGACGCGGGGCCGGAGGGCACGGACCGGGGCACGATCCGGCGGGGGATGTTCAGCGGAACGATGGTATTCGATGAGGACACCGTCGAGGGCACAGCACAGCGCACCGGCCTGTCCCTCGACGCGGACACCGCGCGCGCACCGGGCGGCAGCCCCACCGGCCCCTCGCGCGAGGGCACACCCGTTGAGGCGGGCAGTCGCGCGGGGTCGCAGGCGTTGGATGTGGACGCGGTGCGGGGCACGCAGCGCACCACGATCCGGCGGGGGGAGTCGAGTGGAGTGATGCTGATGGATGAGGACACGGTCGAGCGGAAGGAGCGGCGCGGCGTTGCGGACTGGCTGGAGGACGACACCGTTTACGAGTATTATTGATTCCCTCTCCCCATCCCCCTCTTCTCATCTTCAAGTCAGATATGAGCCAACAGGGAACACAAAATAGACACCACGACCCACTCAGCACCTGAGCCAGCGTGACCCGGCGAGAAAGCCCTGAACCATGCCTCTACCCCGAACCCGGGAGGACTGGGAGAACCGTGGGCCAATGGAACGTTCGCTGGCCAGTCGAACACGCCATGTACTGAGATGGCGATGAGATGGCCCTGTGAAGGCAGGCGCGGCTGGAGCTAAGTGGCGGGTCCACACGGGACCTTTGGAGGCCCCATCCCCCTGTGCCCACTGGGTTTTTCAACCCACGGACCGCGATGGAGCCTGAGCCTGGTCGAGTGGAGCCAGCCCATGCGCGCCCAGATCAGGCGTGACCCCTGACCGGGAGGTACGCCCGACCCGGTGGAGTCCGAGCGGCCGCAACCCGAGCCATTCCGGGAGGGAGGGACAGGCCAGAGCACATCGGGGGACCTGAGTGAGAGGGGGGCGACCGGCGTGGGCAGTAGGCGATGGGGCCGCGGGGAGCAGGCGCGGCCAGAGCCTAATGCGGACATTGCAACCTGACCATTTGACCCCCCCCCCCCCCGGGACACTGGTGGCAATGGAGGGCGAAGAACCCCTGTCCCCCCGGAAGGAACTGAACTATGAGACTTCGTCACAGGAGCCCCACTCGGATGCATCCGCGCCGGGCTCCCCCTCCACGGCTTCAACGATGTCATGCAGCACTGAAGGGTCACGATGCCTTACCCCCTGAGTGTTGAATGTTGAATGTCTTTGACCTTAACCGATCCTGTACCCACTGGGTTTTTCAACCTAAGGCCCCAGCAAAGCCCGACCTAGTGTGGCCGAATGGGGCCAGCTACAGCAGCACCACGGGAAGGGAGTGACCTTTGACCTGGATGCACGCATAACCCTGTAGAGCCCAGGAAGCGAATGCAGCGAGCGGACACAGGGACGAGGGATGAACTGCTGAACAGACCTCGAGCTGAGGCTCCGCCGAACATTGGCAGATTGGACAGATGGCGATGACAGCTGTGGGGCAGGCGCAGCCAGAGCCAAATGCGGACACTGCAACCTGACCATTTGAGGCCCCCGGGACACAACCAAAATACGTTCGGGCCCACAGAGGGTCAGAATGTGCAGGGGCGAGAGGCCAATCGGCGCCTCCAAAGGCAAACAAACCAACACCATGGCCTCGTGCAGGGGGGGGGGGTTGCGCTGCAGGAGCGGCAAGGCAAAACAATTATAGTTTTGAGCATTCCATTGGATTGAACCGAGTGAGTCTGGCATGAGGTTAGGATCATGCGGGGTAGTTCAAACCCGGACGTCATGGCCCCGGGGGCATGGGAGGTTTTGGAGGAGGACTTGCTCACCGCATCCGCATCCGCAATGTCTGGCAGCCCCGGGTGCCCCATTTCCCGGTATCCGATGCAGCTTACCCTCACTGAGTGTGATGTCCGCTACCACACCGTCTTGTGGGACAATCGTGGCACTGGACACCTCTGATCCTTGATTCCGAGAGATTTCCTTCTGATGAGTAAGGTCCGGCAGCTTATCATGGCTTGCCCCCCCCCCCCCCCAAACAAAGTCTGGCAGCCCCGCGTGCCCCATATGCCTCACCCCTTGAATGTGGAGGTTGACGACCACCGAACCAAGAGGGGGTCATGGAGTCCTGGTTCAACAGCTCCCACATCGTAGACGCACAGGGGCCCTGTGGTCAGCCTCTGAGGCCAGAGGAGTGCCGAGGATCACCGTCTTCGCCGCTGTTGTGGTGGTTCACTTGACTTTGTCCCGAAGCTACGCATGGATGGCCTTTTGTCTGTAGACATGAGTGAAACTTCAACAAGGGTGAAGCCCACTGTACACGGTGGATTGCAGCTTTGTAGAAGAACACACATCATTGGACTAAACGCTGGAAGTGCCCATGGCGGGGGCATTCAGTCGATGAGAACCGACCATTGCCCTCTCTCTCTCCAAACCCACGTTTCCCCAGAAACCCCAGTTTGGCGTCACTGCCTCTCTTTTCCACAGTGTGCCCCGCCCGTCAGATGGTTGTTCGACTTATACTGTGCCCGTGTCTTGAGGGAGCGAAGTCCAGGGAACCAGCCAAACCGGCGGTGCATGTGGGGCGGGGGACCCACCTCTCTTTCTGATTTGGGGGGTGCGCTCTCTCCGCACGGGGGGTGTAAGTGGGGAATGCCTGACATCGTTTGGTGCGCCCGGCCGCAGGGCCTTCGGACAGGAGCACTTGGTTTGCTGCAACGTTATGGCCCCCGCAGTTTGAGCAGCACACCCCCCCCCGCCCACGCCCACGCCCACGGGGGTCCGTAAGCGACGGCCCCGCCCGACATGCAGCCCCCTTCATGTCCATGCGGAAGCACGGCCTTGTTCGGGCACCCGGTGGCCTCGCTGCCGATCTGCGGGCGGGGCTGCGCCGCGGGACTCGTGCGCGTCCTGAACCTTCGGCCCTCTGCATCAACACCGCCCCCTCCCGCTCTGCTCGTGCCCGTGGCGTCTTTGCGGCGACCCTTTGGTGGCCTGCCCGAAGGTGGGGGGGGGGGGGGCGCGGGGGGCTACGTGCGTAGCCCAGTGACATCCCACCGGCTGTGGCACGACGGTGGGCACGCACGACGGACGGTCCCCAAGCCGCTTCGGGCGTCCCATGCACAGCCCTGCGAGGCCCCCACGCCGCCCCTGACGGGCCTGGCCGTAGCCTCCGCGCGCAGGCGCTCCGACTCGATCAGCACACTGTTTTGAGGGGCAGAGAGAGGCCCGCCTTCGGGAGGAGGGGCTCTTCCATCGCATGACCACGTGCAGGGCCCTCTTGCTGCGGGATCTGAAGGATGCCCCACGCAGTGCGTGTGTAGTGCACACGAACCCTGGCAACCCGTACTCCCCCGTCGTTGTGAGGGCCACACCCGCTGCGATTTTTCTTATTAATATGATGGGGTAGCACGCTTAGGACACATGCGATTAGAACGTGAGCACAGGTGAATGAATTTCTGATGGTATACATTTCAATTTCGTCCATCGTTTTCGCTTTTTCCTGTTTTTGGCTTCACATCGAAGGCGTGGCGGACACCAGGCAGCGTACTCTGCAGCATCGTCAGGAGAAGACGGTGTGCCCTCTCTTTGTGAGGGGTGGGCCTTTCTTAAAGACACTAGATGACTCTGGTCCTGCACCAAAATGTAACATGCCCGTGCTGAGAACTCACCTTCGCAGCCGTCGGACTACGTTCCCTGAAAGCCAAAAAAAAACAAAAAGATGCCCATGCACGGCGGTCCCTCACTTTGTTGACCTGGTGATGGCCATTGCTGACCCTCACGGGCAAAGGGGCGGGGTGTTTTGTAGTCACGGGCAAGGGGTGGCGAATCGCGCTGGGGCAGCGCCGCAGACGTGTGCGCCGTTGTCCTGGCGGGGCAGTGTTCGCAGCGCGTGCGCGGCGCAACGACTGGGCAACCGTTGGCCACCCGGAGGGAGCGAGACTCGCACAGGGGACAGTGGGAGGTGGTCCGGCCTTAGGAGGTGCGAAGTCCTATAACACAGTTCTACAACGAACTTCTATATCGCCGAGCGCCAGAACATATAAAAAAAAACGTTCTATAACGCAGGATTCATGGGAAGAAGTCCAACAGACCTCTTCATAATTGACAAACGCTGGTCCATTGCAGCAGAGCTCTCCGAACGCACCCGCTCGTCCTTCGGTTTCATCGGCGTATACGCTCCGTGGCGGCCGTGGCAGTGTCCACTGCACCATCGCGTGTCGATTATCGCATAGTGCGGGCCTGTGGAGTGCCGGCGGCAACACGAGCGCTCGTTGTTTCACGCCCCAGGGACTGGCTTCCTGATCTTGGATTTCTATTCCCGAGACCCCCCCCCCCCCAGAAGAACAAAGCCCTTGTCAGTCTGCGCGCCCCGAGACTTCAGTCCTTTTTCGGGGCTGCTGTGCACGCCTAGCGCCGGAACACAAAAAAAAAACAATGCCCTTGTCGACCGCCGGGTGCCTTTGTGGGTCATGGGCAAGCATCCCGTGAACAAACGTGGCCGTTGTTGTGGAGGGGGCCTCTTGTCATACGGGACAGATGCCTCGTTCTCTGTTATGGCTCTTCGTTTGTTAGGGGTCATGGCAAATTACCAGCATCTACCCCATGGACTGTAGCTCCTTAAAATGATTTCCTTCCAAAACTACGCCCTTGGCAGAACGACATGAGGTGTTGTTTCCGCAACTTTTGGAGCCATGCACTTTGGCGGTTGCTTTTTCTGGCTTGGCTGTGAACATCAGGTTTTCCTGCGATTCGGGGCTGGGGTTGGTATTGCAGGGATGCTCCTTACTGCCCTGCCACCCGTTGCCCTTCCCTTCAGCACGTGACTTTGACCCTGCACAGATGCGAATGCACCTCCACAGATTCGGCTGTGTACGCCTCGGTGATGCATTGCTTTGCTGTTTGTGTCTCTTTGCGGTGCGCGCAAACAACCCCCTTGTCCAAACAACAGGAGGTGTTCCGTCATTTTCGATGCTTTTTGCGTTGGTTTCGCAGGGGGCGGGGGGCGGGGGGCAGGGTACGAGCTCGTCTACTTTGTGCGTAGGCAAGGAAGGGGCAAAAAGAAGTTTTCAACGATTCCAGGAAAAATTTGCGGTGGAGAGTTTCCACGATGAAAGAACAAATAGCGTCACCTTTTTCCACCGCCGGTCGGCCGCCGCCCCCGTGTGCAAGCACGACTTTGTCCAAGCACCACGGGCCTGCTGCTTTGAAGAGAAGTACGATGTTTTCAATGATTCCGAAGGCTTGAGAGGGAATGTTAGTGTGCCGGGCAATGGGTGCACGCCGGGCATCTTTTTGGGCCTGAATGCCCCCAAGCAGTGCTACCCCAAGCGCCATCCAAGACTTCGCTGCCTTGGGGACCCCACTACGGCAGTGATTATGTCGATGTGTGAGTCCTTTCCACTTTGACTGACACGCCTGATGCTGCACCGGCACATAGCCCCCCCCCCCTCCCCCGTGTCCAGCCCCCCCCCTTGTCTAGCCCCCACCCCCAGGGGGGGGGGGCGTCGCTTGGGCCATGGACAATAAGAAATCAATAGGAAATCACAGGCGCCGGAGAAAAACTTTAGTTGGGTTATACTAGAATTGGCAGCTCGGGGGTGGTGTTCGCCCCCCCCCCCCAGGGGGGGGACCGTCACTTGGTGACAGTCCCCCCCCGGGGTGGGGGGGGGGACCGTCGCCCCTATGGGGGGACGGACAAGTGGGGGGGAGGAGGGCAGCCCTTTCAGTCCTCCCTCCTTTGGGGGCCTTGATATAGCAGAGGTTAGGGAGCCACTTTGATCTGGCATGGCATTGTGAACGAGCTCCATCGGCCAGTGGACATTTCATTGCACTTTACACAACTGCATTTGGAGGCAAGTCGGGATCAAGTCCCCATGAATGAGGTTGTAAGAAGGGATGGGAGGCATTGTTGAACCTCACCTGTGCCAAGCAAGCTAGTGCAGCCGCAGCATGCCGCAGCATGCCGCAGCACCTGTTTTTTGGAGCTGCACATGGGGGTTTTGAAGCATGCCGCAGCATGCCGCAGCGAGCCAAAATTTTCACGTGGCGGACTTTTTTTTTCATACCACGTCGAAACTCTGAACCCTTTGTTGCACAGCTGTCTCAGAACTGGATGGTAGCTCAGTGGTAAATTACCGGGCTCCAAATTGGATAGTCTTGGGTCGCATTCCCGGCAAGCGTACTTTGCTGCCTGTCAGTTCCTCTCTATTCTGATCTTCGCTTTTTTGGTGTTGTTTTGACATGTCAAGTCCTGAAGGATACTCAAAATACCAAGGCATCACAGGTTAGGGTTTGCAGTGGGCCATTGGGGAAGGTATTGGGGACCACATCAGCCTGTTTGCCTTGTCTGTCTGCTCCTACTGTGTTCGCACGGGAGACCTTCTGCCTGCCCCATGTCTCCCCAGTTTGTCTTTATTTGTGTTGTCATGAGTCAGTCATCTGCACCAACAACATGCAGTCAAGAGCCAACCACACCACTTTCCCAATCAGACATTTTCAAGTAGCAACATCCCACTGGGAAACGTTCAGTTTGATGGGCCACATCCAGACAAAGGACCGTTTGCATATGGGCAACGACACTTTGCGCCATTTGGCTATGATGTATGTCAACAAACCCACTACAGACGATCCGGATGGTGAAAGTGATTAATTTGGCCCAACAGTGTTGTGCATGTTGTCTCTTGCATGTGAGTTCAACTTGACACAGAAGCGTAGGTACCCACAAGTGCAGGCTGAAGCATGCCGCGGCACAAGAAATTTTTCCGAGGGACCGCACTAGCTTGGTGCCAAGGAACACCATTGTTTTGTTCGAAGGGTTGGGGGTATTCATATACATGAAATGAGCACTCTTCAGGTTGTGCATCCATTCATGCAACATTATACCCCTCGAAGGCAGGTTGCCCCTCCTAGTCCCCCCTTTGCCCCTCTTAGAGGGAGTAACAGTGGAGTAACAGGCCACTTCTGATTTCTACTCCTGTTTTTGGGGTGGATTCTACCCCTCTTTTGGCCCGCCCCAGATTGCAGTGGTTACACACGGATGGGTGAGTGGGTGGGTGGGTGGGATGGTGCGCCTCATGGACTGGCCCCTTTTCAGTTGGGAATACGGACCGGCAGTCCCCTACCTTCCAGGGCCCACTAAGGGGGAGTATTTCAATACATTCATCGCAACAATGCTCCTGGCACTCACGACAAGCTGTGATGGTGGAGCACTTGTGACAACACAAGGCTAACACATTTGCCTCATCCTCTCCCCCTTCTTGCGTGGTGGCTGAGTTGCTTCATCAGTCCAAACATGAGGTGGTCCATATCCCCAACCGGAAAGGGGTCGGCATTTTCACTCTTGAAATCCCTGTATTGTGCACGTCCAAGAACCACCGCACACACTGTGCATTGGACATGGGGAAAGGAGGGTATTTGGCTGCAGCGACAAAATCCATTTTCGAGCGCACCATCGAGCGCTCTGCAGCCCCATCAGACTCCCATTGAAACTTTTGTTTGGATCCCGATGCATCAGCATCGGGTGCTCACACTTGTGCAGACCTGGTCGGTGGGTTGGGTACAGCGCACGCCAAAACTGTTGTTGCTGGTCGGAGCCGCCCTTCGTGAAGGTCACTGCCGGGGCCACGCACGTCCTCCATCGCACGTCTGTCAGTCCCATGTCCCTCCACCTCTGATGCGAGGCGCTGCCTCCGACCCTGCGACCTCGGCCACGCCGCTGCGCGCCGACACGCGGGCACAATGCGGGAGCTCAATCTCTCCCGATGGGAGCTGGACCGGGCCAAGGCACAGTACGTGCAGCAGTGCCGCAGCCGAGTGAGTGCCGCAGCCCGCGACTCCGAATGGCCGGGGCCGCTGCACACCACCCGCCCGCGCAGGTGTGCCCGCATGCAATGGCCTGCCCCGGCCCTGAGCACGTGGCCCTTGGGCAAAGGGGATGTGCGCACCGTCCAGAGGACTGTGGGTCAGGGTCGATCGCTCTGCAGCGCCCGCAGGGGCTGAGGGCGGGGAATGATATGGACGTCATGGTACCCCCCCGCCCTTGTATAAGCTACGGCTGCGCCGCGTGATACTTGATGAGGGCATACGTCCGTCGGTGGGGACGTATTGCTGGACTTTCCACCGCTCTGCAGATAAGCTACGCCCTTGTCCAAGCTACAGCGGGTGTAGGGACCGTATTAATTTGGTACCTAATTTGATTCAGTACAAATGTAGTGTGGCCACATGGGACATGGGTTTGGTCACAAATTTGCCAGTCACCTAGGGTCATGGACACATTACTTGTGAGTGTTTGCCCACTTGAACCCACATAGCTCTGATTTTGGGGATATTTGTGCATTCCATTCCCCTTTCTTGCACCAGCTCACCGTGCAATCTTCTCTTTTTGAACCCGGGTGTCTACGGCCTTGTCCAAGCTACAGTAGGCGTAGGGACCGTATTGATTTGGGACTTTTGCGTAGCTTATACAAATGGGGGGGGTACCCCCCGCCCTTTGCAACCCCCCCTAGAGACCGTCCGTTCACTGTTTTCCCAGGCCAGATCTATTGCGGTGGTTTGTCTGCTGTTCTCGTGCTCAGAAGTTCTTTGCCGTTCCTTGGGATCCCCAGTAACATTTGTGTTGCATGAATCACGTTGGCAATGCATCAATGCAACAGTCGCTTCACTCGTGTTCTGGTTGCCTGCATCAGTGCAGGGTACCACAATCTGCCTTGAAATACCCTTGCGATCTGCCCCCCCCAGGAGACCGTCACTTGGCGACCGCCCCCCCCCCCCATGGGAGACCGTCGCGCCCTACGGGGGGGGGATTGCAAAGGGGGGGGGGTCGTGTCCAGAGGAGGTCCGGAAGGGAAAACTGGGACACAACGGCATGTGGGACCCTCGTTCCTGGTACCCCCCCCCCCACCCCCCGTGTACGCCTAACCCAGTAGAGCCCAGAACGCCAATGCGGCCAGCGGAGGTAGGGTCGAGGGATGAACATCAGTTCGCCAGACACTCAACGGACGCGCCACACGTTGGCATGATGGACAGAAGGCGATGACAGTCGCGGGGCAGGCGCGACCAGAGCCTAATGCGGACACTGCAACCCGACCATATTGAGGCCGCCCCCCGTGTCCAACGAACGCCTTGTGCAACGAACACTCCTGTCCGGACCGTATTTTTTGAGGACTTTATTGTTTGCTGGACACCGCGGAGGAGGGGAGGGGGGGGGTATATGCCCTACTCGTTCATCCAGGCTGTTGCTCGAGGACTCAGTTTGGATTTGATGGACAAGTTGAGTCGGAAGAATAAAACAGTGATATGGATGTCATTGTTCTGAGAGGGTCCGCCATGGAGGGTAGGTACCCGTGAGTACGTGTGCAATGGCCTGGTCTGCTGCGGTCTTGCTCTCCACACTCCACTTCTGCCGCGTGTGTCTGCAGTGCACAGCAATGGGGCTCTCCACAGCGCCCGCCATCCTCTGCACCGAACGCACCGCAAGGCCCAGCCCAGCAGCCAGTCCCCACGGCGATGCGGCCGGACCCAAGTATGCCCCCCTGCGTTGGTGGCATGGCGGGCAGAGGGCGCCGAAGCAAAGGAGGCCGTTGGGGCTTGACGGCACATCCAACCGCAGCGGTCATGCCTAGAGCACGGTGCTCTGCCGGTCGCAAGACACCGCGTTCGCCGAAAATCGGCTCGTCAGACATTCTTTATTCCAACAAAATGCATCAAAGGAACGTGAGGGAACGATGGCGAGGCTGTGGAAAAATGAGACAAAAGGGATCGGGGAAACTGGGAATTTGTCCCAAGTTGTCCCATTTTTCTCCGATTTTCTCCCATTTCCAACCAATTTCACACATTTTCCCTACAACTCCTGGAATGTATTTTTGGCAGTTTCTCACAATACCCCCATTCCCCCCATTTTCCCTCATTTTCCCCCATTTCCCTCCATTTTCCCCCATTTCCCCCAGCCCCTGCGGCAAGCCGGCTAATTCGGCTGCTTGCGATTGTCAGAACAAGAGGAACAGGCGCGGTATTGGCACGCGAACTTCTCGGGGATGTGCGGTGAGGGCAGGCGGGCGCTGGCGTGGGGCAGATGCGCCTCGTGCCGCGTGCTGCGCTTCAAAACATGCCGCAGTCGTGGAATGCGGTAGTCTCGCAGGGGCCAGTGGGCTCTGGTTCCGTTCCCCGATTTGTGTGCGATGGGGACGCGTTGTATTGCGACAGAACACTTGATTTCGCAGAGCACTTTATGTTTTTGTGTGTGCACGCGGATGACCGCTGCCGTTTCCCATTGCCAGAGGCCGCACAGGCACGGCCATGCGTTGTGCTCTCGGTGTTCAGTGGTCCGGGTCCGACGCGCAGGTTCTGATCGGGGGCCGTCGCCACACGCACGCCCTCTCTCTGCGCAGTGCATCAGCCCCGCGTGGCTTGGGAAGACCGCATCCGGGCAGCCGCGGCACAGCAGGCGCCGGTGCCTGATCATGCTGCGTTTGGCAGGTGCGCCGACGGCACAGGGCAGCGGTCAAGGCGAGGGCGTATGCGTACAGCACGGGTACCCCCCCCCCCCACTCCAAGGGACAAGAACTGCAAAGCACTGTCCGAGTGACACGCACAATCAAGGAACTGAGTTGGCAATGAAGGTCGTGAGGCAGGCACGGCTGGAGCTAAGTGGCGGGTCCACACCTGACCTATTGAGGCCCCACTCCTTCCCCCGGTCGCCTCCCGGGCCGCCCCCCCCTTTCCAGTGCCCTGGCTCCCAGAACTCCTCCCGCCTTCCACCGGGATCCTCGCGGCATCCCCCCGGCACCCCCCCGGTCTGCTCCCGGCTCCTGCCGGCAAGCGACTGTTCTGCTGCCGCGGGCACGCCCTGCGCGTTCAAACATCGTGCGGCTGCGGCAGAGACCTGCCATTTTCCGACTCTGTGCCGGCCCCAAACCCCCCCGCCCCCCCGTCTGCACAGCGCTCATCCGTGCAGTACCCCCACGGCTCAACCACGTCCTCTTGGGTCTGCGGGCCGCACCTGCATCCCAATGGGGCAGGGGGGCGGGGGGCTGTGGGGGACGTGCATCCGGGGCCCACAGGGGGAGGGGGGGGACGGGGGTCCAGCACTTCCCTCTTGTCCTCAATGCATCGGGTCGTCGGGGGTGGGGTCAGCGCGTGTGCGCACCGCTGCCGGACTGTGTGAAGGTGCTGGTGGCCTTCTACGAGGCACCCGCCCGCCGTTCCTTTGTTGGAAGAAGGGTACCTCTGGTCTGTGATTGGCTACGAACGGCGTCTGTCTGATGTCGCGCGTGCCTTTGCGGTGCCATAACACCGCTTTCCACTCGGGGTCCGGTGCACTGCGGCTGGGGCTTTGGGGTCTCGAGGGCACGGCTGGTGCACCGGTGGGTGCTCGTGCGCGCCGCTCCTGCGACATGCCGACTGCTGCGGCACTGCGGGCCACTGCCCATGATACGTGCTGCCGCCGTTGCGTGACCTGCGCCCAGGAGCAGGTGTGAGCATCCCGAGGCGGCGGTCCAGTGTTCAGGGGTGTGCTACCGCGTGTGGCGGTGTGGGCAGGTGCGTCAGTGTTGGTCGGTGCTGGACGGTCTGGGCCTCAGCATCAGAAGCCACGGTGTGGCGACCGGTGCAGGACACATTCCTGTGCTTCCCGCCTGCTGGAGCTGGGGCTGATGTGGTGACTGAGGGGGCGTGAAGGGGGCGTGGATGGGGCGTGGAGGGGGCTTGGAGGGGGCGTGCGTGCTGTGCAATGCTGTGCCGTGCAGTGCTGTGCTGTGCAATGCTGTGCCGTGCTGTGCTGTGCTATGCTGTGCCGTGCCGTGCTGTGCTGTGCTATGCTGTGCCGTGTTGTGCTGTGCTGTGCCTGTGCCTGTGCCTGTGCCTGTGCCTGTGCCTGTGCCTGTGCCTGTGCTGTGTTGTGTTGTGTTGTGTTGTGCTATGCTGTGTTGTGACGCGTTGTGTTGCGTTGCACTGTACCGCACTGCACTGCACTGCGTTGCATTGTGTTGCATACATTTGTGATGCATCGGCTGCGATGATCGACTCATGTACCTTCCTTGCGTATGGGTAGTTACCCCCCCCCTCTTGTATAAGCTACACCCTTGTCCAAGCTACAGTAGGCGTAGGGACCGTATTAATTTGGTACCTAGTTTGATTCGGTACAAATGTAGTGCGGCCACATAACACATGGGTTTGGTGACGAATTTGTCAGTTACGTAGGGTCATGGACACATTACTTGCGAGTGTTTGCCCACTTGAACCCATATAGCTCTTATTTTGGGGATATTTGTGGGCTATATTCCCCTTTCTTGCACCAGCTCACCATGCAATCTTCTCTTTTTGAACCCGGGCGTCTACGGCCTTGTCCAAGCTACAGTAGGCGTAGGGACCGTATTAATTTGGGACTTTTGCGTAGCTTATACAAGGGGGGGGCACAGAAACACAGCGAGGCAGGCTATCGACGGCCTGTGGACAGAGGTGTGTGGACAGCAAAAACAGTCAAACGACCCCGGCAACAACCAGCACATCCTCAATACGCCAATTATTGGGCGCCGCTGACACACAAACGGCGCACCATGCCACATTCAGCACAGCCCCAACACACCAACCACTGGGCTCCGCGAACGCGGAAACGACACCAGCAAGAGCACCGGCCGCAGCGGCCGACAGAACGCAGCGACCCGACGCAACATGCGAAGGGCAGAACGGGTGACTGTTCAGGGCCCCGTAAAGGAGCAACAACCCGACGGAATGTCACACGGGGGGTACATGTGTGGGTGGTCGACAACTACCCGCACATGCCCCAGTAGCACAAGCTCCTCCTTGCCTTGGGTGTCAGGGGGGGCACGCGTGAGCACATGCCGCAGTCCATACCAATCGCCGGCCGTACATGAAGCACCGTCAAGAGCGAACCCCCCCACCCGCGGCTGCTGCTGTCCCTCTCAGGCCAGGGCATGACCCGCGCGGTGTGTGGGCCCCTGCGACTGCCGGGTACTACGCACCCCCTCCCCCAGTGCCGACCCCCATGTTCGACCCCCGAGGCCCCCCGAGCCACGGATGGCCCCCGGGCCTTCCGACCGGGGGCCCCGTCCCGGGCCCGGCAGGGGCCTACGCGCAGCCGTACGTGGTCTTTGCCTCCGCTCCGCCGCCCGCCAGCCCCGAGGCAAAGGAGCATCGCCAGCGCAGCCCCAGGGGAAAGGACGGCCGGAGACAGAGCCCGAGGGGGAAGGACGACAGGCGGCAGCGGAGCCCGCGGCGGCGCCGTCCACCCGGTATTTCTGCCTCTCCTGCCACGTGTGCCTGCGACAGACCTGTGTCTGTTGACCCCGCGGCTGTCCTGGAGGAAGGACCTGTGGGCCACTGGCCGGTGGTTCACCACCAACTCAGAGATCTGGGCCAGGCCACGGCTTTGTGGCGACCGTGACCTATACCGTGGGGGGGGGGACAAGGGCGAGCACACCAGACAAGGAGGAGGGGCACAGCAAGGCAGGAGATGCAACCAGAACAGCGGGAACAGGGAACCAGAATGGAGCGGATGGGAGAGCGTGCGCATGGGAGGCAGCGACAATAAAGGGGATGGCCTGGCCAGCCAGCCCCGTCGCTACCGGGTGCCAGGGCAACCCCTGCTCAACCGACATCAGGTGGGGGGTGTCTCCCGCAGCCCAGATGGGCTGTTTGCGCAACAGGAGCGGGAGCCCATCAGGGGCAGACCAGCCGTGAGAGGGAAAAGGACATATGGTGGACGGCCCGGACAGCGTGTGGAGGAACAGGGCACCTGGGCCGCACAGAAACACAGCGAGGCAGGCTATGGACGGCCTGTGGACAGAGCTGTGTGGACCGAAAAAACCGTCAAATGACCCCCGCAACAACCAGCACCACCCCCAATACGGCAACTACTGGGCGCCGCTGACGCGCAAACGGCACACCATGCCACATCCAGCACAGCCCCAACACACCAACTACTGGGCTCCGCGAACGCGGAAACAACACCAGCAGGAGCACCGGCCGCAGCGGCCGACAGAACGCAGCGACCCGACCCAACATGCGAAGGGTGACCGTCCAGGGCCCCGTAAAGGAGCAACAACCCGACGGAATGTCACACAGGGGGTCGGAGGCAGAAAAAAAAGTATGTGTAACTAACATCGACCTCCAATTTTGGGCCCCTTTGATAAGTTGCATTTTTTTCCTGAGGAAGGATTTTCTGATGTGGATGAGTGGGTGGGTGGGTCAGGCGGAGGAGCCCAGGCTGCCATTCCGCTCCCCCCCCCCAAGATATTACTGCAACGCACTACCGGCAGGTCACGCATTGGTGAGCTAGCACCCATGGCCTTGTGTAACAGTCACGTTGCTGGTTGTGGTGAGCACCTCCCAGCCTGGGGTCTTCGTGATGACCGCATACTGGGCACTGATCAGGCCGTCAGGGGAGGACGCCATGGGCAGAAGTTGCATTCTGGATGCCCCCCCCCGGCACGTGGATGCCCGCGGCAGTGCGGATGCCCGCAGTAGTACGGATGCCTGCTTGTCATGGCAGTAGGTTCAAGGGCGAGAGGCCAATGGGCGCCGCTACAAGCTGACAGACCCAAGGCCTTGTGCCAAGCCCCCCCCACCCCTCACACACACCCGTCACCAGGCGGGCTTTGCCAGCAACCGATGGCCCAACCTTTGTTCGTTGCGCACCGACTGCCACCAACCGCTGTCAGTCGGGTTATGAGGCAATGGTGAGTGGCAGTTATTACTGGCCGATTGCCGTTGTCGTTGGGCGCGGCGCTGTCAGTTGTCGTTCTGTTCATCGCGGACGGGCCTGCCGCGGGGAAAGAAGAAGGAACGGGTCGCCTTCTGCCCCGGGGGCGCCGAACAGAAGGTTGTGGCCGTCCGACATACGGCACAGAGTCTTACGGCACAGGAGCGCGCGGGACGGGACAGCGTCAACTGACAGCGATCGGCAGACCAGGACCGGCCCGTCACGTTCAGTCGATGGGTGCGGACGGTTAGCGGCGGTTGGCGCCGGCAGATCACCGACGGCGGTGGACCCTGAACGACTGGTACGAACGAGGGACGATTGGTCGGCCCGTTCGTTCACGGGAGCACGCGGCATCACGTCCCCTTCCACAGACCTCCGGAGCTCCAGCGGCGATGACGAGGGCTCGAAGGAGCAGGTCCTCTTCCGCACGGAACGCCCGCTGGAGGCGATGGACCGGCAGCACAACGAGCGGCAGCGGCGGTTTGAGGAGTGCATGCAGCGGGCGGATGCAGCACCGCCGCCGCGGCCGAGCCCTGAGCCTGGGCCGGCGTGGCCTCCCGCGACGCAGGTCTGCGCTGTGGACCGGTGCTCTGTGCATCCGCTGGCGGTTGTGTCGGTTTGTGAATGAGCGGGTCTCTCAGAAGAGGACTCGCAGTGCGGCGGCGCGGGGGCCGATGGGTACGGGCGTTGAAAGAGGGAGCACGCGACGCGGCGGCGCGCGACTGTTAGTGCGACCGGGGCCAATCCGGCAGGACTCGAAAGGGCAGAGCGGAGCGGGACGTGGGAAATGGTTGGGGAATGATCGTGGGCGGCACGGCCCGACCAGCCCCTCGAAAGGTGCGTGCGGCGCGGGAGTGCTCTTCCTGACGGACGCACAACCCACCAATTCCGTGGCCCCATTAAGTTGGGGATACGGACTTACAATCCACAAACTGCCCCTTTGATTTGGGGGTACGGAGTCGCAATGCACAAATTTCAGCGCCGATGAGCACCCGACCAGCACCCGATACGCGGCCGGCCGGCTGCGGCCAGCACCCCACGAGTACCCCTCCACCACTCGACCAGTGCCCGCAGCTGTGTCAGCCCTCACGCGCAATTCCCATCTATTCTTCCGCGTCAGGCACCGCCACCACGGAGCACCGTAGATGTCCTCGAGACACAGAGAGTTGCCCTGGAAAAGGCGCTCATGGAGTATCGGCTGCAGCGGGTCTGTCATTGCAGTTGCATGGGAGAGGGACCAGGGGACTCCTGTGAGGACGCGCCGCACGCGCGCACACAGTGACAGGCGCGCGCGCACCCACCCTCGCACGCACTCGCCGTCGTCAGCCCGGGACGCAGGAGATGAGTAGATGGGTTGCATGTGCATACGGTTATGTCTTGTTGCCAGTTGCGACGGTTGAAGGGCAGGAGCTGCGATGGTGGCGTTTGGTGCGTATGATGGCAGTGTTACGCTTGTTCAAGGTGACGCTTGTTCAAGGTGGCCTCCGCAGGGCCCTGCACGACAGTGCAACACACGCTTGCTGCATATCAGTGGGAACTCAGCAAGCCCAAGATAAGCCCCAGCACAGGCCTGCTACTGCAGGTTCAGCTCCTGGGCCTAAGTCTTGTGGGCGACGAGGCCAGGATCTGCAGCCTTGCCATTTCTGACATGCATCAGGCCACGCACCACAGCCGGGGTGTGTGCGTAGCGTGTATGGGCCCAAAAATGCATAGACCCCAGCCAGGCGCCTCGCAATCCGGGCATGACAGCAACTGACTGCCTTTGCCCACGTCCGCGCGGGCGCCCAGCATAGCCGCAGGGCAGTGGAAGAGGGTTCTGCGGTAGCCAAGGTGGCTACCCGGACCCACGGGGCAACAATCGAGGATAGGTAGGAGGGCATGGATCGGATAGTGTAGGCCACCTCATCAATGTCTTTTCCGACCCACGTAGTGGATGGAGCCGGCTCCGTCTGTGACTTATCACTGATGACCCAGCCCCCCCCCCCCCCTCTGGAAGTATGCTGACCAAAGATTGTGTTTCACAGCGGAGCATGGAAGGGCTGGGGGGAAAGAGGAGGCTGTCATGTAGATACTGAATGACCGCAATGGATGTAGGGAAATGGGCTCCAAAATATAGTCCCAGGAGTTCCCGGGCCAATGCTGGTCTTCTGGTCCAACGCGCGGCGCAGCTACTTGGCTACATTTATGGGAAAGGTGTTGTGTTGCCGTTTGGAGTTGTCGTCTCACGCCGGGCACCTCTGCGGACGTATTTATTAGGGGCCGTGAAGGGGCACAGCGTGCCATTTCAGCGATTATGAAGTGGGTGCCAGTTGTATTGTGCTCTTGTGCTGTGTTCGTGGGAAGGAGGAGGGGCGTCGATACGATGTTTGTGGCCAAAGCGTTTGCTCTCCTGAGGGGTCGCTTTGGGAGGGGGTGACAATCAGGGCGCTCCGGGTGCACGCGCCGCACAATTAGCGCGCGGCGCAAGTGCCCCCCCACAGAAACGATGCGTGCGTGCGCGCGCGCATTACGCACCACAAACACGGACACGCACACACACACACACACACACACACACACACACACACACACACACACACACACACACACACACACACACACACACACACACACACACACACACACACACACACACACCCACACACACACACACACACACGCACGCACGCACGCACGCACGCACGCACGCACGCACGCACGCACGCACGCACGCACGCACGCACGCACGCACGCACGCACACACACACACACACACCGACTTGCGTTGAACACGAATTGGGCCGCACAGTGTCGCGCGACCCGCACCGGTCCTTCTGAATCGGAAGTCTGCTGAGCCTTTTCCCGAGGGGTCTGTGTTGGTGGCATCAACTTCGCCATTGACGCACCAATGCAAAGCGGGTGCGGCGACGGCTGTCGACTGTTGCCAGGGAACGGTATCGCCGAAGCACCCGCGGCACCCGCTGCGGGGCATTGCCGCCCACGCACGCCCGCGCTCCGCAGGTGATGGATCAGACGCGCGCCGCGCAGCAATCCGCACCCGCTCCAGCAGAGCTCCGGTCCCCCGTCTCTGAGGCTGTGGGCCCGGCCCCGGCAGACGCGGAGCTGATCCAACGCCTCGTCGCCGAGCACTCCGGCCGCGCCCTTGACCCGAGTCAAAAAGTAGACCTGCTGCTGAACGCTCTGCGAAGCGCGAGCCCGTCCGATCGGTGTGCGTGTGGCCGCTGCGGCGATTGTGGGGGGCGGCGGGTCGGGGACGTGCTGTTGCCAACGGCCGTGGGGGAGCGGAGGGGGGCCCATGGCTGTGTTGTTCATCTGATTCACGATGCCTCCCTCCCCCCGCTCCACGCCGTACTGCAGCAGTGTCCCAGCGGTCACCTCTACAACATGCGTTTTGCACACCCGCTGTGGCTGTCGGTGTCGTGTTGCCTCCTCCCCAGCCTTGTGCGTGCATCGGAAAAAGGTAAGGGGGAGGGCCACCCCCCCCACCATTTCTCGTTAGAACCCTCTCCCCCCGGGTCCGTCAAAGATTTCCCAGGGGAAAGATCAAATTTTGTAACGAGAAAAGGTTTTCGGGCCATCTTTGGTACACAAACCCTTGGACCTCATACCCCCCCCCCTCCCTCCCATGCGCTCTGCGCCATTCATGGCGCAGAAGATATTACTGCAACGCCCTACCGGTCACGCATTGGTGAGCTAGCACTCATGGCCTTGTGTGACATTCACGTTGCTGGTGGTGGTGAGCACCTCCCAGCCTGGGGTCTTCGTGATGACCGCATACCGGGCACTGATCAGGCCGTCAGGGGAGGACGCCATGGGCAGAAATTGCATTCTGGATTCCTACCCAGGCGGGTGGATGCCCGCGGCAGTGCGGATGCCGCAGTAGTACGGATGCCCTGCTTGTCATGGCAGAAGGTTCAAAGGCGAGAGGCCAATAGGCGCCGCCACAGGCTAACAGAGCCAACCACCAAGGCCTTGTGCCAACCCCCCCCCCCCCCCCCCGTGTGACATTCCGTCGGGTTGCCGTTTCACCCGCTCTTCCCTTCGCGTGTCGGCCGCCGCGGCCGGTGTTCCTGCCGCGTTAGAGGAGCCCAGTAGTTGGTGTCCCGGGGTCGCGCTGGCTGTTGCGGGGGTCGTGTCGCGGTCTTTGCTGCCCTCTCCCCTCCATTGCTCCGGTCGCCCCCCCCCCCCCGCGTGGTGACGTCTGGTCTGTCACGAGTGTGTGATGTTGTTCACACCATCAATGCAACAGGCAGCACAGGCAGGCCACGCCACGGAAGAAAAGCCTGTGAAGGGCCGTTGTGGGCGCCTTTCACACACACGTCTGCAAGAGGAGTGCAGTGCATGGACCAATGTGCGCAGGGGAGGGGGGGGGGTTTGGCACAAGGCCTTGGTGGTTGGCTCTGTTAGCCTGTGGCGGCGCCTATTGGCCTCTCGCCTTTCAACCTTCTGCCATGACAAGCAGGGCATCTGCACTACTGCGGGCATCCCCCTGCCCCTGGGGGGGAATCCAGAATGCAACTTCTGCCCATGGCGTCCTCCCCTGACGGCCTGATCAGTGCCCGGTATGCGGTCATCACGACCGGGGGGGGGGGGTTGGGGCGACAGCGCTGAGGGGCTGGGGCCGCCTGTGCGGTTCCTCCCCTTCTAATGCATCCCTGGGTATTGTGGCACCCATGAATGCTGCCCTTGGCGCATGGCGTTGATGACCAACAGAGGGCAGAGGCTGGGGTGGAGGCAACGGGGGGCCGGCGAGCTGGGGCGCTGGCCGAGGGGGTAGGCCCGATGGGTGTCCGTCGTTGAGCATCCCCTGCCCCCCTATGACCCCGCATCCCCGTGACGCGGGCGAAGGCAAGCCGCAAGGAGCGGATGTGCTCTTTGCTGTTGGCAAAGGCCCGAGGGGGACAGCGGCGAGAGAACGCAGGTCCCGTGTCACGCAAGCGCCGCAGCCCGTTCGACAGTGTTTTGGTGCCCCCGGGGCGCAGGGCCCTGAGGAGGGAGGCCGGCGACATTCCCCTGATGACCGCGAGTGACGCTGCCTTCTGCCCCTCATCGCCGTCGCAGGGCGCCTGAGGCCTCCGCCCGCGAAGGGCAGCCCGACGCGCTGTCGCAGCTGCTGCACGCCTACCGGCACGACGTCGTGGTGCAGTCGTTGCTCCGTAAGTTGAGGCCGGGCAGGAGTCGGTCCACGTCGCCGGCGTGGTATTGTTGCGTGCGGCAGAGGGGCTGACATTGGGGCCAGAGGCACGGGTTTGCGTGCGCCCGGGGCTGGGCTTGGGGAGGGGCGGGCATGTGTGTGGCTGTGGGGGAGGCGAGGGAGTGGGCAGGGCTGAAGCCGCACAGAGACGCAAGCCGAGGCATCTCCACAACGGATATCCGGCCGCTGGGTGCGGGGGTGGGTTGGGGTGGCTGAGTTGGAGGGGTTCGCTCTGCCCGGCCACAGGCGACGTGTGCGACCCAATTCGCCGTACCATAACACACCATACCACAGTGCACTGCACTGCACTGCACTGCACTGCACTGCACGATGACTGGCAAGGGTCATGTTGTGACCCCCAGGGGGGGGGGGGGGGCGTCTCCTCGGTTCGGGTACGCGATTCCCCCCCCCCCCCAATGGCACTGGTGAGGAGGTAGAGTGGAGGCCTCCGTTGCTGTAGAGTAACCCCTTAGGCCACCGCGTCTCTGCCAGACTGGACTAGACCTCTGCTAAACCCTCTCCCCTAGCCCCCCCCCCCCCCCCCCCCAGCAACTAGCAGCGACTAGCAAGTCCCTTAGAGAAGCCCTCCTCGGCGGCTAGCCTCCCCCCCCCCAAAAGCCCCCCCCCCCCCAGCAACTAGCAGCGACTAGCAAGTCCCTCAGAGAAGTCCTCCTCGGCGGCTAGCCTCCCCCCCCCCCAAAAGCCCCCCCCCCCCCCCAGCAACTAGCAGCGACTAGCAAGTCCCTCAGAGAAGTCCTCCTCGGCGGCTAGCCTCCCCCCCCCCCAAAAGCCCCCCCCCCCCCCCCTAGGGGCCTTCGGCCCACTTCTACTGGGGGGGGGGGTGTCGCGTCTAAAAGCGAGGAGACGGCCCCCCCGTGGTGACCCCCTATGGCGTCGACCGGTAGTTTTTTCGCCATCACGGGCCTCTGCCTATCGAGTGACCACTGCCGGAGGGAAAATTTGTCCGCGGACAAAATTGATGTGGACAAATTTCGAAGCCCTCCCTCGTACCAAATGTTTCCTTCAGTTTTAGGGATGCGATGTGCCAAAATGGGTACACCAGACACGGACCACCCATAACCCACCCAGAAATAACAGCAACCATCCACTCGGAAGCAACAGCAAGGGGCCTTATACCTAATTTTTCCTTCATTTCTAAGGAGTAGTACCTAATTCCCCCCTCCCCTATTTTTTCCCCTCCGAAACCCCCTCTGAAATTTTTCCTCCGACGGTGCTCAATTCACAAGTTCGATACCCGGAGGAGGGGCACAGCAAGGCAGGAGAGGCTACCAGAACGGCGGGAACAGGGAACCAGAATGGAGCAAATGGTGGAGCGTGTGCATGGGAGGCAGCGACAATAAAGGGGATGGCTTGGCCAGCCAACCCCGTCGCTACCGGGTGCCAGGGCAACCCCTGCTCAACCGGCATCAGGTGGGGTGTCTCCCGCAGCCCAGATGGGCTGTTTGCGCAACAGGAGCGGGAGCCCATCAGGGGCAGACCAGCCGTGAGGCGGAAAAGGACATATGGTGGACGGCCGGGACAGCGCGTGGAGGAACAGGGCACCTGGGCCGAACAGAAACACAGCGAGGCAGGCTATGGACGGCCTGTGGACAGAGGCGCGTGGGCAGCAAAAACAGTCAAACGACCCCGGCAACAACCAGCACATCCTCAATACGCCAATTATTTGGCGCCGCTGACACGCAAACGGCACACCATGCCACATCCAGCACAGTTCCAACACACCAGCTACTGGGCTCCGCGAACGCGGAAACGACACCAGCAAGAGCACCGGCCGCAGCGGCCGACAGAACGCAGCGACCCGACGCAACATGCGAAGGGCAGAACGGGTAACTGTCCAGGGCCCCGTAAAGGAGCAACAACCCGACGGAATGTCACACAGGGGGGGGCAGTGAACACTTGGCCGTTGCCCTGCGGCTTTCACGTGCGTGCGTCCCACAGGACCGTCAGCGACTTGTCCGACTCCGACGCCCGCTGCTCCCTCTGCCACGCCCCGATCAGCCCCTCCCGCGTCTCCAACTGCAGCCTCTGCGGCCCGCCCGTGCAGCCCCGCAGTCCCCCGCAGCCCCAGCGCCGGGAGCGGGGCCAGGGCAGCCACGTGCGCTCCGCCGCGCCGCGCCACGGAATGGGGCCCTCTCCCCCGGAGTCCCGCGGGGCGTGGCCCCCCCCTGCCACAGCGCCGACGACCTCCGGTGTGCCCGCGGGCCTCGGGACCGCTCCGCCGCCCCGCCAAGCGGTTGCTCCTCCGCCGGGGCATGGCCCTGCGGGGGCATGGCCAGGTCTGCATGTCCCGGTGGTGTGTTGTCTCCGTCTCTTCCCGCGGCGCGTCGCCGGCAGGGCCACGCCTCCCAACGAACGATCGCCTCGTGGCCGGTCGATACTCTAATCCGGAGCTGAGGGCTCGCAGACGTCAGTGCACCTACAATCGTCCTCCATTGTCCGACTTTCCCCGGAGGAAGATCTTTCTGATCGGGCGGGGGGGGGCGGGTCGGCCAAAATCCCGGGAAGGCCCGCATACCCACCAAACACGCACCCAAAAACGTCTCCAAATATCGATTCGGGTACCGAGCATCGCCATTTCTTTTCTTCAATTGCAAACGTCCCGCTGGCGGGCGCGGCTGCGGCTAAGGGCATGGCGGCACGCCTGAAGTGTTTGTGGCTCCTTGCCCAAACCCGAGCCAGTCCTCGTCGGTTGTTGTCGCCTGCTCTTGTCATGTGTGTGATTATGAGGGTTGATGCCATGATTTTTTGTTCCAGGCATGGCGGTCTACCGCCCAAAGAAGCACAATATTGCAGCCCATGCGAGGCTCGCCGGAAATACACAAAACACAACACACCACACCACAACACAACACAACACAACACAACACAACACACCACACCACACCACACCACACCACAACACACCACACCACACCACAACACAACACACCACAACACAACACACCACACCACACCACACCACAACACGACACGACACGACACAACACAACACAACACAACACAACACAACACAACACAACACAACACAACACAACACAACACAACACAACACAACACAACACAACACAACACAACACAACACAACACAACACAACACAACACAACACAACACAACACAACACAACACAACACACCACAACACACCACACCACAACACAACACACCACAACACAACACGACACAACACAGCCCCAACAGGTCGTTCGTTTCGAGACAAGCCCTGCGACGGAACAGTGCACAAAACAACACAGCACGACACAGAGCACCGGGGTGCTTTGGGGCTGGTTGTGTTGGCTGTTGTCATACTTGTGTGCCTGTCACAGTCCCCAACACAAGCCCAGCAACCTCCAGCCTCCCCTTCAACGGATCACATCCTGCGGGCAGCGCAGCGCAGCCCCTGGTCAGTGGGCCTGCACAAGGTCGCTACAGCCCCGTGCCCGAAGCGGCAATGCCCCACTCCCGGAATGCAGCCGCCCTGGGTCTCGGCCCTACTGGCGCCCCTGTGTTTGGGCCCGGCCCTGCCCCTGGGGCTGCACAGACTGCCCCGACCGCGGCAACACCGGGGCCCGCAGCGGGTGCCCAGGCCATCCCCGGGGCACCGCCCCCCGCGGCGCAGATGGCCGGGATGCCCCCAGAACTGTTGGCGTTTGGGCAGATGTTCGGGATGGATCGGGCGCAGCAGCTCCTCAACAGCATCCTGCAGAACGTGAGTGGGCTCTCCGCGAGCCCGCGGCCCTCCGAGGGTCAGACCAAGGGTCTGTGCCCTTCTTTGCTGCCGACCTGCCTTGACTTGGGTCATTGGGACAATTGTGGTGCCCCCATCCCCCCCACGCAACCAAAGCAGAGCAGCCACGAGCCAACGCACGGAGGCTGCCGTTCCCGCTGCCGGGTGGATCTTGGCCGTTCGTCCAGCCTCGAACACCCACTCACTCGGGGGAAAGCGCTTGAAAACGGGTCAACAAGACCGACCCTCCCAAACGGTTGGCAATGGTGGGGGAACAGGGCGAGGAATAATTGAAGGAGGGCCGGGACAGATGGGCCGAGGATTTGGGTGTAGATAGTGTAAACTGTGGGCTGTCACGCTGCAGAATAGACCTGCACGTCAATCGACTGAGTGCGAATGTCTGTAGATTCAATTGAAATTGGGTATAAGTTCGGGTGGTTTTGCTTCCATTTTTCGCAACCAGCAGCCAGCAGCAGGCAAACTGGGTCAACAGTCCGGTTGATTGGCCCATGCATCTCAGAATTTGCCCTTGTTGCCCCATCAGGATGATTGGCACGCATCACTGTGCCTTAGGGGTCACTTTTGAAACCGGTATTTTCCAGCCAGATTTCAGTATCTTGGTCCATGCGTGCCAGAAAAAGTCACTGCGACCAGTAAAATGATCGGCATTTATGGCTCAGCACATATAACCTGCAGGTTTGCGGTTTTCTTGCCATTTTCCTCGCCGTGGAAGTTGTCCGAAACTGTTTCAGACCATTTTCCCCCACAACGTTGTTCCCACCTTCGACCCCGCTCGCTCCAAAACCAAAATGTGGTTAAGGAGTGCCTGGGCAGTGAGCAGCCGCTTCCATGTAATGCGAGCCATTGTGCTGCAGCATTCGAGAGGGCTTTCGCTTCAGCCGCCCCAGCCATGCCATGCAGCCTCTGACCTCGTCTCCTTGCCACGCAGTAGCGAGTTGATGCTGCATTTGCTGTGAACACTCAGGAATTGCTTCGAAAGAACACAAAAAGTACAAAGATAAGCACAAAAAGCGCCGCCGAAAGCACAGCGAGTCGGAGTCTGATGCTTCTGATGGCAGTGACCATGAACGACATGCGGACAGTGGCAGGCGTAGATCTCATGGTGCGTTTGCCCTGCAAGGCTTTGTCACCGTGGCAATGGCTAGCCCTGCGCGTAGCATTGTGTTCAGCGGTTTTCCTCTCCCGATGGGCGGTGAGTTGGTCGGCGGGCGAGCTGGTGAGCAGCGGTGGTCAGTTGGTGCGGGTGAGGGGCGTGGAGGGTTGTTGTTGTTGTTGAGGGGGGTGTTAAATCGCGCGTTGGTTGGGGGGAAAGGCTGCGGGACGTCAGGGGATGGTGCTCGGGGTGATTGAAGACTGTTCGTTGGGGAGTATGAAGGACGGAGGAGGGCTGCTGAGGTTGTTGGCGGTTGTCAGGTGTTGATTGAAGAGGGTCCGGGCGGTGCTCATTGTCTGTCCCTCGCAGAGGACCGTAAGAGATCTTCCAAACGTGCGCAGCCCCCATCTGAAAGTAGCGAAGACGACGGTGGAAGAGATGATGGTGCGTACAAGGGCAAGGGGGGCCGCAAGCGCACGTCCCGGGAGCGGGATGATGGCAAGAGGAAGTACGGGGAGCGAGACAGCAAGGGGCATAGGGAACGACGCAGGGATGCGAGGAGGGAGGAGGAGGAGGGTGCCCCCAGAGGCCGGAAGCGCAGTGATGATGGAGGAAGGGAGGACGGCAGGTCGGATAATAGACGGAGGGATCAAGAGAGGGGCATGGATGACCGGAGGCGGGGTGTGCGGGGGCGTTGGGAGGATGAAAGGGAGGAGCCCGGGAGGAGCGAGGACGATCGAAGGATAGAAGAGGAGAGGCGGAGGGACGAGGGCAGGAGGAGGGAAGAGGACAAGAGGAGGGAAGAGGACGACAGGCGGAGGGAAGAGGACAGGCGGAGGGAAGAGGACGACAGGCGCAGGGAAGAGGACAGGCGGAGGGAGGAGGACGACAAACGGAGGGAGGCAGAGAGGCGGAGGGAAGAGGACAGACTGAGGGAGGAAGAGGAGAGGCGGAGGGAGGAAGAGGAGAGGCGGAGGGAGGAGGAGAGGAAGAGGGAGGAGGAGAGGAAGAGGGAGGAGGAGAGGAAGAGGGAAGAAGATAAGAGGAGGGAGGAGGAGGAAAGGAAGAAGGAGGAGGAGAGGAAGGAGCGAGAACGGCTGGAAGAAGCAGCACGGCAGAAGGAGGAGAAGGAGAAGGAGGAGCGGCGGAAGCAGGCGGAAGAGAAGCAGAAGCAGAAGGAGGCGGAGGAGGCGGCCGAAAAGCCCAAAACGAAGGCCAAAGCCAAGGTCGAGAGCGATAGCGAAGAGGAGACGAAGGCAAAGCCGTCCAAGTCCAAGGCCAAGGCCAAGGACGACAGCGACAGCGAAGAGGACAGGAAGGCAAAACCCTCCAAGTCCAAGGCCAAGGCCAGCGACAGCGACGATGACGCACCGAAGAGGAAGTCCAAAAAGGCCTCGGAGGACGAAGAGTCCGGGGAAGAGGAGGATCAATCGGACGTGGCGGTGTTTGTGCGCGAAATGGGTCCGGGCGGATGCCTCTGGGTCATGTCCAAACTGATGAAATGTATGTGTTCGCGTCTGCCGGGCGGAGGGGCGTACGTGGGCGAGGGGATCGGGGGGGCGATGGAGGTACTTGAGGGGGTGAGTGAGTCTGAGCGAAGGAAAGGGGGTGGGGGGGGCGTGTGTGCGGGTGCGGTGAAGGAGGGGGACACGGAGCGGGCGAAGGCGGTCTGTGAGTGGGTGCGGGGGGGGGGGGGAGGGTGTGGGGGAGGGGGGGCTGGGGGGGGGGGGGGCAGATGGAGGTTTGGGAGGGGCTGAGCAGGTGATTTGGGTGATTGAGAGGGAGGGAGCGAGCGATTCACGCACAAAGAGGATTCCCTCATCGGGTGCGTAGGGACAAGCACCGCCCATTCTCGGCCACCACCTGACGCCAATGTGAGCGGGTTCTGAGTGAAGAATGGCGCACTGCCATCCTCCCTCCGTGTTCCAATCAGAATGGGCCCTGGTGAAGGCTATGGATTGATGCGTTTGTGCCGTTTCTGTGTGTTCCGCACCAACGAGGATGCCCCCCCCCCCCTCCCGACTTACGGCGCTATCCGGGAAGGCGGCATGCAGCCCATCGCCATCGCCCGGGGGCCCGCACAGCGCGCCTCTTCACACCGCTGAGGTGGTTCTGTTTGCTCCTCCCGGCAGCCGCATGCGTAACGGACGGGTACGCCTGAGTTGGCCCCTGCCAGTTGACCCATGCGCTTAGCGGTGACTGACGACAGGTCAACGCCATCCGCAGGTGGTTGGCAGTTGGCTGACACCAGTTTGCAAAACAACGACAGCAGCACGACACACGGCGTTTTACCGCTTTCTTTCCCAAGAAACAATGGTGCAGCTTCACCGCCCCTTCTATTTGCCCCGGGCGCGGCCTGTTCAAGAGACGGTAGGTGTACGGACCGCGGGGGTTGAGACCCAAGTTCAACTCAGCTCCAGATGGAGATCGCGTTGAGAGGCCCGGAGTCTGAGGTTTGAATTTGGGCGATTTGTGCAACACCCCGAAACCAAGCACGGGCCGTATCTTGGGCTACGTGGCTCAAATCCGAATTCCGAGGGCACCTATTCCACCCGCAACCCCCCACTTTTTGTGGTTTCCAAGCATCAGAATCGCCCAACGAGCCACCTAGACCCCCGTACCAGTGGTCACTTGGTGGAGCCGGAGGGCAGCCCGGCCCTGGTGTCATCTGCGCGCGCGCATTTTGGCAGCGACTGCACTCTGGACCCCCAAGACGGTCCTGACTCGACGGTGCGCTCGCGACCACTGTTCAGTCGTAGTCCCCCCGCCCGGTCTCTCTCGGGTTTAGGCATCGAAGACGTATTCAAGGACTCCGACGACCCCGATACCGTGTACCCCTACCACCCCCTCATCCAAAAGAAGAAGAAGAAGAACGTCGTGCCCAAGGCTCCGGATTTCAAACGGCACAAGAAGCCGCTCTTCGAGGCGTGCCTCAGGTCCGGCAAGATGACGCAGTTCGAGGGCTTCCCGATGTCGGAGTGCCTCATGGACGTCGTCCGGCACTGGCCCAAGGGCTTTCTGGACAAGTCCTTCAACGCCTCCTACGTCCAGAAGGCGAAGAAGCCCAAGCGGAAGGAGCTGGGGGACGAGCTGGAGGACGAGCTGCTGGACGCGTGGCACCTGCTGCTGAACCATCTCGGGTTCATGGCGGACAAGGAGAAGAAGAGCAAGGACGGGCTGCACACCGCCTACGCCGAGTGCATGCTGCAGCGCTTTGGGGCGAAGGACCGCAGCAAATGCCAGGACAAGCTCGTAGCCTTCCTGACGACGCTTGGTGTGCCCCCCCCTCAGGGGTGCATTGGAAGGGAAGGGACCTCAGAGGCGGTCCTAGAGAAAGGCGGTTGGAGGGGGTTGCCAAAGCGGTTATGGGCGGTTACTGTCGGTTACAAATGCCATGAAGCTGGCACTTGCCGTCAGGAGGACAGTGGCTGGGCATAGGTTCCAATGCATCCCTGCCGCCCCCGCCCATTCATCCGTGAACTATGTCGTCCCGTCGGCAGAGAGCACCGAACAAATGTGCTCCGCATTACTTTGGACGGCCCCCAATCCATACAACCACGGCACAAACCGCACCAAATGTGTGCAATGTGCACATGGAACACAAAACAAAGTCTTCAAGTGATAAACGCTCCGTCACAACCGCTCACGGATGCAGTCGTTAGGCGGGGCTGAGTCGATGTGTAGGTCCAGATCGAGCCGAGCGCTCTCGCAACGCTACCCAAAGGTCCGGCCCCAGGGCTGCACCAGCCACAACCACAAATGCTGAGAGGGATGGCGTGCGTTGAAGGGCCAGAACTACTTCCTGGTGCCCCCCCCCGATGCACACCGCTGGCCCAGGGGTACACACTGGCACAGCACCCCCCCCCAATGCCTCACAGTCATGGGCTTGGCTGGCACTGCGGGGGTTGGGCACCTGCGCGATGCCGACCGCCCACGAGGTCCCAGCCCTGACCCACCCGGGCCAGGCTATTGCTTCAGGAGAACCCCCCTCCCTCCCTCCCTCGGGGGGGGGTTGGCACAAGGCCTCGGTATCTGATTGTTTGCCTTTGGCGGCGCCCATTGGCCTCTCGCCACTGCTCATTCTGACCCTCTGTGGGCCCGAACGTGTTTTGGTTGTGTCAACGGAGCCCCCGGATGACTTGTCCTGTTTGACTGCTCCGGGGGTGGGCCGTCCCGGAGACGGGGCTGTTGCCCGTGCCGTTGACCAGGTGCATCCAGATGCACACTCCGAGTCCATGCGGGGGTTTACCGACTCCAGCACTGACTTGAGGGGGGGGGGGGGGGTCAGGGGCCAATAAAGTTTGTGTACCTAAAATCGGGCTCAAATCACCTCGAAGAGAGGTTGTTAGAACAAGCGCAGGCGCGGGCGTCATATACCCCCCTTTTTTGGGGTCATTCGCGTAGCATACCCCAAGGCATGATATTGGATGTCCAACCCCTTGTAAAATCATTATTTTGCCCAATAAGAGCATCCCCCAATGGATTTTTTGATTTTGAGGCCTCTACCCCCTAAAACTGGATATCACTTTTTTGAGGGGGGGTGGGGGGGGGGTGGGGTGGGTGGGGGGGGGGGTCAAAAGTTTTTGCTTAATAGGCTACAAGCAGTGGGGACGCATGGCGCTGGTACCACGGCCAGCGGTCCAATGGTAACGCCGCCGATACCAGATGTTCTGATGTGGGGGGGGGGTCGGACAGGACTGGCCAGGGCCCCAAACAACCCCCCGCCCTGCCCCCCCTCCCCCTCCCAGGGTCACTGAGCAATGGCCTGACCCCGCCCCACCTCCGCTGCCCTCGCACTCGCCCCTCAGCCTCGCGGGATGACTACAAGCCCAAATGCCTCAAAGACCCAAAGAGTCCGCCCCGAAGCCGAAGCCGAAGCCCCCCGGCGCTGCGGCGCGCCGGACCTTCGACAGCGACGACGACGACGACGAGGACGAGATGGCGGCGCACGCGGCGCAGATCAAGCCGCAGCCGAGCCAGATGCTCCTGGGCAACAAGCCGCGCGCGAAGCCCAGCCGCCTCGGGGGCCTGGGGCTGGGCATGTCCGGGGGCGGGGGCCTGGGCGGGGGCGGGGCGTTGGATTTCATGGGCAATCTGGGCCGGAAGAAGCCGCCGCGCCGCACCTTCGGCGGCGACGACGACGATTTCGGGGACGGGGATTTGGGGGCAATGATCGGAGGCAGCATTTCGGGCGGGGGCGGGGGCGGAGGTGGGCGGCGAAAGGCGGCGAATGACGAGTTCGATTTCTGAGGCTCGCGATCGTTCGTGGGGCTTGGAGCGCGCGGGTCGCCGCGCCCCTGCCCCTTTGGCGGCGTGAGTGGCGGGCGTGGCGCTGTCACGCTGTCCACACGGGCACGTTCATTGGTGCGGTCACGCACTGTTGTGGCATCTTTGGCGGCCGCCCCGCGGCGTTGGCGGGAGATCACGTTTTGTCGTTTTGCGTTCAAAAACGGCGGTCACAAAAACGATCTCTCAGATGGGGTTGCAGTTGGTCGACAAGGCCATGCTCCTGCAAGGGAAGGGGAAGGGGGGGGCGGGGAAGACAGGTTGTCGCAGGCGCGTCCACTGTATTTTGGATGAAGCTGCAGCCATGCCCAACATGTTGACGTTGTGATGGGCATTCCGGGCGTTTTCTGGTTCACAAGATCGCTCTTCGGTCCCACTGACATGCCGCAGAGTAACACACCTCCGAACTCTCTTGAATCCCGGAATCACCTGACGATTGCTTTGACCCCACGTGATCACTGGCCCTGCGCCGAAGGTCGAAAAGCAGCTGCCGTCCGCTGATGCGCCTCCAAGGGAAACGATTCTGGAAGCCGACACACACAGAGATTGACGTCAGGGCACCAATGGGTACAGTGTGCTGAGCATGGTCCGTTGTGTGGGGCATGCCCGGAGGCATAATGTGTTTGCCACCAGAAGTGTAAGCAAACGAGTGATATCGTGTGGTGGTGCTGGCAACATTCCTGAGACTTTCACAGCCCAGTCAAATGGATGGGGTAACGCACCAGGAAGCGCTGTAAAACACTGCAAAACACGGACCAGCACTCCAGGGGCTCCGCACGTTGGGTTTTCTGGACAGCACGTTCACAGGAGGGGCCACCATGTACACGTACCCTTCTTCTCCTCCTTCGCCACCTCCTTTAATGCGCTTCCTTGCCTCCCGGCCACTGTATCACGCTGGACACCGGAGCTTTCTGCTCATGGGGCTGTAGAACTAAGGACCGCCCGTCCCCCGTTCGTCTCAGTGCACTGCCCCCAAACACTCCGCATGCATCACGCTGCACCCCGAGGAACCGGGTGGGTGATCGAGAGGTTGCAGGGGCAACGGGGGAACCTGCGGGCGACTCCGGGAATCGAACCCACGACCGGGAGAATCATGCCGCTGGACCAAACCGCCATTTTCGCCAACCGCCTCTCCAAACTTCCGAAGCGCCAGATGGTGGCAGACACACCATGGTCATGGTTGGGAGCAACGAAGGGGCCACGGAATGGTGATGGTGGCAAGGCAGTGTTGTGTGTCAGATTGTCAGTGCGGGTGATCGCCAACTTCATCCGGGGCGGGCTCTTCGGAAGGGGTGTCTGCTGTGTTCATCGACACAGGGCCCCAGGCCCACTTTGCTCCGGACCCATCGGGTGTGTATTTTTTTTTTCGACTGAAAGACGTCCAGGACTGCTCTGCAGTTCCTGAGGAGGCATCTCCAACCGCTTTCTTTGCTTTGCGTTTGCACTGTTTTTGTTTTCGGTTCTCAACATGTGTGTGTGTGTGGGTGGGTGCGTGCGTGCATGTGGGTGCGCGCGTGGGTGCGTGCGTGCGCGCGCGCGCGCGCGTGTGTGTGGGTGGGTGCGTGTGTTTGTGTGTGTGTGTGTGTGTGTGTGTGTGTGTGTGTGTGTGTGTGTGTGTGTGTGTGTGTGTGTGTGTGTGTGTGTGTTTTGGATTTCGATCGGGTATCCATACCGGCTGGTTCGGTGTCTGGTTTTCCAGATGGTCCGCGATTTGCTGCCCTGCTCACTTGCCTGCCTGTCGCGTTGGTGTCTTTGTGCGTGCGTGTATTGGCGCGCGCGCGTGTGCGTGTGTGTGTGGCATTGTTCCTCCTTAACCCTATGCCAACCTCCATTGCTCCGCGCGCGCGTGTGCGTCGGGGGTCGAAGGGGGGTTTGGCACAAGGCCTTGGTGTTGGTTAGTTGGTGGCGCCTACCGGCCTCTCGCCACTGTGTCCGGGTCTTGAGTCCTGAAGATCGAGGGGGGGGGGATTAGAGTAGAGTAGGCGTGCGCTCCTCAGTACCACCGTCGCCAGCCATGGCGGTGTTGAGACGCCTGAGCCCGGGGAGTTTCCAACTCTATGGGCGCAGTGCGCATCTCGGGCCTCAGGGATGCATTAGAAGGGAAGGGACCTCAGAGGTGGCCCCAAAAGCGGTTAGACAGGCGGTCGGAGGAGGTTGCCAAAGCGGTTGGGGGCGGTTACTGTCAGTTGCAAATGCCACTGGGGCTGGCTCTTGCCGTCAGGGAGACAGTGGCGGGGCATAGGCTGGGCGCTACGGAGGGGGCGGGGGGTGCCCCGCCCCTTCCAATGCGTCCCTGCAGGGCCTGACTTGGGGGTCCGCATCTGCGCCCAGTCCCATCCAAAGCTCTGTGGCTTGCATTGCAGGCTGGGGACTTGGTTCATGGGTGGCGTTAAGTTGGGGCGGGGGGGGGGGGAAGTTGGGGCAGAGGGGGGGGGGGGGGCGCTGCATGTTCATCGTCTCTTTGCGGTTGGTGGTCAGTCCTCCGGCATCTTCGTTGCTCATTCTTGTGGCAGAAAGGTACCTATGGTCTTGTAGGCCACTGACGAGTCAAATTTCTTTCTGCGTTTTTGTGCTGCCTGCCTCTTGTGTGCATGTTGGACCCGTGGTACCTTCCACCCCTTGTCCCTTTTGAACATTCCCCGGCCTTTGCACAGTCTGCGGGGCTGTGGGGACACTATCTAACCGTCCACGCGCACTCCCTGCCGCCAGGGGCCCGTGCGTGGGGTCCATGGAGTCCATCCGCGGTGCCGGGGAGCCCTTGGCTTCCAGATCCGGCCGCGGCAACCCAATTCGCCTCTTGCTGCCATCGCGCATGGCACATGCCTTCCTTGACCCGCATCCCTGACCCATCCCCTTGATGACCCAGAACGTAGATCCCATCAAAACTAGACCGACTCCCAGTACGCACCCACGCGTCGTGTGCAACGGAGAGATGTGGTGTACAGCCGGGGGCCCCGCTGAAATGGGGTTCCTATGCACCCGCATGCTTGCCTTCTGTCGCGCAGATTGCCGGGGTGCCCTTTGCGGTCTCACGGGAAGGGGGGGATCAGGAACAGGCGCAATTTGGGATGGCACAAGTTGGCACAACAACGACGTGCCAAATTGTGCCGCGGCATTCAAAGGTCCAAAGCCATTTTCTCGGTGTCATTGTTAGCGCTCTTGGCATGCACATTTCCATTGTGCCCACCACCAACCGTCCGAAAGCCTCCACGAAGTAAGATCAACCCTTCAAGCAACCGTCCAGAGCCTCCAAGAAACAACCGCAACCAACCAAAGGCCAATCGGAAACAACAACCATCACTCGCGGTCTATGCTTCTCCTTGTGCCACAGTCTGGCTGTTTGTACCCCTGCCCCCCCCTTGTAATCCCGCACCCCTTGCAATCCCCCCCCCCCCAAGAGGGGAACCGTCACGTGGCCCAAAAAGCATAGGAAACACTAGGCGCCGAAGAAAATTTCTCTTTAGGTTACACTGGAACTGGGCTTGGCACTTGGTGACCCCCCCCCCCCATGGGGGGGACCGGCCTGACAATGGGCGGGGGGGGGTACCAAATTCTGCAGCGGTATTTAACAGCAGGTGTCAAAATTTCCCCGCACCAAATTTCGCCATTCCAAGTGTCGCACGTTCCTAATTTTCCCCCTCCCCGGAATGTTTTTGGCCGTGACTGCGCTGCACTCGCCGTCCCCCCAGCCGCCGGGACACTCGGATTGCTCGAGAGGTGACAGCATGTGGATCGTTCCGTCACACGGCTCATCATAAGCGCCTGGAGGCACCTACCGCACCTTTCACCCTGTGACAGTTGGTGCAGTGGTTGGCGTGGGGGTGCTCCTTCGTGTCGATCAGCAACGAGGTCAAATGGGCCGAGTTTGGTGTACCGGGGTGTCCAGTGCGGGAGGGGGTACAATGGGGGGGGGGTGAGGGGGGTCCCCCCTCCCTCTACAAGGTGCCCACGTACTGAACAAGGGCGGGGGCTGCGCCCCGCGCGCCGGGAGGTGCCCGCCACGGGGGTGGCAACAGGGCCGTGACCAGCCAACCGTGCATGGGACAGTCCACGTCGTACGGAGATGTGAAATTCTCTCACGGGGGGGCAGGCGGGTGGGACAGGGGGGGGTGCGCGACATGGGCACCCAGGAGCGCCACCAGAAAGGGGGAGGAGCAACACAGACACACGCAAACGGCACACCATGCCACATTCAGCACAGCCCCAACACACCAACCACTGGGCTCCGCGAACGCGGAAACGACACCAGCAAGAGCACCGGCCGCAGCGGCCAACAGAACGCAGCGACCCGACGCAACATGCGAAGGGAAGAACGGGTGCCTGTCCAGGGCCCCGTAAAGGAGCAACAGCCCGACGGAATGTCACACAGGGGGGCGGTGCGACATCACAACGGTACCACAGCGGTCACCCCGTCCTGTGGGCCAGGTCGGGTGACCGGCAGTGCAGTTGCAGCAGCCCTCATTTCCAGTCGTTCCGAACGCTCCTCTTGGGGCGCCCGGGGCAATGTCACGGAAGATTTTTTCCTTCTGATCAGTCTTCGCAGGCATTGTGCCGCACATGCGCAGGGGCTTCACCCGCGTCTGCGTCCCACGGCGCGGGGTACCCCATGTACAGCCCAGGGGGGAGGGGCTAAGCAAGAAGGGGGTCTCGCGCAGCCATCTGGAGTACTGTTGACAAACTTGTGCACTGGAGTGTAAAGTACGGCAGCAGGGCCTTCATTAGGGGTTGGCTGCCGCTGAAGGGGGATGGACGTTTACTCTGAAAGTAGTCCAATGGCCAGCACAGATTGATGCCTTTGCCTGACTCAAGACGGTGTCATTCCTGATCCAAAAACGGCCCAAAAGGCTACAAATTTGAGCTAATTTCAGGAAAACGGAGCATAGCTTTTAGCCGGAGAGTGCCCCTGGCACCATCATTCGCACGCGCCCACACGCCCTCTGTGTGTGCGCGCGCACGGAAGCATTGGACTCATTGTGGGCCACAGGACTGCATGACTCACAAAAAGGAAGGGAAAGTCTCCCAGAATTTGTGGGTTTTCTCAGGGTTTCCCGCTTTTACTCTCGAAAGTGCGCGCCGCCGACACGCACGGACGACCCACTGGAATCCATCTGCATCCCGCCTGCTCGGTCTCAAGCGGGAAATAGCCTGACTTCCCGGCGAAGCAGCGCCAATGTCTGAGCTTTGATGCCACAATCGATCGTTACGGCAGAATCCTTCAGCTGCTCTTTTGTTGAAGACTTCAGCCAATGGGCCGTGGCACTGAGTCCTGCATTGCCCTGCATTGGGGTTCAGGGAGCGCTGCAATCTGATGGCCTCTCAAAAGGAGATAATGGACACACAAGTCGATCGGTATTGGGCCAGGCCACGCTGCTGATGTAGAGTCCGGGAGCCCATCCCCGAGCGCCCACCGCCACAACCCCTGGGCCCAGAGGAAACAACCCAAAACGAAAGGAAAGGCTCCCACAGTTGCTGGAGTTTCTTAGATTTTACTGACTGTGCCCTTGAAAGTACGCGCCTGCACGCGCTGCACAGGAATTCACTCCCGGACGGGGGCCAGCATCACTCTGCAGACCCGCGTGGCGCCCAGAGCCATGAGCACAATGTACCACCCGTTTTCTGGGGGAGTATTAGCGCGCCGGGCACGCGCCGGGCATCTTTCTTTTGACCATTCCCCACCCGTGCCTGTTTTTGCCCCCACCTCACCAAACAATTTGGAGTACCTTCCCGCCGTGTCTAAGAATTTGGCCCATCCTTTGCACCCAGTTTCTGACGGCAGGGGTGGTGGTTAGAAGTGGTGGGAGTGACATTTTGTGTTGTTGAATTCTCATATTTCGGCTTCTGCAAGGTGCCTTGCACGGAAGGTTTGCGGTCTAGTGCGGTCTACTTGGGGGACTTACCAAGGTGAGGATAAACCTGGGGCTAGAGATAAGGTACTTCAAACAAAGGTAGCGCGCCAGGCATGCGGCGGGCGCACGCCAGGCAAACATTCCCCCTCTGTGATCGTCCGTTACGGGCTGCGGCCCGTCCGTTGCCTGCACGCCACCCGGTGTCCAGCAGGACCTGAGCTTCGTTGGCGCAGCACCCCCTCCCCCAGCCCACGTGCAGGGCCTGGGACACATCAGGCGGATCGCATGCCCCCATCGCCCGCAGATGCCACAAATGTAGAGAGCCGCTGTACCCTCCCAATCACGTGGCATCGCTGACGCACAATGAGTACTCGCTCCCGGTCCACAGACAAGCGCCGGTCCCTCGCGAGCTCGCGGCAGGAGCTCACCCCGATCGACAACGACGGCGCGCAGTGGCTGTTCTGCTTCCTGCCTCCCATGAGTGCGAGCGCTATTCAGGTGTGTCCAAGCGACAGCGGGCGTAGGGAGCGTGCTAATTTGGTACCTAATTTGATTCGGTACCAATGTAGTGCGGCCACATAAGACATGGGTTTGGTGACGAATTTGCCGGCTGCATAGTCATGAACACATTTGTTGTTAGTGTTTGCCCACTTGAACCCACACAGCTCTGATTATGGGGATATTTGTGCATTATATGCCCCCTTCTTGCACCACCTCACCATGTACGCTACGTGCAAGCTACGGCCTTGTCTAAGCGACAGCAGGCGTAGGGACCGTACTAATTTGCGACTTTTCCGTAGCTGTTACAAGGGGGGGGGGTGCTACCAGAGCATGAGGAACGTACCTGAGATGGCACACGCCGTTGCACCGCCCCATGCCCTTCGGATGCGAGTGCCGCCACGGCGGCGGGATCGCATGAGGGGCGGTTCATGGGCCGACCGATATTGGGCAGAGGGGAGCGGTCAGCACAGGGCCAGTGGTGTGGTGTGCACTGCCGCGGCTCGAGGGAGCCCCCGGGGATGGAGCAGGGGTGGCCTGGCAGGAGGACAGAGCGCCGGCGGGCAAGACACGACCCCACGGGGCGGGCAAGACGGCGATCTGGACCCGACGTCGTCTGTCCTCTGGGGCGGCGAAGGGGGCAACGGGCGATGGCTCCGGACCGACCCCAGTAAATCGCGATTTATGGGCAATTTTTGGCCTCCACAGCCCAAACCATTTTACAAGCGCCCGGCCCGTAGCCTTTCCCCCAGCCAGGCTGGGGGGAGGGGGGGTTTCAAAAGGTGGCGCGCGCGCGTCTGCTCTAATTTTGCTCGAAATCACAATTTTTTGGAGTTTTTCGCTTTCGGCCGAAAACGTGGTTCTCCGTTCCCACCTTTCCAGCGCGTCATGAACCAACAGGATACAGTGCCCGGCAGGAGGTTGCGCAATGGTCTGTACGCGTGGCGGAGGGCTCGATGGCCCTGCGCGTCCCTGCGCACCGGCCACTGCAGTATAACCCCCTCTCCCCCGCTTGTCTAAGCCGCGCCTTGTCCAGGGCAACGCCCCCTGTCGGGGCCACGTTGTTTGGGGAACTGAATTCACTCAGTTTCGATTGCGTTACCACCGGGAGAGGCCACGGGAGAGCGGATGAGGGGGAGGGGGGCGTGATCCCCCGGCTCAGACTTGCGGGACGCGTGGGTTTGATGACCTGCGATTCGCGAATCCGAGGAAAAGAGCTGCTGTCGTCGTGGACCGCGGGCCCTGTGCTTTGCACAAGTGGATCGTCAATCCTGTCGCCCGTGGGCGGGACGTGCGCGGGCCCACCTCGTTTGGGGAGAAGGTCGCGAGTTCGATGGGGGCGGGTCAGGGGCAAGAGGTTGGGGGGCGGGCAGGGATGCATCGGAAGGGGGGAGATACCCCCCCCCCCTTTCCAGGGCGCCCAGCCTCTGCCCAGCCACTGTCTCCCGACGCCAAGTGCCACCTTCAATGGCATTTGTAACTGACAGTAACCGCCCCCCAACCGCTTTGGCAACCTCCTCAACCGCCTATCAAACTGCCTCTGGGGGCGGCTTTGAGGCGCCTCTGGGGGCGCCTCTGAGGCCCCTTCACTTCTGATGCATCCCGGGGGGGGCAGGGGAGGGAACAGGGCACCTGGGCCTCACGCACACGGAAACGCAGCGAGGCAGGTTGTGGACGGCCTGTGGACAGAGGTGTGTGGACAGCAAAAACAGTCAAACGACCCCGGCAACAACCAGCACAACCTCAACACGCCAACTATTGGGCGCCGCTGACGCGCAAACGGCGCACCATGCCACATTCAGCACAGCCCCGGCACACCAACCACTGGGCTCCGCGAACGCTGAAACGACACCAGCAAGAGCACCGGCCGCAGTGGCCGACAGAACGCAGCGACCCGACGCAACATGCGAAGGGAAGAACGGGTGCCTGTCCAGGGCCCCTTAAAGGAGCAACAACCCGACGGTATGTCACACACGGGGGAGGGGGGGGGGGCAAGAGGTTCAGGGGTGCGCACCGGAATAAGGGACGGGGTCAGGGCCGCACGCCAGTGCTCACATGTGCCCACAGCTGCGGGACATCAATCCGCTGGAGTCGCATGCGGCGGAGGTGATGGACCACGAGCTCGCCTTCGCACTGCGCTCCCGCTTCCCCAAGTCCCTGGGGCACTTGGCGTTCCTCCGGCCCCGTGAGGGGTCCAGTGTCCACGGCGTGGCCCACCTCTTGGCACCGGCGCAGGTCTGACGTGCGTGCTGCGGAGGCCCCAGCCTCTCCCCTGCCCTCCCGCCCCCTGTGCGCCGTCGTCCGCCCACCTTCCCCCCGTCCCGGGGGGGCGGCCGGGCCCGGTCCTTGTATGCGACACCCCCCAGCCCCCCCCCCCCCCCCCCCGAGTTTTAAAAGATAGCGGTGTGGGGGCTGTGGCGCCAACGGCACCAAATTATTTATCCCATGCTGAGTTGAAGGGGGTACTATGCCTTTAGTCCTTAAGACCCTTAAGACTTTCTTCCTGGCAAAGACGAGAAATCGCTATTATCGCATACATACCTCTATACCCCCATGCCCCCAGACAACCCCTTGAGGTATGCATGTGATAGTAGTGGGTTGCGCGCAGCCCCCCCCGGCCAAGCTGCCAATACCCCCCCCCCTACCCTCCCGCCGACCCCCCCCCGCAAGTTTTGACAGATAGCTTGGGGGGGGGGGGGGGGGTCGCATCAGGACCAGTTGTAGTCACCCCCCCCTGGGCCCCCGCTGCCCCAGGAGCGACCAGCGATGTGTTAGAACGGCCGTACACCGGAGGAGGAGAGGGGGCACCCCCCCTCCTCCCCTTCCAATGTTTGAGGCTTACAACCAAAATTTTGCTTCGGCGCCTTCGGTGCCAAGAGTCAGTCAGTCAGTCAGTCAGTCAGTCAGTCAGTCAGTCAGTCAGTCAGTCAGTCAGTCAGTCAGTCAGTCAGTCAATCAGTCAGTCAGTCAGTCAGTCAGTCAGTCAGTCAGTCAGTCAGTCAGTCAGTCCCTGTCCCACTGGCGTGACGGGGTCGTGCCGGTGGATCGGGGTCACATGGGGTCCAGCGGTACCTCCCACAAGTTTGTTAGCGCTCTGCCGGCCATCGCCGCCCACGGGCCGCGACGGTAGACCGCGATCCGTGCGCCACCACCCGGCGCACTGCACCGGGGGTAATCCCACGTGGACCCCTTCGTAGGACAGCGCCAACACCGGCAGTGAAGGAGGCACAAGGGACACGGTGGAGGCACGCATCGCGGGCTGCCCCCCCCCCCCCATTTGCCAATGCTCCGGTTGTGCGGGATCGTTGTCGGGTGCCGAGGCCCCAAGTGCCCCCCCCCCCCCCCCAGGGGGGGGGGGATTTCAGGGGGTTTCTCGGGCAGATGGCGCAGTTGGCAGCGCCAAAAAGGGCTCTTTGACAGAGCAAAGCCCACCGCCCCCTCTGCAGTGCGGTGGCCAGCGGGTTTGGGTCCGTTGCTGTTGCCCCCGTTGGGGCCCACCCTTTTGCACATGTACGGCCGGTCCCACTGCCGCGCCGGGGGGGGGGGGGGGGCTCGCCTTCGGTTCTTGTCCTGGAATCTGCTCTGGAGAGCCCCTGCCCTCTTTGGAGAGTCCCAGGCCTGTGCTTATTTTTGTTTTTCGGCAACCGCCCTCCCTCCGACACCCCCCCCCCAGACCAAAGGGACCATCGCGGGAGAATATGAATTTACAATCGGGAAAATCTGATCGGGCCACTTTTGGTCCACAAACTTTTGGGTGCCAGACCCCCCCCCTCCCCCCCAACACCCCCTTTAAGCGCAGCCCTGGTCAGCCCCCCCCCCCCCCCCCCAAGGCACAGTACCCCCGGGAGCGGGGGGGGGGGGGGCTTGTGCTTGTGCTCACGCACCATAGCCCAGAGTTCCTTCGGGGGGCAGGGGTGTCGTTTGCCCCAAAGTCCACAGCACCGACAAAAGTTTTCTCTGGTTACGATGGAGTTGTAGTGGAAAGGTCAGGTTTGGGTCCTCGTAAAGGGACCCCCGTAGCAGGGGCCGGCTTTGGTGACCGGTCCTCCCGGGGGTTGGGGACCGTTGCGCATTCCGTCGGGACGGTCAGAGTTTTGCTTAACAACTCAGCATCTCCTGCGAGGGGGGGGGTATGGGGGGGGGGGCCAACACCCCCCCCCCTCGGACCCGGAATTCATAGTGGGACAAAATGAAATTTACAAAAGACAATAGTGATTTGGGCTGTTTTTGGTACATAAACCTTTGGGCTGTCGGGTTCCAGCCCCCCCCCCCCCCCAGTCCAGGGGGAGGGACAGGTATGGGAACTGAGAGCCAGTGAACAATCGAATGGCCAGTCGGACAGGCAACGAACTGAGAAGGCAATGAAGGCCGTGAAAGGCAGGCGCGGCTGGAGCTCAGTGGGGGGTCCACACCTGACCTTTTGAGGCCCTCCACGCTCCTCAAGCAACACTCTGGGGACTGTCCAACGGGGCGGCAGGGCACGTCGCGCGCTGCTTTGCTTTGTCGCGTTGTGGCGCCGTGAAAGCGGCGTTGCGGTCGCTGGTCCGGTCACTTGGGCCCGGGTCAAAGTGCCGTCCCGTGGGCCCTTTGGTTTGTAGGTCGCACAAGTCATGGCGTTGCATGGGAACTATGAAGCCGTGCCCATGGCCATTACCTTCTACTGCCCGTCCCGTCAGGTGTGCCGTCCACACTGCCTTCCGCCTCCGCCGAGGATGATCCAAAAGCCTCCAGCCATCACCGTACCATACCACTACCACTACCATTACCACTACCATTACGACGACCGCAGTGCAACAACACCCTCTGAGAGGGAGCGTGGTCTACATATCACAATGAGAAAGTGCAACGCGTCTTGTGTGTGTGCGCGCGCTGGAACTGCTGACTTCGTCCAGAAAGGCGCCTCGTGCCGCGTTTTGACATGGATTCATGGATTTGTTGAATCGCTGCATCTGACGAGATTTGTGCCTTTCCCGCTGCCTGTTTTGTCGCGCGCATGCGTGTGTGTGCGTGCCCGCGCGCACGCGGCAAAAGCCCAAACACCACCCCATGATACTCCGACTCTTGCGTCGCATCGCCTCCATCAGGTCATGGCCATGGTGCCCATGTGCACCGCCAACGATAGCCTCATTGAGCCCGGCCATGCGCCGTCGGTGATGCTCATGGAAGCGATGGTCGAAGAAAGTCGGTATGCCGAGCACGTGTCGCGGCTGGTTCAAGGGCCTCCAGAGGGTGCCCCCGGGCCTCTGCATCCCCCGACGTGTGATGCTCCGACACTATTTGGGTTGTGATGTCGGGGGCTGGATGTCATTCACGAGGCGGGTCCGGCCAGAGCCCATGTTTATGCAATGAACAACAGTGTAATGCCACGGGGGGGGGGGTACCCCCTCTGTCGGTGTAGACTCACCTGGTTTTTGAGCCGTCGCCCAATGCCCCACATTCAGTCCCCTCGGTGGGCGGGGGCGTCGCACGCGCGCCGCAGGGCCCGCTCGAGGTCGGCGTGCAGGAGGGGGCGCTGCGGGGCCCGGCCCTCGCGGTCCAGCGCGTCCCACGAGGGGGCGCTGGGCCCCTGCCAGACCAGCGGGGGGAACTCCGCGGGGTACCCCGGGTCGTGCTCGCCGCCCAGGGGCACGTGGCCGTACTGCGGGCCAGGGGTGCAGGTTGACATCCATTCCACTCGTCCTCCTCGTCTGCCCCCTCCCCCCCTGGTACACCCTGCGCCTGCCATGGCGGCCCATCGTGTTAAACCCACCCAAGAGCGACCATCCGCTCACGGTAGCGACCCGCACGGGCGTCGTCGTTCGATGGGTGCCCAGGCGCCGCTACACACCCGCGTTGGGTTTGGTGCTCTGGTGATGGGGTAGTGTCAGGCAAGACGTGTGAGTCAAGTTGCATGACACCAGACGGATCGTGCAATTGCCTGTCATTCATTCCACTGTGCCTCCCTGCCTCGATGGTCTGCCCCAGGGAAGTATTAGAACGGCCGTACACCGTGGGAGGAGGGGGGTTACCCCCCTATGTGACATCCCGTCTGGTTGTTGTCACCCGTTCTTCCCTTCGCATGTTGCATCGGGCTGCTGCTTTCTGTCGGCCGCTGCGGCCGGTGCTCTTGCTGGTGTCGTTTCCGCGTTCGCGGAGCCCAGTAGTTGGTGTGTTGGGGCTGTGCTGAATGTGGCATGGTGTGCCGTTTGCGCGTCAGCGGCGCCCAATAGTTGGCGTATTGAGGATGTGCTGGTTGGTGCCGGGGTCGTTTGACTGTTTTTGCTGTCCACGCGCCTCTGTCCACAGGCCGTCCATAGCTTGCCTCGCTGTGTTTCTATGTGCGTGAGGCCCAGGTGCCCTGTTCCTCCACGCACTGTCCGGGCCGTCCATCATATGTCCTTTTCCCCCTCATGGCTGGTCTGCCCCTGATGGGCTCCCACTGCTGTTACGCAAACAGCCCATTTGGGCTGCGGGAGACACCCCCCACCTGATGCCGATTGAGCAGGGGTTGCCTGGTACCCGGTAGCGACGGGGCTGGCTGGCCAGGCCATCCCCTTATTGTCGCTGCCTCCCATGCACACGCTCTGCCATCCGCTCCATTCTGGTTCCGTGTTCCCGCTGTTCTCGTTGCCTCTCCTGCATCAATGTGCCCCTCCTCCTTGTTTGTTGTGCTCGCCCTTGTCCCTCTTGGTGTGGCTCCCGCGTTCTGTGTGTCTGTGTTGCTCCTCCCCCTGTCTGGTGGCGCTCCCGGGTGCCCATGTCGCACACACCCTCCTGTCCCACCCGCTTGCCCCCCCCCGTACAAGGGTTTCACATTTCCGTACGACGTGGACTGTCCCGTGCGCGGTTGGCTGGTCACGGCCCTGTTGCCACCCCCGTAGCGGGCACCTCCCGGTGGTTTCCGCCCTTGTGGAGTACGTGGGCACCTTGTCAAGGGAGCCCCCCCCCCCCCCCCTGCTACTCTCCCAATGTTTGAGGCTGACAGCGAAATTTTTACTTCGGTGCTTTCGGTGCCAAGAGGATTTACGCTTAACAGTTTTTGGCCTGCCTTCGACGGGTACCACAGGGGGACCCTGGGAGGAGGGGGGTCCCAGCCAAACCCTCCCCCCACCCCCCTTCGGACCCCCCCCCTTCCCCCCTTTTAATACACCCCTGGTCTGCCCTTTGGCCTTCCTCCTCCGCCATCCCGAGTGCCTCCATGGCCAAGGGAACGCGCCAAGCGCCCCGCGTTCCTGGCGGTACGGCCACACATCGAGTGGCGGGTGATGCATCAAGGCCGCGGCCTGTCCCGCAGGGAACACCGGCTGTCCGAGGATTGGTTCAAGAGGCTGAAGGAGGTCCGCTGCCTGCCCGACGAGCCCCCTCAGCACCCGCCGCTGGAGGAGATCCAGGCGGACCTGGTGCCCATGCACCCCTTCACTCTGGGCCACCATCACACCGGCAGCCCCTTTACGGACCGGGTGTACACGGCGTTCAAAGGTGCGGTTCTTGCTCCACCAAGGCCTCAGGCCTCGGCCCTGTTCTGTGCCCCACCGCCGGCCCCGACGCTGTGAGGCTGCCTGTACTGTGGCGGGGCCTACTCGTCATGTGTGTTGCTGGAGAGATCCTTTGTGCGCGTGCTCTTCGTGTGCGTGGGTTTTGGGGTGTGCTACAAGAGTGTTTGGGATCGCTGCACACGCGGTGACCGTGGCATGAGTGTGTCTCGCCTGCACATCACCTGCAGCACGTGCGGCGGGGGTGTTGACGCGGGGTGCAAGTGTTGTCGCCGGAGCCCTCCCACCGGCGACAACATGTTGTAGGCATCAACCCGGTGTCCCAAGGAGGCGGCCGCCCCTCGCGCGGCGCCGCGCGTGAAACCGAAGGTCTCCACTACCCGCCAATCCGGTGTCCGAACCCGCGGTCGGACGTCGGCCGGAGCTCTGGCTTTGATTGGCTAATGCAGGACCCCGGTTCCATGCCCCACGCTGCGTCGGTTACCCTCCAACCGCCATCGGTTACCCTCGAAACGCCGGGGTCGGTTTGGCGGATGCTGTCAAAGACCCCCCTGTCCATGGGACGCTGCCCCAGACTGTCGCTGTCGCACCATCCGCGAACGGCATCCCTTGGCGCCGCCCTTCTTGCGTTGCTACCTGCAGCCCGTTCCCCGGGCCAAACCGCACTCAATCCGCCCGTGCCCTGAGACGCCTGCCGCTGCTCTGTTTAGGGATAGTCTTCAATATATCGAATGAAGAGAAGTGGGTCAAGGACATCTACGGAGGCAAAGAGGTCGTGTGTTGCATGTGACGTGCATGGCCGAGGCCCGTACTCATGCGCCCATGAGCCTGTCACGGGACGGCTCTCCGTAGAGTAGAGCCCTTGCCGCAACGGCCTGGGCACGTCGTGTTCGACGTGACCTCGCGACTGTTGTTCGACAGCGATTCGTGCGCGCACTGCGTCGGCGTCGCGTGCGCGCGGAAGGAGTCCATCGAGGGTGTGACTTCTCGCGGGCACTGATCCACGCTGTGGGTGCAGAACCAGATGGCACACACAGACACACCCATCCCCACCCTCCGCCCTCTCCTCCCAAGCGATCCACTCGGGTCCCCTTCGTGTCCGCAGGGGTCATATTGCCTGTGGTTCCTCTTCTACGGCCGCAAGCAGAAGAAGCCCCTGCCCTCCTACGCCTACGACTACTACACGTCATTGCCCCCGGCGGAGCAGCTGGTGGCCACCCGCTGTCTGCAGGAGGCGCTGGGCCTTTGGTCCCCCGTAGGTCTGTGCCCCCTCGTACCCCAACGAGTTGGTGCGTTGAAGAGGTCATCCTCCGGTGCGCCGCGGCTGCCGTCCTGCGCAGGACGGGCCAATCAGAACAGCGGCGCCGCCCGCACGAGGTAAGACGACATCTCTGCGCTCGGTCCCTGTCTTATGCCGCGGACAAGGGCACCCAAGACACGCAGTTTGAGATCTCGCCAGCTCCTCGAGAGGCGCTGAGGGCCTTGTCCAGGGACGAGAGGGCGCCAGACCACACGGTGGTGGGGTGAACCCCCCCCGCGCGCGCGCTCGCCGAAAACGGTGCAGAGCGCAGAAGGAGAACAAGGAAATGAAAAACGGGAAAGAATCATTGTGGTTGTTAGAAGCCCCTGTCAGGAACATGATCCTGCAGATGCACACGCCAGCGCGCTCAAGTCAGTGCTGGAGTCGGCAAACCCCCGCATGGACTCGGAGTGCGCATCTGGATGCCCCCGGTCAACGGCACGGGCAACAGCCCCGTCTCCGGGACAGCCGACCCCCGGAGTAGTCAAACAGGACAAGTCATCCGGGGGCTCCGTTGACACAACCAAAAAACGTTCAGACCCACGGAGGGTCTGGATGTGCAGTGGCGAGAGGCCAATATGCGCCGCCAAAGGCAAACAATCAGATACCGAGGCCTTGTGCCAACCCCCCCCCACCCCTGCAAACCCCCCTTCCTCCAAGTCAACAGGCGGCGAAAGGGGCAAAACTTTCGCCGCAGCAAGTGACGGTGCACAAGACAGTGATCGACATTTGGGCTGAATTGGGGGTGGGGGAGATGCCTGAACTCTGATTAGTCGGGGGGGGTGCCGGATCTCTGATGATGAGGCGCACGGTGATGAGAGCCTCAGCTAAGCGCCCAAGGGTGTCGCTCTGTTGCGAACCGGCCCCCTCGGGGGGATGAGCTGACCAGCCGGCCCATGAAGCATTCGATAGCCGCTGAGGCAGTGACATTCGGTACTGTTCTGAAGAGCCATGATCGCACACCTGGCGAGCTGAAAATTGCTCTGCGGGGGGGGGGGGGGGGTGACATGGACGCCCGCCGAAGGAGGGGGGGGGGGGGTTGGAGAAATGGGGTTCCGTGTCGGGCCCTTTGTTTTGTGTAGAAACGGATGTTGGCGCCAAAGGCACAGGAACACAAAATCTGGCCCGAAAAAGTTTTTTCCACCAATAATCCCCCCCCCCCCCACATTTGAGTAGTCAAAATGATCAGCGCGACGTGGGTATCATTTTGAGCCATAGATGTTGGGTTGACCCCCCCCCCCCGGCACGGCAGGTCGGGCACCCCTGCCCTGAACCCCCCCTCCCGTCACGGCGGCCAAGGAGGGGGGGGGGGTTGGGAAAATGGGCTTCCGTGTCACCCCCCCCCCCGCAGAGCAATTTTCTTCCCGCCCCTGTGTCCCAGGGGTACACGGAAGCTAAGTTTATCAACCGGGGCACAGCCCGACCACAGTGCCTCGCAGCGCCCCTGCGCCGCAGTGCCCACTGCGGACCATGCACCTCCCCTTCCTCTGAGTCCTCGTCTCCCGCTCCTCCGCAGCCCATATCGCGCGCGCGCGCGCGGCGCCTGCCAGTCCCCCGCGACCGCCCGACGGGGCTCGAACGCCGTGTGGGTCCGGGCCTTTGCGGTGAAGCGCCGCAGAACGCGGTCCGGGGAGGGGGGGTGGGGGGCGTGCCGCCGCCATCCGTCGCGTTTCATTCGGGGCCGTCGAAGGCACTGGTCGCCCACGGGCAGGGGCTCGGCTCGAGGGTGCAGGTCAATGTCCGGTGCCAGGCTTCAGGACCATCGGCGGCAACGTGGCCGACGCGGTCAGACACGCTTTAAGTCGGGTCCCCCCCCCCCTCAGGACCCCTCCCCAAAGCAGCCAACAGTTGGGACTGTAGCAGAATTGCCACCAGTATTCGCCAGGTCAGACATTATCACACAGACCGAATTGAGCTGTGCGCCGTGTGCTGCTGTTTCTTACTGAGCTTCAGGGGCAGGGCGTCTTTAGGGTAATGAAAAACCAAAGGGGGGGGGACCCCTCCCCCGAAATACCCTCCCCCCCCCAGACAAAAGGGACCATTGCGGGAAAAAACGAAATGTACAATCGGGAAAATCTTGTCGGGCCATTTTTGGTACACAAACTTTTGGGTGCCAAACCCCCTCGCCAGCCCCCCCCCCCCCCCGGCGCTGAAAAGACGCCCTGTTTTGGAACAAGTTGTATTTTACAAGGGACAGTCCCGAAGGGAAGTGGGGTCCCAAACCTGCCAAGCCTCCTACCAAATGGGCCCAACCACCACCCAAGAGTGCTGCCCAAAGCATTCCAGTGGAAAGTGGAGAGCATTTGCAGGAATTCAAGGTGAAGTGGAGCAGGACCAACACATTTTACACCGAGGCGGCCAAGGAGTAGGCCTCAGTACATTGGCAGCCCTTTTGAACGCTTCGTATACTGTGTTCTTTCGTTTTGAAGTGCGCTTTCTGTGCCCGAAAATGTGCGTGTTCGGTGGTAGTGCGGTTCCCCAGGGGGGGGGAGGGGGGCTCCGCGAACGCGGAAACGACACCAGCAGGAGCATCGGCCGCAGCAGCCGACAAAAAGCAGCGACCCGACGCAACATGCGAAGGGAAGAACGGGTGACTGTCCAGGGCCCCGTAAAGAAACAACAACCCGACGGAGTGTCACACAGGGGGGGGGGGGGGGGGCGTCTTCCCTGGGGTGGGGCAGGACAGGGGGGGGGGGCATTAGAATGGCCATACACCACAGAAAGGGTCCCCCCCCCCCCGGACCCGCCCCTCCCCCCCAGACCAAAGGGACCATCGCGGGAAAAAGCAAAATTTGCAATCGGGAAAATCTTGTCGGCCCATTTTTCGTACACAAATTTTCATGTCCCAAACCCCCCCCCCCCATACTCCCCTGCCCCCCAGTACATCAATGAGCAATCCTCTGGTGCCCCCGCCGCCCAGCCGCACACCGGGCCCCGCGTCTCCTGCCGCAGGGTACATCGACCCCAGCGCCCCCTGCGACATGGTGCCGGCCCTGTCCTCCACAAAGGGCCTCGACGAGCCCAACGGCCAACAGAAGGTCCGCATCGGCTCCGCGCACGACTACGCGGCCACCCCAAAGACGACCCCCAGCACGGCCCACCGCCCGTCGACGCAGCTCGAGCGCGAGCTCACGGACGCCAGCGTCGAGCCCGCGACGTTCTCCGGCTCGTGCCGCTGCCGCCGGGTGGCGTTCACGGTGCGGCCGCCGCTGCTCGAGAGCGTGTTCTGCCACTGCGCGGTCTGTCAGGTGCAGCACGAGGCCCCGGTCGTGCACAATCTGGTGTTCCAGTGGGACCAGTTCCAGATCACAGAGGTATGGGCCGGGGGCCGGGGGGTGGGGTCACTGGGAGGACGGGGGCTGGGTCGTGGTGGAGTGGTGCAGGCGGTGGGGGGGGGGCGGGGCTGGCAGGGCAGAACCCCAATTTTGTTTTGTTAAGGACAGCCCTTCAGGACAGCCCCCAAGGACCGCCACTTGGCCAACCGCCAACCGCCAACCGCCAACCGCCGACCATTTGGCGAACGGGAAAGTGCTCTGTGGGGCGGGGGGGGGGGTGTTGGCCCAGGCGCCGTCCGAAGGAGGAGGGTGGTGGTTGTTGGGAAAACGGGCTTCCGTGCCTATTTTGGGGGAAACTGTTGGCACCGAAGGCGCCGGAAAAATTTTTGGGGGCCTCACAAGGGGGAAATTGTTTGTTTTCCCCTTTGTGTATATGCTCAAAATGCTGAGAACTTGTGGAGAATTCAACAATGGGTGAAAAACACAAAAAAATATTTTGACCCGACCCGACCTCCGGGTCGCACTGTGGCTGATGGAAGCCTGAGCTGATGGGCAAATTTTTTTCGAAAAATTTTCACCAAATTCGTGTGTGTCCAAAATGATCAGCGCGTCATGGGGATCATTTTGAGGTACATTTGTTGGGGTTACCCCCCCCCCCCGGGGGAAGGAGGAGGCAGGGAGAGACGAACCCACTCCCACTCCCCCTCCCCAGCCCCCTCCTCTACCCCCTCCCTACGGCAACACGCACCCCCGCCACCCAATGCCCCCCAGGGCAGAAAGAATGGAGAGGGCGGGGAAGAAACTGGGCAGGGGGAAAGGGACGAACCAAGGAGGGTAACAGGACAGGGCGGCCCGCGCTCGCCGAAAACGGTGCAGAGCGCAGAAGGAGAAGAAGGAAAGGAAAAACGGGAAAGAATCATTGTGGGTGTTAGAAGCCCCTGTCAGGAAAAGGATCCCGCAGATGCACACCCTAGCGCGCACAAGTCAGTGCTGGAGTCGGCAAACCCCCGCATGGACTCGGAGTGTGCATCTGGATGCACCTGGTCAACGGCACGGGCAACAGCCCCGTCTCCGGGACAGCCGACCCCTGGAGTAGTCAAACAGGACAAGTCATCCGGGGGCTCCGTTGACACAACCAAAACACGTTCGGGCCCACAGAGGGTCAGAATGAGCAGTGACGAGAGGCCAATAGGCGCTGCCAAAGGCAAACAAATAGATACCGAGGCCTTGTGCCAACCCCCCCCCCCCCCCGGCGACCCTGGCGGCTGACCGGTCCACCCGCCTACCCCCCCCCCCACAGAATTTTTCCCGGCACGGCGACCAAGGGAGGGGGAAGTTGGGAAAATGGGCTTCCATGCCATCCCCCCGCCGCAAAGCGGGTTTCTCCCCCGCCTGTTTCAGGGCTGTTTCTGTAGTTTTGTGTGTCGCCCAACGTGCCGCTGCAGTGCGGGGCACCCCAATCGCGACTTTGTGACGCAGCATCGCGAGGGTCCCCGATTTGCAAATTGTTGTGGTCGGGTGTGCGCATCCGCCTCGCGTTGCGCCCTGTGCCCGAGTGCAAACGGCGGTCGCCTGGCACTCTGCCGGACCTGCAGCCCGGCGCGCTCCTCCCGCGGGGGGGGGTGGGGGGGGGGCTGGTCGTGCCCGTGCCCGATCCCCCGCCGCGCAATCCGGATCGCGTTGTCGATGCCGCTGTCGTCGGTGTTCGGGCCGGGGACGACGCACGACGGGACACCCGGCCCCGCCCCCACGGCGCCCTGCGTTTTCCCGTTTTCGCAGGGGCAGAAGCACGTCAACGTTTCGTCGGAGCCCGGCCTTCAGAAGGCGTTCTGCTCCGCCTGCAGTTCGTTGGTGTACCTGCGGAGCACCGCGGCGGAGGGCAAAGGGCAGCGGGTGCCATCCAGCCATTTGCAGGTCGCCCGCCCCGACACCTCCCGTCCCTCGGTGCCGGACACCCAGAGGAATCGATCGATAGTGTTTGAGGGCGGTTGGTAGTTTGACAGAGTTTGTTGATGCTGACCGGGGGGGGCGTGAGGGCGACTGCCTCGGTAGGATCTGGTCCTATAGTGATCAGCTTCGCAAGGCACCCCCTCGCGTACTGAATGGGCAGCGAAGTAGGAACCAGCCTCATTGTCAGGGAGGGTACGTTAGCGCGCCCGGCGCGCGCCGCGCGAAGTTTCCCCCTATTTCCCCAGTTGTCCCCCCCTTTCCCCCCATTTTTTGTCCCCGTGTTGGGGACCCCCGAGAAGGCAGGGGTGATGTAGCCATTCCGCCCACACATGGTCCCCGGAGACGGCAGGGGTCGGGTCGTCTGGGCTGGAGGGGGGAGGGGTGTTTTGGGGTAAAGCATAGATAGATGGCTGGATCATTGATTTGGATGCCGGGCGCGCCGGGCAAACGTACCCTCAGGGCCACCCACAAGATCTCTTCCCACACACACCGAGCCGACCTCCCCTCACCAACGTGCATCTGTACCACCACTAGTACATGGGGGCAGCGGCATGGCCGCGCGGGAACGGAATGCGTGTGAACGTCTCCCCCACAGAGGCTCTGGCCTAGGCGAGGGGGCAGACGCAGGGGGGCGCCCTTTCAGCCGCTACGACTGTGTCTCACCGGTAGAAAAGACATTGGTGCCCTCCACAGAGCACGCTAGCCCCATGGACCCATGCAGGCCTTCCTGTAGTATATGGTGTTTCCCCCTACAACCTGCCAGCGGAGGCCGGAAGACATCTGGACTCATGGTTTCGCTGATGTCTTGTAGGGTGCGTAGGAATGTTGAGCCTCGCGGTTTGAGCTTTGGTTGAATTATTTGGGCGTCACACACACACACACACACACACAGAGAGAGAGAGAGAGAGAGAGAGAGAGAGAGACAGAGCACAGAATATTGCGACAGTGTAGCAGGAGCTACACAGATGGCAGGGCTATTTCATTTACGTGGCATCGGGTGCGCTTTTTCCCCATTAACATCAAACCTCTCACACACCAAATGCAATTCGCGGTGATATACCCCACTTCCAGCTCGCCCTCGCCCACCCACCAGCGCACGAACACCCGTGTGCGTCACCATGGGGTCGTCTAGGCGCGGCTCTAACCAGACTTGCCACTAGCGTCCGCCAGGTCAGGCGTGATCGACGGGAGTTGGATCCTACTGAGTCGGACATCGAGTGCAGCTGGTTCATACTGAGTTCTGGGTGCGACCAGAACAGACACTACTGAGTGGCGCATGATGCGGGGCCGATTCCTAACGAGATTCCATTCCCCTGCCGGACACTAGGGGCATGTCTGGTCCTAAGCGACCCCCTCCTCAAACCCAGCCCGATCCCCTTTTCCATGCCACTGTCCTCCTCGGCCCCCACCGCAGCCCGCCCACCCCGTCCCTGCCACCCCTCGTCACTCTCCCAAAGCCTCAGGAAGTCTCGGTATTCCCCGCCTCGTTCGCCGTCTCACCGCCGGAGTTCCAGCCGACGGCTCACATTTTCTGGGACCAAAAAGTGGAGGCGTTCACGAGCAAGCTGCCGCAGTACGCCGAGCAACGGCCGAGGCAGGCCCCCAAGAGCTGACCTCGGTCGGAGCCGATGGTGGCCATGCCTTGGTCATCACATCCCGAGGGCTTGGGTCGATTCCATGCGTTGCCTGAGATAGGGACGACCGCGAATATCATCCCCCGCCGGCTGTGGAATCGCCTCCGGTCATCATTTGATGACAAACGCAATCCCAGGGCGACGATTTGGTTTACTGTACTGAGTACGCAGTCTGACTCAGAGGGATTGATGGTACTCGGGGGCACGGGGGGGGGGGGGGGGGGGCTTTAATGTCTTGACCACCCCAACCCGCCGCCGATGGAGAAACAGAAATGGTGGGGCCAAGACAGCGGCTTGGCGGCCCTTCAGGAGAAGATCGACGCTGCATCGTGCGGTGAAGAATAAACGGGTGACTGCCCAGGGCCCCGTAAAGAAACCACAACTACATGTCGCACAAGGGGGGGGGGGGGGCTGTTCTAAGTCTTCGTCTGAAGTGGCAGTATCTTGTAAAGGGGAGGTATGCAGGTGGCTGCTTGCCCTCAGTCTTCAAGGGTGACTTCCACAGAGGACTGTAGCCTCAAACCCAAGAAACGGAGCACAACAAGTCAATACGCAGATGTCATCGTCAGACTCAGAGGCATCAATTGTACTCGGGGGCAGGGGGGGGGGTTGGCACAAGGCCTCGGTATCTGATCGGGGGCGGGGGGGGGGGGGCGGGGGGCTGTTCTAAGTTCTCATCTGAAGTGGCAGTATCCCATCGTCGGGTTGCGCCCCTCGAGATCGCCGGGGAACAGGCATGAGCGCCGGTCTGACCCCTGCCCCCCCGGGGCATTCGGCCCCACCGGCGGTCTGCTGGTTCCCTCGTCATTATACGTCCGTACGATGCGCGGAGGACGTCGCCGCCGTGCCCCAGCGCTTCGCTTCATTCCATCGGCCGGAGGTCGTCGACGCGGCTCCGGCGGCTCGTGGCGACCGCCATATGACGCGTCGGCATTGGCCATTGCCGGCCCCTTTTGCGAGCCAAACCCTCCGTCGCGGTGCACTGCCGTAGACTCTGCGTTGGAAGTGCGAGGGGACTGGGCGTCACGTCGCGCGCGCATCGCAGCGGGTCGGCGGACATCTCCGCCGCCCCAACAGCACCGACGCCCCATGACTTCCGACGCAAGTGATGGGCAACACGGCGCAACGGCAGCAATGCACTATGACCGCAGTGCGAAGGCCCTGTACTTCCACTTTCCTCCCGCGAATCCCTCGCTGACCCATTCCGTGTCCGTGTGAAGATATCTTTCAACGATCCCTGACCGCATCCGCTGCCGTCGTGGTGCAGGTGAGAGCGGGTGCCGGCGAGTGTCTGCGGTTGGTCATCGGCCAACCGCCGTCGGTTAAGCGCCAACTGCCGTCGGTTGAGTGTCAACCGCCGTCGGGTGAGCGCCAACCGCCGTCGGTTGAGTGTCAACCGCCGTCGGGTGAGCGCCAACCGCCGTCGGTTGAGTGTCAACCGCCGTCGGTTAAACGAATCCTGCCACCAATCACCTCGAGCCGTCCCTAGTGAGAATCCCGGACGGTGGAAGATGCGGCGATCATGACAGGCGCGTGCCCAGTGGACCAATTGTTCAGTTGCATGAATGCTTCCTCTGATTTGCCTCTGACCCTCTTTGGCGATGGTTCTTATTGTTCCTAACTGAAAGGCCTCGCGGCCAACAAAGCGCACACACCTCTGCAGACCTCTCCCAGCCCTCTCCATTCCTGCCACCAGCACCGACCGCTACAGCGCCGATACCGTACGCCCCCCGTAACGTGTCCATCCCGCCCCATCCCTCTCCATCCATGTCTTTCAGTTCTGTGTCCATCCTTTGGTTTCCCCTTTCACGCGGTGAAGATGCGCTTTTACCCGCCGTTGTGGGCCGCCCGGACAGCGGGTTCCCCCCTTTCGCAACACCTTCCGCTGGGCGGAGCGGTGCGTGTCATGTGTGCGACGTGGCACACTGCGCAGCCGAATGCCAAGACTCTCCATCGGGGCCCGCCTTTGACCCGTTCCTTGACCTGAGTTGACCCCTGAACGAAATATGATTGATTGCCGTCTGCCGCGACGCTACTACACATTCATGTACACACTTAGGCCCCTGTCGGGGCAGTCTCCCCTGCAATTTGGGGAAGGGGGGTAGATCTCACCGTTGCAGGCGTTGCGGCACTTGGACGCAATCATGATTCCTGCCGCGACGCTACTCCACATTCATGTCCACACTTGGGCCCCGAGATATGGGCTAGGCCACGACCCCTCGAAAGACACGTCGCACTTGCGATTGCCGGCGACAGGGGGAGGGGCGTCCAGGGGTGCTGCCCCTCGGCCTGCCCCATTATGACATTCATGCCCAGAGTTGCCTGGGCCAATATATTGCGGAGGATCGTGTGAGGCGAGTGGTGGCAGGCAGGGGCCCGGTGCGGCTTTGCGGCGTCAGTCGCATGGCGTCTCAGTAGTGACCCACCCCCATTTGGCAGACTTCTTCGCTGCGGGCTCATACCGGGCCTTTCAAGGGGGGCGCACCGTGCGCTGTGCGCGCGCTGTGTCAAAAGTCGGCTGTTTTCCACCCCCGGTAGCCACCGGTCCCAGGGACCTGAATTCTGCACCCCCGACGCTGTGTTGAATGGATCATGCATGCTCCTGTAGGGGGGTTGTCTGTAGGGGGGGGGGGGGGGCGCACACAGAAACACAGCGAGGCAGGTTGTGGACGGCCTGAGGACAGAGGCGCGTGGACAGCAAAATCAGTCAAACGACCCCGGCAACAACCAGCACATCCTCAATACTCCAATTATTGGGCGCCGCTGACACGCAAACGGCCCATCCCGCCACATTCAGCACAGCCCCCCAGCACACCAACCACGGGGCTCCGCGAACGCAGAAACGACACCAGCAGGAGCACCGGCCGCAGCGGCCGACAGAAAGCAGCGACCCGACGCAACATGCGAAGGGAAGAACGGGTGACTGTCCAGGGCCCCGTAAAGAAACAACAACCCGACGGCATGTCACACGGGGGGTATGCAGGGGTGTTCCCGGATAAACAACGTAACAATGGGCGCTGTGCACGCGCTGTACGAAAACGCCCCCAATGATAGGCCCTCTGCCGCGCCGTGTGGCACAGGGACGGCACCACGATTTCTGGTCCCTCATTGATCCTCCGACGCACCGGGCGGGACGTTCATGTTCTGTTCATGACCCTTCAACGTGATGACCTCCGACCCCGTTGCGTGTGGCACGCACGCAGCGCGCTGCTGAGCGCCGTGCCCAGCTCCTTACCGTAGCTGTCGACTGCAACACCACGTGAGAAATGGCCGCGCCAAGTGGATGTGTCCTGTCGCCTGCCCGTCTGCCGTCGCCCTCGTTTTCCGTCCCGCTCCCCGTCAATTTGGCATTTGCCAGCGCATTTCGCGACGGGCCACGTGCAGCGGTGTTGCATCGGGCTGCGACGGTGGACCGTCACTGTGTGGGCACCACTGCAAAGGACAGGGGTCGTGCTGCACCGGGTGTCATCACAGTACACTGAATGCCTCCAGCCCCGTTGCCGCGGACACCGTCCCAAAGCCGACGGCAGCACGAAACCGTCGCCCCACATGCACAGCACCCCTCGTGTGCGCGCGCGGCGCTGTCTTGAAAAATGCTGGTAGCCATTCCTTGGGGCTATCACCTTCTACCGCAGGCCTACCGTCAGCCAGAAGCACCTTCCATTGGGCTGGGGGTGAAGCGGACGGGGGGGGGAGATCATTTGACGACGCATTTCCGGGGGTTGCCCTCATGTAGCGCGCCTTTGAAAAGGCCGCCCCTTTCCCACCCCCATCCCCCCTCCCGATCCAGCGCCGGCACCCCCCCTTCATATTGATGGCGCCCCCGTGCCCGTACTCTGTCGTGCAGAGCACCGTCCCTCCCATGGCACCCGTGTTCCATTTGTGGTGGGCAGTGGATGCCATCGGCGTCCAAGAGATGCAGTCACCCCCGGGGGGCGGCTTTGGTGCCACGTACCAAGTTCAGCGCATTCAGTGGCCGTTGCTGCCTCGCCAAAGGGTAGAGTCAGCCTGTCTAAAAGCAGGAAGCGGCCAATTGGTCGGCGGCCAGCAGTGCCATTGGTGCACTGCAGCATCGAAGGATGCAACGGTAAGAGGGGGCTTAGCTTTGGTAGGGGAGGAGGGAATGGTGCGCAATCAGGCTTTGGCGAGCAAAACAGGGGGGAATTGGGGGGGGGGGGGCGGGTTGGCACAAGGCCTCGGTATCTGATTGTTTGCCTTTGGCGGCGCCTATTGGCCTCTCGCCACTGCTCATTCTGACCCTCTGTGGGTCCGAACGTGTTTTGGTTGTGTCAACAGAGCCCCCGGATGACTTGTCCTGTTTGACTACTCCGGGCGTCGGCCGTCCCGGAGACGGGGCTGTTGCCCGTGCCGTTGACCAGGGGCATCCAGATGCACCCTCCAAGTCCATGCGGGGGTTTGCCGACTCCAGCACTGACTTGAGCGCGCTGGGGTGCTGGGGCGGGGGGGGGGGGGGGGGCGGAGGGAAAACAGGAGGAAATGGGCGCCAGGTTCGGTCTCTGTGGACCAGGGCACAGAGCCCCTGTTGTCCCCATGCCCCGCCCCCCCCCCATTTGTGAGGAATAAAAGGGGACCGCACCCTCCGACTTGTGTTCACTCAAGATGCTCAGAATAAAACTGGGCATTCGGAAATGCCCCCAATCTCGGGAAAAACGCCCGCCCACCCTTTTCTGGAACCCCCTGCCCACGCCGCGGAGGTAGGGGTTCAGCACTGAAGTGCAGGGTCCGTGGTAAAACTGAGTAAAAAAAAATTTTTTTTAAGATTTTTTTTTTTACTCAGTTTCAAACTGAGTAAAAAAAGTTTTTTTTACTCAGTAAGTGGGGTTTCTAGTCAGTTGCGAAACTGAGTAGGAAAAAAAAAATTTTTTTTACTCAGTAAAAAACTGGGTAGAAAAAAAAATTTTTTTTTACTCAGTAAAAAACTGAGTAGGAAAAAATATATTTTTTTTTACTCAGTAAAAAAATTAGTAGAAAAAAGCCCTTTTTTCTGATTTTGCCCCCCGCTCTGAAGCGGTGGGGATCCCCGATACGGCAGGGGTGAGGTAGCCACTTTGCCCACCTGTGGGCCACTTCTGATTCTGCCCCCCGCTCTGAAGCGGTGGGGATCCCCGATACGGCAGGGGTGAGGTAGCCACTTTGCCCACTTGTGGGCCACTTCTGATTCTGCCCCCCGCTCTGAAGCGGTGGGGATCCCCGATACGGCAGGGGTGAGGTAGCCACTTTGCCCACTTGTGGGCCACTTCTGATTCTGCCCCCCGCTCTGAAGCGGTGGGGATCCCCGATACGGCAGGGGTGAGGTAGCCACTTTGCCCACTTGTGGGCCACTTCTGATTCTGCCCCCCGCTCTGAAGCGGTGGGGATCCCCGATACGGCAGGGGTGAGGTAGCCATTTCGCCCACTTGTGGGCCACTTCTGATTTTGCCCCCCGCTCTGAAGCGGTGGGGATCCCCGATACGGCAGGGGTGAGGTAGCCACTTGGCCCACTTGTGGGCCACTTCTGATTTTGCCCCCCGCTCTGAAGCGGTGGGGATCCCCGATACGGCATGGGGTGAGGTAGCCATTTCGCCCACTTGTGGGCCACTTCTGATTCTGCCCCCCGCTCTGAAGCGGTGGGGATCCCCGATACGGCAGGGGTGAGGTAGCCACTTTGCCCACTTGTGGGCCACTTCTGATTCTGCCCCCCGCTCTGAAGCGGTGGGGATCCCCGATACGGCAGGGGTGAGGTAGCCACTTTGCCCACTTGTGGGCCACTTCTTATTCTGCCCCCCGCTCTGAAGCGGTGGGGATCCCCGATACGGCAGGGGTGAGGTAGCCACTTTGCCCACCTGTGGGCCACTTCTGATTCTGCCCCCCGCTCTGAAGCGGTGGGGATCCCCGATACGGCAGGGGTGAGGTAGCCACTTTGCCCACTTGTGGGCCACTTCTGATTCTGCCCCCCGCTCTGAAGCGGTGGGGATCCCCGATACGGCAGGGGTGAGGTAGCCACTTTGCCCACTTGTGGGCCACTTCTGATTCTGCCCCCCGCTCTGAAGCGGTGGGGATCCCCGATACGGCAGGGGTGAGGTAGCCATTTCGCCCACTTGTGGGCCACTTCTGATTTTGCCCCCCGCTCTGAAGCGGTGGGGATCCCCGATACGGCAGGGGTGAGGTAGCCACTTGGCCCACTTGTGGGCCACTTCTGATTTTGCCCCCCGCTCTGAAGCGGTGGGGATCCCCGATACGGCATGGGGTGAGGTAGCCATTTGGCCCACTTGTGGGCCACTTCTGATTCTGCCCCCCGCTCTGAAGCGGTGGGGATCCCCGATACGGCAGGGGTGAGGTAGCCACTTTGCCCACTTGTGGGCCACTTCTGATTCTGCCCCCCGCTCTGAAGCGGTGGGGATCCCCGATACGGCAGGGGTGAGGTAGCCACTTTGCCCACTTGTGGGCCACTTCTTATTCTGCCCCCCGCTCTGAAGCGGTGGGGATCCCCGATACGGCAGGGGTGAGGTAGCCACTTTGCCCACCTGTGGGCCACTTCTGATTCTGCCCCCCGCTCTGAAGCGGTGGGGATCCCCGATACGGCAGGGGTGAGGTAGCCATTTCGCCCACTTGTGGGCCACTTCTGATTTTGCCCCCCGCTCTGAAGCGGTGGGATCCCCGATACGGCAGGGGTGAGGTAGCCACTTGGCCCACTTGTGGGCCACTTCTGATTCTGCCCCCCGCTCTGAAGCGGTGGGGATCCCCGATACGGCAGGGGTGAGGTAGCCATTTCGCCCACTTGTGGGCCACTTCTGATTCTGCCCCCCGCTCTGAAGCGGTGGGGATCCCCGATACGGCAGGGATGAGGTAGCCACTTGGCCCACTTGTGGGCCACTTCTGATTCTGCCCCCCGCTCTGAAGCGGTGGGGATCCCCGATACGGCAGGGGTGAGGTAGCCACTTTGCCCACTTGTGGGCCACTTCTGATTCTGCCCCCCGCTCTGAAGCGGTGGGGATCCCCGATACGGCAGGGGTGAGGTAGCCGTTTCACCCACTTGTGGGCCACTTCTGATTTTGCCCCCCGCTCTGAAGCGGTGGGGATCCCCGATACGGCAGGGGTGAGGTAGCCACTTGGCCCACTTGTGGGCCACTTCTGATTCTGCCCCCCGCTCTGAAGCGGTGGGGATCCCCGATACGGCAGGGGTGAGGTAGCCATTTCGCCCACTTGTGGGCCACTTCTGATTTTGCCCCCCGCTCTGAAGCGGTGGGGATCCCCGATACGGCAGGGATGAGGTAGCCACTTTGCCCACTTGTGGGCCACTTCTGATTCTGCCCCCCGCTCTGAAGCGGTGGGGATCCCCGATACGGCAGGGGTGAGGTAGCCACTTTGCCCACTTGTGGGCCACTTCTGATTCTGCCCCCCGCTCTGAAGCGGTGGGGATCCCCGATACGGCAGGGGTGAGGTAGCCACTTGGCCCACTTGTGGGCCACTTCTGATTCTGCCCCCCGCTCTGAAGCGGTGGGGATCCCCGATACGGCAGGGGTGAGGTAGCCATTTCGCCCACTTGTGGGCCACTTCTGATTTTGCCCCCCGCTCTGAAGCGGTGGGGATCCCCGATACAGCAGGGGTGAGGTAGCCACTTTGCCCACTTGTGGGCCACTTCTGATTTTGCCCCCCGCTCTGAAGCGGTGGGAATCCCCGATACGGCAGGGGTGAGGTAGCCATTTCGCCCACTTGTGGGCCACTTCTGATTTTGCCCCCCGCTCTGAAGCGGTGGGGATCCCCGATACGGCAGGGATGAGGTAGCCACTTTGCCCACTTGTGGGCCACTTCTGATTCTGCCCCCCGCTCTGAAGCGGTGGGGATCCCCGATACGGCAGGGGTGAGGTAGCCACTTTGCCCACTTGTGGGCCACTTCTGATTCTGCCCCCCGCTCTGAAGCGGTGGGGATCCCCGATACGGCAGGGGTGAGGTAGCCACTTGGCCCACTTGTGGGCCACTTCTGATTCTGCCCCCCGCTCTGAAGCGGTGGGGATCCCCGATACGGCAGGGGTGAGGTAGCCATTTCGCCCACTTGTGGGCCACTTCTGATTCTGCCCCCCGCTCTGAAGCGGTGGGGATCCCCGATACGGCAGGGGTGAGGTAGCCATTTCGCCCACTTGTGGGCCACTTCTGATTTTGCCCCCCGCTCTGAAGCGGTGGGGATCCCCGATACGGCAGGGGTGAGGTAGCCACTTGGCCCACTTGTGGGCCACTTCTGATTTTGCCCCCCGCTCTGAAGCGGTGGGGATCCCCGATACGGCATGGGGTGAGGTAGCCATTTCGCCCACTTGTGGGCCACTTCTGATTCTGCCCCCCGCTCTGAAGCGGTGGGGATCCCCGATACGGCAGGGGTGAGGTAGCCACTTTGCCCACTTGTGGGCCACTTCTGATTCTGCCCCCCGCTCTGAAGCGGTGGGGATCCCCGATACGGCAGGGGTGAGGTAGCCACTTTGCCCACTTGTGGGCCACTTCTGATTCTGCCCCCCGCTCTGAAGCGGTGGGGATCCCCGATACGGCAGGGGTGAGGTAGCCACTTTGCCCACCTGTGGGCCACTTCTGATTCTGCCCCCCGCTCTGAAGCGGTGGGGATCCCCGATACGGCAGGGGTGAGGTACCCAATTCGCCCACTTGTGGGCCACTTCTGATTTTGCCCCCCGCTCTGAAGCGGTGGGATCCCCGATACGGCAGGGGTGAGGTAGCCACTTGGCCCACTTGTGGGCCACTTCTGATTTTGCCCCTCGCTCTGAAGCGGTGGGGATCCCCGATACGGCAGGGGTGAGGTAGCCATTTCGCCCACTTGTGGGCCACTTCTGATTCTGCCCCCCGCTCTGAAGCGGTGGGGATTCCCGATACGGCAGGGATGAGGTAGCCACTTGGCCCACTTGTGGGCCACTTCTGATTCTGCCCCCCGCTCTGAAGCGGTGGGGATCCCCGATACGGCAGGGGTGAGGTAGCCACTTTGCCCACTTGTGGGCCACTTCTGATTCTGCCCCCCGCTCTGAAGCGGTGGGGATCCCCGATACGGCAGGGGTGAGATAGCCGTTTCGCCCACTTGTGGGCCACTTCTGATTTTGCCCCCCGCTCTGAAGCGGTGGGGATCCCCGATACGGCAGGGGTGAGGTAGCCACTTGGCCCACTTGTGGGCCACTTCTGATTCTGCCCCCCGCTCTGAAGCGGTGGGGATCCCCGATACGGCAGGGGTGAGGTAGCCATTTCGCCCACTTGTGGGCCACTTCTGATTTTGCCCCCCGCTCTGAAGCGGTGGGGATCCCCGATACGGCAGGGGTGAGGTAGCCACTTGGCCCACTTGTGGGCCACTTCTGATTCTGCCCCCCGCTCTGAAGCGGTGGGGATCCCCGATACGGCAGGGGTGAGGTAGCCATTTCGCCCACTTGTGGGCCACTTCTGATTTTGCCCCCCGCTCTGAAGCGGTGGGGATCCCCGATACGGCAGGGGTGAGGTAGCCACTTTGCCCACTTGTGGGCCACTTCTGATTTTGCCCCCCGCTCTGAAGCGGTGGGGATCCCCGATACGGCAGGGGTGAGGTAGCCATTTCGCCCACTTGTGGGCCACTTCTGATTTTGCCCCCCGCTCTGAAGCGGCGGGGATCCCCGATACGGCAGGGGTGAGGTAGCCACTTTGCCCACTTGTGGGCCACTTCTGATTCTGCCCCCCGCTCTGAAGCGGTGGGGATCCCCGATACGGCAGGGGTGAGGTAGCCATTTCGCCCTCTTGTGGGCCACTTCTGATTCTGCCCCCCGCTCTGAAGCGGTGGGGATCCCCGATACGGCAGGGCTGAGGTAGCCAATTTGCCCACTTGTGGGCCACTTCTGATTCTGCCCCCCCGCTCTGAAGCGGTGCGGATCCCCGATACGGCAGGGGTGAGGTAGCCACTTTGCCCACTTGTGGGCCACTTCTGATTCTGCCCCCCGCTCTGAAGCGGTGGGGATCCCCGATACGGCAGGGGTGAGGTAGCCACTTTGCCCACTTGTGGGCCACTTCTGATTCTGCCCCCCGCTCTGAAGCGGTGGGGATCCCCGATACGGCAGGGGTGAGGTAGCCACTTTGCCCACTTGTGGGCCACTTCTGATTCTGCCCCCCGCTCTGAAGCGGTGGGGATCCCCGATACGGCAGGGGTGAGGTAGCCATTTCGCCCACTTGTGGGCCACTTCTGATTCTGCCCCCCGCTCTGAAGCGGTGGGGATCCCCGATACGGCAGGGGTGAGGTAGCCACTTTGCCCACTTGTGGGCCACTTCTGATTCTGCCCCCCGCTCTGAAGCGGTGGGGATCCCCGATACGGCAGGGGTGAGGTAGCCATTTCGCCCACTTGTGGGCCACTTCTGATTTTGCCCCCCGCTCTGAAGCGGTGGGGGATCCCCGATACGGCAGGGGTGAGGTAGCCATTTCGCCCACTTGTGGGCCACTTCTGATTCTGCCCCCCGCTCTGAAGCGGTGGGGATCCCCGATACGGCAGGGGTGAGGTAGCCATTTTCCCCACTTGTGGGCCACTTCTGATTCTGCCCCCCGCTCTGAAGCGGTGGGGATCCCCGATACGGCAGGGGTGAGGTAGCCATTTCGCCCACTTGCGGGCCACTTCTGATTCTGCCCCCCGCTCTGAAGCGGTGGGGATCCCCGATACGGCAGGGGTGAGGTAGCCACTTTGCCCACTTGTGGGCCACTTCTGATTCTGCCCCCCGCTCTGAAGCGGTGGGGATCCCCGATACGGCAGGGGTGAGGTAGCCATTTCGCCCACTTGTGGGCCACTTCTGATTTTGCCCCCCGCTCTGAAGCGGTGGGGATCCCCGATACGGCAGGGGTGAGGTAGCCATTTCGCCCACTTGTGGGCCACTTCTGATTTTGCCCGCCGCTCTGAAGCGGTGGGGATCCCCGATACGGCAGGGGTGAGGTAGCCATTTCGCCCACTTGGGGGCCACTTCTGATTCTGCCCCCCGCTCTGAAGCGGTGGGGATCCCCGATACGGCAGGGGTGAGGTAGCCATTTCGCCCACTTGTGGGCCACTTCTGATTTTGCCCCCCGCTCTGAAGCGGTGGGGATCCCCGATACGGCAGGGGTGAGGTAGCCACTTCGCCCACTTGTGGGCCACTTCTGATTCTGCCCCCCGCTCTGAAGCGGTGGGGATCCCCGATACGGCAGGGGTGAGGTAGCCACTTTGCCCACTTGTGGGCCACTTCTGATTCTGCCCCCCGCTCTGAAGCGGTGGGGATCCCCGATACGGCAGGGGTGAGGTAGCCACTTTGCCCACTTGTGGGCCACTTCTGATTCTGCCCCCCGCTCTGAAGCGGTGGGGATCCCCGATACGGCAGGGGTGAGGTAGCCACTTTGCCCACTTGTGGGCCACTTCTGATTCTGCCCCCCGCTCTGAAGCGGTGGGGATCCCCGATACGGCAGGGGTGAGGTAGCCATTTCGCCCACTTGTGGGCCACTTCTGATTCTGCCCCCCGCTCTGAAGCGGTGGGGATCCCCGATACGGCAGGGGTGAGGTAGCCATTTCGCCCACTTGTGGGCCACTTCTGATTTTGCCCCCCGCTCTGAAGCGGTGGGGATCCCCGATACGGCAGGGGTGAGGTAGCCACTTTGCCCACTTGTGGGCCACTTCTGATTTTGCCCCCCGCTCTGAAGCGGTGGGGATCCCCGATACGGCAGGGGTGAGGTAGCCACTTTGCCCACTTGTGGGCCACTTCTGATTCTGCCCCCCGCTCTGAAGCGGTGGGGATCCCCGATACGGCAGGGGTGAGGTAGCCACTTTGCCCACTTGTGGGCCACTTCTGATTCTGCCCCCCGCTCTGAAGCGGTGGGGATCCCCGATACGGCAGGGGTGAGGTAGCCACTTTGCCCACTTGTGGGCCACTTCTGATTCTGCCCCCCGCTCTGAAGCGGTGGGGATCCCCGATACGGCAGGGGTGAGGTAGCCACTTTGCCCACTTGTGGGCCACTTCTGATTCTGCCCCCCGCTCTGAAGCGGTGGGGATCCCCGATACGGCAGGGGTGAGGTAGCCACTTTGCCCACTTGTGGGCCACTTCTGATTCTGCCCCCCGCTCTGAAGCGGTGGGGATCCCCGATACGGCAGGGGTGAGGTAGCCATTTCGCCCACTTGTGGGCCACTTCTGATTCTGCCCCCCGCTCTGAAGCGGTGGGGATCCCCGATACGGCAGGGGTGAGGTAGCCACTTGGCCCACTTGTGGGCCACTTCTGATTTTGCCCCCCGCTCTGAAGCGGTGGGGATCCCCGATACGGCAGGGGTGAGGTAGCCACTTCGCCCACTTGTGGGCCAGTTCTGATTCTGCCCCCCGCTCTGAAGCGGTGGGGATCCCCGATACGGCAGGGGTGAGGTAGCCACTTTGCCCACTTGTGGGCCACTTCTGATTCTGCCCCCCGCTCTGAAGCGGTGGGGATCCCCGATACGGCAGGGGTGAGGTAGCCACTTTGCCCACTTGTGGGCCACTTCTGATTCTGCCCCCCGCTCTGAAGCGGTGGGGATCCCCGATACGGCAGGGGTGAGGTAGCCACTTTGCCCACTTGTGGGCCACTTCTGATTCTGCCCCCCGCTCTGAAGCGGTGGGGATCCCCGATACGGCAGGGGTGAGGTAGCCATTTCGCCCACTTGTGGGCCACTTCTGATTCTGCCCCCCGCTGTGAAGCGGTGGGGATCCCCGATACGGCAGGGGTGAGGTAGCCATTTCGCCCACTTGTGGGCCACTTCTGATTCTGCCCCCCGCTCTGAAGCGGTGGGGATCCCCGATACGGCAGGGGTGAGGTAGCCACTTTGCCCACTTGTGGGCCACTTCTGATTCTGCCCCCTGCTCTGAAGCGGTGGGGATCCCCGATACGGCAGGGGTGAGGTAGCCACTTTGCCCACTTGTGGGCCACTTCTGATTCTGCCCCCCGCTCTGAAGCGGTGGGGATCCCCGATACGGCAGGGGTGAGGTAGCCATTTCGCCCACTTGTGGGCCACTTCTGATTCTGCCCCCCGCTCTGAAGCGGTGGGGATCCCCGATACGGCAGGGGTGAGGTAGCCATTTCGCCCACTTGTGGGCCACTTCTGATTTTGCCCCCCGCTCTGAAGCGGTGGGGATCCCCGATACGGCAGGGGTGAGGTAGCCACTTTGCCCACTTGTGGGCCACTTCTGATTCTGCCCCCCGCTTTGAAGCGGTGGGGATCCCCGATACGGCAGGGGTGAGGTAGCCACTTTGCCCACTTGTGGGCCACTTCTGATTCTGCCCCCCGCTCTGAAGCGGTGGGGATCCCCGATACGGCAGGGGTGAGGTAGCCACTTTGCCCACTTGTGGGCCACTTCTGATTCTGCCCCCCGCTCTGAAGCGGTGGGGATCCCCGATACGGCATGGGGTGAGGTAGCCATTTCGCCCACTTGTGGGCCACTTCTGATTCTGCCCCCCGCTCTGAAGCGGTGGGGATCCCCGATACGGCAGGGGTGAGGTAGCCATTTCGCCCACTTGTGGGCCACTTCTGATTCTGCCCCCCGCTCTGAAGCGGTGGGGATCCCCGATACGGCAGGGGTGAGGTAGCCACTTTGCCCACTTGTGGGCCACTTCTGATTTTGCCCCCCGCTCTGAAGCGGTGGGGATCCCCGATACGGCAGGGGTGAGGTAGCCATTTCGCCCACTTGTGGGCCACTTCTGATTCTGCCCCCCGCTCTGAAGCGGTGGGGATCCCCGATACGGCAGGGGTGAGGTAGCCATGTCGCCCACTTGTGGGCCACTTCTGATTCTGCCCCCCGCTCTGAAGCGGTGGGGATCCCCGATACGGCAGGGGTGAGGTAGCCACTTTGCCCACTTGTGGGCCACTTCTGATTCTGCCCCCCGCTCTGAAGCGGTGGGGATCCCCGATACGGCAGGGGTGAGGTAGCCACTTTGCCCACTTGTGGGCCACTTCTGATTCTGCCCCCCGCTCTGAAGCGGTGGGGATCCCCGATACGGCAGGGGTGAGGTAGCCACTTTGCCCACTTGTGGGCCACTTCTGATTCTGCCCCCCGCTCTGAAGCGGTGGGGATCCCCGATACGGCAGGGGTGAGGTAGCCATTTCGCCCACTTGTGGGCCACTTCTGATTCTGCCCCCCGCTCTGAAGCGGTGGGGATCCCCGATACGGCAGGGGTGAGGTAGCCACTTTGCCCACTTGTGGGCCACTTCTGATTCTGCCCCCCGCTCTGAAGCGGTGGGGATCCCCGATACGGCAGGGGTGAGGTAGCCATTTCGCCCACTTGTGGGCCACTTCTGATTTTGCCCCCCGCTCTGAAGCGGTGGGGATCCCCGATACGGCAGGGGTGAGGTAGCCATTTCGCCCACTTGTGGGCCACTTCTGATTTTGCCCCCCGCTCTGAAGCGGTGGGGATCCCCGATACGGCAGGGGTGAGGTAGCCATTTCGCCCACTTGTGGGCCACTTCTGATTCTGCCCCCCGCTCTGAAGCGGTGGGGATCCCCGATACGGCAGGGGTGAGGTAGCCATGTCGCCCACTTGTGGGCCACTTCTGATTCTGCCCCCCGCTCTGAAGCGGTGGGGATCCCCGATACGGCAGGGGTGAGGTAGCCACTTTGCCCACTTGTGGGCCACTTCTGATTCTGCCCCCCGCTCTGAAGCGGTGGGGATCCCCGATACGGCAGGGGTGAGGTAGCCACTTTGCCCACTTGTGGGCCACTTCTGATTCTGCCCCCCGCTCTGAAGCGGTGGGGATCCCCGATACGGCAGGGGTGAGGTAGCCACTTTGCCCACTTGTGGGCCACTTCTGATTCTGCCCCCCGCTCTGAAGCGGTGGGGATCCCCGATACGGCAGGGGTGAGGTAGCCATTTCGCCCACTTGTGGGCCACTTCTGATTCTGCCCCCCGCTCTGAAGCGGTGGGGATCCCCGATACGGCAGGGGTGAGGTAGCCACTTTGCCCACTTGTGGGCCACTTCTGATTTTGCCCCCCGCTCTGAAGCGGTGGGGATCCCCGATACGGCAGGGGTGAGGTAGCCATTTCGCCCACTTGTGGGCCACTTCTGATTCTGCCCCCCGCTCTGAAGCGGTGGGGATCCCCGATACGGCAGGGGTGAGGTAGCCATTTCGCCCACTTGTGGGCCACTTCTGATTCTGCCCCCCGCTCTGAAGCGGTGGGGATCCCCGATACGGCAGGGGTGAGGTAGCCATTTCGCCCACTTGTGGGCCACTTCTGATTCTGCCCCCCGCTCTGAAGCGGTGGGGATCCCCGATACGGCAGGGGTGAGGTAGCCACTTTGCCCACTTGTGGGCCACTTCTGATTCTGCCCCCTGCTCTGAAGCGGTGGGGATCCCCGATACGGCAGGGGTGAGGTAGCCATTTCGCCCACTTGTGGGCCACTTCTGATTCTGCCCCCCGCTCTGAAGCGGTGGGGATCCCCGATACGGCAGGGGTGAGGTAGCCACTTTGCCCACTTGTGGGCCACTTCTGATTCTGCCCCCCGCTCTGAAGCGGTGGGGATCCCCGATACGGCAGGGGTGAGGTAGCCACTTTGCCCACTTGTGGGCCACTTCTGATTCTGCCCCCCGCTCTGAAGCGGTGGGGATCCCCGATACGGCAGGGATGAGGTAGCCATTTCGCCCACTTGTGGGCCACTTCTGATTCTGCCCCCCGCTCTGAAGCGGTGGGGATCCCCGATACGGCAGGGGTGAGGTAGCCACTTTGCCCACTTGTGGGCCACTTCTGATTCTGCCCCCCGCTCTGAAGCGGTGGGGATCCCCGATACTGCAGGGGTGAGGTAGCCATTTCGCCCACTTGTGGGCCACTTCTGATTCTGCCCCCCGCTCTGAAGCGGTGGGGATCCCCGATACGGCAGGGGTGAGGTAGCCACTTCGCCCACTTGTGGGCCACTTCTGATTTTGCCCCCCGCTCTGAAGCGGTGGGGATCCCCGATACGGCAGGGGTGAGGTAGCCACTTTGCCCACTTGTGGGCCACTTCTGATTCTGCCCCCCGCTCTGAAGCGGTGGGGATCCCCGATACGGCAGGGGTGAGGTAGCCACTTTGCCCACTTGTGGGCCACTTCTGATTCTGCCCCCCGCTCTGAAGCGGTGGGGATCCCCGATACGGCAGGGGTGAGGTAGCCACTTTGCCCACTTGTGGGCCACTTCTGATTCTGCCCCCCGCTCTGAAGCGGTGGGGATCCCCGATACGGCAGGGGTGAGGTAGCCACTTTGCCCACTTGTGGGCCACTTCTGATTCTGCCCCCCGCTCTGAAGCGGTGGGGATCCCCGATACGGCAGGGGTGAGGTAGCCACTTTGCCCACTTGTGGGCCACTTCTGATTCTGCCCCCCGCTCTGAAGCGGTGGGGATCCCCGATACGGCAGGGGTGAGGTAGCCATTTCGCCCACTTGTGGGCCACTTCTGATTCTGCCCCCCGCTCTGAAGCGGTGGGGATCCCCGATACGGCAGGGGTGAGGTAGCCACTTCGCCCACTTGTGGGCCACTTCTGATTTTGCCCCCCGCTCTGAAGCGGTGGGGATCCCCGATACGGCAGGGGTGAGGTAGCCACTTTGCCCACTTGTGGGCCACTTCTGATTTTGCCCCCCGCTCTGAAGCGGTGGGGGTCCCCGATACGGCAGGGGTGAGGTAGCCATTTCGCCCACTTGTGGGCCACTTCTGATTCTGACCCCCGCTCTGAAGCGGTGGGGATCCCCGATACGGCAGGGGTGAGGTAGCCACTTTGCCCACTTGTGGGCCACTTCTGATTTTGCCCCCCGCTCTGAAGCGGTGGGGATCCCCGATACGGCAGGGGTGAGGTAGCCACTTTGCCCACTTGTGGGCCACTTCTGATTCTGCCCCCCGCTCTGAAGCGGTGGGGATCCCCGATACGGCAGGGGTGAGGTAGCCACTTTGCCCACTTGTGGGCCACTTCTGATTCTGCCCCCCGCTCTGAAGCGGTGGGGATCCCCGATACGGCAGGGGTGAGGTAGCCATTTCGCCCACTTGTGGGCCACTTCTGATTCTGCCCCCCGCTCTGAAGCGGTGGGGATCCCCGATACGGCAGGGGTGAGGTAGCCACTTTGCCCACTTGTGGGCCACTTCTGATTCTGCCCCCCGCTCTGAAGCGGTGGGGATCCCCGATACGGCAGGGGTGAGGTAGCCATTTCGCCCACTTGTGGGCCACTTCTGATTCTGCCCCCCGCTCTGAAGCGGTGGGGATCCCCGATACGGCATGGGGTGAGGTAGCCATTTCGCCCACTTGTGGGCCACTTCTGATTCTGCCCCCCGCTCTGAAGCGGTGGGGATCCCCGATACGGCAGGGGTGAGGTAGCCACTTTGCCCACTTGTGGGCCACTTCTGATTCTGCCCCCCGCTCTGAAGCGGTGGGGATCCCCGATACGGCATGGGGTGAGGTAGCCATTTCGCCCACTTGTGGGCCACTTCTGATTCTGCCCCCCGCTCTGAAGCGGTGGGGATCCCCGAAACGGCAGGGGTGAGGTAGCCATTTCGCCCACTTGTGGGCCACTTCTGATTCTGCCCCCCGCTCTGAAGCCGTGGGGATCCCCGTTACGGCAGGGGTGAGGTAGCCACTTTGCCCACTTGTGGGCCACTTCTGATTCTGCCCCCCGCTCTGAAGCGGTGGGGATCCCCGATACGGCAGGGGTGAGGTAGCCACTTTGCCCACTTGTGGGCCACTTCTGATTCTGCCCCCCGCTCTGAAGCGGTGGGGATCCCCGATACGGCAGGGGTGAGGTAGCCACTTTGCCCACTTGTGGGCCACTTCTGATTCTGCCCCCCGCTCTGAAGCGGTGGGGATCCCCGATACGGCAGGGGTGAGGTAGCCACTTTGCCCACTTGTGGGCCACTTCTGATTCTGCCCCCCGCTCTGAAGCGGTGGGGATCCCCGATACGGCATGGGGTGAGGTAGCCATTTCGCCCACTTGTGGGCCACTTCTGATTCTGCCCCCCGCTCTGAAGCGGTGGGGATCCCCGATACGGCAGGGGTGGGGTAGCCATTTCGCCCACTTGTGGGCCACTTCTGATTTTGCCCCCCGCTCTGAAGCGGTGGGGATCCCCGATACGGCAGGGGTGAGGTAGCCACTTTGCCCACTTGTGGGCCACTTCTGATTCTGCCCCCCGCTCTGAAGCGGTGGGGATCCCCGATACGGCAGGGGTGAGGTAGCCATTTCGCCCACTTGTGGGCCACTTCTGATTCTGCCCCCCGCTCTGAAGCGGTGGGGATCCCCGATACGGCAGGGGTGAGGTAGCCATTTCGCCCACTTGTGGGCCACTTCTGATTCTGCCCCCCGCTCTGAAGCGGTGGGGATCCCCGGTACGGCAGGGGTGAGGTAGCCACTTTGCCCACTTGTGGGCCACTTCTGATTCTGCCCCCCGCTCTGAAGCGGTGGGGATCCCCGATACGGCAGGGGTGAGGTAGCCATTTCGCCCACTTGTGGGCCACTTCTGATTCTGCCCCCTGCTCTGAAGCGGTGGGGATCCCCGATACGGCAGGGGTGAGGTAGCCACTTGGCCCACTTGTGGGCCACTTCTGATTTTGCCCCCCGCTCTGAAGCGGTGGGGATCCCCGATACGGCAGGGGTGAGGTAGCCACTTTGCCCACTTGTGGGCCACTTCTGATTCTGCCCCCCGCTCTGAAGCGGTGGGGATCCCCGATACGGCAGGGGTGAGGTAGCCACTTTGCCCACTTGTGGGCCACTTCTGATTCTGCCCCCCGCTCTGAAGCGGTGGGGATCCCCGATACGGCAGGGGTGAGGTAGCCATTTCGCCCACTTGTGGGCCACTTCTGATTCTGCCCCCCGCTCTGAAGCGGTGGGGATCCCCGATACGGCAGGGGTGAGGTAGCCACTTGGCCCACTTGTGGGCCACTTCTGATTTTGCCCCCCGCTCTGAAGCGGTGGGGATCCCCGATACGGCAGGGGTGAGGTAGCCACTTTGCCCACTTGTGGGCCACTTCTGATTCTGCCCCCCGCTCTGAAGCGGTGGGGATCCCCGATACGGCAGGGGTGAGGTAGCCACTTTGCCCACTTGTGGGCCACTTCTAATTCTGCCCCCCGCTCTGAAGCGGTGGGGATCCCCGATACGGCAGGGGTGAGGTAGCCACTTTGCCCACTTGTGGGCCACTTCTGATTCTGCCCCCCGCTCTGAAGCGGTGGGGATCCACGATACGGCAGGGGTGAGGTAGCCATTTCGCCCACTTGTGGGCCACTTCTGATTTTGCCCCCCGCTCTGAAGCGGTGGGGATCCCCGATACGGCAAGGGTGACGTAGCCACTTTGCCCACTTGTGGGCCACTTCTGATTCTGCCCCCCGCTTCGAAGCGGTGGGGATCCCCGATACGGCATGGGTGAGGTAGCCACTTTGCCCACTTGTGGGCCACTTCTGATTTTGCCCCTCGCTCTGAAGCGGTGGGGATCCCCGATACGGCAGGGGTGAGGTAGCCATTTCGCCCACTTGTGGGCCACTTCTGATTCTGCCCCCCGCTCTGAAGCGGTGGGGATCCCCGATACGGCAGGGGTGAGCTGGCCATTTCGCCCACTTGTGGGCCACTTCTGATTTTGCCCCCCGCTCTGAAGCGGTGGGGATCCCCGATACGGCAGGGGTGAGGTAGCCACTTTGCCCACTTGTGGGCCACTTCTGATTCTGCCCCCCGCTCTGAAGCGGTGGGGATTCCCGATACGGCAGGGGTGAGGTAGCCATTTCGCCCACTTGTGGGCCACTTCTGATTCTGCCCCCCGCTCTGAAGCGGTGGGGATCCCCGATACGGCAGGGGTGAGGTAGCCATTTCGCCCACTTGTGGGCCACTTCTGATTCTGCCCCCCGCTCTGAAGCGGTGGGGATCCCCGATACGGCAGGGGTGAGGTAGCCACTTTGCCCACTTGTGGGCCACTTCTGATTCTGCCCCCCGCTCTGAAGCGGTGGGGATCCCCGATACGGCAGGGGTGAGGTAGCCATTTCGCCCACTTGTGGGCCACTTCTGATTTTGCCCCCCGCTCTGAAGCGGTGGGGATCCCCGATACGGCAGGGGTGAGGTAGCCATTTCGCCCACTTGTGGGCCACTTCTGATTCTGCCCCCCGCTCTGAAGCGGTGGGGATCCCCGATACGGCAGGGGTGAGGTAGCCACTTTGCCCACTTGTGGGCCACTTCTGATTCTGCCCCCCGCTCTGAAGCGGTGGGTATCCCCGATACGGCAGGGGTGAGGTAGCCATTTCGCCCACTTGTGGGCCACTTCTGATTCTGCCCCCCGCTCTGAAGCGGTGGGGATCCCCGATACGGCAGGGGTGAGGTAGCCACTTTGCCCACTTGTGGGCCACTTCTGATTCTGCCCCCCGCTCTGAAGCGGTGGGGATCCCCGATACGGCAGGGGTGAGGTAGCCACTTTGCCCACTTGTGGGCCACTTCTAATTCTGCCCCCCGCTCTGAAGCGGTGGGGATCCCCGATACGGCAGGGGTGAGGTAGCCACTTTGCCCACTTGTGGGCCACTTCTGATTCTGCCCCCCGCTCTGAAGCGGTGGGGATCCCCGATACGGCAGGGGTGAGGTAGCCATTTCGCCCACTTGTGGGCCACTTCTGATTCTGCCCCCCGCTCTGAAGCGGTGGGGATCCCCGATACGGCAGGGGTGAGGTAGCCACTTTGCCCACTTGTGGGCCACTTCTGATTTTGCCCCCCGCTCTGAAGCGGTGGGGATCCCCGATACGGCAGGGGTGAGGTAGCCACTTTGCCCACTTGTGGGCCACTTCTGATTCTGCCCCCCGCTCTGAAGCGGTGGGGATCCCCGATACGGCAGGGGTGAGGTAGCCATTTCGCCCACTTGTGGGCCACTTCTGATTCTGCCCCCCGCTCTGAAGCGGTGGGGATCCCCGATACGGCAGGGGTGAGGTAGCCATTTCGCCCACTTGTGGGCCACTTCTGATTTTGCCCCCCGCTCTGAAGCGGTGGGGATCCCCGATACGGCAGGGGTGAGGTAGCCACTTTGCCCACTTGTGGGCCACTTCTGATTCTGCCCCCCGCTCTGAAGCGGTGGGGATCCCCGATACGGCATGGGGTGAGGTAGCCATTTCGCCCACTTGTGGGCCACTTCTGATTCTGCCCCCCGCTCTGAAGCGGTGGGGATCCCCGATACGGCAGGGGTGAGGTAGCCATTTCGCCCACTTGTGGGCCACTTCTGATTCTGCCCCCCGCTCTGAAGCGGTGGGGATCCCCGATACGGCAGGGGTGAGGTAGCCACTTTGCCCACTTGTGGGCCACTTCTGATTTTGCCCCCCGCTCTGAAGCGGTGGGGATCCCCGATACGGCAGGGGTGAGGTAGCCACTTTGCCCACTTGTGGGCCACTTCTGATTCTGCCCCCCGCTCTGAAGCGGTGGGGATTCCCGATACGGCAGGGGTGAGGTAGCCATTTCGCCCACTTGTGGGCCACTTCTGATTCTGCCCCCCGCTCTGAAGCGGTGGGGATCCCCGATACGGCAGGGGTGAGGTAGCCATTTCGCCCACTTGTGGGCCACTTCTGATTCTGCCCCCCGCTCTGAAGCGGTGGGGATCCCCGATACGGCAGGGGTGAGGTAGCCACTTTGCCCACTTGTGGGCCACTTCTGATTCTGCCCCCCGCTCTGAAGCGGTGGGGATCCCCGATACGGCAGGGGTGAGGTAGCCATTTCGCCCACTTGTGGGCCACTTCTGATTTTGCCCCCCGCTCTGAAGCGGTGGGGATCCCCGATACGGCAGGGGTGAGGTAGCCATTTCGCCCACTTGTGGGCCACTTCTGATTCTGCCCCCCGCTCTGAAGCGGTGGGGATCCCTGATACGGCAGGGGTGAGGTAGCCACTTTGCCCACTTGTGGGCCACTTCTGATTCTGCCCCCCGCTCTGAAGCGGTGGGTATCCCCGATACGGCAGGGGTGAGGTAGCCATTTCGCCCACTTGTGGGCCACTTCTGATTCTGCCCCCCGCTCTGAAGCGGTGGGGATCCCCGATACGGCAGGGGTGAGGTAGCCACTTTGCCCACTTGTGGGCCACTTCTGATTCTGCCCCCCGCTCTGAAGCGGTGGGGATCCCCGATACGGCAGGGGTGAGGTAGCCACTTTGCCCACTTGTGGGCCAATTCTAATTCTGCCCCCCGCTCTGAAGCGGTGGGGATCCCCGATACGGCAGGGGTGAGGTAGCCACTTTGCCCACTTGTGGGCCACTTCTGATTCTGCCCCCCGCTCTGAAGCGGTGGGGATCCCCGATACGGCAGGGGTGAGGTAGCCATTTCGCCCACTTGTGGGCCACTTCTGATTCTGCCCCCCGCTCTGAAGCGGTGGGGATCCCCGATACGGCAGGGGTGAGGTAGCCACTTTGCCCACTTGTGGGCCACTTCTGATTTTGCCCCCCGCTCTGAAGCGGTGGGGATCCCCGATACGGCAGGGGTGAGGTAGCCACTTTGCCCACTTGTGGGCCACTTCTGATTCTGCCCCCCGCTCTGAAGCGGTGGGGATCCCCGATACGGCAGGGGTGAGGTAGCCATTTCGCCCACTTGTGGGCCACTTCTGATTCTGCCCCCCGCTCTGAAGCGGTGGGGATCCCCGATACGGCAGGGGTGAGGTAGCCATTTCGCCCACTTGTGGGCCACTTCTGATTTTGCCCCCCGCTCTGAAGCGGTGGGGATCCCCGATACGGCAGGGGTGAGGTAGCCACTTTGCCCACTTGTGGGCCACTTCTGATTCTGCCCCCCGCTCTGAAGCGGTGGGGATCCCCGATACGGCATGGGGTGAGGTAGCCATTTCGCCCACTTGTGGGCCACTTCTGATTCTGCCCCCCGCTCTGAAGCGGTGGGGATCCCCGATACGGCAGGGGTGAGGTAGCCATTTCGCCCACTTGTGGGCCACTTCTTATTCTGCCCCCCGCTCTGAAGCGGTGGGGATCCCCGATACGGCAGGGGTGAGGTAGCCACTTTGCCCACTTGTGGGCCACTTCTGATTTTGCCCCCCGCTCTGAAGCGGTGGGGATCCCCGATACGGCAGGGGTGAGGTAGCCACTTTGCCCACTTGTGGGCCACTTCTGATTCTGCCCCCCGCTCTGAAGCGGTGGGGATCCCCGATACGGCATGGGTGAGGTAGCCACTTTGCCCACTTGTGGGCCACTTCTGATTCTGCCCCCCGCTCTGAAGCGGTGGGGATCCCCGATACGGCAGGGGTGAGGTAGCCACTTTGCCCACTTGTGGGCCACTTCTGATTCTGCCCCCCGCTCTGAAGCGGTGGGGATCCCCGATACGGCGGGGGTGAGGTAGCCACTTTGCCCACTTGTGGGCCACTTCTGATTCTGCCCCCCGCTCTGAAGCGGTGGGGATCCCCGATACGGCAGGGGTGAGGTAGCCACTTGGCCCACTTGTGGGCCACTTCTGATTGTGCCCCCCGCTCTGAAGCGGTGGGGATCCCCGATACGGCAGGGGTGAGGTAGCCATTTCGCCCACTTGTGGGCCACTTCTGATTTTGCCCCCCGCTCTGAAGCGGTGGGGATCCCCGATACGGCAGGGGTGAGGTAGCCACTTTGCCCACTTGTGGGCCACTTCTGATTCTGCCCCCCGCTCTGAAGCGGTGGGGATCCCCGATACGGCAGGGGTGAGGTAGCCATTTCGCCCACTTGTGGGCCACTTCTGATTCTGCCCCCCGCTCTGAAGCGGTGGGGATCCCCGATACGGCAGGGGTGAGGTAGCCACTTTGCCCACTTGTGGGCCACTTCTGATTCTGCCCCCCGCTCTGAAGCGGTGGGGATCCCCGATACGGCAGGGGTGAGGTAGCCATTTCGCCCACTTGTGGGCCACTTCTGATTCTGCCCCCCGCTCTGAAGCGGTGGGGATCCCCGATACGGCAGGGGTGAGGTAGCCACTTTGCCCACTTGTGGGCCACTTCTGATTCTGCCCCCCGCTCTGAAGCGGTGGGGATCCCCGATACGGCAGGGGTGAGGTAACCATTTCGCCCACTTGTGGGCCACTTCTGATTCTGCCCCCCGCTCTGAAGCGGTGGGGATCCCCGATACGGCAGGGGTGAGGTAGCCACTTTGCCCACTTGTGGGCCACTTCTGATTCTGCCCCCCGCTCTGAAGCGGTGGGGATCCCCGATACGGCAGGGGTGAGGTAACCATTTCGCCCACTTGTGGGCCACTTCTGATTCTGCCCCCCGCTCTGAAGCGGTGGGGATCCCCGATACGGCAGGGGTGGGGTAGCCACTTTGCCCACTTGTGGGCCACTTCTGATTCTGCCCCCCGCTCTGAAGCGGTGGGGATCCCCGATACGGCGGGGGTGAGGTAGCCACTTTGCCCACTTGTGGGCCACTTCTGATTCTGCCCCCCGCTCTGAAGCGGTGGGTATCCCCGATACGGCAGGGGTGAGGTAGCCATTTCGCCCACTTGTGGGCCACTTCTGATTCTGCCCCCCGCTCTGAAGCGGTGGGGATCCCCGATACGGCGGGGGTGAGGTAGCCACTTTGCCCACTTGTGGGCCACTTCTGATTTTGCCCCCCGCTCTGAAGCGGTGGGGATCCCCGATACGGCAGGGGTGAGGTAGCCACTTTGCCCACTTGTGGGCCACTTCTGATTCTGCCCCCCGCTCTGAAGCGGTGGGGATCCCCGATACGGCAGGGGTGAGGTAGCCACTTTGCCCACTTGTGGGCCACTTCTGATTCTGCCCCCCGCTCTGAAGCGGTGGGGATCCCCGATACGGCAGGGGTGAGGTAGCCACTTTGCCCACTTGTGGGCCACTTCTGATTCTGCCCCCCGCTCTGAAGCGGTGGGGATCCCCGATACGGCAGGGGTGAGGTAGCCATTTCGCCCACTTGTGGGCCACTTCTGATTCTGCCCCCCGCTCTGAAGCGGTGGGGATCCCCGATACGGCAGGGGTGAGGTAGCCATTTCGCCCACTTGTGGGCCACTTCTGATTCTGCCCCCCGCTCTGAAGCGGTGGGGATCCCCGATACGGCAGGGGTGAGGTAGCCACTTTGCCCACTTGTGGGCCACTTCTGATTGTGCCCCCCGCTCTGAAGCGGTGGGGATCCCCGATACGGCAGGGGTGAGGTAGCCATTTCGCCCACTTGTGGGCCACTTCTGATTCTGCCCCCCGCTCTGAAGCGGTGGGGATCCCCGATACGGCAGGCGTGAGGTAACCACTTTGCCCACTTGTGGGCCACTTCTGATTCTGCCCCCCGCTCTGAAGCGGTGGGGATCCCCGATACGGCAGGGGTGAGGTAGCCATTTCGCCCACTTGTGGGCCACTTCTGATTCTGCCCCCCGCTCTGAAGCGGTGGGGATCCCCGATACGGCAGGGGTGAGGTAGCCACTTTGCCCACTTGTGGGCCACTTCTGATTCTGCCCCCCGCTCTGAAGCGGTGGGGATCCCCGATACGGCAGGGGTGAGGTAACCATTCCGCCCACTTGTGGGCCACTTCTGATTCTGCCCCCCGCTCTGAAGCGGTGGGGATCCCCGATACGGCAGGGGTGAGGTAGCCACTTTGCCCACTTGTGGGCCACTTCTGATTCTGCCCCCCGCTCTGAAGCGGTGGGGATCCCCGATACGGCAGGGGTGAGGTAACCATTTCGCCCACTTGTGGGCCACTTCTGATTCTGCCCCCCGCTCTGAAGCGGTGGGGATCCCCGATACGGCAGGGGTGAGGTAGCCATTTCGCCCACTTGTGGGCCACTTCTGATTCTGCCCCCCGCTCTGAAGCGGTGGGGATCCCCGATACGGCAGGGGTGAGGTAGCCATTTGGCCCACTTGTGGGCCACTTCTGATTTTGCCCCCCGCTCTGATCGTACCCACCGTGCTTAGCTGGTTTTCGAACATTTTTTTTTCCGTTAAGGACACCCCTACTAAAGAACATAGAATCATTCGTTCCTCTTTGCTGACTCCCCAGACCTGAAGCGTGAGTTGCCCCGCGGGAACGCCTCGTGGCACTCAATGCGCTTGTACCGTCCACCATTCACTTGTGGTCAATGCAATAGGGCCGTGTATTTGTGGTGCATCTACTGCGACGGGTGCATTCACTGCTTGGTTGGACTGGAGTGCCTAGCGAGACGGTTCAAGCATAGGGATGAGGTAAAATGGGTGCTACAAAAGTGGGAGAAGGAGGTGGATGCCGAGACCATTTTGCACCCCACTCCCTCTGTGAACCGTGTTCCACCCAATTCCATCCCGTCCGAAATTGCTGTAGGGACCCACCCAACTCCCTCTGTGAATGTGGGTGTAGCTGCTTGTGACAATGTAGCTAGTACCCCATTGGACCCTATCCCGCCTAGTTCCATTCCGTCCGAAATTGTTGTCGCCACACCTTGTACCGATAGCCCTCCAACATCTCATACTGGGTGTCGCCCTGCAGAACAAATCCTTGCTAATGTGTGCAAGGCACTCAGTGATAGCCATGGCTCGTTTCGCCCATCCTTGGCAGAGGTCGAGGCATTGCTTGGTGACGATTGGGGGCCGCCACTACATGCCACGGTTCCAGGTCCATCGGCTCAACAATATGAGTTCGAGGCACGCCATTTTAGGGACCTCACCTCCGAGAGCTATGTCACAGACTGTGCTCAAATTGTGGTGTATTACTGGTGGGCAGCCCAGACCGCTCTCAGTGCAGATTGGGACACAATGGGTGTGGCATGGGCAGTCCGTGATTCGTTGTGGAATGCGTCGTGTGCCAATCCACAACGCCGACAGGCGTTGGTTGAATCATGGGCGCGTAGCACTTTGGAACGCGCGTCCATTGATATGTCTTTTGCACCACCGTTGATTGTGGCGCAGATATATAATTCGCGTAATTTCCATTGGGTGCTCCGCTTGTTGCTGATTGCCCCTACCCGTGAATACCTTTGCCTTAAGTTTGACCCCCTCCTTGACAAGCCACACATTGTTGGGGCAAACAAGGAGGAGTTGGCTGTTGTGGATGAGCTTGCGGAGCGAGAAGGCATCCAACCACAACCGCGGAGGAAGTGGGCAACGTTTTTGGATGCTTTCGGTTCCCTTGCATTTGCAATTGCACCCCTGTATTCCACCTTCATCAGGCAGGATGATTTTGTCAGTTGCCATCCGGCATGTCTGTTGATGTTGCATTGTGCCTTGTCTAGACGTGTTGTCAAAGGCGATTTGCAAGTGCCACAGGATAGATTGTGGTTATTGCGTGAGATGGCACAAGCTACTTTGTACTACAGTGGTTCCAAGTTGGCTCCCACACCCCGGACCCGGTCAATGCATTGGGAGGTGTCTCGGTTGTACCCCACGCCCAAATCTGCAGACCCCCCTGACACATGCTTTTTTTGCGATGGCACACCCGCCATAGCGTGTCAGGAATGTAAGGTTCTTCATTGTACCTTCCATACCACTGTCTTGTGTCAGTCCGAGATTTGTGTAGGATTGCGCCAATTCCAGGCGGCCCCCGTTGCTGCTGCTGCTGCTGCTGTTGTTGCTTTTGCTGCAGTTACTGCTGCCAATGCCACGCATGCCACTCCTGGCAATGCCAATGCCACTGATGACACCCGTCCCGGTGTGTGGATCTGTCGGAAGTGGTATGCGTTGCCTCCTCAATACCCCCAAAATGATGATGGTCAATTGGAAAATAACCAAGCATTTTGCAGACAGCTGCATCTGGAAAAGAAAGAAGATCTCTTTGAGAGATGCAAGCTGAATCCTACCCCGAGAGGCAAGCCTCACAAGAGAGATACTAAGGCCGACTTGATCTTCAAGCGTGTCTTTTGTAACTACTTGTAAGTAATTGGCCCCACCCTCCCTCCCTCCTCTGTGCATGCATGCATACGATACTCAACCCTCTTTGGTGAAGTGGTTGTGTGATCCCTCCCTCCTCTGTGCATGCATGCAGACGGTACTCAACCCTCCTTGGTGAAGCGGTTGTGTGATATATATATATATATATATATATATATATATATGATGATTTGGCCCGGGTGGGGCGCCACTAACACAAGTGGCCGGGAATCGACTCGGGGGCCTTGTGCCCTTAAACAAAAGTACCACCTACCATCAAAGTGTGCAGTTTTTTGTGCATTTTTTTTCAAAAAAAATTGTCTTTCTACTGAGTAAAAAAAAAAATTTTTAAAAAAAATTTTCACTCAGTTTTACCTCAAATCTACTCAATTTTACCACATTTTACTCAGTTTTACCTCGTCTGGTACTCAGTTTTACCAAATACCCTGAAGTGCATCCCCCCCCCCCCCTCCGTGAAAAAGAGGTGGCATCAGGTCAGCATCATGCTGGTTATTTGAAAAACCTGCCATCATGGCTGTGAAAAAGAGTGCCTCTGTTCATTACTGCTTGTGGCGTCAACATGTGCTCAGTGATGTATTAGAATGGCCGTACACCGTAGGAGGAGAGGGGGTACCCCCCCTAGAGCCCCCCCCCCCCCTCCTACCCTTCCAATGTTGAGGCTGACAGCCGAAATTTTGCTTCGGCGCCTTCGGTGCCAACAGGATTTAAGCTTCAAAAAATTTCGGCCCGCCTTCGGCGGGGACCATAGGGGAACCCTGGAAGGAGTTCCCAGCCAAACCCCCCGTCAGACCCCCCCCTCCCCACCTTCTATCTAATACATCCCTGCCTGTGCCCCCGGTGCACAAAGCCTGATGATCACGGATGGAATCAAACTCCACCGCGTCCCCATCGCGTCAGCATGCATTCCAAATCAGCGTTGTGGGGCTGTAGCTGTAGGCGGCTACCGGTCATGGGCGTACGCAGCACACGCCCAACAACACATTGGCACATCCATTGCATGGACACATGCAACATGCCACATACAAGGCAAGCTCATTCCCAAGAATTTGAAGTTGTCCGAGCCCAAACCAGCCCCTAAGCCTCAGCCAAAGGCATCTTCAAGTGGTGAGCATGTGCAATTGTTCCGCATGGTGTATGGTCGCAAGAAGGGTTTCCAAGCCGAACATTTGTAGGCTTCGCATTCTTCATTGCTTGTGCCAACATGGGTGTGAACCTGAAATTTTCATGTTCCCAAGGTTGTCTTGTGTTTGCATACACTTGGAAATGTGGGCAGAGGTCAAGGTGCACCCATACCATGCGCGTGCGCACGTTTGTGTCGGTAGCTGTATGTGTTTCGCGCAAGCTACGCCCTTGTCCAAGCTACAATGGGCGTAGGGACCGTAATAATTCCGTACATTGGCGTAGCTTATACAAGGGGGGGGGGGGGGGTACACCAACGGCTCAAAACGCCACGGCAGAGCCGGAGGCGGCATCGGCAACGGAAACTTCTTGGCAGCCTTCCGGCGCCTATGGGAGAGGCAGCAAGGCAAAACAATGAACTGAGGGAATGCCATGCACGCAGTGTGCACGCAGTGCGCACGCAGTGCGAAGTTTTGGATGTCGGCAAATACTCGAACCCTAGTTTTGGCCCCTTTTCACAAGTTTTTGGTTCCGTACCAGGGTTTTTTGGCTTCCCAAGCATTTAGGATGTGGCATATTTGAATTGTCAACCATTTCCCCCTAGAAGAGGCCCATCGACAAAGTGTACATAGTCAACACGGCCCGGATCTCGACGTCGTCATTGCCGACACTGCAGCGAGCCTCGTATCCGTAGAGGCGGTTCAATTCGCCCTGCAGAGTACTCTTCCCGACATATAGTACGTGCACCAAAACCTTGGTCGACTTGAAGGTGATTCTCGAACCAAGATGCTCAAGATCATCGATCGGTATGGCCACGTCCACAACTGCAGAGAAGTCAACGTGGTCATCGTCGCTCGAAGGCTCTCGATCGCCGATACTCGATGGTGGCGAGTCGACACCAAGACCGGACAGTTCTTCTTCCACGCTGCTGTTGGTTATAACTACCACCAGAAGTATCGATGGACACCTAGCCAACCCTATGGTATTGACACCTTTCAGTCTTCCCTCTAGTAAACAGGTGACAGGTATTCTTGGGTGAGTATCCTAGCCTCTGTGTGCGCAATATGCACGCAGTGCGCACGCAGTGCAAACACTTAGCCTGAGAGTCGTGGCTATGACCATATGCCTGTGTCACGGGGGCATGTGTGAGCCCAGTATCCGTTGCTCATGGCCCTGTGCAACCATGGGCTTGTCCAACCACAGGGACCCCGTCGGACCGCATTTTTCTGAACCTATGTTTTGGCGGACAAGAGAAACAAGAATTCAATGGCGCAAAGGAACTCCGCAATTAAGGAACAAAATATTGAGCATCACAACTGACACGATGTTACATTCAAGAGACGTTGATGAAAATGTGCTTGGTGTGTGTGTTGTGTGCGCCATCCAGGCACATGTTGCCGGGGCGTGGAATGATGGGTTTGTTCAACCACGGAGACCCCGTTGGCCTGACGCTTTGCCCGTGATTGTGCAAAGGGTGGAGGGGTGCATTCGTGGTTCGGTGGGTGGGTGCTTGGCTAACCCCTCCCCCCCCCCTCCCAAGTGTAGTGCCTTCTGTGGTGGACCCAAAGTGGACTGGTGCATCCTAGATTCCACCCCGTCACTAAGAAAACACCTGGCGTTAAGCTGTTGCGTGCCCTGTTTGATGTATAAATGGGCTGCACATTAGAGGTTTATGGGAGCACAAATGATAATGAAACTACGGTTGCATCCGGGCTGCACCCCATTATGCCCCCATCCTCAAGCACCCCCTCACACTCTCCCCTCGTTTTGTTTCTATGCAGGTGTAACATGGTTCTTCAATTGCCTTTGGAAGTGTGGGATGTCATTGCTGACCTTGTTCACGCGGATGTATTGAGCCAGGTTTGTCAAAAGCTAAGGGAACTGCTTGGGACTCATCGTTATGTGAAGTTGAGGTGCAATGGAGAGAATTTGCAGCGAGTACTGGGACTCATTGGGAATCTACGCTCTCTGCAGCTCGATTATGGTGGAAATTCTGTGGGAGAGAGTGGGGCACAGGCGCTTGCAGCGCTGAAGGATGCCCCCTCACTACATACCCTGTCCCTCAATCTTGGTGCAAACTTCGTGGGAGACAGTGGGGCACAGGCGCTTGCAGCGCTGAAGGATGCCACTTCACTGCACAGCCTGTCCCTCGATCTTTATGGAAATTCCGTGGGAGACAGTGGGGCACAGGCGCTTGCAGCGCTGAAGGATGCCCCCTCACTGCATACCCTGTCCCTCAATCTTCGTGGAAATTCCGTGGGAGACAGTGGGGCACAGGCGCTTGCAGCGCTGAAGGATGCCCCCTCACTGCATACCCTGTCCCTCAATCTTCGTGTAAATTCTGTGGGACATAGTGGGGCACAGACGCTTGCAGCGCTGAAGGATGCCGCCTCACTGCATACCCTGTCCCTCAATCTTCGTTGCAATTCCGTGGGAGACAGTGGGGCACAGGCGCTTGCAGCGCTGAAGGATGCCCCCTCACTGCATACCCTGTCCCTCGATCTTGAGCGGAATTCCGTCGGACACAGTGGGGCACAGGCGCTTGCAGCGCTGAAGGATGCCGCCTCACTGCATACCCTGTCCCTCAATCTTGGTGCAAACTTCGTGGGAGACAGTGGGGCACAGGCGCTTGCAGCGCTGAAGGATGCCGCCTCACTGCACACCCTGTCCCTCGATCTTTATGGAAATTCTGTGGGAGACAGTGGGGCACAGGCACTTGCAGCGCTGAAGGATGCCGCCTCACTGCATACCCTGTCCCTCGATCTTTATGGAAATTCCGTGGGAGAGAGTGGGGCACAGGCGCTTGCAGCGCTGAAGGATGCCCCCTCACTGCATACCCTGTCCCTCAATCTTCGTGGAAATGCCGTGGGAGTTAGTGGGGCACAGGCGCTTGCAGCGCTGAAGGATGCCCCCTCACTGCATACCCTGTCCCTCAATCTTCGTGGAAATTCCGTGGGAGACAGTGCGGCACAGGCGCTTGCAGCGCTGAAGGATGCCCCCTCACTGCATACCCTGTCCCTCGATCTTCGTGGAAATTCCGTCGGGCACAGTGGGGCACAGGCGCTTGCAGCGCTGAAGGATGCCCCCTCACTGCATACCCTGTCCCTCGATCTTTATGGAAATTTTGTGGGAGACAGTGGGGCACAGGCGCTTGCAGCGCTGAAGGATGCCCCCTCACTGCATACCCTGTCCCTCAATCTTGGGCGGAATTCCGTGGAGGACAGTGGGGCACGGGCGCTTGCAGCGCTGAAGGATGCCCCCTCACTGCATACCCTGTCCCTCGATCTTTTTGATAATTTCGTGGGAGACAGTGGGGCACAGGCGCTTGCAGCGCTGAAGGATGCCGCCTCACTGCATACCCTATCCCTCGATCTTGCTGCAAATTTAATGGGGGACAGACTGCACAGGCGCTTGCAGCGCTGAAGGATGCCCCCTCACTGCATACCCTGTCCCTCAATCTTTGTAGAAATTCCATGGGAGGCAGTGGGGCACAGGCGCTTGCAGCGCTGAAGGAAGCAGCTTCACTGCATACCCTGTCCCTCAATCTTTGTGTAAATTCTGTGGGAGATAGTGCATACCCTGTCCCTTGGTCTTGGGCTGAATTCCGTGGGAGAGAGTGGGGCACAGGCGTATGCAGCGCTGAAAGATGCCGCCTCGCTGCATACCCTGTCCCTCGATCTTTTTGGAAATTCCGTGGGAGACAGTGGGGCACAGGCGCTTGCAGCGCTGAAGGATGCCGCCTCACTGCATACCCTGTCCCTCGATCTTTGTGTAAATTCTGTGGGAGATAGTGGGGCACAGGCGCTTGTAGCGCTGAAGGATGCCCCCTCACTGCATACCCTGTCCCTCAATTTTTGTAGAAATTCCATGGGAGGCAGTGGGGCACAGGCGCTTGCAGCGCTGAAGGAAGCAGCTTCACTGCATACCCTGTCCCTCAACCTTTGTGTAAATTCTGTGGGAGATAGTGCGGCACAGGCGCTTGCAGCGCTGAAGGATGCCCCCTCACTGCATACCCTGTCCCTCAATCTTTGTAGAAATTCCATGGGAGGCAGTGGGGCACAGGCGCTTGCAGCGCTGAAGGATGCCCCCTCACTGCATACCCTGTCCCTCGATCTTTATGGAAATTTCGTGGGAGACAGTGGGGCACAGGCGCTTGCAGCGCTGAAGGATGCCCCCTCACTGCATACCCTGTCCCTCAATCTTGGGCGGAATTCCGTGGGGGACAGTGGGGCACAGGCGCTTGCAGCGCTGAAGGATGCCCCCTCACTGCATACCCTGTCCCTCGATCTTTTTGGAAATTTCGTGGGAGACAGTGGGGCACAGGCGCTTGCAGCGCTGAAGGATGCCCCCTCACTGCATACCCTGTCCCTCGATCTTGCTGCAAATTTAATGGGGGACAGACTGCACAGGCGCTTGCAGCGCTGAAGGATGCCCCCTCACTGCATACCCTGTCCCTCAATCTTTGTAGAAATTCCATGGGAGGCAGTGGGGCACAGGCGCTTGCAGCGCTGAAGGAAGCAGCTTCACTGCATACCCTGTCCCTCAATCTTTGTGTAAATTCTGTGGCAGATAGTGCATACCCTGTCCCTTGGTCTTGGGCTGAATTCCGTGGGAGAGAGTTGGGCACAGGCGCTTGCAGCGCTGAAAGATGCCGCCTCGCTGCATACCCTGTCCCTCGATCTTTTTGGAAATTCCGTGGGAGACAGTGGGGCACAGGCGCTTGCAGCGCTGAAGGATGCCGCCTCACTGCATACCCTGTCCCTCGATCTTTGTGTAAATTCTGTGGGAGATAGTGGGGCACAGGCGCTTGCAGCGCTGAAGGATGCCCCCTCACTGCATACCCTGTCCCTCAATCTTTGTAGAAATTCCATGGGAGGCAGTGGGGCACAGGCGCTTGCAGCGATGAAGGAAGCAGCTTCACTCTATACCCTGTCCCTCAACCTTTGTGTAAATTCTGTGGGAGATAGTGGGGCACAGGCGCTTGCAGCGCTGAAGGATGCCCCCTCACTGCATACCCTGTCCCTCAATCTTTGTAGAAATTCCATGGGAGGCAGTGGGGCACAGGCGCTTGCAGCGCTGAAGGAAGCAGCTTCACTGCATACCCTCGTCCTTACTCTTGAACACTGACCAGGAGAGACTGGGGCACAGGCGTTTGCAGCACTCGTGGACACCCCTCCTCACTGCATACCCTGGACCTCAATCACCCAAGTTGGGACCGAATGAATGTCAAGCAAACACCTGTGTGGCAATCGGAGTCAAGTAACCCTGAAAAGTCATTTGGCGCAAATCACTACCACCTATCTCCTGCATCTGAGTCAAGAAACCGAGGAGGTTGTGTGATATTTTCGTGTTGTGATCCCCTCATCTACTGAAGAGCATTTGACCCTCAAGACATCGCAAAGTCGATGATGAAGCGATGACGAGTCCGGTGAAGATGGTCAGTAGTATAATCAAGCTGGCGTGCGGGGCTGTGGCAGGGTTGGAATGACCCTTGCGCAATATATGTCCATACTGCTGCCACATTGGGCGCATGCTCATGCTACTTCACACTCATATTCTGCCTCATGGGGCAACATCCGAAGCCGGAATCATGACTCAGAGTTAAGGGTTGTTCAAGACACCACGGAAATTGTGGATGTCGGAGAAGTTCGTATGGTTCCGGAAACTTGTGGAGGATGCGGAAGTGCCGAATATGTTGGAAAATGTTGAAATTGCACGTTAAGAATGATTGATCAAATGGTGGAAATTGTGGAGGTTGCACAATTTGTGGATTTGCGGGGCTGCACTGAGTGCAGTTTGCATGTTGTGCGTGCAGTGCAACTATTAGGCCTGCAGGGTAACACCAAGCCCCTATATTTTGGAGCGGGTAAGGGTAGAGGATAGAAGTTCGCGCTCTTCTATTTAGATGTTGGTAAGTATATTCTGTCTTGACCCCTTCTTGCCCAACCCCTTCTTTTCTTCTCTCACACCATGCCGACATTGTGTCCTTCACTTCTTTAAGATGCTCAAGTCGTTTTTCCATCTTGGTCAACTCCTTGTGGACACCTAGCCGGCCACATAACTGGTGGTTGGAGCAACACTGGGGTAGGCAAAAGTGCAAGTCCAAGAAGAATGGATGTAAGAAGTCACAGTGGAGAGGGGTAGTAGAGAGCGTACAACCCCCCTGTGGGTGCCTTGCCTTGCCTCACCTCACCTCGCCTTGCCTCTCCTTGCCTCACCTCACCTCGCCTCGTCTTCCCTCTCCCCACCTTGCCTTGACTCGCCTCACCTTGCGTCCCGTCACCTTGCCTCACCTCGCTTCACCTTGCCTCCTCTTGCCTCACTTCACTTCACTCCACGTCACCTAGCCTCCCCTTGCCTCACATCGCCTCACCTCACCGGATCTCACGTTACCGCGTCTCACCTTGTCTCGCCTCACCTCACCTCAAGTCACCCTGCCTCGCTCATTTCGTCTCGCCTCGCCTTGCCTCGCATTGCTTTGCCGTGCCTCGCCCCACCTCACCTCGCCTTGCCTCACCTCACGCCGCCTCACCTCGCCTCGCCTCGCCTCCCCTCCCTTCCCCTCACCTCGCTCAGACCTTGGCGCACTTCCCCGAGTTGTGCACCCCGGCCAGCCACCCGCCTGGGCCTGGTAGCGTGTGGTGTGCCCACGGCCTGACCGCGCCCTCTCAGCCTTCTTGACGCAAAGTATGAACATTGTGCATCTCAAAACCAAGGTATCAGACAACACGCATCCCACGCAAGCACGGCCAAAGGCAGGGAAAACGTCCTGCGCTTAGCGAGCGCCTTTGTAGCATAGTTTGCCCCTTAGTCTTCAGAATAGCACACCACATCTTTCCGCATGTGCCATGCACAGTGCACCGCGTAAGCAACACCCTTGTCCAAGCAACACTGGCCGTTGGTGCCGACAATTTCTGGTCATTTGCTGTTGTTGGACCCGAGAAGGGGTGCTGGGGGCACCCAACGAATTTTGATTTCGCCAGCAGCCCATGTCGTGTTCGCATCAGCGTCCAGGGGCAGGGACAGAGTGCAAAGAACCACCGCCGGACAGACAGTACGGTCCCGATCAGTACAAACCAGGACAGACGGCAGGCGGACCGTCCGTCACGCAAAGCTTCACTGAGCGGTGATGTGCAGGCCCCGTGTGTACGGCTTCGGGGTGGGCCCGACACGCGCGGGGACCACCGCCGTGAGGGCAGGGACAGCCTCGTGGTCATTCAAGCGGAAAACGAGTCGAAAGCCCCCAACTCGAAGGGCGTGAGAGTAGTTGGGCGTGCGCGGGTTTCCTCCAGTCGCTCGGGTGTCGGTGGGTCCCCACGGTTGCCCATGGCAATATCTTTCGGTAGCATGGCCTACGGGCGTGGCAGTCTCCCACTGCATCACCTGGTTTCAGACTCAGCTACCCCTCACTGTGTGTCAGATCCGCCACCACAGCCACTGTGGGATCATCGTAGCACTGGACAGCTCTGAGCCTCCGAGATGTTATCTCGGGTACTGTAAAGTGAGCAGGCTACGCCAGCTCATCTTGGTCTGGACAAAAAAATATATCTTTCGGTAGCATGGCCAATCATACGCAGTGCCATGGCAGCCCATTGACAAGGAAGGCACTCGGAACAGGGCCATGGGGTGCGCAAAATTTTTGCAGCCGCCGCGACACGTGTGCCCTCAGCGTTGGTGGTTGGGTGTGCAGTGCCGTGGCGGGCGTCATCGATCAATCGCCGTGGCCGTTTTAGTTTCTGTTGCATAATGAGCGCCACCCTCCCCGCCACTGGGGCTCCCCCATCCCCCAGCCAGGCCTCGTATGCTCCGTTGGAGGCATCCGGGGCGCGTGGCAGGGCGTGGGTTGTGTCGGCCATGGTTGTGGGGATCTTCGCGGGCGCCATCGTCCTTGTCTTTGCCTTCGGAACATCTCGGGATTGGGTTGTGGCCACCAAAAAGGGGGCCAAACGGTTGGAGCGGCTGTACCGAGGTGTGTGGGGTACGGACGGGGCTGGGGACCGCTCGGTGATGTATTAGAACGGCCGTACACCGTACGAGGAGGGGGGGTGCTCCCCCCCTAGACCCCCCTCCCCCTCCCTCCTCCCCTTCCAATGTTTGAGGCTGACAGCCAAAATTTTGCTTCGGCGCCTTCGGTGCCAAGAGGATTTAAGCTTACAAAATTTTTGGCCCGCCTTCAGCGGGGACTATAGGGGGACCCTGGGAGGAGGGGGGGGTCTCAGCCAACCCCCCATCCCACCCCTTCTAATTCCTTTTGTACCATGCAAACCTCCAGAGGTTGACAAAGTAAGGCTCATATGTACATAGGCGACAGCAATTGAGTGTAGCATAGCAATTCAGTGGCCTTGGCCACATGTTGTGGAACTGCCGAACATCGCTGCAGATGCATACCAGGACGTGCATGTGTGGAGCACTTTGTGACCTGCGTATGGCCCACCCCTTCTAATACATCTCCGGGACCGCCTGTCGAGACCCAATGCACTGGCGGCTGGGTTTAGCGGATGGACGGTCCGGGTACGTTTGTCCAGTGGCAGTCCGCGTTGGGTATTGAAGACAGAGCGCACGAGGGGTATCGCGGGTTTATATGATCCTCTTCCGTTTTCTGCCTTCAAATCTGACCGAGGCCCAGCTCATGCAAAGGAAGGGGGGGGGGCAAGATGTGCTGGAGAAGATGGGCCACCATGCACTTGCAGTTGGAGACCTCCATGTGCACTGACGCGCGCGCGACTCACGCGGATTTCCACAGATTCTTGCGGATTTGTGTTGTCTCCACTGAACGTCTTCCATTCTCCTCCAGTTAAGCTTTCCTCGGGTCTCATGGACACACAATATGTAGTTGCCGGTGATTTGGGGACGGGTGCAGAGGCGTCTCCAATGCAAAGGTTTCCAGGGGCTTTTCGAAATCTTAATTTGTCAACCGCATCCGTGATCTGCGGCCCATCATTTGATGCCTGTCTGCCTCTGCCCCTGCCTCGCATTCTCAACAGAGCGGGACATGTCTTCCGTGCGCACGTGGTCCCTGGGCAATATGGCCGAAAGCGCATCGCGCTGGAGAATTGTGAACGACGTGGTGATGGGAGGCAAATCATCCTCCGCCATATCGGCCGCGCCCGGGGGCGTGGTTTTCTCAGGTTTGGTTGTGGAACTCGCATGCTCTTCACGCTGTGCTTTCGTGCAGAGGGACTACAACGTGGGGAAGGTTTTGCTTGCGATACGTGGCGCAAGCTCGAGGGGGGAGGGTTGCCCAACATCACGACAACAGCGCTACAAATGCTGTAAGTGCTGAGCATGGGGCTTTTGGTGACCCCCTCAGATTTGCCAAACAACCGCCACATGTGTCCTCTCGCAACTGTTGTAATACCGCCAACCGGTTCCGTCGTTCACCCGTTGAGGCATGGGGCGGTCGCACATGGACATTGTTCGTTGTTGGAGTTGTGGTCAGGATGCCGAGAGGCGTTGCCAACAAATACCATCCGATGCACGGACATCTCGTCGCCCGGAGCCCCGTCCTCCCCTGCGGTCTCAACATCTACCGTGGCGCTGCGTCGCGTGCACCTCCTTAAAGGCTTAAAGGAGCAGCTTGTGCAGGGTCCGCGAAGGGTGTTGAGGCGATGTCGTAGTGAGTTGCGGAAGAAGACCGCAAGGGATGCCATCATTTTCACGGGCCCCTGGGCGCCATAACGCTGAGAGTCAGCGAAAGCGCACACACCCGCAGAATCTCACCATCGAAGAGCCGAAAGGGGCGACTGCAGAGCTGTCGCCCGTGCAACAGATGGACGATTCAAGAGTGCAACAATTCGCCGGGGCCGTGCTGCCCCTACCCGGACCCGCGACAAGAAGGGACGTTATGGTGGTCATGTTCAGGGAGAGTGGGCGTGCTGCTGTCAACGGCACGCTCCCTCACCTTCCGATGCATGACAATGGGGGACCGTTCGTGTGCCGGGCGCTCGCGGGCCATATTTGTTCGGCCCGAAAGGCCCCCGACCAACACCAGTCGTCCTGTTTTCTTAGGCAGGGCAGGGGTTGTGCAGCCATTTCGGTGTCCCGGATACGGCGCAGCCAGGGCTTCTTTAGAATAATCAAAAACCAAAGGGGGGGGGGCTCCCCCAAAACCCCCTCCCCCCCTCCCCAGACCAAAGTGACCATAGTGGGAAAAAACGAAATTTACAAGAGGGAAAATCTGGTCAGGCCATTTTTGGTACACCAAGTTTTGGGTCCAAAACCCCCTGCCCCCCTCCCCCCCCCTGCTCAAAAGAAGCCCTGGGCGCAGGTTATGCAGTGTAATGTTGTGCTGCCAGAGGCACACCACCGCCATTTGTGGTGCATGAAACGAAGATGATGGTGCAGAACGGTAACAATACGGTCCGAACAGACGTGTGTGCCCGACCACCCCAGAAGCCGCCAAGGGACAGCAACGGACAGAGGGGCTCTAAAGGGGGACCCCTGGCCCGGGGTTTCATGCAACGCTGTGTACGTTGTGTGCGCACGGTGCGGCCACTCCCTCCTTGTCTACGGCCGCAAAGGCACGCAGTGGGCGTAAGCTCCGGGACGATCGCTATGGAGTCCAGGGGCTGCCCTGAGGGGGTTAGGGCCAGCACGTTTTAGGCCCCTGTCGGGGCAGTCTCCCCTGCAACTTGGGGAAGGGAGGTAGATCTCACCGTTGCAGGCGTTGCGGCACTTGGACGCAATCATGGGCGGGCGGGCGGGCGGGCTGATTCCTGCCGCGACGCTACTACACATTCATGTACACACTTGGGCCCCGAGATATGGGCTAGGCCACGACCCCTCGAAAGACGTGCTGCCCCTCGGGCCGCTCCCATAAAGACCAGGTATTGCCCGGCGTTACCGAGGCCAATGTATTGCGGAGGATCGCGGGAGGCGAGTAGTGGCCCGGTGCGACCTTCCGGCGTCAGTCGCATGGCGTCTCAGGAATCCCCCATCCCCATTTGGCAGACTTCTTCGCTGCGGGCTCATACCGACCCTCCTTTCAATGATCGTCCCCCCACCGCGCCGTGTGGCGCAGGGACAGGACTACGATTTCTGGTCCCGACTGCAACAATTTGAATGTTTTTGGGGTGCTGTGAACAGGCCATGCAACGAACAATGGTCGGCTGTAAGGTCACGCTACAGGCACTTGCGGCACTTGGGTCTCTCGGCAGTCACGTCCAGGAGCCGAATGCGGCCGAAACGATCGCGCCCGGCGCTCGCCGCGCAAATCGCTCCTCCATTGACCTGTGCACGTGATCCGCGCCACATCCCGCGCTTCCCCGGGCCGTTCGCTGTCCAGGGAACATCAACATCAACGGTGGCGGCTTTGCCTCGTGCCGGCTGCCCATCCCCAAGTCCGTCGATCTGCGGCAGGGCACCGGGATTGCGGTCACGGCACAGAAGCTGGAAGGGGCCAGTGTTCGGTACAAACTGCAGCTGAAGTCAAGCGGGTTTGACGTGCCGTCGTGGCAGAGGTATGTGGGTTTGGTCATGTCATGCTCAGTGAATGGAATCCCGTAGGCCGTCGCTCGCTCCCTCGTTCTCACGCTCCCTCCATCCCCGAGCTCTTGCTGGTCTGCAGCAGACGCGACCCAGCAAAACGTACGGTAACGCCGATGCCCCACCACCCGCTGGAAAATTGCTGGGCCACCCTTTTTTTCTGAATTTCGTTTTAGAATGGGGCATACTCTTGCTGCCAGCGACTGCTTTGAAATTGACGGTTGGTTGCATAATTTGCCAAACGGGGTCGCCTGTGGTTGTCCGAATGTGGCTGCAGTTTACAGCAGTAATCACATGGGTCAGACTGGAGGCCAGCGGTTTTGGCGTTCCCAACACCGCACGCTGTCGGTAGATGGCCAATCGGTCGGCAAATGCATTCGTTCCTGCAGGTCCAAACAACAAATATTTCAGTTTGTGCGCAGCACCTCTCAGCAACATCCAATCCATGTAACGTGTTGAGTACGTCGTTGTACGTTGTCAGGTGGCCTCTCACGTTAGTGCCGTAAGGTATCAGCTAAGCTTGACTTCTGAAACTGATGCGGCGGGGGGGGGGGGGGGGGCGGGATAATTGGGGCAGGGAGAAGTTCACAGGAAAATTTTGTCGTTTATGAAGGTGGCGAAATTTTCTCCGGGGGAAATCTTGAGGCATTGGCAGTGCAGTGTGTGCGTGAGGCAGTCTGAGCGTTGGGATTTGCAAGGGTGGCGAAATTTCCCCCTCCGGAATTTTCCCGACGAAATAATCCCCGCACGAACCCCCCCCCCCCGTAGCCACCACAAGCCATCGTGGCCACTGTGCGGAAAGATGATGCAAAGTATTGTAACTTGAAACGATTGGCCAAAAGATGTGCGAAACCATTGTTGAACCGCTCGTTGAATAGGGGCGCATTTGTTCTGTTGCGCGTCTTTGATGCGCCCCGCAAGGGAAGCTGGGAATCCCAAATGGTTTCGTTGCCAAAGCAGGAGGTGCACAGCCCCTCCACCTCCGGGAAAAGGTCGAGATCGGGGTTTGGATCGCGGAGAAAGGGTCCCAGTGGGTTTGATGGTTGTGCCATGGACCACTTTTTCAGATGCCCGCCAAACGTGACCAGCCTTCGTTGAGTAATATCCGCGACTGTTGCGTGGGCGAGGCGTTCACGAATGATGCGGCGGTCACGAAAGTCAGTGGGCAGTTGGACAGCGTCCTCATTTGTGCCATTGCACGATGTTGTCGGCGTTTTTTTTCCAGAGCCAGCGCCAAGCATGTGCAGCCGCAGCATGCCGCAGCATCCAATTTTTTGAGTTCATGTGTCTGTCTGCCTGTTCCTGCTCTGTTTGCACGGGAGACATTCTGCCTGCCCCATGTCTCCCCAGTTTGTTTTTATTTGTCTTGTCATGAGTCAGTCATCTCCACCAACAACATCCAGTCAACAGTCAACACCAAGCACACCCATTCGGCCCAACAGTGTTGTGCATGTTGTCTCTTGTTTGTTAGTTCAATTTCCCACAGATGCGTAGGTACCCACATGTGCAGGTAGCAGCGTGCCGCAGCATGCCGCGGCACAAGAAATTTTTCCAAGGGACCGCACATGCTTGGCCAGCGCTCAGCGCATTACGTTGTGAACTGAGGACCTGCAAGACCCGGAGATGCAGACACGCACCAAGAGCACGGGCGTTGAGAAAAGCAAGAGCACGGGCGTTGAGATGCGCAGAGTCGTTTCGTGGTTCACACTGTCAATCGTGGCTGGGCTGTGGTGTGGTCTGTGTCAGGGGAGGTCAAGGCCGGGGTTGGGTCCGGATCTGTCCTCTGATTGTGTGCAGCGACTTCTTTGTGAGAGAGGACGGGACCGCCAGCACCATCTACGTTCCCTTCAGCAAGCTCCTGCCCTCTTGGCGTGGCCGTATCATGGGCGAGCAGGGCGTCCCACAGGACAAACTTGGAGAGATGAGGTGTGCGCAAGCAAAGGGATGAGGGTGTCAGTTTGCTCTGCCGCTCCGGAGAAGCGCGCTGGTGGTGAGTGTGCTGTGGTCTCGATTCGAGGCCAAGGTGTTGGAGGAAAGCGCTGGATCCATCGGTGAGCCTCTGGGCAGGTGAATGGGCAAATGCACCCACGGACATGGACAGATGGCCAGACGAGCACAGTGCAGGTGGATGGAGCGCGAAGGAACGCTGTGAGCAACGCGCTGTTGGACGGTCCAACGCCAAGTGGACTTGGTAGCAGAAGGCCGTTGCTGTGGCAAAGGCCTTTCACCGCCACTCAACCGCGAAATGCGCGCACCGAAGGCCCTGGGGTGGGCCATTGTGACCCGTTCTGCTCTGTTTTGTCGCGGCTGTGCGTCCGAAGGGGGCGGGCGGGGGCACGACCGAGGGCCGTGCTGCACGCGGACGCAACCCGGGGCAATGTCCGGTTGGACGGAGGGAAAGGGCGTCAGATATCCGGGGACAAGTGGATAATGTAGACCCAGGCCATTGCTTAGGGGCAATGGCCTGGTTTGGCAGGGCGGGGATAAGGACAGAAAGCAGCAACCCGACGCAACATGCGAAGGGAAGAACGGGTGACCGTCCAGGGCCCCGTAAAAGAGCAACGACCAGACGGAATGTCACACAGGGGGGGGTCTCGGCATTTCCGTTGATATCTCCGCATACACGAACTCTGTGGTACTGTACGGCAGATCCAGGGGCCCCTGCCTGGCGAGGGCTGACGGTTGCGTACCGCTGCAGGGCCGCTGCACACTTGTTGGTGCCCAACCCACGGGTTGTCTTCGTGTTGCCTTCTTCGTAACAGAACGGTACGTACGGTCTTCTGGGCCACTGACGAGCCATGTCTTCCGGCCCTTTTGTGCGCACGCGCACTAGCCCCGGCTTCCCCGGGGGGGGCTCGGACGCCGAAAAACAGTTTGTGTACGTAATATCGGCCTCCAATTTCGGGCCTCTTTTGATACATTTCATTTTTCTCCGGAGGAGAATTTTTCTGATGTGGGTCGGTCGGTCGGTCCGTCGGCCGGGGGGAGGGGGCCCCAAACGAGCCCCCGGGTCCGTGAGCAATGGCCTGGTAGACGCTGCCGTGGGGCAGACACGCCCGCACCGCGTCTGCGCCGCCGCAACACTCGGTCCCGTGTTGAGCGGGAGTCTGCGCTGGGGCCGGCAAAGGGACTGGGTGCGAGAGACCGAGGGTGGTCGCAAGCGCCGGGACTGCCCGGCTCCACCGTGTCCATTTGTTGCAGTGAGATCGGGTTAATGCTGAGCTTTTTGACGGATCGTGGCGAGCGCAACCAGCCGGGCTTTGAGCCCGGCGCATTCGGCATCCTGGTCACGGACCTCTCCGTGTACGCGGAGGGAGAGTTGTAGATGGGCCCGCTGGTCTGCGGGCAGCGGGTAGCCTTCCCGGAGAGCGCCGCCGCCGGGTTGCCCCTGCCGAAGTGGCCGGCGGCCTGCCGTGCACCGGCACAGTGCACATCACCGTTGCGCACGCCTCCGCCATTTGAATTGCCATGAGTCTTCAGAGGCAATGGCCCACGAGACCCACTCGCAAGCCGTGTCAGGTCAAACCCCCCCACGCCATTCCCCCGAGAGCCCGGTTTGGAGGCAAGCCGTACGACGAGCAGAGGGATGGAGGGGATGGTCTGGATTTTGGGGTCGGTGATAAATAACGGCGTGAAACCAATGCGCCCTGCCATAGGCGGGGCCGGCCGGCCGTCATAGGGGGAGCGTTAGCGCGCTGGGCGCGCGCCGGGCATCTTTTTTTTTTACTATTCCCCACCCGTGCCTGTTTTTGCCCCCACCTCACCAAACAATTTGGAGTACCTTCCCGCCGTGTCTAAGAATTTGGCCCATCCTTTGCACCCAGTTTCTGACGGCAGGGGTGGTGGTTAGAAGTGGTGGGAGTGACATTTTGTGTTGTTGAATTCTCATATTTCGGCTGATGCAAGGTGCCTTGCAGGGAAGGTTTGCGGTCTAGTGCGGTCTGCTTGGGGGACTTCCCAAGGTGAGGATAAACTTGGGGCTAGAGATAAGATACTTCAAATAAAGGTAGCGCGCCGGGCATGCGCTGGGCAAACATTCCCCCATATATATACGATTGCGGTGCAGAGGGGCGCGGCGAGGTCGTGGGCGGGGGCCTGGCCCGCGAAGCCTGCCGGTGTTTCTGTGTGCTACCGTGCGGCAGCAGCGGGGGGGTGGCGAAGGCCGGCAGGGCGGCATTGCCCGCGGGCACGTGCCGGCCGATGGACGGACATTTGTGGTCCCGGGCAGTAGTGCCTGCGCCGCGGCTGCGGTGTCTGCGGCAATGGGGTCACATTGGGTCCGGGCCACATCCAGTCGGCGATGGCAACTCCTGTTGCAGGACACGCACAGCACTGGTCATCCGGGGAGTGCAGCTCCTTCGTCCTCGGGGAAGAATGGGAGAAGCAAGCACATCCACCAGCTTGTGCTGCACAGATGTGTCGGCAAGCCTGATGCTGATTTTTGTGGATCCCCCGCCCCTGTGGGCCCCGGATGCACGCCCCCCACAGCCCCCCGCCCCCCTACCCCGTTGGGATGCAGGTGCGGCCTGCAGACCCAAGAGGAGGTGGTTGAGCCGTGGGGGTACTGCACGGATGAGCGCTGTGCAGACGGGGGGGCGGGGGGTTTTGGGCCGGCACGGAGCGGGAAAATGGCAGGTCTGTGCCGCAACCCTTGATTTGCTGCGGGTCGAGATGAAGGCGATTGGGCCTCGCAAACCGGCGAAAAAGGTCTCATTAGCAAGTGGTCTTGCGAGTGTGTGCCGGACATCATCCATCAGCGGTCTATTCTGCGCGTGTTGGGCGTTTTGCTGCCTCTCTGCATTGGCTATTGGGTGTTCGTGGGTGTGGGACGGTACCAGTGCGGATCGGCGGGTTTCGTGGTGTTGCGGAAAACGATCTGTGTCCCGCTGTCGGTCGCCAGAAGCCCAGATGCACCGAACCGGTTTCCGATTGCCCTCTGTCATCGGTCCTTTAGGAGGCCTTTTTGTTCCGTGGACGAGGGCCATCCCCCAATGTTGTCACGTGTGGAATGGCCAAAGGTTTTGCGTGGCACGAATTTCCGAGTCCACACGCGGCGGCGGTTGGTGGCCGTACCAGTGATTGACACTCTTGCTATTCCTGCGAGACCCCCTTCCTGCACCCCATCGACCAAGTGGCAGCGCAACACATTTGATGGCGAGGCTTTGGGAGATAGCAGTCATTTGGGCCTCAGATTTGGCGACCGGCCCTGTTCTAGCCTCATCCTCATTTTTCGATTCACGTCACTGAATCAAGTGGCAGCGTGCGCTACTGTGGCATATTTGGTAACCCTGTCGAACCTCTTCAACCCACAGGAAGTCCGAACCCCCTCCCACCCGCAACCCTCTTCTGCCGTGCTTTGCCAGCGCTTTTCCATCCATCCTCTCCGTTCTGTCGGGCTGTGCAGCATGCGCATCTCCAACCGGATCCATTCGCATTGGCAGCTGCTCCAGAGGCAATTTCAATGTGGCAGCTGCAACAACTCACTGGTACACATAGGCGGAACAGAAGAGGGGTATCACCTCCGACCCCTCTCTAATCGGTTTTCTGCCCATTTAGTTTTTCTTTTTGACCCGCACCTCGTCTCACATAACTTTTTCGCTGTTCCGTTTTTTAACATGCCTGCGAAGCCGCCAGAGCTGGTCTGCACTCGATTCTATCCACCGCCCGTCGTCCTATGACTGTGTGCTCCGTTTTGGGGCTTGTCTGCTTGTGTGTCGTGTTCTTGGGCACATCAAGTTGCATTTCAATGGCATGACTGGACAGCGAGCGGGAATTACATTGATTGCAGCGGAAAATCCACTTATCTTCTTTGCTCTTTGTTTGTTGCATTTGGTGGATATCATAGGGACATGCATTTGCGGCTACGGCTCGACTTCACAACTGCAGAAAGGTCCTCTGTTTTGGCCAATCGTCTGCTTTCCGGACCCTTTGGACTGGAAGGAGTGCGCAGGCTTGTGTTGGGAGGCGCGCCGTGCGCTGTGACCACGCTGTGCGAAAAAACGGCTGTTTTCCACCACCGGTAGCCACGGGTCCCAGGGTCCTGAATTCTGCACCCCCGATGCTGTTTTGAATGGATCATGCATTCTTCTGTAAGGGGGGGGGGGGTTTGCAGGGGTGTTCCCGGGATAAACAGCGTAACAATTGGCGCTGTGCGTGGGGTGTGCGAAAACGCCCCCCGAGAATGATGTCAGCCACGTCATGGACCCAGCCAGCAGCACTGTCCCACGGTGTTCTGTTGGCACCTCCGCCGCTATCAGGGGGTGAGCCACAAGGTGCAACTATGCCTTGTCCGGCACATCCGGGTTTTCCGCCGGCAGCTTTACCCACGACCACGTCTCGACTTGGTGCGTGCCTGCAGCATGTGTTGGGCCGCTCGTTTTACAGGAGTTTTACAAAATACAAAGAAGGGTTGTCAGGAGGTGACTGTGGTCACTAAATATAGTTCGCTAAGATTCCCCATCTTTGAAGGAGAGCTGCCTTCCCACCAAGGATGGAGCCAAAAGTGCACAGCTGTGCATCAGATTCCGTCAAAAACAAAAAAGGACGGACAGATAAAGAAGAGAGGCAGGGGGGGGGGGGGGCTCCTAAGGACCCATTCGTCCAATACTTCGCTCACTACCACTCACCCTTTGGAGACACCCACAAATCAACGCTGCAGCAATGCACTGCACTTTGCATCGGAAAGGAAGCCATGTGAACCACATCATATGTTACATTTCTCTAAGGCAGTCAAAATGTGATGTGCACGTCTATGCCCCTGTCAGGGCAGAGGAATGTTGAAGCCTTTTCTGACTATCATATCACCCGTAACACTCAAAAATGGTTCAATAGCAGGTACTAATAAATCTAAATGATTTTGAAATGCTTTTAGAGCGGGTAAAATTCATTCTTGCTACACTGACATTGTGGGTACTTGGACTTGTGAGGTGTGTGTGTGTAGACTTATGCAGAATTCATTCGACACTTGGACTGAGCTAGATGAAAGCCACTTTGGTATGACTGCAACGTGAAACAGGTCGCAAGGAAAGGCCATAAGAAACTGGAGAAATAACGACCACTTAGAGCCCCCCCCCTTGGGGGGGAACCATCACTGGCTAGTTCCCAAAAAAACGCATCAGTGTCATACTGTACAGGACCGCGCTACTGTGAGACCACCAATCTCCATCCATGGAGATTTTACCCCTTACATCCCGGAGGAAAAGTGGATCCCCAAAAAGCTGGTGGCACCAACGGTTGCCAAACCTGCACCCAAACCTGCACCCAAATGTGGAAAACAGCTTGCAGCGACGCCACCCCTTTCGCTGGTGGGCAGCATGTGCAGCAATTCAAGATTTTGTGGGACCATAAGAGGAAGTTCTGCACTGTCCCTGTTCAGCAGTAGGGGCGGGCGGATAACTGATGAATGCATGCAGTGCATTGTGAATTTTGCTTATTTGCATCATGTGCATGACACCATCAGCATCTATGCATTTCAGCGTGTATCCCAGAGCCTTGGGCAATTTGCAGCAAGCAACTGACCGGCCATGAATTCTGCATAGTATGCACCGGTAAGTGGCCAGTCTGCAGTGGTGCCTGCCCCATGGAGAGGTGGGGGCTTAGCAACAGTCCCCCCCTTGGGCTTGGGAGAACCATCGTACGCCTGGGGGGAAGAGGGAAGCGAGGCGAAAAAATTGGCAGGCAACAGTAGCTTAAGGATGATTGATGCAGCTCGTGCAGCCTGAAACAGGCCGCTAATCATTCAATTAATTTGGGAGGTTAGGGATCTCTATCGCCATGATAACAGCTAATTGTGAAGTGGTAATCCAAAAATCGTCCCAAAGCTCTCAAAGATCTGACCATTTCATTGTATTCCCCATCTCAGATTACAGTGCTGGGGGCGAAAAACATGTGAGAACAAAGGTGAATGTGGCGATCATTTTCTCTTTTCAAGGTTGCACCTTCGCAGGGCCGCAATTTGCGGCGCAAACCACATCTCTGCCCCCCCCCCCCCCACACCCACCCCACCCCAAAGCCCACCAGGGAGACATGGACAGATGCGACATTACGGCCCATGGACCCGGTTTTGCGGCGCCACTTCGGCCTCTCTATGTCTCATCTCACCTCCTCTGATGTAGCACACAGTGTCGCGCATGGGGAGCACACTGGGGAGAGAAGAGAGAGAGAGAGAGAGAGAGGGAGAGAGACAGAGACAGAGACAGAGAGAGAGAGAGAGTGTGTGTGTGTGTGTGTGTGTGTGCGAGAGAGAGCGAGGGGGGGAGAGAGAGAGACAGAGAGAGAGGGGGGGGGGGGAGGGAGAGGGAGAGGGAGAGGGAGAGAGAGAGAGAGAGAGAGAGAGAGAGAGAGGGACAGACAGACAGAGAGAGAGAGAGAGAGAGAGAGAGAGAGAGAGAGAGAGCGAGAGAGAGAGTGAGAGACACAGAGAGCAAAACACTTGGCAAATCCCTAGCAATTGGACATTGTCATATTCCCACGCATTACTGTCGCCCTGCTAATTCGACCGCATAAACCTACAGGATTCTTACAGGCCTGACATGTACACAGGATCCGCACTTCGGCTCGCAGGACAAACAAGTGACGCCCACAACACACATTTCCTCACCGCGAGAGAAACGCGAATGGACTGTCTCTAGAACGCCGTTTGTCCACCGTGAGTGATGTCTTGCGTGCACAGAAGCGCTTGTCGACCACACACACAAACATATCTTAGCTACCGTCCACTGAAATCGTCTTGTGGCATTGGTTCTCTGTTCCCGTTCGTAGGGGTCCCTATTGCAGCATGTCCCAAACGAGGGGTGACAGATCATGCACAGCCGTTGCGGTTGCCACTTCGGCTCTTGCACTGACCGTGCTTTTTGGGCTGTCCTCCACTGCACACGACGGTGCCTCTCTGTTCAGCGCGGTACATCTCCCCACCCTCGCGGGCCTTACGTGACGGCAGCCGTTTTTTGTCGCCCGTGTCACGAAACAGCGTTGCAAAGGGGGGGAAATCGTACCGTTCGTTGATTGTACTTCAGTGACTTTCTCGGATCTGCTTTCGTTTGGTTGCTTCCGGATGCATGTCCCTCGTCTTCCTCTTGCCAGGGGTCCTTGACCACAGTCCGACCGTCCGCCTCAGTCGCTGTTGCCCCTGCCTTCACGAACACGGGGTTTGCCCTGCCTGAAGTGTCAGCGGTCGGGGCAACCCCAAGCAGCGAGATCTCTGAGGGGGAGGAAAACAGTGCACGGTACCCGGTCGCCGCTGTTTCCGAGGCTGCCGCGCAAGTATGCGATCGTACTCGCCGGCTTCGGACGTGTCGTTCTCACGAGCCTGTGAACCCGCCCGCAGAGTCGCCGGTTGCTTACGTCCCCAGGGAGAGGCCAAGTGGCTCGCGAATTCCCAACTTTGATCGCTCTGCAGGCCCCAACATTCGGCCCCTTGGCCGCTGCCTGTGCCTTTGTGACGGCCGCCATGGCGGCCATCGGCGTCTACCGAAGGGTCCAAGCCGCTGACCGGAACGTGCTCCAGCCCCTGTCGATGCAGGAGGGGCCAGGGCGTAGCACATGGGCCATGGCGTCGGCGTCGGGTGTGTGATGCGCCCCTTCCATGTCCCATGTCCGGGAGAGGGCAGGTTCAGAGTAACGTCATGCACTAAGTGCCTGAGCTGGGCCGACCACGTGCGGGTGCCTGACGGATCCCTTCAACACCTCCCGACAAGCAGTTGAATTGTACCTTCGGGCGTGGCAGTTCCCACGGTGTTTCCTGGTATCGGATACAGCTTATCCGTACTGCATGTGATGTCCGCTACCACACCGTCTTGTGGGACAATCGTGGCACTGGACAGCTCTGACCCTTGATTCCGAGGGATTTCTCGAGTGCCTTCTGATGAGCAAGCTCCGGCAGCTTATCATGACTTGACCCAAAACAAAGAAAAGCAGATGGTTTGTACCCACACAACGCGCAGTACTAAACAAACGTTGCGGATAGTGGAGACTCTGGAAGAACAGAGGGGGGGGGGGGGCTGGCCCGCGCCCCCCCCATAACCCCCAGAGTGAGACACTTCAGGGCAACGTCACCAAGTCCATGGCAGACAACAACCCTCTGCACCTCAACGTAGACCTTTTTCATCGCTGCTGCTGATTCTGTGCATAGCACACCGCTGTAATTTACTGCCTTCCAGTGTGTTTTGTGCTTCGGTGACACACTGGGATGCCTTCGGGCGTGGCAGTTCCCACTGCATTTCCTGGTACCAGCAACAGCAGCTCTTTACACGTGTGATGTCCGCTACCGCACCGTCTTGTGGGACATTCGTAGCACTTGGCAGCTCTGACCCTTGATTCCGAGAGATTTCTTGAGTGCCTTCTGATGAGCAAGCTCCGGCAGCTTATGATGGCTTGACCCAAAACAAAACGAAAGACGGGGGGGGGGCTGGCACCCTGCCCAGGCCTGATCGGGGGAGGCATCTGGGGAGGAAGCAACACGGCATGTTGCACCGGAGCGCGTGGGTGTCATGCGGCCCCAGCAAAACAGAAAACGATGGTCACGCTGGCATTCCCAGGGAACAGCTGCAGTGTGACTCCATCGTTGATCACCGATGGCAGGAAGGCGGCAAGCGAAGGATCGAAAAAGCGGCTGAAAGACAGTTTTCTGGTCAGCGGGGGGCTTTCCGAAAAGGGGGGCGAAGGTAAAAGTGCTTTTTTTGCCGGTGGTATGTCACACAGGGCCACAGGGGGGGGGGGGGGCAGGGCAGAAAACATGTTTAGGAAAACACATCACATTTCAACGCTGGCCTTCTAAATCAGGGGCCACCTGCGTTGGGATGATGTGCCTGACTGGGTAGCTGAATGCCATTTCCATGAAACGCCTCTCAGAGGCCCTCTGCTGATGTCTGCGTTGCGCAGGAGGCAAGCCACTGGAAGGCAAGGTCGCGGTCGTCACAGGGGCCACACGAGGCATTGGCGCTGCCATTGCCAAAGCCCTTGGTGGTGCTGGTGCTACTGTCATTGGCACTGCCACATCTGACAGCGGGGCTGAGGCCATCAGTGCAGCTCTGGCAGCAGAGGGCATTGCGGGGGAAGGAATGACACTGAATGTGACTGATGCAGACGCCATTGCTGCTGCCGTGAAGGACATTGGGGCCAAGTTCGGGGTACCAACTATTGTGGTGAACAATGCAGGTGTGGAAGAGACAGGGGCAGCAGGGGGAGGTTTTGCAAACCACCGATGATGGGTTTCACATGTCGTCAGATCGATTGGGCGTTGCATTGCCCTGATTCTTATGGTGTTTGTCACGTATTAAATCTTGGAAGGTTCTCACTGATTACTTCCCCCTGGCCCTTTGGTTCACATGCGCCAAGTGTTTGAAACTCGGAAGATATTGTTGGCATCATCCCAGCAGCGCAGTTTGGTCTACAAAGCCCTAGGCCATAGCGCTAAGTACGTGGGAGGGGTATTGTCCCTGGAGGGCCTGTGTGACATTGTGCTGGCGGAGGTGTGTGGGGGGGTGGGGGGGAGGGATGGCAGGGAGGGTGCTGCTCCGTGCATGCACCGTACGGCGATGTCAGCCCGGTGTGCACACAAATTATGGTGACACTAAACGTTGCTCAAAAGCGGGCAATGCGCACTTTTGCAACAATTGGCTGGTGCTATTCATGCTTGGGTAAGACACTCTTCAGGGGCATCATCTTGAAGTAATTTGCATCAATGGATGCATGCGCCTGAACAAAAGTTTCACATTGCAATGTGTTGTCTCCCTTCGTCTCAATCGCTCACATGTCAATGAATTCGGAACTACCGGAGCCAGGCAGTGGTGTCTTCTATCCAGGCACTGCAAAAAAGCGTGTGCCTGCCACACAAGAATCGCAGTGGTCTCCCATTCTTGACGTCTCAATGGATTGCATGGATGCATAGATGGGGCCTCCATGCCCTTGATTGAAGAGTGCCAAAAAAAAAAAGCAAACATGCCATACTCTACAAGTTGGGGTCTTGTTTCGTATGCAGAAAATGAGCTACTAATTTGTCCAATGCAATTTTAGATATGTGTTTTGTTGTTGTCCCTCCCTTTCACTGGTCCCAGTATGCCGTTTTCGCTTTGTTGTGGTCGGTGGAAAATAAGCATGCCTGATGAAAAAACAAAAATGCATATCCAATGTGTTTTTTTTTGGTGGGATCATCATAGCACTGGACAGCTCTGAACCTTCATCCCGAGGGGTCACCTCGAGTACTGTGAAGTGAGCAGGCTACGCCAGCTCATCTTGGTCTGGGCCTAAAAAAAAAAAAAGCTTGTGCCTGCCATAGTTGTGATCCCATCATCCACCTGGGACCCAACCTGCACCCATCGAAACCCTGGAGATCGGGTGTTTGGGGTGGAGGAGACTGGTGTTGCACGCAAACCCTTAGGCCACTGCACCGCTGCCTACCCTTTCTTGGGGTCATTCGTCGGCCATGTCCTTATCTCTGATTCAGGGATCACCAAGGACAAGCTGCTCATGCAGATGAAAGAAGACGACTGGGACGCTGTCATCGACACAAATCTGACATCCATCTTCCGCGTCTCAAAGGCATTTCAGCGAGGCATGCAGAAGGCCCGATGGGGCAGGTGTGTCACCTCTTACATCTTTCCCATCGTGACGTGTGATGGAGGACGTGAAGTCTCCCGTGTGATGGAGGACGTGAAGTCTCCCTGGATCCAACAGGGAAACACGAATGTTGGTTTCTGGGTGTTTTTGCCGCACGTGTTATAGTCGTTTGAAAAGCACTCATGCAGTGCACTATTTTGATTTTGTGTCTGTTCTGTTTTGTTCCTATTGGGATGGACGCTTATTCTGCCACCCAAATTGGTTGTCAGAAGCAGCAAGGCTTGTCCGTACGTCTTTCACTGTGCCATTGTGTTTTCAGGATCATCTCAATCAGCTCTGTTGTCGGCTCCATGGGGAACATGGGTCAGACGAATTATGCCAGTGCAAAGGCGGGCCTTGGGGGCTTCACACGGTCTTTGGCCCGAGAAATGGCTAGTCGTGGTGTGACAGTCAACGCTGTGGCCCCAGGTCTGTGCTCGTCAGGAAAATAGGGAGTGTGATCACAGGATGGCATGGGCATGGGCAGGATGGACTGTGACCAGGCCCCCTTTGAGGTGCGCAAGGGTATGAACTTCGGGTAATTGGCCTGAAGTTTGGTGTTTGTGGGCCTTCATGAGATTTGGTTTAATGTGAAAAAGCAAAGGTCTCTGGTCTGCGGATGCCTGTTTGGGATGTGGAGTCCGGATGGTGTTCTTTTTTCTTTTCAGGGTTGTCTATTTTTCCCCTGTTTGTTGAGCCAGTCAGCTTGAGTGTTCCTGCACGGTTTGTGCAAGACTGTGGTGTTGGACCAAGCAGTAAGGGCTCATTCCGGGGCACTACTAGCGTCTACATGCTCTGTAGTGGTGCATCCAGGTATTCCTCACAGTGGTGGCACCCATGACAGTGATCCCGAAGACAAGGATCAGGCCTGTCTGTGGAGTTGTTGTCACAGGTGTCATAGTAATGCATCATTGATCCGCGGTTGACCCCCAGTTTGCTTCAGTTGCTGACAGTCCATTTTTTTTGCTGTGTCAAACCATACCCATTTTCTCATTGCGCCAGGATTTATTGAGACTGATATGACCAAAGACCTTCCAGAGGAGTGGGCAGATAAATTGAAGGCTCAGATTCCTTGTGGTCGCATGGGGTCTGCAGAAGAAGTGGCTGCAGCAGTTCTGTTCTTGGCCACCCCTGATGCAGGCTACATCACCGGGGAGACAATTCATGTCAATGGTGGCATGTACATGGGATAAGTGGCCCTAAGGCTCTGTCCACATCTGCAGGGCGTTTATATATTCGATACTCTGCCCAACAGGTTATTAGTCGTCATGGGCAGCCAGCTCGATGAATTAGACATTTGCAAGGCGAGGCTAGTCAAAAGTGCAGCTTTTGCATGCTTATGTGTTGAGCTGCAGTGTCTTTTCCTGGCAGTCTCTGCAGTGTGATGCCTCCATTTGTGCTTTGTGTCCAGACAAAGTCGAATTTCAAAAAACGCTCAAAGCGTGGTACTCATCAAGAATGGCTGAGGAAGATGACAGCACACATGTTATTAAGATTGCACAACAACACCAGGCCAATGCATGTTTCTACAGGAGATCATGTACTGTTTCCCAACATATTCGGGTACTCGGGTTGCCAACACCAACCAAATCAGACTGCCCACAGATGTCGTTCATAGCACCTACCCCAATTCCGCAAAAGGCCCGTGTACAGAAAAACACATTGGATATGCATTTTTGTTTTTTCATCAGGCATGCTTATTTTCCACCGACCACAACAAAGCGAAAACGGCATACTGGGACCAGTGAAAGGGAGGGACAGCAACAAAACACATATCTAAAATTGCATTGGACAAATTAGTAGCTCATTTTCTGCATACGAAACAAGACCCCAACTTGTAGAGTATGGCATGTTTGCTTTTTTTTTTTGGCACTCTTCAATCAAGGGCATGGAGGCCCCATCTATGCATCCATGCAATCCATTGAGACGTCAAGAATGGGAGACCACTGCGATTCTTGTTTGGCAGCAATACAGGTCAACATATTTACAAGAATGTATTTTTTATGAATTTCAGGTTACAATTTGATGAGCAATATTTAAGAATGCTCCGCCGTTTATGCTATGACCCTCATTTTTTCCCCCATGGGCGGCTGCCCCTGTGGGTGCCCTAATCATATTGCAAAGGGGTCAAAACACCCGTGTGTCGCCCCTCAAGTGAAATAACAAGGATCACACGTCATCCCGTCAGGAGCCTAGGGTTTGGTACAGGTGTATGTATCCAGTACACATTGTGTGCTTGCACGTTATGATGTGATAGGTTAACTTCAAAGCTGCTTCCACCAAAACTGGAGTGCGAACTTTTTCTCAAATTATCTCTCAAGTTGCGTCTTCGCTGGGACAAAATAATGGAAAAATATGAGGGGCAATTTTTTCATTCAATTTTGACAATTTGTCCACACACGCACACGCGTGCTTGCTCGCCTTGCCAAGACAAGACAAGATAAGCCAAGACCAGGCGCGGCTGGCAGGCAGCCATGGTTTGGTATGGTGTGCTTGCGCGTTATCATATGATAGGTTAACTTCAAAGCTGCTTCCACCAAAACTGGTGCGCAAAATTTCTTTCAAATTATCTCTCAAATTGCTTCTTGGCTGGAACAAAATAATGAAAAATATGAAGGGCCGCTTTTCCATTCAATTTCGACAATTTGTCCACACACGCGCGTGCGCTCGCTTGTCTGGCCAAGACAAGACAAGACAAGCAAAGGCCAGGCATGGCTGGCATGGCATGGTTTGGTATGGTGTGCCGACGATTGCGTCATCATTGGGGATTCCGAGGGTAAACAGCCCATAGCAGGAGGGGCCAGCTCAAAATTTACAGGACGACCGCGCCCGTCAGCTTTCGGGAATCAACGACCCCACCAACCGGTTAGGACAAACCCAAAGGACATGGCGCTTAAGGTCCGAAGAGCAGCCCAGGGCACCGCTGGACTTCTCATGCCCTCGGTTGCGGGCAGTGGAGCTCCTGCTCGACTCGCCAAGGGGCCATCGCTGGATTGATAATGCGACTAAGGGTCTCAGACTGCCGCCTTCTTTGCGCCCTCTTTTGCGGGGACGCATCCGTTTGCTTCTCATGCGTGGTGCTAGGGTGGCCGCAGATTTATGTGTCGACAGTTTTGACCCGCGGGTCCTTCACGCTCTGGATGCCCTCTCCCAAGATGTTTGGTTGTGTGGTTTTAAGGATTCCACTTCACCGGTGGTTTGTTTGATTGGCCTGACTCACGAAGTCCTGGACAGGGGTATTGGGCAGGTGGGGGCGATACGTATTCCTGATTTTATTTGGGACCTGCTGGCCCCCCCAGATCTCTCTAGGGTGGCTGGGCAGCCCTTGGGGCCTCTAAGATCCATTAGTGAGGAAGGACTGGTCATGGCTAAAGCTCTGGTTCGTGATGGCGTGCTTCGCCCGTGGGAGGGGGGGGGGGACCCAATGGTTACCTCTTTCCGGTTCCCAAAAATTCGACCAAAGCATCCATGATTGTTCATTTGGTGAAATTCAACAAAGCCCATTCCTTTAAACCCACCATCGTCTCGTTGCCCACGGTGGAAGACCTGACTTTCTTGATCCAGGTCCACAGCATGTCTCACGGCCATCTGTCTTTGGGAGGGGGCGAATATTTGAATTTCCTTTCCGATCCCTTTTTGGTTGCACTCGAGGACCTTCGACTTTCGGCAGGCCCTGGGGAAGAACTGGTGGCCTGTCACGTAGACCTCACTAATGCTTTTTGGTCCTTGCGATTGCCTGAGCACCTCAAGGGAACTTTCCGAGTACTTATTGATGGCCAGGTTTATGGGTTTAACTGCCTTCCCTTCGGTTGGCAATTTTCTCCGATTATCTGCCAAACCATGCTCGGATACATTCTGGCCTCCCTAAGATTCTCTGACATGCTTGTCCTGCATTATGACGACGGTTTTCTGCTTGTGGGCTATGGCCCACCCAGAGTAAGAAATGCCGCAGCCACCCTCTGTACCGCCCTCAAAAACGCTGGTGCTATTATAAGTTCTAAGAGTATACTCAAGCCTACACAGACTATAGTTTGGCTGGGCAAGCTCCTATGTTTTTCCCGGGATGGGGGGGGAGGGTCCAGCCCCAGGGCCCAGGTTGGACAACCTTGGTTGGCCTCTGGCTTCGAGCTGCGGTCCTTCCCTTGATCCGCAAACAGGCGAAACGAATTTTGGGGCGGTTTACTTGGGCGATCGGGCCCTCTGTTGGCTGCATGCCCTTCCTCGCGGGGTGGTGGAATTTCTGCCAATGGGGTCCCAATTGGCTCCAAAATTGCCCTCTCGCCCTCCTACATAGCCTGTGTCACTGCCTCGTTATGGGTCTGGAGGGCTGGTCACCGGCCCCTCTGTTGCCTTTGTCCCTGGCTTACAGGAGTACCATTTTTCTGGACGCTGCTTTTGACAGGGACTGTTACAAGATTGGGATGTGGGCTGAAGGGCATGGAGGCCGTGTGCTTCACTGTAGTAACTGGGTGTTAACCCAGCAAGAGGCAGAACTAGAGGCTATGATCCGTGGGGTGCGCCTATTCGAGCATATCGGGTGGCCAGTTTTTTGTTTGGTGGGCGACAATGAGTCTGCTCTGGAGCAGACGGCCTCCTTTCGTGCGCGCTCGGGCCTGAAGCGCCAGAACCGCCACCTCAGGCGCGTGTTCTATGTTTGGCGCCGACTACAGACCACTGTATACCTTTCTTGGGTGCCTGGCGACTTGAACCCTGCAGACCCGATGTCTAGAATAGATTCGGACTAGAATGGGGATTGGTCGGCGGCCGAACAGGCTGCCAGTGACAGGTTCCGAGCCTTACAGGCATACAACAACCTTCCCACCCCGGTCTGGGTTCTGGGCTTCCCGAAGGGTAGGAAGGGGGCGTTCCGCAACATGTCTTCCAGTGTCATTGGTTCAGCGTGATCCGACACATCGTCCCTATCTTGATTTTCAGTATGTTGGGGAGGGGGGGGGTCGTATAATGAATAAAAAGACCATGGTACGGTGCAACATGCCAACGATTTGTTGCTTTGCTTTGTGTGTGAAACTTCTATTTTCTGAAGGGAAACAGGGGTTTAACTGCTTTCTGCTTTGTTCCCCACAGTTGTTTTTATTATTGTACGTGAATCCCACCCACCCACCCAGCGGCATGCAGGTGGCCTGCCCGCCCGCCCTATGAACTTCAGTGATTCTATGGTTCATCGAATCTTTGTTCCGGAACCTCCAATGGTACGGTACAACATGCCAACGATTTGTTGCTTTGCTTTGTGTGTGAAACCCAGGTCCAAATACACATACAGGGGCCACAATACGCAAAGAAGTTTTGACCCCCCCCCAACCCCCCCACACACCCCCCCCCCCAAAAAAGGGGTACCCAGGTGCGGGGGGGTATGGGGGTCAAAATCCAAAAAAAATTCATTGGGGGATCATTTGTGGTCCTAAAATGATGATTTTACAAGTGGTTAGACGTCGGAAACCATACATTGGGGTATGCTACGCAAACTATCCCAAAAAAAGGGGGGTATACAACGCTCGCGCCTGCGCTTGATCTAACAACCTCTCTTCGAGGTGATTCGGCTGCCAGACAGCCCGGGCCCGCATGGGCCATGTCTTCGACATGCCAACCAATAGGCTTGGAGCCTTGCATCAGCTATTGAATGGCTGCATCGTACCTTTATGAGTCGAACCAAAATAGTATCCAGATATTTTGTTTTGATTTGTGTTTGGGCAGCTACAGGGGGAGTATTAGCGCGCCGGGCATCTTTTTTTTACCATTCCCCACCCATGCCTGTTTTTGCCCCCCCCCCCCCCCTCACCAAACAATCTGGAGCACCTTCTTGCCGTGTCTAAGAATCTGGCCCGTCCTTTGCACCCAGTTTATGATGTTGGCAAGGGTGGTGGTCCGAAGTGGTGGGAATGACATATTTGTGTTGCTGAATTCATATTTCGGCTTATGCAACGTGCTTTGCACAGAAGGTTTGTGGTCTAGTGCGGTCTCTTTGGGGGACTTCCCTAAGTGAGGATAAACTTGGGGCTCGAGGAGGATACTTATACAAAGGTAGCGCGCCGGGCATGTGCCAGGCAAACATTCCCCCACAGAGCTTCAGTTGGAGTCCCCTTGTCCCATGTGGGTGGGCAGAGCAAACGGTGCATTGAGCTGTACTGACGTCATCACTGCAAAAACAACCCAAAAGAAGGTGTGTTTGGGGCCTGCGATGGATATCCGGGTCACTGGGAGGCTGTTTTGGTGAAAAATGGGTCCGCCGATTTATTCCGCCGATTTGTTGGGATTTCTTCGCCAATTTGGGGGGGGGTGCATCTGTGCAGCGCTGGGCAGAGCCAAGGGGCGTTTCTAGGCTGCACCCTTGTGCCATGGTTTTGCCTGCCTTCTGCCCTGCACGACAGCCTGAAGCGGGAGGGTTTTGCTGCAGCGGTGGCGGTGTGCCCCCCATACATGCCCTGGTCCAGCAGCGAGCAAAGTCCTGCCCGGACCCTAGAGTGCGGCCTGGCGCCCCCCCCCTTTTGGGCAAGCCCCTGCTGCATGCATCGATTTGGCATTTCTGTCGTCGCGGGGGGCGCAGAGCCCACGAGCGCTGAGAATGCGATGCCGTCAGCGTGCCCTCTCACTTCTGCAGTCTGCAGATGCCCGCGCTTTGTGAAGCGCATGCGACGCCCCTCAGCAGCGCCTCCTGGTGGTCCCAGCTGTCCGTCCTGCTGTGCGCCGCCACCAACGTCGTCCTGTACCCGCTGCTGCGGCCCGCCAGCCATGTGGTCCCGGCCGACTACATGCTCGTCCTCTTCGGTTGCCAGTCGGCCGCCTGCGCTGTGGCGCTGGTGCTCGTGACCGCCTGCCGCATCCGCCGTCTGCGACGGCAGTCGCCAATGCTGCCCTACCCCTACAGCCCGAGCAGTGGGATGATCTCCAAAGGGCTGCTGCAGGAGAACACCCGGGATCAGATCGCCGCGAGCCCATCCGGACCCCCGGACGCCGTGCAGCTGCAGCAGCTGCACGGCGGCTCCTGGTGGATGCTGCTCCTGACCGTCTGCGTGGTCCTGGCGGACCTCCTGTGGGCCCTCTGCGCGGTCCCCTCGGCGTGGTTCCTCATCGTCATCCTCCCCAGCCCCCACCGGCTGCGCTGCGGGACCACCGCCGTCGCCGTCGGCATCGGCGCGTTCTGCGGCATCGCGCAGGGCGCGCGCGGCGGCCCGCAGGTGGACGGCCCCCCCTGGCACGCGGCGGCCCTGCACGCCGCGGCCGTTCTGCAGCCGACGGTTTTGATGCTGCTGCAGCTCATCTGTCTGAAATACGAGACGGCGCTCGAGTCTGCTCAGCCACCGGAGGTCGCGAGCCCCAAGCATTTCCTTCCGAACATGGAGAGCACTGACAGGGTGAGTGCAGGCGACACGCCCCCGGAGGACTTGGCGCCCCCGGAGGACTTGGCGCCCCCGGCATCCGCGGAGCTGCCCCCGGAGATACCGGGGATGCCATCGGACCTCACGTTCTCGGACCGCGACGCACCGCTCTTCCGGTTCAGCCTCAGTCAAGTGCCAACGTCTTTCGGGACCGCCGAGTTGAGCACCTCAGAGGAGCTACTGGAGCCGGGCCTGCGGAGGAGCGTCGGGCTGGCCGCTCGCTCCGCAACGGAGGTTGTGGTTGGCAGAGCTGCCCGGGAGGCTGCCATGCAGCCGGCCCTGGAGCCCCGCAGCAGGACGGAGGTGGTGGAACGGGTTGGTAGCCTCGGCGCCAGGGGGACCGCGCCAGCGCCCGCGCTGCGCGGCACCCGGAGGGGCAGCGCCGATCTCAACGCCCACCGGCCCGCGCCGGAGCCGAGCGGGCAGCGGCGCGCGCGACCCGTTCTGGGGGAGTTCTCCCACTCGGCCCCCTCGATGCTGCATCTTGATCTTGCACGACTCTCCACGGGTTACGACAGTGCGGCTCTGGACGTCCCAGACTCCCTTTCTGATATGTCCGGTCGGTCCAGCACCGATTCCGCGACAACCCCCAATGTCGCGGACGGGCCCTCGCACTCCCGCTTCCTCAAGCCCCCTCAGCCGCGTCGGCCGCGGCGAAACGGGGCCGTCGGGCTGAGTCTGGGGCACCGGCCCCCGACGACCGTTGCCCACCCAACCGCCCTGCAACCGACGCCGGGGCTGCCCCGGCAGACGACCACTCTTTCGGGTCGCTCCGTTTCGGTGGTAGTGGACACCGACGGTGCGGAGCTGCAAATCCCGAGAAGTCCGGGCGCCCCCTTCCCGGAGGCCCCGCCTCCGGACATCGTACTTGGAGACCTCCCCGTCGAGCGTCTCGTCACCTCCCCGGAGCCCCCGGCGATGTCGGAGCGGACCGCCATCAGCCCTCTGGAGACCTCTGGAGTGAGCTCCCATCGATCCAGCGTTGAGCACGCGACCATTCGATCCAGCGTCGAGCACGCGACCCATCGATCCAGCAGCGAGCACACCACCCATCGATCCAGCGTTGAGCACGCCACCCATCGATCCAGCGTTGAGCACGCGACCCATGGATCCAGCGTTGAGCACGCGACCCATCGATCCAACAGCGAGCACGCCACCCATCGATCCAGCGTCGAGCACGCGACCCACTCCGTCGCAGAGGAAGGGCGGCTTCTGAAAGTGTCGACCTTCTACAAGGCGTCGATGCTTCCCGTCGACCGCACGTACAGTGTGTCGGCAATGATCGCGACGGGGGGCTTCTCCAACGTGTACCTGGGCCTGTGCCACGACACGGGGGAGCTCATCTGCCTGAAGCAGCCCGCGGCACGCAGCACGGCGGATACCGCAGCACTGGAGGTTGCCGATCCCATCTTTGTTCGCCGCGGGGTCTGTGGCCGTCCGGGCGGAGTTCTGGCCGGATCTGTTGCCGGTGGTTGGGCTGGTGGCAGCCGTGTCCCAGGCGCCAGTTCTGTTTCGGTCCACGGCGGGTCCGGGCGGTTACGTTTTGCCGTTCAGCGGGCTGTTTCGTCGGTTGGGGTTTGGGCTGGTCCGGTTTTGTCGAATGCCGTTTGCGTGTGTGCCGCTTCAGAGGCGGGGGGGGCGACTTTTTGGGTTCGAGGAGGCGGACCAACCCCTCAAGGGGGCCTCCGGCCAACAGTTAGTGGGGGAACAGCGCAGCGCAGCACACACCAGAGCAGCGCATGACAGCACAACACCCAGGCACACAGAGCCGACAGAGGCGCGCAAATGATATTTGCGCAATGAGAATTGCGTGCAATTCTCCTTGGTGGGAGAGGCGCACAACGGAACAGTGCAGCGCAGCACACACCAGAGGGACATGCGCGTACAGGGGCAACGCAGCGCAGCACAAAGCGCAGCAGCGCAAAGCAGAGCATCGCGCCACAGCAACAGCGGCGGACAGCCACAACACTCGCCACAAACACCGACACCAGCCCAATACCCAACACACTAGGCTGGGTACCACACCCACCACGCGGGCAACCCACCCACGCACAACTGCCACCGCCAACAACAAGGCCCGCACGCAGAGCATCACCAGAAGCCCACAACCCTACACCCCAACACCAACGCCGCACCCACCACGCACATGACAACCAGGGCCACACCCACACACAACACAGAAAGGATGCTTCCCTGATGCACTTACAGGACCAACACCATCCCAACCACACCGAGAAGAGAAGGCAGCCCAAACCTAAGTCAGCGGTTCGCCCCTGCGGGGGGTTGGCAGCCGGCTATGCGGTTGTCGAGTCGGATGGGCCGGAGCGGGCCCCCACCACCAGGATCAGCCAATACGGGGCGCTCCTCCCGGGGACGGTGCTATCCGGATGAGGCAGAGGTACCACTGCCATACCAAGTTCCCCAGCTCAAGCCCCGTCTGGGTCAGGTAGCTTCTCTACCGGCTGGTGCCCTCTCTGGGCCTCTGAGTGCGTGTGTTTCGGTCAGACGTCTTGCCGTCGGACGCTGAATAGCGGGCTGATGGACGGTGGTAGCTGGCAATACCTGACCTGACCTGACCTGACCTGACCTGGCTGCGCGGTTGACCATTGGGCAGCAGCCTAAAAACATGTACTGCCCGCGAGTAGCTAATTTCTGTGACCAGGGCCTAGTGCAAGGGCCTTGGGCACCCTTATAAGACACAGCGTTCATACCATTGGTGATCACTGCACACGACCAGCCAGGGGGTGGACTCACACGAATCCCTAGCTCCGAGGCTTGGACAGCCCGGAGTGACGTCCCCAAACGGGGAGCCCCTCAGCAGCCTAGAATGCACAAGAGCAACAACCCACCCAACACAACACAACCCCAACAAACACCAGTGGAAGGTCAGTTTGCAAATTTGGAGACATCTGCAGAAGTGCCAGGTGCTCCCGGCGCCACCCAAATGAGAGTGGGACAACCCAACAGCCACAACGGGAGGCAGGGAGCGACATGCTGCCCCCCCCCCCCCCCGCCATCAGCGCACACCGGCAGCGGTGAGTGCGCCAACCGAAGAAAAAACAGCCCCAGATCTGGAGGGCCGCACACAACAAAGGAGCTAGGAACAAGACCGCCCCACACACGGTCGTGAGACGAGCCCCAGCAGGACACAGAGCGATGCACAGGGGGACCACGAGGAGCGGGCACCGCAACAACCACCAAATGCGGCCGACGCGGAGCGGGCCATCGGCAACCAAGCCCCCCCTCCCTCCATGAGGTGCCCGTGAACTCTACAAGGGCTGGGGGGTGCCCGCGAAAGGCCTGGGGGGTGCCCGCACAAGGGCTGGGGGGTGCCCGCCACGGGGTGGAAACAGGGCATCAAGTGGGGCGTGTCTCCCGCAGCCCAGATGGGCTGTTTGCGCAACAAGAGGCGGAGCCCACGAGGGGCAGACGAGCCGTGAGGGGGAAAGGGTCGACAAGGGCCCCCTAGCCCACACCCCACACCAACACCACCAACCCACCCAAGGGCGCCCAGGTCCCCCCCATCCCAGCCATGGCCCCCAGCCCGACCCAGTGTACCCCTGCGCTGCCATTTCGCACAAGAGAAACAGTGGCCATCGAGGAGACCCAGTGGCCCCACAGGGGGGTCGGCCGGGAGATCGGACTCCCAGTGGGCCATCGGGCCCCTGAAGAGTTATGTGAAAGAGTGAGTGCGTGCAGGGGATGGGACACCCAGAGGGCCAACCTTGGGGCCCCTGCAGCGCAAAGTGTGTGTCTGCCTGTGCCCAGGGGACCCAGCACCCAGTGGGCCACCAGCAAGCCTGAGCTAAGTGGGTACGGAGTGGGGTGTTTTACAAAAAAAACGCGTTTTTTGTTTTTTTGGCCGTTTTTGGCCGTTTTTGGCCGCGGGTTGGTGTTTTTTCATGTTTTTTCATGTTTTTTTGTTTTTTCATGGTGGTATCAGGTACAAACGCATCTTGTGGTACCAAGGAACCATTGTTTTTTGAATATTTTTGGCATTCCTTGTTTCTCCGACGTCTTCTGGCAGAGAGTTTTTTTTGTTTTTTTCCCTCATGCATGACGTACCAAGTAGTTCTACAATGGGGAACACGCATGTGCAATTGTGCATGCAAATCTATGATGAAATGGCAAATAGAGGTGTAATGGGGGCCACACACATATATATAAATGAGATGTGGGATTTGGGATGTTACGAGCACACCAGGAAATAACAGTGACCATCCAGAGCACACCAGGAAATAACAGTGACCATCCAGAGCACAACAGGAAATAATAGCGCACACGGAAATAACGTTCAGCCGGCAGTCCTTGGGCAAACCCACCTAAAAAACGCCCTGACTGCCATGATACATGAATATGTCAATGCACAACTAGCAGCACACACCAAACTAACGATTGAAAATGGTGGGAAAACGCCACTTCGGGTCAAGCAACCAATCAGCAACATAGTGTTTTCTTTCTGTTTTGTGTTGTTGATTGGTTGAGCTGTTGAGTGACACCATGCTATGAACCCTTAAAAAACATGTTAATTGCCCTGGGAAATGCATTTGAGGTCACAGGGATGTAGAAAAACAACATTTCGGGTGAAAAAAACAAAAAAAACACAAAAAACGGTATTTTTTTTAAAAAAAACACCCTCTAGGGTGTCCGGGTGTTGCCGGGGTCCGTGACACCCGTTTACCTCAGCCTTGGCCCACCACTAGGGCCCTGCAGCGTCCTATGGAACCACCAGTGTGCGCACGGGATCACGCACCCAGGGAGCTCACCCTGGGGCCCCTGCGGCACAGCGCCGTTGGTCGTTTGCGCCCAGGGGATCCAGCACCCAGTGGGCCACCTATGGGGCCTGAGGCGCACTGTGGAAAGGAATGGTGGGCCAAGCAAGGGACGGAACACCCAACACAACCAGGGTGGGAAGAACCAAGGATGACAGCGTGGCAGGGGGGGGGGGCGGAGTGCAAATGCACTTTTTTTGCATTTTTTTGCACTTTTCACTTTGAGCCATTTTTTGCACTTTTTGCACTTTTTTGCATTTTTTTGCACTTGTTTCCACTACCCTGTCAGAGTTGTTTTCACTCTTTTGATGTCTGTGACGCAGCCAGAAGCTGGTGTGCAGGTACATACCCTCCCCCCCCCGCTTGTCGTTCCCCACCCCTTGTCGTTCCCCGGGGGGGGGGGGGGGACCGTCACTTGGTCAACCCAAAATTTTTCGTTGCGGCTCATTGTGTTGTTGTTGGGTGACTGTGTTGTGGGGCACTACCACTTGCATCCCTTGCAGTCATGGCAGGACATTTTGCTCACTGTCGCTGAAATGGAACTTGATAGCACAACCATGTTTCCCCCTGGGACAAGTGTGATGTTCATCCGCTCCATGGGGGAACCTGTTTTGGCGCAGGTCGTTGGACATTCAGGGCATGGTGATGCATATTGCCGCATCACTTATGACCGTGATGGCAAGACCGTCTTGCATGACCGTGCGTCTGTTCGGCGCCTCTCACTGCCACGTGCTCCCTCTCTGCCCCGCCCTGCCTTGGGGGTGTGGTCCCCCGGGGGGGGGTGGGGGACCGTCACTTGGTGACCATCCCATAGGGGGTGGTGGGGGACCGTCTTCCTTGGGGTGGGGAACGACAAGGGGGGGGGAGGGTACAAATGATGAGGAAGAGGAAAATGAACCTGGAAGGTAGGTTCAAAGTGGCGTAATGCCGAAACCAAGAGCACTATCCTCCTCCACAGTATCCGTGTTTATAGGTACGGAGGCCCGGAGAGCAAAGGTGTCCTCAGAACCACATCACTAGTTTCAATGTTACGTTTGGAGCGCATTGTGTAGTGCACTGTTGTGTATTGTGTTGCCTTGTCATTGCATTTTTATGGTTGCATTTTTTTTGCACTTTTTTGCACATATTCGCACTTTTTTGCATTTTTTTGCACTGCATTTTTTGGATAGTCCATTTGCACTCCCCCCCCCCCCCTGCAACGTGGTCACAGTGCAGTGTAAAGCACCTGGGACACCGTGCAGGCGCGCACACCACCCGCGTCAACCATGAAGCGCACGCTACCTGCAACCAACAAGGAACACGCCCTGCGCACGCGTGACCCACAGAGTGGGGAAGCGTACGTGGTGGACGACCAGGACAACGCGTGGCAGAGCAGGGCACCCGAGCCTCACGCACACGGAAACACAGCGAGGCAGGTTGTGGGCGGCCTGAGGACGGAGGTGTGGGGACGGCCAAAACAGTCAAACGACTCCCGCAACAACCAGCACAACCCCCAATACGCCAACTACTAGGCGCCGCTGACGTGCAAACAGCACATCCTGCCACATCCAGCACAGCCTTGGCACACCAACCACTAGGCTCCGTGAACGCGGAAACGACACCAGCAGGAGCACCGGCCGCAGCGGCCGACAGAACGCGGCGACCCGACGCAACATGCGAAGGGAAGAACGGGTGACTGTCCTGGGCCCCGTAAAGAAACAACAACCAGACGGAATGCCACGCAGGGGGGCGACTTTTTGGGTTCGAAAAAGCGGACCAACCCCCTGAGAGGGCCTCCGGCCAACAGTTAGTGGGGGGCGGGCGGGCAAAGCGGTTAGGGGCGGTTACTGTCGGCTCCAAATGCCATTGAGGCTGGTACTTGGCGTCAGGGGAACAGTGGCGAGGCATAGACTGGGCGCCCTGGAGGGGGGCACCTCCCCCCGTCCCAATGCACCCCTGCTCCGGGGGCACCCGCGCCGGGGGCGGTGGGGTGGGGTAGAGGGCAGGGCTCAGAAGTACCCAGTTTGGGTACGTTTAGCGGAACACTATCCGGGAAATGGGCCAAAGTAGGAAAAATGGGGGGAAATGGGGGTAAATGAGGGAAATTCAGATTGCTTGGTGGAAAAATGGGAAATCACCTCGAAGAGAGGTTGTTAGATCAAGCGTAGGTGCGTACGCCATATACCCCCCTTTTTTGGGGTCATTCGCGTACGATACCCCCGGGTATGGTACCGGATGTCCAACCCCTTGTAAAATCATCATTTTAGGAGAGAAAATGATCCCCCAATGAATTTTTCGTTTTTGACTCCTTTAGCCCCCCGTACCCGGGTACCCCTTTTTTGGGGGTGTGTGGGTGGGTGTCGGGGGGGGGGGTCAAAACTACTTTGCGTATTGTGGCTGCTGTGTGTGGAATTGGACCCAGGTCTGGGGCAACTTTTTTCTTGTACATGGACCCCCTAACCCATGGTGGGGGTCCCAGGTCCGAACTCCGGGTACCCCTGGTCGCCCCCCCCTATGGGCCCTTGCTAGTGAGGACTTAGCCGTTTTCACGCTGGATAAGGCTGTTTAGTGACACCTGCAAGATTTCCGAAATTGGACTTTTTCGGAAACCCTTCTGTTGCCCTTGGGATGGGTTTGGGTGATGATTTAGTGACAATACGGGTACTTGAGCACCCACGGGGACCCACGTAGTGGCCGCCAAGCCCATATAGCCCGAGCCATGGCCCTCCAAAAAGCCCCGAAATTGGCGTTGTGTAGGCTATTTAGTGACACCTGCAAGATTTCCAAAATTCGACTTTTTTGGAAACCCTTCTGTCGCCCTTGGGATGGGTTTGGGTGATGATTTAGTGACAATACGGGTACTTGAGCACCCACGGGGACCCACATAGTGGCCGCCAAGCCCATCTAGCCCGAGCCATGGGCCCCCCAAAAGCTTCAACATTGCTGTTTGTAGGTGGTTCAATGGCCTTTGGTGTGTGCACAAACTGCTTGAGCAGTTTTCCACCCTCTACAGGTCAAAAATGGAAATCACCTCGCAGAGGTTGTTAGATCAAAGCCAGGCAGGCGTATATATGGGGAAAACGCCACATACCCCCCCATTTTGGCCTTTTTGGGCCTATTCGCGTACCCTACCCCAAGGGGTTGAATTGTTAGTTTAACCCCTTGTAAAATCATTATTTTGCCCAATAAACGCATCCCCCAATGAGTTTTTGGTCCGGACCCCCCTAGACCCCCCCCACTTGAAACCCACTTTTTTGAGGTTTTCAAGGAGGGGGGGGGGTGGGGGGGGGATGGGGGTCAAAAAATGACCCCCCCTTTGTTTGGGTCAAAAATCATGAATCTTTTGGTTTTTTTCGATTTTGAGCCGAAAAAGTGTTTCCGGGTCCCGACCCCATAGGGTTTGTATGGGGCGGAGTGGGACGAGCGCTTATGCAGTTTATGCATTTTTTGGCCATTTTTGCTATGTTGGCGATTTTGGCAACCTCGGTGACCCCGTGGTACCCACTCCAAGGGGTGCGAGTGGGGATGTTGTGACAGTATATGCTTACTAGGATATGGAAGAACGTTTTTTGCACTCTGTAGCCTTGCCCAGGGCTGGTGAAATGCCTTGCCAAAGACGCGAAATGGCTGTTTCCACCAATAATGGCCTAGTGAATGGGCCAGTACACAACCTGCTTATGCAGTTTTTCACGTTGGGCAGCTCAAACATCGAAGTTTTTGAAACTTGTTTTTTTGATATTGTGACCACCTAAAATGACCATCCAAGGTATGTAAAGCATGTTTTAGGCCGTATTTACGTGTTTCTCGCCCTATTTGGGTATTAGGTCCGGGGGGGGGGGTCTCCCAAGGGATTGGTACACAACCTGCTTATGCAGTTTTTCACCTTGGACAGCTCAAAAATCGAAGTTTTCGAAGCTTGTTTTTTTTGATATTGTCATCACGTAAAATGACCATCCAAGCTATGTAAAGCATGTTTTAGGCTGTATTTACGTGTTTTTCACCTTATTTGGGTATTGGGTTGGGGGGGGGGGTCTCCCAAGGGATTGGTACACAACCTGCTTATGCAGTTTTTCAACCTCGGCAGCTCAAAAATCGAAGTTTTCGAAACTTGTTTTTTTGATATTGTGACCACCCAAAATGATCATCCAAGCTATGTAAAGCATGTTTTAGGCTGTATTTGTGTGTTTTTCATCCTATGTGGGTATTAGGTCCGGGGGGGGGGGGGGTCTCCCAAGGGATTGGTACACAACCTGCTTATGCAGTTTTTCACTCTGGACAGCTCAAAAATCGAAGTTTTCGAACGTTGTTTTTTTGATATTGCGATCACCTAAAATGATCATCCAAGGTATGTAAAGCATGTTTTAGGCCGTATTCGCGTGTTTTTCACCCTATTTTTGGTTTGTGTTGCTCGGGGTAGATTCTCTGCGAGGTGGACTTGCCGAAGGCAATAGAATTTTTGCAAAACTTTTTTTGATATTGTGACCACTTACAATGATGAAATATGCTATGTAAAGCATGTTTTAGCCCCTTTTTACGTGTTTTTCACCCTATTTGGGTGTTGGCGGGGGGTCTCCCAAGGGGTGTAGGGCACAACCTGCTTATGCAGTTTTCCCGCCTCGGCAGCTCAAAAATGGAACTTTCCGAAACTAATTTTTTTGATACTTTGACCATCCAAAATCATCAAATATCCTATGTAAAGCATGTTTTAGCCCCTCTTTATGCGTTTTTCACCCTATTTGGGTGTTGGGCGGAGGGCAGGGGCTCCCAAGGGGTCTTGGGCACAACCTGCTTAGGCAATTTTTCCGCCTCGGCAGCTCAAAAATGGAAAATTCCAAAACTGATTTTGTTGATAACTTGACCATCCAAAATGATCAAATATCCTATGCAAAGCATGTTGTAGCCCCTCTTTATGCGTTTTTCACCCTATTTGGGTGTTTGGGGGGGGGGGGGGGCGGGCTCCCAAGGGGTCTAGGGCACAACCTACTTATGCAGCTTTCCCGCTTGAGCAGCTCAAAAAAAGGCTGTCCCTCTCCCCTCTTCGAGGTGCCTTGCCGAAGGCAATAGAATTTAGGGGCTGAAAAGGCCAAAAATCAAGGTTTAGGTTGGCAACAAGGCTGTGGGGGGGGGGGGGGGGCGCATTGGTGAAAGCCCCCGAGGGAAAATGGGGGAAAATGGGGAAAGCTCCCGAGGAAAAATGGGGGAAAATGGGGGGAAATGGGGGGAAATGGGGGAAAATGGGGAGGAAATGGGGGGAAAGGGGACCAGTTGCACCACTCAAGTTTCCTTATTTTCCCCCATTTTTCCCCATTTCCCCCCCATTTTTCCCCATTTTTCCCCATTTTCCCCCATTTTTGCCCATTTTTCCCCATTTTTCCTTGCCATGGGTACATTGTGGGTACGTTTGTGGGTACAGTACCCGCCACCGGAGCCGGGTACTTCTGAGCCCTGCGAGGGGTCAGCCCCCCCGGTGGTGCTGTTGTTTCTCTCATGCAGTTCTGAGGCTCGCCGTGTTGTCGATGGCGGTTCATCGGCTCCAGTTTTGTTGGTGGTCGCTTGGTCGGTGGCACTCCTTCGCTCGCAGTGTTGTCAATGGGTGTTGGGGGCAGACACCAGGGGCTGTTCAGAGGGGTAAGTGAACACGGCGCACCAGCCTCCGACTTGCCGGGCGCGGGGGCGTGCGGTGGTACGTCTGAAGGGAAGTGCGCCGGTTGGCCTAGTTTGCTGCCTATATCTTTTGCCCGAGGAGGTGGTTCAATACGACCACAAGGTGGGGGGGGGGGGCAGGGATGCATTGGAAGGGCAGGGGCCTCAGAGGCAGCCCCACAAGCGGTTAGACAAGCGGTTGGAGGTTGCCAAAGCGGTTGGGGGTGGTTACTCGTCGGTTACATATGCCATTGAAGCTGGCACTTGCCCTCAGGGGCTGTTTTGAGTTAGGGGCCCCGGGCGGCGATACCCCCCCCCCCCCCCTGCCCACAAGCGAGCATTGGACCACCTTGTAGGGATGGATATAATAGTGACGCCATTAACAAAGTGGGGATGGGGGGCTGAGTTCGGAGGCTTTGATGACGAAATGACATGTTGTCATTGCAGGGGCGGGGCGGGGGGGGGGGGCAGACTTCTCACTAGCATCCTGCAAATTTCTTCTTGGCATGCGGCGGCGTCCGGCAGGGGGCATCCGACAGCATCCGACAAAATGGGAGACCTGCATGCGGCAGCATCCAGCAAACAAAGTGTGCACTATACTGATCTTCGCAAATAACATCTTTTTTCCCCTTGTGGTTTTTTCTGCACCTCAGCACGCCCCCCCCCCCTCCCTCTTTTTGTGGTGAGCCCATGTGCCGTGGCTGCGGGATAGGGCGCCAAGCCAGGTTGCAATGGCTATCGCGATGGCGGACACTGGCTTGGGCTTTGCATCCGGCGGCATCCGGTATGCCGGACCACGACTAGGATTAAAAAAAAGACCCTTTTTATGTTTTTTTGTAAGATTGTATGCAGCCAAATATAGAAAGTGAAACCTTCCATTCAGATCTAGATACAACTTACCAACAGGCATTGCAATATGTGATGTAATTTCTTTGAATTCTATAATCAGAAAAATTCTTTGTTGAAAAAATAAGAGAACTTTAATATTCAATAGGAAATCTGTTTTTTGGTTCAGTCAAGCCACGGATGCTAGTGGAAAGTCTGGGGCACCCCGTTCAAACGTTCTCCATCATCCTGAAGCCCTCCTCTGTCCAGGCGGAGGTGGCCACGCTGCGCACACTGGACCATCCCAACATCGTCAAATATCTGGGCACCGACCGCTCGGGCACCTTCACCATCCTCCTGGAGTACGTCCCGGGCGGCTCCATCGCGTCCCTTCTCGGCCACTTCGGGCCCATGCCGGAGCCCGTGCTCTGCCGCTACCTGTGGCAGGTCCTGTGCGGGTTGCAGTACCTCCACGACCGGGACGTCATCCACCGGGACATCAAAGGCGCCAACATCCTCGTGTCCGACAAAGGGCAGGTGAAGCTGACCGACTTCGGGAGTTCCATTTCGGCGCTGGGCAGTGGGGACGTCCATCGGTTGCTTCTGGGAACAGTGCTCTGGATGGCCCCGGAGGTTGTGCGCGACGTGCCATGCCCTCCGTCTCCTCCCCCTTGTGGGCGCCCTTGTCACGGTGCGGGCGCGGTGCAAACCCCGGGTATATCTGCCGCGGCAGACCCTCCAGGAAAGAACAAAAACTACCCAGAAGCCTCTGGTATTTATTGGCAACCATAAAAAAGAACCCAGGAAGACTGGTCTTGTGCGCTTTTCTCGGGTCCTGTGGGCTGTTCGGGTGGGTGCATCTTGGGATGGCGCACCGGTGTGTGACCCCTAACAGCCTAACAGGTGCAACGGTGCGGACGCGGTCCGCGCGCGCTGCAACAACACCCTCCCCGTCGTGTTTGGCCACCCCACCCCCCACTGCGCGCCATGTGATCCATTGCAGGTGCCGGTGGGTGTCAGAACCAGGAGGTTTGCAGTACAGGGGAAGAATCTAGGGGCCATGGTTGACATGGTGCCCGCCCCCCGCTGTGGTCTCAAGGTGGGCCCCAGTCAACAAAAGATGATGCAGATTGGAGCACGTTTGATGCACGTGGACGATTCGCGCAGGCTGCAGTTTCACGTGTGTACAAAACGACATTCAGATCAAGGCCTGGGCCGGGCTGCTGCATTGCCTGTGCCCACACCCAGAAGCAGCCCCCGCCCCCCCCAGGGATGCATTAGAAGGGAAGGGACCTCAGAGGTGGTTAGACAGGCGGTTGGAGGAGGTCGCCAAAGCGGGTGGGGGCGGTTACTGTCGGTTACAATGCCACTGAAGCCGGCACACTTGGTGTCAGGGGGATAGTGGCTGGGCGTAGGCTGGGCGGCCTGAAGGGGTGGGGGGTATCCCCCCCCGTTCCAATTTTTTTTTGCATCCCTGCCCCCCCCCCCCCCCCCCGCCCCCCACAATGATCCTGCAGATGCACACCCCAGCGCGCACCAGTCAGTGCTGGAGTCGGCAAACCCAGCATGGACTCGGAGTGTGCATCTGGATGCACCTGGTCAACAGCACGGGCAACAGCCCGTCTCCGGGACAGCCGAGCCCCGGAGTAGTCAAACAGGACAAGTCATCCGGGGGCTCCGTTGACACAACCAAAACACGTTCGGGCCCACGGAGGGTCAGAATGAGCAGTGGCGAGAGGCCAACAGGCGCCGCCAAAGGCAAACAATCCGATACCGAGGCCTTGTGCCAAACCCCCCCCCACACACACACTGCTCATGGGAGGGTGACAGCGGACCCAGACAGCCCAGGAAACATTTGATAGCCGCCTCATGTGGTGAACTCAAGGCACCGCTTGGCACTGGTCTGGTTTGCACTGCAGTGCAGCAAGGCAAGGCACTGCACAGAGAGAATTGTGGCGATGACCATTGGCCTGTGACACGGAGGTGGAAGTTTGTACGGAGCTCTGTATCTGTTGCTTCAGGGCCCTTGGGGGGAACTGTCACGACATTGGGAGGGAGATTTGAGGGGGCGGGGGGGTATCTCGAGTGCCTTCCAGGTAGCAGGTTGTGAGCCCCCCCCCCCCGCTCAGTAGAAAAACAGCCAGGCATACGGGCGTGAGCCTGGCTGCATGTTTGCCAACCTACAGCCCAACAGGCGACAGCTGACCTGGTACAGTGCTGCAGGGAGGAAGGGACCTTGGCACTCAACCCCAGCCATTGAACACTCGGACAGCGATCACAGAGAACAATGATCCGTCACACTGAACTGAGAGCAATGAAGACCGTGGGGCAGGCGCGGTTGGAGCTAATTGCGGTGAAGCAAACCTGACCCATTGTGGCCCCGCTCTGTGCCCGTGTGTTTTGGCGGGCCTGCCCCCCTGCCACCCTGTGAGCGGTGGGTCCCCACCAGCCGCACCAAGTCATAGGCACTTGATGCAGCGCCTGGGGGCCGCGCACGGGGGGGGGGACACGCACGGGGCCCACGGCCGGGCTGCTCAATTCCCCCGTTGCTCTGTCGGTGTCTACGGCGCCATCGACATAATGTTGTGCTGGGGTCTTCATGTACAGCCCCCGCCACGGGCCATAGGGCCCGGGAGCAGCCGAAGCGGCTGCTCGGATGTGTCTTCATGCGGAAGGGGCCCCACGCCCTGACATGTGCGCACGCACGGGGCACGGCCAGTCTTGTTGCACCTGCTGACGGTTTGCCCTGGGGCATTGCATCCAAACGAAGACGCTTTCCTCAGCCAAGCGTTCCTCATTTCTCTGCGCTCTTTGATGACCTGTCTCGAACATAGTCCACCGGGCGCATGCCGCGTCCGGCGCGGCCGATATGTTTACAAAATATGTACCCCTCCCTTGCGAGAGCACCGCCCCTGTCAGAGCCACGGCAGGTGTTGTCTCGGCATCTTTCAGAACTGTGTCCTACTTTGCCCTTTGTAGATACGCTAGTTGTTGTTTCCGTCCAATTTTGTGACCTTGGCGTTGCTTTAGCAAGGGGCGGGGGTATGTGGGCAGCCAAAACAATCAAACGACCCCAACAAAAAGCAGCACAGCCCCAACACACCAACCGCTGGGCTCCGCGAGCACGGAAACGACACCAGCAGGAGCACCGGCCGCAGCGGCCGACAGAAAGCAGCAGCCCGACGCAACATGCGAAGGGAAGAACGGGTGACCGTCCAGGGCCCGCAAAGAAACAACAACCAGACGGAATGTCACACAGGGGGGCGGCATCTTCGAGTACAGTGTTGAGTGTGCCCGGTGACGCAACGCTCTTTTGTGATGACAAGGGCATGCCCCGACCCACCCTTTCGCTGGTCTCGGCATTGCCGAACATGTGAATGTGTTTCTGCGCGTGCGTAGATGTTCCGGCGCGTGGGCCATGCGGTTTGCGCACAGGTCTGCAGGCAAGAACCGGACCAAGATCTGAAGGCGTCGGACATCTGGAGTCTTGGATGCACGATTTTGCAGATGGCTACGGCGCGGGTGCCGTGGGACGAGCGCCAATTCGAGAACTCAATCGCTGCCTTCTTCCACATTGCCCTGACCACCAAGCCCCCGAAGGTGTGGGATTCCTTACGGGGCCCATGCACGTGCGTCTGCATGCGTGTGCATACATGAAGGGGGGGGTGCGTCACGCACACGGAAACACAGCGAGGCAGGTTGTGGACGGCCTGAGGACGGAGGTGTGGGGGCAGCCAAAACAGTCAAACGACCCCCGCAACAACCAGCACAACCCCCAGTACGCCAACTGCTGGGCACCGCTGACGAGCAAACGGCACATCCTGCCACATCCAGCACAGCCCCGGCACACCAACCACTAGGCTCCATGAACGCAGAAACGACGCCAACAGGAGCACCGGCCGCAGCGGCCGACAGAAAGCAGCGACACAACATGCGAAGGGAAGACTGTCCAGGGCCCCGTGAAGAAACAACAACCCGACGGAATGTCACACAAGGGGGGGGGGGGGGTCGTGCGGGGACAGTCTCGTGGGGAAATTTTCGTTTTCCAGTTGGGGCCGAAATTTTTCCCGCGAAACACTTTTTTTTTGCGCAATTTAGGGCGCTTCCTGGTCCTTGTCCCGGAGAGCCACAACCACAGCACTGACCTGTGTGGGCGCGGCAAGTTGAAGGCATTTTGTTCCAGACACCTTCAAACAGGACCACTACTCCCGTTTTTTCGATTGTATTGCGGGTGCCCCATGTCCGTGGGAGGGGGGGCCCGTGCGGTGGGCCGCAACGCAGATGCCCCACAGCTCCTTCAGCGTGGAGAGCCGACCTGGGCCCTGCTCCTTTTTGGTTTTATTTCCGATGAGTTGGTGTTGTTCAAAATTTGGGCCCACCACAGTTTCACACAACTGATTGTCCACCAGGAGCCGGGGGTTGGGGGTGTTGAAGTTTCCCGCGTTTGAGAGCCCCGCACCAACGCTGGAGGTGTGTCGAATTTTCCCCCCACGAAATTTCTTGGCGTAATGTGACACCTCCTGCCCCTTGTGCCTCCCCCGTGGCGGCGGTCGCCACGGGGGAGGTATTGTTGCGCTGTTCTCGGCAGTCCTCGTCCCAGTGCCCAGTTCAGTATGGACAGCCGCAAGGAGCCTGGGGTTGGGGGTGTCGAAATTTCCCGCGTCTGATGGCCCTGCACGAAAATCGGAGGTGTGTCGAAATTCTCCCCTCGCAAATTTTGCCCCGCCGAAATTGTTCCCAGACCACAGGGGATCCGACTCCGCGGGTCCTAGGACGCCAACTACCCCCCCCCCCCCCTCCCACCCCACCCCCCACCCACCCAGGGGGCCTCCGGCCAACAGGTAGTTGCCAAAGGTGCCACCCTTAGAAGTCAATGGGCACCAAAGGCGCCCGACGCTTCAGGGGCACCAAAGGCGTCCGAAGGAAAGTTTTGTCCATTTTTGCACATTATCCTTAAATCCTACCCGAACCCTAACGCCCACCCCAACCCTCAGCCTAGTCTTACACATACCCCTACCCATAGCCTAACCTAACCAAGATTGAATATTGGGACCGAGCTGGTGGGGGAAGGAACATGGTCCAGGAGACTTCAACGACAAATGAGGTACGCACTCGAAAGGGGATGGGAGCGGCTCAAAAGGGGCTCAAAATGAGCTATATTCATCCGTTTGGGCACCACAACTGGACTAGGATCATTTTTGGGAAACCATGGTTTTGACCCGTTTATGAGCCATTTATGGTCCCAAATTGGCCCATTTTCAAGGCCGAGAGGGGCCAAAATTGCTCAACATGGGCTCAAAATGGGACCATTCCACTTGTTTGTGCAACCCAAATAATCCAAAAGTATCTTTTTGGGAAAACACATTTTTGATCCATTTTGACTGATTTTGGTCCCAAAACAGCCTGGGCCTAGGCCAAGGCACTTTGTGACTCTGGAGTGGCCAAAATGGCTTGCAATGGGCTCAAAAAGGGCTCATTTCACTTGTTTGTGCACCCCAAATGGTCTCAGGATCATTTTTGGAAAAGGACATTTTTGACCTATTCCCGACCCATTTTTGGTTGCAAAACAACCCATTTTCAAGACACTTCGTGACTTTGGAGGGGCCCAAATGGCTTGCAATGGGCCCAAAATGGGGTCATTTCACTCGGCACCCAAATGGTCTAGGATCATTTTTGGAAAAACACATTCTTGACCCATTTTTGACCCCTTTTTTGTCCCAAAACAGCCCATTTTCAAGGCATTCTGGATTTTAGGAGGGCCAAAACGGGCCACCATGAGCTCAAAGCGCGCCAAAAACACTTGTTTTCGCATTCCATGTGGTCCAGGATCATTTATGAAAAAGGTCATTTTTTTGCACCCGGTGGGCCCATTTTGGCACCCACCTCTTTCGGCTGCCTCTTGCAGCTTGCCGCAGCCCGCTGGGCCTAGGTACGGGGGTCTCGGCATCGGTTAGGGCAATTTTGAGGGGTGGAAACCACCAAAAGTGGGTAGTGCGGTCGAAATAGCGTTTTGAGCCACGTAGCCCAAGATATCGTCTGTTTTTGGTTTGGGGCTGTCGGCAGCCAATGTGCACAAATTCTGGGGCTTTTTCGTCCCAAAACAGCCCATTCTCAAGGCATCCTGTGAGTCTGGAGTGGCCAAAATGGCTTGAAAATGGGGTCATTTCACTTGTTTAGGCACCCCAAATGGTCTAGGATCATTTTTCGGAAAAACACATTTTTGACCCATTTTTTACCCATTTTTTGTCCTAAAACAGCCCATTTTCAAGGCAATCTGGGATTTTAGGAGGGCCAAAACGGGCCACTATGAGCTCAAAACGCGCTAAATACACTTGTTTTCGCATTCCCTGTGGTCCAGGATCATTTTTGAAAAAGGTCATTTTTTTGCACCCGGTGGACCTTGTTAGAGCCCCAAACACCCCCCCCCCATCCCCCACTACGCCATCGACTGATGCACGGGGCCCCTCTGCTTCTCTTGTGCCGTGACGAGGCCTCTTGTCTGCTTCTCCTCTGCACAGATTCCCAGCGAGCTGCCCGAGCGTGTCGCGGCCATTGCCATGCAATGTCTGCAGCTGCCGCCCCCCCTGCGGCCGAGCTGCGCCGACCTGATGAGCCATGCGTTCTTTGCCGGCCAGTGCCTCAAAGGTACCTCAAAAGGCCTCAGCGAGGCCTCGCCACGATGGACGCAGCAGATGCGACGCGTTTCCATCGGCACAAGTGCGAGCAAGCGCTCTTCTGAGGGCGACCCGCCCGTCCCCCTGTCGAAGCAGTCGGTTCGCTCTGAGTCGTCGAAGTGGTCCTCGTCTCAGAGCGGCTCAAAAGGGGAGTTCGCCGGGGCTGACCTTCCCACGACCCCGGTGCCTCCTGTACATGTCTGTCCTCTGGCACATAGAAGCATGAAAATTTTGGAATTGTAACGGCGGGCGGTGGTCCGGTCCGCCCCACAACAGCTCCCACTGCATTTCCTGGTATCAGAATCAGCTTATCCCCACCGCGTGTCATGTTTTGTCCAAGCAAGGCCCATGGTGGGAGTCAGTGATCCCAGACGGCGAAAGGGCAGGAGGGTTGATCAAGCGTGTCCCTGACGTGGCTGCGAAACGAATATGTATGCGCGCAAATCCAATGCCAGTGTGCCACATGCTGCACTGATTTCCAAACGCACGCACTGCGACCAGGGGTACGTCTGTGATTGCCCCCACTGCCTGGTACACAAGCAGTGGTCACCGTTGGCATGCATTATCACGGGTTCATTCATGGCACTCAAGTCAATTAATGTGTTGAATGCCCCGTTCACCGGGTGGTGTTTTGTTGCACAGGCATCGTCCGTGGTGGCCATTTCATGACCTGTGATCATGTTGTTGATGGTGTGCAGGCAGGGCGCGCATGCGCGTCGGATACAAAATTTGTCCTCTTTAGTTTTGCTCAGAAGCATGAAAATTTTGGAATTGTAACGGCGGGCGGTGGTCCGGTCCGCCCCACAACAGCTCCCACTGCATTTCCTGGTATCAGAATCAGCTTATCCCCACCGCGTGTCATGTCAATATGGTTGGTTGGGCGGGTGCCAAAAGTTGGTACGTTCAGGAAAATGGCAGGGGACTGCAGTGCAGTGTGCCGCAGTGTCGCCCCCACTTTTGTCCAAGCAACGCCCACGGTGGGAGTCAGTGATCCCAGACGGCGAAAGGGCAGGAGGGTTAATCAAGCGTGTCCCTGACGTGGCTGCGAAACGAATATGTATGCGCGCAAATCCAATGCCAGTGTGCCACATGCTGCACTGATTTCCAAACGCAAGCACTGCGACCAGGGGTACGTCTGTCAAAATTGTGCATCATCTTTGGCCCGGTTGGTGTTGTGAAACCGCATGCTCTGCCATCTGTAGCCAACCCCCCCGTTCCAGTGGGTGTTGTTTCCGGTTCTGGAACCACGTCCGGTTTTGCCCTTGATATGCTCCCTCTTGTTAGGGTAACAGTGGGTGTTGTTGCAGTCACATTTCGCGACTTTAGTGTTGGTCTTGCAACGCGGGCGGTAAAAGAACAATTCTTCTAAGATTCCGAGCAAAATTAGTGATTTGGACAACAGCAGAATCAATTTTATACGGAGGTAATGGTAATGGTAATGGTAATGGTAGTGGTAATGGTAGTGGTAATGGTAGTGGTAATGGTAATGGTAATGGTAATGGTAATGGTACTGGTAGTGGTAATGGTAATGGTTGCTGGCCCACGTCGCAGAAGATATGGTCGGTGTACTGCCAGTGTTCCCACCTGCCAATCATGCATTGGACAAATTAGTAGCTCATTTTCTGCATACGAAACAAGACCCCAACTTGTAGAGTATGGCATGTTTGCTTTTTTTTTTTGGCACTCTTCAATCAAGGGCATGGAGGCCCCATCTATGCATCCATGCAATCCATTGAGACGTCAAGAATGGGAGACCACTGCGATTCTTGTTTGGCAGCAATACAGGTCAACATATTTACAAGAATGTATTTTTTATGAATTTCAGGTTACAATTTGATGAGCAATATTTAAGAATGCTCCGCCGTTTATGCTATGACCCTCATTTTTTCCCCCATGGGCGGCTGCCCCTGTGGGTGCCCTAATCATATTGCAAAGGGGTCAAAACACCCGTGTGTCGCCCCTCAAGTGAAATAACAAGGATCACACGTCATCCCGTCAGGAGCCTAGGGTTTGGTACAGGTGTATGTATCCAGTACACATTGTGTGCTTGCACGTTATGATGTGATAGGTTAACTTCAAAGCTGCTTCCACCAAAACTGGAGTGCGAACTTTTTCTCAAATTATCTCTCAAGTTGCGTCTTCGCTGGGACAAAATAATGGAAAAATATGAGGGGCAATTTTTTCATTCAATTTTGACAATTTGTCCACACACGCACACGCGTGCTTGCTCGCCTTGCCAAGACAAGACAAGATAAGCCAAGACCAGGCGCGGCTGGCAGGCAGCCATGGTTTGGTATGGTGTGCTTGCGCGTTATCATATGATAGGTTAACTTCAAAGCTGCTTCCACCAAAACTGGTGCGCAAAATTTCTTTCAAATTATCTCTCAAATTGCTTCTTGGCTGGAACAAAATAATGAAAAATATGAAGGGCCGCTTTTCCATTCAATTTCGACAATTTGTCCACACACGCGCGTGCGCTCGCTTGTCTGGCCAAGACAAGACAAGACAAGCAAAGGCCAGGCATGGCTGGCATGGCATGGTTTGGTATGGTGTGCCGACGATTGCGTCATCATTGGGGATTCCGAGGGTAAACAGCCCATAGCAGGAGGGGCCAGCTCAAAATTTACAGGACGACCGCGCCCGTCAGCTTTCGGGAATCAACGACCCCACCAACCGGTTAGGACAAACCCAAAGGACATGGCGCTTAAGGTCCGAAGAGCAGCCCAGGGCACCGCTGGACTTCTCATGCCCTCGGTTGCGGGCAGTGGAGCTCCTGCTCGACTCGCCAAGGGGCCATCGCTGGATTGATAATGCGACTAAGGGTCTCAGACTGCCGCCTTCTTTGCGCCCTCTTTTGCGGGGACGCATCCGTTTGCTTCTCATGCGTGGTGCTAGGGTGGCCGCAGATTTATGTGTCGACAGTTTTGACCCGCGGGTCCTTCACGCTCTGGATGCCCTCTCCCAAGATGTTTGGTTGTGTGGTTTTAAGGATTCCACTTCACCGGTGGTTTGTTTGATTGGCCTGACTCACGAAGTCCTGGACAGGGGTATTGGGCAGGTGGGGGCGATACGTATTCCTGATTTTATTTGGGACCTGCTGGCCCCCCCAGATCTCTCTAGGGTGGCTGGGCAGCCCTTGGGGCCTCTAAGATCCATTAGTGAGGAAGGACTGGTCATGGCTAAAGCTCTGGTTCGTGATGGCGTGCTTCGCCCGTGGGAGGGGGGGGGGGACCCAATGGTTACCTCTTTCCGGTTCCCAAAAATTCGACCAAAGCATCCATGATTGTTCATTTGGTGAAATTCAACAAAGCCCATTCCTTTAAACCCACCATCGTCTCGTTGCCCACGGTGGAAGACCTGACTTTCTTGATCCAGGTCCACAGCATGTCTCACGGCCATCTGTCTTTGGGAGGGGGCGAATATTTGAATTTCCTTTCCGATCCCTTTTTGGTTGCACTCGAGGACCTTCGACTTTCGGCAGGCCCTGGGGAAGAACTGGTGGCCTGTCACGTAGACCTCACTAATGCTTTTTGGTCCTTGCGATTGCCTGAGCACCTCAAGGGAACTTTCCGAGTACTTATTGATGGCCAGGTTTATGGGTTTAACTGCCTTCCCTTCGGTTGGCAATTTTCTCCGATTATCTGCCAAACCATGCTCGGATACATTCTGGCCTCCCTAAGATTCTCTGACATGCTTGTCCTGCATTATGACGACGGTTTTCTGCTTGTGGGCTATGGCCCACCCAGAGTAAGAAATGCCGCAGCCACCCTCTGTACCGCCCTCAAAAACGCTGGTGCTATTATAAGTTCTAAGAGTATACTCAAGCCTACACAGACTATAGTTTGGCTGGGCAAGCTCCTATGTTTTTCCCGGGATGGGGGGGGAGGGTCCAGCCCCAGGGCCCAGGTTGGACAACCTTGGTTGGCCTCTGGCTTCGAGCTGCGGTCCTTCCCTTGATCCGCAAACAGGCGAAACGAATTTTGGGGCGGTTTACTTGGGCGATCGGGCCCTCTGTTGGCTGCATGCCCTTCCTCGCGGGGTGGTGGAATTTCTGCCAATGGGGTCCCAATTGGCTCCAAAATTGCCCTCTCGCCCTCCTACATAGCCTGTGTCACTGCCTCGTTATGGGTCTGGAGGGCTGGTCACCGGCCCCTCTGTTGCCTTTGTCCCTGGCTTACAGGAGTACCATTTTTCTGGACGCTGCTTTTGACAGGGACTGTTACAAGATTGGGATGTGGGCTGAAGGGCATGGAGGCCGTGTGCTTCACTGTAGTAACTGGGTGTTAACCCAGCAAGAGGCAGAACTAGAGGCTATGATCCGTGGGGTGCGCCTATTCGAGCATATCGGGTGGCCAGTTTTTTGTTTGGTGGGCGACAATGAGTCTGCTCTGGAGCAGACGGCCTCCTTTCGTGCGCGCTCGGGCCTGAAGCGCCAGAACCGCCACCTCAGGCGCGTGTTCTATGTTTGGCGCCGACTACAGACCACTGTATACCTTTCTTGGGTGCCTGGCGACTTGAACCCTGCAGACCCGATGTCTAGAATAGATTCGGACTAGAATGGGGATTGGTCGGCGGCCGAACAGGCTGCCAGTGACAGGTTCCGAGCCTTACAGGCATACAACAACCTTCCCACCCCGGTCTGGGTTCTGGGCTTCCCGAAGGGTAGGAAGGGGGCGTTCCGCAACATGTCTTCCAGTGTCATTGGTTCAGCGTGATCCGACACATCGTCCCTATCTTGATTTTCAGTATGTTGGGGAGGGGGGGGGTCGTATAATGAATAAAAAGACCATGGTACGGTGCAACATGCCAACGATTTGTTGCTTTGCTTTGTGTGTGAAACTTCTATTTTCTGAAGGGAAACAGGGGTTTAACTGCTTTCTGCTTTGTTCCCCACAGTTGTTTTTATTATTGTACGTGAATCCCACCCACCCACCCAGCGGCATGCAGGTGGCCTGCCCGCCCGCCCTATGAACTTCAGTGATTCTATGGTTCATCGAATCTTTGTTCCGGAACCTCCAATGGTACGGTACAACATGCCAACGATTTGTTGCTTTGCTTTGTGTGTGAAACCCAGGTCCAAATACACATACAGGGGCCACAATACGCAAAGAAGTTTTGACCCCCCCCCAACCCCCCCACACACCCCCCCCCCCAAAAAAGGGGTACCCAGGTGCGGGGGGGTATGGGGGTCAAAATCCAAAAAAAATTCATTGGGGGATCATTTGTGGTCCTAAAATGATGATTTTACAAGTGGTTAGACGTCGGAAACCATACATTGGGGTATGCTACGCAAACTATCCCAAAAAAAGGGGGGTATACAACGCTCGCGCCTGCGCTTGATCTAACAACCTCTCTTCGAGGTGATTCGGCTGCCAGACAGCCCGGGCCCGCATGGGCCATGTCTTCGACATGCCAACCAATAGGCTTGGAGCCTTGCATCAGCTATTGAATGGCTGCATCGTACCTTTATGAGTCGAACCAAAATAGTATCCAGATATTTTGTTTTGATTTGTGTTTGGGCAGCTACAGGGGGAGTATTAGCGCGCCGGGCATCTTTTTTTTACCATTCCCCACCCATGCCTGTTTTTGCCCCCCCCCCCCCCCTCACCAAACAATCTGGAGCACCTTCTTGCCGTGTCTAAGAATCTGGCCCGTCCTTTGCACCCAGTTTATGATGTTGGCAAGGGTGGTGGTCCGAAGTGGTGGGAATGACATATTTGTGTTGCTGAATTCATATTTCGGCTTATGCAACGTGCTTTGCACAGAAGGTTTGTGGTCTAGTGCGGTCTCTTTGGGGGACTTCCCTAAGTGAGGATAAACTTGGGGCTCGAGGAGGATACTTATACAAAGGTAGCGCGCCGGGCATGTGCCAGGCAAACATTCCCCCACAGAGCTTCAGTTGGAGTCCCCTTGTCCCATGTGGGTGGGCAGAGCAAACGGTGCATTGAGCTGTACTGACGTCATCACTGCAAAAACAACCCAAAAGAAGGTGTGTTTGGGGCCTGCGATGGATATCCGGGTCACTGGGAGGCTGTTTTGGTGAAAAATGGGTCCGCCGATTTATTCCGCCGATTTGTTGGGATTTCTTCGCCAATTTGGGGGGGGGTGCATCTGTGCAGCGCTGGGCAGAGCCAAGGGGCGTTTCTAGGCTGCACCCTTGTGCCATGGTTTTGCCTGCCTTCTGCCCTGCACGACAGCCTGAAGCGGGAGGGTTTTGCTGCAGCGGTGGCGGTGTGCCCCCCATACATGCCCTGGTCCAGCAGCGAGCAAAGTCCTGCCCGGACCCTAGAGTGCGGCCTGGCGCCCCCCCCCTTTTGGGCAAGCCCCTGCTGCATGCATCGATTTGGCATTTCTGTCGTCGCGGGGGGCGCAGAGCCCACGAGCGCTGAGAATGCGATGCCGTCAGCGTGCCCTCTCACTTCTGCAGTCTGCAGATGCCCGCGCTTTGTGAAGCGCATGCGACGCCCCTCAGCAGCGCCTCCTGGTGGTCCCAGCTGTCCGTCCTGCTGTGCGCCGCCACCAACGTCGTCCTGTACCCGCTGCTGCGGCCCGCCAGCCATGTGGTCCCGGCCGACTACATGCTCGTCCTCTTCGGTTGCCAGTCGGCCGCCTGCGCTGTGGCGCTGGTGCTCGTGACCGCCTGCCGCATCCGCCGTCTGCGACGGCAGTCGCCAATGCTGCCCTACCCCTACAGCCCGAGCAGTGGGATGATCTCCAAAGGGCTGCTGCAGGAGAACACCCGGGATCAGATCGCCGCGAGCCCATCCGGACCCCCGGACGCCGTGCAGCTGCAGCAGCTGCACGGCGGCTCCTGGTGGATGCTGCTCCTGACCGTCTGCGTGGTCCTGGCGGACCTCCTGTGGGCCCTCTGCGCGGTCCCCTCGGCGTGGTTCCTCATCGTCATCCTCCCCAGCCCCCACCGGCTGCGCTGCGGGACCACCGCCGTCGCCGTCGGCATCGGCGCGTTCTGCGGCATCGCGCAGGGCGCGCGCGGCGGCCCGCAGGTGGACGGCCCCCCCTGGCACGCGGCGGCCCTGCACGCCGCGGCCGTTCTGCAGCCGACGGTTTTGATGCTGCTGCAGCTCATCTGTCTGAAATACGAGACGGCGCTCGAGTCTGCTCAGCCACCGGAGGTCGCGAGCCCCAAGCATTTCCTTCCGAACATGGAGAGCACTGACAGGGTGAGTGCAGGCGACACGCCCCCGGAGGACTTGGCGCCCCCGGAGGACTTGGCGCCCCCGGCATCCGCGGAGCTGCCCCCGGAGATACCGGGGATGCCATCGGACCTCACGTTCTCGGACCGCGACGCACCGCTCTTCCGGTTCAGCCTCAGTCAAGTGCCAACGTCTTTCGGGACCGCCGAGTTGAGCACCTCAGAGGAGCTACTGGAGCCGGGCCTGCGGAGGAGCGTCGGGCTGGCCGCTCGCTCCGCAACGGAGGTTGTGGTTGGCAGAGCTGCCCGGGAGGCTGCCATGCAGCCGGCCCTGGAGCCCCGCAGCAGGACGGAGGTGGTGGAACGGGTTGGTAGCCTCGGCGCCAGGGGGACCGCGCCAGCGCCCGCGCTGCGCGGCACCCGGAGGGGCAGCGCCGATCTCAACGCCCACCGGCCCGCGCCGGAGCCGAGCGGGCAGCGGCGCGCGCGACCCGTTCTGGGGGAGTTCTCCCACTCGGCCCCCTCGATGCTGCATCTTGATCTTGCACGACTCTCCACGGGTTACGACAGTGCGGCTCTGGACGTCCCAGACTCCCTTTCTGATATGTCCGGTCGGTCCAGCACCGATTCCGCGACAACCCCCAATGTCGCGGACGGGCCCTCGCACTCCCGCTTCCTCAAGCCCCCTCAGCCGCGTCGGCCGCGGCGAAACGGGGCCGTCGGGCTGAGTCTGGGGCACCGGCCCCCGACGACCGTTGCCCACCCAACCGCCCTGCAACCGACGCCGGGGCTGCCCCGGCAGACGACCACTCTTTCGGGTCGCTCCGTTTCGGTGGTAGTGGACACCGACGGTGCGGAGCTGCAAATCCCGAGAAGTCCGGGCGCCCCCTTCCCGGAGGCCCCGCCTCCGGACATCGTACTTGGAGACCTCCCCGTCGAGCGTCTCGTCACCTCCCCGGAGCCCCCGGCGATGTCGGAGCGGACCGCCATCAGCCCTCTGGAGACCTCTGGAGTGAGCTCCCATCGATCCAGCGTTGAGCACGCGACCATTCGATCCAGCGTCGAGCACGCGACCCATCGATCCAGCAGCGAGCACACCACCCATCGATCCAGCGTTGAGCACGCCACCCATCGATCCAGCGTTGAGCACGCGACCCATGGATCCAGCGTTGAGCACGCGACCCATCGATCCAACAGCGAGCACGCCACCCATCGATCCAGCGTCGAGCACGCGACCCACTCCGTCGCAGAGGAAGGGCGGCTTCTGAAAGTGTCGACCTTCTACAAGGCGTCGATGCTTCCCGTCGACCGCACGTACAGTGTGTCGGCAATGATCGCGACGGGGGGCTTCTCCAACGTGTACCTGGGCCTGTGCCACGACACGGGGGAGCTCATCTGCCTGAAGCAGCCCGCGGCACGCAGCACGGCGGATACCGCAGCACTGGAGGTTGCCGATCCCATCTTTGTTCGCCGCGGGGTCTGTGGCCGTCCGGGCGGAGTTCTGGCCGGATCTGTTGCCGGTGGTTGGGCTGGTGGCAGCCGTGTCCCAGGCGCCAGTTCTGTTTCGGTCCACGGCGGGTCCGGGCGGTTACGTTTTGCCGTTCAGCGGGCTGTTTCGTCGGTTGGGGTTTGGGCTGGTCCGGTTTTGTCGAATGCCGTTTGCGTGTGTGCCGCTTCAGAGGCGGGGGGGGCGACTTTTTGGGTTCGAGGAGGCGGACCAACCCCTCAAGGGGGCCTCCGGCCAACAGTTAGTGGGGGAACAGCGCAGCGCAGCACACACCAGAGCAGCGCATGACAGCACAACACCCAGGCACACAGAGCCGACAGAGGCGCGCAAATGATATTTGCGCAATGAGAATTGCGTGCAATTCTCCTTGGTGGGAGAGGCGCACAACGGAACAGTGCAGCGCAGCACACACCAGAGGGACATGCGCGTACAGGGGCAACGCAGCGCAGCACAAAGCGCAGCAGCGCAAAGCAGAGCATCGCGCCACAGCAACAGCGGCGGACAGCCACAACACTCGCCACAAACACCGACACCAGCCCAATACCCAACACACTAGGCTGGGTACCACACCCACCACGCGGGCAACCCACCCACGCACAACTGCCACCGCCAACAACAAGGCCCGCACGCAGAGCATCACCAGAAGCCCACAACCCTACACCCCAACACCAACGCCGCACCCACCACGCACATGACAACCAGGGCCACACCCACACACAACACAGAAAGGATGCTTCCCTGATGCACTTACAGGACCAACACCATCCCAACCACACCGAGAAGAGAAGGCAGCCCAAACCTAAGTCAGCGGTTCGCCCCTGCGGGGGGTTGGCAGCCGGCTATGCGGTTGTCGAGTCGGATGGGCCGGAGCGGGCCCCCACCACCAGGATCAGCCAATACGGGGCGCTCCTCCCGGGGACGGTGCTATCCGGATGAGGCAGAGGTACCACTGCCATACCAAGTTCCCCAGCTCAAGCCCCGTCTGGGTCAGGTAGCTTCTCTACCGGCTGGTGCCCTCTCTGGGCCTCTGAGTGCGTGTGTTTCGGTCAGACGTCTTGCCGTCGGACGCTGAATAGCGGGCTGATGGACGGTGGTAGCTGGCAATACCTGACCTGACCTGACCTGACCTGACCTGGCTGCGCGGTTGACCATTGGGCAGCAGCCTAAAAACATGTACTGCCCGCGAGTAGCTAATTTCTGTGACCAGGGCCTAGTGCAAGGGCCTTGGGCACCCTTATAAGACACAGCGTTCATACCATTGGTGATCACTGCACACGACCAGCCAGGGGGTGGACTCACACGAATCCCTAGCTCCGAGGCTTGGACAGCCCGGAGTGACGTCCCCAAACGGGGAGCCCCTCAGCAGCCTAGAATGCACAAGAGCAACAACCCACCCAACACAACACAACCCCAACAAACACCAGTGGAAGGTCAGTTTGCAAATTTGGAGACATCTGCAGAAGTGCCAGGTGCTCCCGGCGCCACCCAAATGAGAGTGGGACAACCCAACAGCCACAACGGGAGGCAGGGAGCGACATGCTGCCCCCCCCCCCCCCCGCCATCAGCGCACACCGGCAGCGGTGAGTGCGCCAACCGAAGAAAAAACAGCCCCAGATCTGGAGGGCCGCACACAACAAAGGAGCTAGGAACAAGACCGCCCCACACACGGTCGTGAGACGAGCCCCAGCAGGACACAGAGCGATGCACAGGGGGACCACGAGGAGCGGGCACCGCAACAACCACCAAATGCGGCCGACGCGGAGCGGGCCATCGGCAACCAAGCCCCCCCTCCCTCCATGAGGTGCCCGTGAACTCTACAAGGGCTGGGGGGTGCCCGCGAAAGGCCTGGGGGGTGCCCGCACAAGGGCTGGGGGGTGCCCGCCACGGGGTGGAAACAGGGCATCAAGTGGGGCGTGTCTCCCGCAGCCCAGATGGGCTGTTTGCGCAACAAGAGGCGGAGCCCACGAGGGGCAGACGAGCCGTGAGGGGGAAAGGGTCGACAAGGGCCCCCTAGCCCACACCCCACACCAACACCACCAACCCACCCAAGGGCGCCCAGGTCCCCCCCATCCCAGCCATGGCCCCCAGCCCGACCCAGTGTACCCCTGCGCTGCCATTTCGCACAAGAGAAACAGTGGCCATCGAGGAGACCCAGTGGCCCCACAGGGGGGTCGGCCGGGAGATCGGACTCCCAGTGGGCCATCGGGCCCCTGAAGAGTTATGTGAAAGAGTGAGTGCGTGCAGGGGATGGGACACCCAGAGGGCCAACCTTGGGGCCCCTGCAGCGCAAAGTGTGTGTCTGCCTGTGCCCAGGGGACCCAGCACCCAGTGGGCCACCAGCAAGCCTGAGCTAAGTGGGTACGGAGTGGGGTGTTTTACAAAAAAAACGCGTTTTTTGTTTTTTTGGCCGTTTTTGGCCGTTTTTGGCCGCGGGTTGGTGTTTTTTCATGTTTTTTCATGTTTTTTTGTTTTTTCATGGTGGTATCAGGTACAAACGCATCTTGTGGTACCAAGGAACCATTGTTTTTTGAATATTTTTGGCATTCCTTGTTTCTCCGACGTCTTCTGGCAGAGAGTTTTTTTTGTTTTTTTCCCTCATGCATGACGTACCAAGTAGTTCTACAATGGGGAACACGCATGTGCAATTGTGCATGCAAATCTATGATGAAATGGCAAATAGAGGTGTAATGGGGGCCACACACATATATATAAATGAGATGTGGGATTTGGGATGTTACGAGCACACCAGGAAATAACAGTGACCATCCAGAGCACACCAGGAAATAACAGTGACCATCCAGAGCACAACAGGAAATAATAGCGCACACGGAAATAACGTTCAGCCGGCAGTCCTTGGGCAAACCCACCTAAAAAACGCCCTGACTGCCATGATACATGAATATGTCAATGCACAACTAGCAGCACACACCAAACTAACGATTGAAAATGGTGGGAAAACGCCACTTCGGGTCAAGCAACCAATCAGCAACATAGTGTTTTCTTTCTGTTTTGTGTTGTTGATTGGTTGAGCTGTTGAGTGACACCATGCTATGAACCCTTAAAAAACATGTTAATTGCCCTGGGAAATGCATTTGAGGTCACAGGGATGTAGAAAAACAACATTTCGGGTGAAAAAAACAAAAAAAACACAAAAAACGGTATTTTTTTTAAAAAAAACACCCTCTAGGGTGTCCGGGTGTTGCCGGGGTCCGTGACACCCGTTTACCTCAGCCTTGGCCCACCACTAGGGCCCTGCAGCGTCCTATGGAACCACCAGTGTGCGCACGGGATCACGCACCCAGGGAGCTCACCCTGGGGCCCCTGCGGCACAGCGCCGTTGGTCGTTTGCGCCCAGGGGATCCAGCACCCAGTGGGCCACCTATGGGGCCTGAGGCGCACTGTGGAAAGGAATGGTGGGCCAAGCAAGGGACGGAACACCCAACACAACCAGGGTGGGAAGAACCAAGGATGACAGCGTGGCAGGGGGGGGGGGCGGAGTGCAAATGCACTTTTTTTGCATTTTTTTGCACTTTTCACTTTGAGCCATTTTTTGCACTTTTTGCACTTTTTTGCATTTTTTTGCACTTGTTTCCACTACCCTGTCAGAGTTGTTTTCACTCTTTTGATGTCTGTGACGCAGCCAGAAGCTGGTGTGCAGGTACATACCCTCCCCCCCCCGCTTGTCGTTCCCCACCCCTTGTCGTTCCCCGGGGGGGGGGGGGGGACCGTCACTTGGTCAACCCAAAATTTTTCGTTGCGGCTCATTGTGTTGTTGTTGGGTGACTGTGTTGTGGGGCACTACCACTTGCATCCCTTGCAGTCATGGCAGGACATTTTGCTCACTGTCGCTGAAATGGAACTTGATAGCACAACCATGTTTCCCCCTGGGACAAGTGTGATGTTCATCCGCTCCATGGGGGAACCTGTTTTGGCGCAGGTCGTTGGACATTCAGGGCATGGTGATGCATATTGCCGCATCACTTATGACCGTGATGGCAAGACCGTCTTGCATGACCGTGCGTCTGTTCGGCGCCTCTCACTGCCACGTGCTCCCTCTCTGCCCCGCCCTGCCTTGGGGGTGTGGTCCCCCGGGGGGGGGTGGGGGACCGTCACTTGGTGACCATCCCATAGGGGGTGGTGGGGGACCGTCTTCCTTGGGGTGGGGAACGACAAGGGGGGGGGAGGGTACAAATGATGAGGAAGAGGAAAATGAACCTGGAAGGTAGGTTCAAAGTGGCGTAATGCCGAAACCAAGAGCACTATCCTCCTCCACAGTATCCGTGTTTATAGGTACGGAGGCCCGGAGAGCAAAGGTGTCCTCAGAACCACATCACTAGTTTCAATGTTACGTTTGGAGCGCATTGTGTAGTGCACTGTTGTGTATTGTGTTGCCTTGTCATTGCATTTTTATGGTTGCATTTTTTTTGCACTTTTTTGCACATATTCGCACTTTTTTGCATTTTTTTGCACTGCATTTTTTGGATAGTCCATTTGCACTCCCCCCCCCCCCCTGCAACGTGGTCACAGTGCAGTGTAAAGCACCTGGGACACCGTGCAGGCGCGCACACCACCCGCGTCAACCATGAAGCGCACGCTACCTGCAACCAACAAGGAACACGCCCTGCGCACGCGTGACCCACAGAGTGGGGAAGCGTACGTGGTGGACGACCAGGACAACGCGTGGCAGAGCAGGGCACCCGAGCCTCACGCACACGGAAACACAGCGAGGCAGGTTGTGGGCGGCCTGAGGACGGAGGTGTGGGGACGGCCAAAACAGTCAAACGACTCCCGCAACAACCAGCACAACCCCCAATACGCCAACTACTAGGCGCCGCTGACGTGCAAACAGCACATCCTGCCACATCCAGCACAGCCTTGGCACACCAACCACTAGGCTCCGTGAACGCGGAAACGACACCAGCAGGAGCACCGGCCGCAGCGGCCGACAGAACGCGGCGACCCGACGCAACATGCGAAGGGAAGAACGGGTGACTGTCCTGGGCCCCGTAAAGAAACAACAACCAGACGGAATGCCACGCAGGGGGGCGACTTTTTGGGTTCGAAAAAGCGGACCAACCCCCTGAGAGGGCCTCCGGCCAACAGTTAGTGGGGGGCGGGCGGGCAAAGCGGTTAGGGGCGGTTACTGTCGGCTCCAAATGCCATTGAGGCTGGTACTTGGCGTCAGGGGAACAGTGGCGAGGCATAGACTGGGCGCCCTGGAGGGGGGCACCTCCCCCCGTCCCAATGCACCCCTGCTCCGGGGGCACCCGCGCCGGGGGCGGTGGGGTGGGGTAGAGGGCAGGGCTCAGAAGTACCCAGTTTGGGTACGTTTAGCGGAACACTATCCGGGAAATGGGCCAAAGTAGGAAAAATGGGGGGAAATGGGGGTAAATGAGGGAAATTCAGATTGCTTGGTGGAAAAATGGGAAATCACCTCGAAGAGAGGTTGTTAGATCAAGCGTAGGTGCGTACGCCATATACCCCCCTTTTTTGGGGTCATTCGCGTACGATACCCCCGGGTATGGTACCGGATGTCCAACCCCTTGTAAAATCATCATTTTAGGAGAGAAAATGATCCCCCAATGAATTTTTCGTTTTTGACTCCTTTAGCCCCCCGTACCCGGGTACCCCTTTTTTGGGGGTGTGTGGGTGGGTGTCGGGGGGGGGGGTCAAAACTACTTTGCGTATTGTGGCTGCTGTGTGTGGAATTGGACCCAGGTCTGGGGCAACTTTTTTCTTGTACATGGACCCCCTAACCCATGGTGGGGGTCCCAGGTCCGAACTCCGGGTACCCCTGGTCGCCCCCCCCTATGGGCCCTTGCTAGTGAGGACTTAGCCGTTTTCACGCTGGATAAGGCTGTTTAGTGACACCTGCAAGATTTCCGAAATTGGACTTTTTCGGAAACCCTTCTGTTGCCCTTGGGATGGGTTTGGGTGATGATTTAGTGACAATACGGGTACTTGAGCACCCACGGGGACCCACGTAGTGGCCGCCAAGCCCATATAGCCCGAGCCATGGCCCTCCAAAAAGCCCCGAAATTGGCGTTGTGTAGGCTATTTAGTGACACCTGCAAGATTTCCAAAATTCGACTTTTTTGGAAACCCTTCTGTCGCCCTTGGGATGGGTTTGGGTGATGATTTAGTGACAATACGGGTACTTGAGCACCCACGGGGACCCACATAGTGGCCGCCAAGCCCATCTAGCCCGAGCCATGGGCCCCCCAAAAGCTTCAACATTGCTGTTTGTAGGTGGTTCAATGGCCTTTGGTGTGTGCACAAACTGCTTGAGCAGTTTTCCACCCTCTACAGGTCAAAAATGGAAATCACCTCGCAGAGGTTGTTAGATCAAAGCCAGGCAGGCGTATATATGGGGAAAACGCCACATACCCCCCCATTTTGGCCTTTTTGGGCCTATTCGCGTACCCTACCCCAAGGGGTTGAATTGTTAGTTTAACCCCTTGTAAAATCATTATTTTGCCCAATAAACGCATCCCCCAATGAGTTTTTGGTCCGGACCCCCCTAGACCCCCCCCACTTGAAACCCACTTTTTTGAGGTTTTCAAGGAGGGGGGGGGGTGGGGGGGGGATGGGGGTCAAAAAATGACCCCCCCTTTGTTTGGGTCAAAAATCATGAATCTTTTGGTTTTTTTCGATTTTGAGCCGAAAAAGTGTTTCCGGGTCCCGACCCCATAGGGTTTGTATGGGGCGGAGTGGGACGAGCGCTTATGCAGTTTATGCATTTTTTGGCCATTTTTGCTATGTTGGCGATTTTGGCAACCTCGGTGACCCCGTGGTACCCACTCCAAGGGGTGCGAGTGGGGATGTTGTGACAGTATATGCTTACTAGGATATGGAAGAACGTTTTTTGCACTCTGTAGCCTTGCCCAGGGCTGGTGAAATGCCTTGCCAAAGACGCGAAATGGCTGTTTCCACCAATAATGGCCTAGTGAATGGGCCAGTACACAACCTGCTTATGCAGTTTTTCACGTTGGGCAGCTCAAACATCGAAGTTTTTGAAACTTGTTTTTTTGATATTGTGACCACCTAAAATGACCATCCAAGGTATGTAAAGCATGTTTTAGGCCGTATTTACGTGTTTCTCGCCCTATTTGGGTATTAGGTCCGGGGGGGGGGGTCTCCCAAGGGATTGGTACACAACCTGCTTATGCAGTTTTTCACCTTGGACAGCTCAAAAATCGAAGTTTTCGAAGCTTGTTTTTTTTGATATTGTCATCACGTAAAATGACCATCCAAGCTATGTAAAGCATGTTTTAGGCTGTATTTACGTGTTTTTCACCTTATTTGGGTATTGGGTTGGGGGGGGGGGTCTCCCAAGGGATTGGTACACAACCTGCTTATGCAGTTTTTCAACCTCGGCAGCTCAAAAATCGAAGTTTTCGAAACTTGTTTTTTTGATATTGTGACCACCCAAAATGATCATCCAAGCTATGTAAAGCATGTTTTAGGCTGTATTTGTGTGTTTTTCATCCTATGTGGGTATTAGGTCCGGGGGGGGGGGGGGTCTCCCAAGGGATTGGTACACAACCTGCTTATGCAGTTTTTCACTCTGGACAGCTCAAAAATCGAAGTTTTCGAACGTTGTTTTTTTGATATTGCGATCACCTAAAATGATCATCCAAGGTATGTAAAGCATGTTTTAGGCCGTATTCGCGTGTTTTTCACCCTATTTTTGGTTTGTGTTGCTCGGGGTAGATTCTCTGCGAGGTGGACTTGCCGAAGGCAATAGAATTTTTGCAAAACTTTTTTTGATATTGTGACCACTTACAATGATGAAATATGCTATGTAAAGCATGTTTTAGCCCCTTTTTACGTGTTTTTCACCCTATTTGGGTGTTGGCGGGGGGTCTCCCAAGGGGTGTAGGGCACAACCTGCTTATGCAGTTTTCCCGCCTCGGCAGCTCAAAAATGGAACTTTCCGAAACTAATTTTTTTGATACTTTGACCATCCAAAATCATCAAATATCCTATGTAAAGCATGTTTTAGCCCCTCTTTATGCGTTTTTCACCCTATTTGGGTGTTGGGCGGAGGGCAGGGGCTCCCAAGGGGTCTTGGGCACAACCTGCTTAGGCAATTTTTCCGCCTCGGCAGCTCAAAAATGGAAAATTCCAAAACTGATTTTGTTGATAACTTGACCATCCAAAATGATCAAATATCCTATGCAAAGCATGTTGTAGCCCCTCTTTATGCGTTTTTCACCCTATTTGGGTGTTTGGGGGGGGGGGGGGGCGGGCTCCCAAGGGGTCTAGGGCACAACCTACTTATGCAGCTTTCCCGCTTGAGCAGCTCAAAAAAAGGCTGTCCCTCTCCCCTCTTCGAGGTGCCTTGCCGAAGGCAATAGAATTTAGGGGCTGAAAAGGCCAAAAATCAAGGTTTAGGTTGGCAACAAGGCTGTGGGGGGGGGGGGGGGGCGCATTGGTGAAAGCCCCCGAGGGAAAATGGGGGAAAATGGGGAAAGCTCCCGAGGAAAAATGGGGGAAAATGGGGGGAAATGGGGGGAAATGGGGGAAAATGGGGAGGAAATGGGGGGAAAGGGGACCAGTTGCACCACTCAAGTTTCCTTATTTTCCCCCATTTTTCCCCATTTCCCCCCCATTTTTCCCCATTTTTCCCCATTTTCCCCCATTTTTGCCCATTTTTCCCCATTTTTCCTTGCCATGGGTACATTGTGGGTACGTTTGTGGGTACAGTACCCGCCACCGGAGCCGGGTACTTCTGAGCCCTGCGAGGGGTCAGCCCCCCCGGTGGTGCTGTTGTTTCTCTCATGCAGTTCTGAGGCTCGCCGTGTTGTCGATGGCGGTTCATCGGCTCCAGTTTTGTTGGTGGTCGCTTGGTCGGTGGCACTCCTTCGCTCGCAGTGTTGTCAATGGGTGTTGGGGGCAGACACCAGGGGCTGTTCAGAGGGGTAAGTGAACACGGCGCACCAGCCTCCGACTTGCCGGGCGCGGGGGCGTGCGGTGGTACGTCTGAAGGGAAGTGCGCCGGTTGGCCTAGTTTGCTGCCTATATCTTTTGCCCGAGGAGGTGGTTCAATACGACCACAAGGTGGGGGGGGGGGGCAGGGATGCATTGGAAGGGCAGGGGCCTCAGAGGCAGCCCCACAAGCGGTTAGACAAGCGGTTGGAGGTTGCCAAAGCGGTTGGGGGTGGTTACTCGTCGGTTACATATGCCATTGAAGCTGGCACTTGCCCTCAGGGGCTGTTTTGAGTTAGGGGCCCCGGGCGGCGATACCCCCCCCCCCCCCCTGCCCACAAGCGAGCATTGGACCACCTTGTAGGGATGGATATAATAGTGACGCCATTAACAAAGTGGGGATGGGGGGCTGAGTTCGGAGGCTTTGATGACGAAATGACATGTTGTCATTGCAGGGGCGGGGCGGGGGGGGGGGGCAGACTTCTCACTAGCATCCTGCAAATTTCTTCTTGGCATGCGGCGGCGTCCGGCAGGGGGCATCCGACAGCATCCGACAAAATGGGAGACCTGCATGCGGCAGCATCCAGCAAACAAAGTGTGCACTATACTGATCTTCGCAAATAACATCTTTTTTCCCCTTGTGGTTTTTTCTGCACCTCAGCACGCCCCCCCCCCCTCCCTCTTTTTGTGGTGAGCCCATGTGCCGTGGCTGCGGGATAGGGCGCCAAGCCAGGTTGCAATGGCTATCGCGATGGCGGACACTGGCTTGGGCTTTGCATCCGGCGGCATCCGGTATGCCGGACCACGACTAGGATTAAAAAAAAGACCCTTTTTATGTTTTTTTGTAAGATTGTATGCAGCCAAATATAGAAAGTGAAACCTTCCATTCAGATCTAGATACAACTTACCAACAGGCATTGCAATATGTGATGTAATTTCTTTGAATTCTATAATCAGAAAAATTCTTTGTTGAAAAAATAAGAGAACTTTAATATTCAATAGGAAATCTGTTTTTTGGTTCAGTCAAGCCACGGATGCTAGTGGAAAGTCTGGGGCACCCCGTTCAAACGTTCTCCATCATCCTGAAGCCCTCCTCTGTCCAGGCGGAGGTGGCCACGCTGCGCACACTGGACCATCCCAACATCGTCAAATATCTGGGCACCGACCGCTCGGGCACCTTCACCATCCTCCTGGAGTACGTCCCGGGCGGCTCCATCGCGTCCCTTCTCGGCCACTTCGGGCCCATGCCGGAGCCCGTGCTCTGCCGCTACCTGTGGCAGGTCCTGTGCGGGTTGCAGTACCTCCACGACCGGGACGTCATCCACCGGGACATCAAAGGCGCCAACATCCTCGTGTCCGACAAAGGGCAGGTGAAGCTGACCGACTTCGGGAGTTCCATTTCGGCGCTGGGCAGTGGGGACGTCCATCGGTTGCTTCTGGGAACAGTGCTCTGGATGGCCCCGGAGGTTGTGCGCGACGTGCCATGCCCTCCGTCTCCTCCCCCTTGTGGGCGCCCTTGTCACGGTGCGGGCGCGGTGCAAACCCCGGGTATATCTGCCGCGGCAGACCCTCCAGGAAAGAACAAAAACTACCCAGAAGCCTCTGGTATTTATTGGCAACCATAAAAAAGAACCCAGGAAGACTGGTCTTGTGCGCTTTTCTCGGGTCCTGTGGGCTGTTCGGGTGGGTGCATCTTGGGATGGCGCACCGGTGTGTGACCCCTAACAGCCTAACAGGTGCAACGGTGCGGACGCGGTCCGCGCGCGCTGCAACAACACCCTCCCCGTCGTGTTTGGCCACCCCACCCCCCACTGCGCGCCATGTGATCCATTGCAGGTGCCGGTGGGTGTCAGAACCAGGAGGTTTGCAGTACAGGGGAAGAATCTAGGGGCCATGGTTGACATGGTGCCCGCCCCCCGCTGTGGTCTCAAGGTGGGCCCCAGTCAACAAAAGATGATGCAGATTGGAGCACGTTTGATGCACGTGGACGATTCGCGCAGGCTGCAGTTTCACGTGTGTACAAAACGACATTCAGATCAAGGCCTGGGCCGGGCTGCTGCATTGCCTGTGCCCACACCCAGAAGCAGCCCCCGCCCCCCCCAGGGATGCATTAGAAGGGAAGGGACCTCAGAGGTGGTTAGACAGGCGGTTGGAGGAGGTCGCCAAAGCGGGTGGGGGCGGTTACTGTCGGTTACAATGCCACTGAAGCCGGCACACTTGGTGTCAGGGGGATAGTGGCTGGGCGTAGGCTGGGCGGCCTGAAGGGGTGGGGGGTATCCCCCCCCGTTCCAATTTTTTTTTGCATCCCTGCCCCCCCCCCCCCCCCCCGCCCCCCACAATGATCCTGCAGATGCACACCCCAGCGCGCACCAGTCAGTGCTGGAGTCGGCAAACCCAGCATGGACTCGGAGTGTGCATCTGGATGCACCTGGTCAACAGCACGGGCAACAGCCCGTCTCCGGGACAGCCGAGCCCCGGAGTAGTCAAACAGGACAAGTCATCCGGGGGCTCCGTTGACACAACCAAAACACGTTCGGGCCCACGGAGGGTCAGAATGAGCAGTGGCGAGAGGCCAACAGGCGCCGCCAAAGGCAAACAATCCGATACCGAGGCCTTGTGCCAAACCCCCCCCCACACACACACTGCTCATGGGAGGGTGACAGCGGACCCAGACAGCCCAGGAAACATTTGATAGCCGCCTCATGTGGTGAACTCAAGGCACCGCTTGGCACTGGTCTGGTTTGCACTGCAGTGCAGCAAGGCAAGGCACTGCACAGAGAGAATTGTGGCGATGACCATTGGCCTGTGACACGGAGGTGGAAGTTTGTACGGAGCTCTGTATCTGTTGCTTCAGGGCCCTTGGGGGGAACTGTCACGACATTGGGAGGGAGATTTGAGGGGGCGGGGGGGTATCTCGAGTGCCTTCCAGGTAGCAGGTTGTGAGCCCCCCCCCCCCGCTCAGTAGAAAAACAGCCAGGCATACGGGCGTGAGCCTGGCTGCATGTTTGCCAACCTACAGCCCAACAGGCGACAGCTGACCTGGTACAGTGCTGCAGGGAGGAAGGGACCTTGGCACTCAACCCCAGCCATTGAACACTCGGACAGCGATCACAGAGAACAATGATCCGTCACACTGAACTGAGAGCAATGAAGACCGTGGGGCAGGCGCGGTTGGAGCTAATTGCGGTGAAGCAAACCTGACCCATTGTGGCCCCGCTCTGTGCCCGTGTGTTTTGGCGGGCCTGCCCCCCTGCCACCCTGTGAGCGGTGGGTCCCCACCAGCCGCACCAAGTCATAGGCACTTGATGCAGCGCCTGGGGGCCGCGCACGGGGGGGGGGACACGCACGGGGCCCACGGCCGGGCTGCTCAATTCCCCCGTTGCTCTGTCGGTGTCTACGGCGCCATCGACATAATGTTGTGCTGGGGTCTTCATGTACAGCCCCCGCCACGGGCCATAGGGCCCGGGAGCAGCCGAAGCGGCTGCTCGGATGTGTCTTCATGCGGAAGGGGCCCCACGCCCTGACATGTGCGCACGCACGGGGCACGGCCAGTCTTGTTGCACCTGCTGACGGTTTGCCCTGGGGCATTGCATCCAAACGAAGACGCTTTCCTCAGCCAAGCGTTCCTCATTTCTCTGCGCTCTTTGATGACCTGTCTCGAACATAGTCCACCGGGCGCATGCCGCGTCCGGCGCGGCCGATATGTTTACAAAATATGTACCCCTCCCTTGCGAGAGCACCGCCCCTGTCAGAGCCACGGCAGGTGTTGTCTCGGCATCTTTCAGAACTGTGTCCTACTTTGCCCTTTGTAGATACGCTAGTTGTTGTTTCCGTCCAATTTTGTGACCTTGGCGTTGCTTTAGCAAGGGGCGGGGGTATGTGGGCAGCCAAAACAATCAAACGACCCCAACAAAAAGCAGCACAGCCCCAACACACCAACCGCTGGGCTCCGCGAGCACGGAAACGACACCAGCAGGAGCACCGGCCGCAGCGGCCGACAGAAAGCAGCAGCCCGACGCAACATGCGAAGGGAAGAACGGGTGACCGTCCAGGGCCCGCAAAGAAACAACAACCAGACGGAATGTCACACAGGGGGGCGGCATCTTCGAGTACAGTGTTGAGTGTGCCCGGTGACGCAACGCTCTTTTGTGATGACAAGGGCATGCCCCGACCCACCCTTTCGCTGGTCTCGGCATTGCCGAACATGTGAATGTGTTTCTGCGCGTGCGTAGATGTTCCGGCGCGTGGGCCATGCGGTTTGCGCACAGGTCTGCAGGCAAGAACCGGACCAAGATCTGAAGGCGTCGGACATCTGGAGTCTTGGATGCACGATTTTGCAGATGGCTACGGCGCGGGTGCCGTGGGACGAGCGCCAATTCGAGAACTCAATCGCTGCCTTCTTCCACATTGCCCTGACCACCAAGCCCCCGAAGGTGTGGGATTCCTTACGGGGCCCATGCACGTGCGTCTGCATGCGTGTGCATACATGAAGGGGGGGGTGCGTCACGCACACGGAAACACAGCGAGGCAGGTTGTGGACGGCCTGAGGACGGAGGTGTGGGGGCAGCCAAAACAGTCAAACGACCCCCGCAACAACCAGCACAACCCCCAGTACGCCAACTGCTGGGCACCGCTGACGAGCAAACGGCACATCCTGCCACATCCAGCACAGCCCCGGCACACCAACCACTAGGCTCCATGAACGCAGAAACGACGCCAACAGGAGCACCGGCCGCAGCGGCCGACAGAAAGCAGCGACACAACATGCGAAGGGAAGACTGTCCAGGGCCCCGTGAAGAAACAACAACCCGACGGAATGTCACACAAGGGGGGGGGGGGGGTCGTGCGGGGACAGTCTCGTGGGGAAATTTTCGTTTTCCAGTTGGGGCCGAAATTTTTCCCGCGAAACACTTTTTTTTTGCGCAATTTAGGGCGCTTCCTGGTCCTTGTCCCGGAGAGCCACAACCACAGCACTGACCTGTGTGGGCGCGGCAAGTTGAAGGCATTTTGTTCCAGACACCTTCAAACAGGACCACTACTCCCGTTTTTTCGATTGTATTGCGGGTGCCCCATGTCCGTGGGAGGGGGGGCCCGTGCGGTGGGCCGCAACGCAGATGCCCCACAGCTCCTTCAGCGTGGAGAGCCGACCTGGGCCCTGCTCCTTTTTGGTTTTATTTCCGATGAGTTGGTGTTGTTCAAAATTTGGGCCCACCACAGTTTCACACAACTGATTGTCCACCAGGAGCCGGGGGTTGGGGGTGTTGAAGTTTCCCGCGTTTGAGAGCCCCGCACCAACGCTGGAGGTGTGTCGAATTTTCCCCCCACGAAATTTCTTGGCGTAATGTGACACCTCCTGCCCCTTGTGCCTCCCCCGTGGCGGCGGTCGCCACGGGGGAGGTATTGTTGCGCTGTTCTCGGCAGTCCTCGTCCCAGTGCCCAGTTCAGTATGGACAGCCGCAAGGAGCCTGGGGTTGGGGGTGTCGAAATTTCCCGCGTCTGATGGCCCTGCACGAAAATCGGAGGTGTGTCGAAATTCTCCCCTCGCAAATTTTGCCCCGCCGAAATTGTTCCCAGACCACAGGGGATCCGACTCCGCGGGTCCTAGGACGCCAACTACCCCCCCCCCCCCCTCCCACCCCACCCCCCACCCACCCAGGGGGCCTCCGGCCAACAGGTAGTTGCCAAAGGTGCCACCCTTAGAAGTCAATGGGCACCAAAGGCGCCCGACGCTTCAGGGGCACCAAAGGCGTCCGAAGGAAAGTTTTGTCCATTTTTGCACATTATCCTTAAATCCTACCCGAACCCTAACGCCCACCCCAACCCTCAGCCTAGTCTTACACATACCCCTACCCATAGCCTAACCTAACCAAGATTGAATATTGGGACCGAGCTGGTGGGGGAAGGAACATGGTCCAGGAGACTTCAACGACAAATGAGGTACGCACTCGAAAGGGGATGGGAGCGGCTCAAAAGGGGCTCAAAATGAGCTATATTCATCCGTTTGGGCACCACAACTGGACTAGGATCATTTTTGGGAAACCATGGTTTTGACCCGTTTATGAGCCATTTATGGTCCCAAATTGGCCCATTTTCAAGGCCGAGAGGGGCCAAAATTGCTCAACATGGGCTCAAAATGGGACCATTCCACTTGTTTGTGCAACCCAAATAATCCAAAAGTATCTTTTTGGGAAAACACATTTTTGATCCATTTTGACTGATTTTGGTCCCAAAACAGCCTGGGCCTAGGCCAAGGCACTTTGTGACTCTGGAGTGGCCAAAATGGCTTGCAATGGGCTCAAAAAGGGCTCATTTCACTTGTTTGTGCACCCCAAATGGTCTCAGGATCATTTTTGGAAAAGGACATTTTTGACCTATTCCCGACCCATTTTTGGTTGCAAAACAACCCATTTTCAAGACACTTCGTGACTTTGGAGGGGCCCAAATGGCTTGCAATGGGCCCAAAATGGGGTCATTTCACTCGGCACCCAAATGGTCTAGGATCATTTTTGGAAAAACACATTCTTGACCCATTTTTGACCCCTTTTTTGTCCCAAAACAGCCCATTTTCAAGGCATTCTGGATTTTAGGAGGGCCAAAACGGGCCACCATGAGCTCAAAGCGCGCCAAAAACACTTGTTTTCGCATTCCATGTGGTCCAGGATCATTTATGAAAAAGGTCATTTTTTTGCACCCGGTGGGCCCATTTTGGCACCCACCTCTTTCGGCTGCCTCTTGCAGCTTGCCGCAGCCCGCTGGGCCTAGGTACGGGGGTCTCGGCATCGGTTAGGGCAATTTTGAGGGGTGGAAACCACCAAAAGTGGGTAGTGCGGTCGAAATAGCGTTTTGAGCCACGTAGCCCAAGATATCGTCTGTTTTTGGTTTGGGGCTGTCGGCAGCCAATGTGCACAAATTCTGGGGCTTTTTCGTCCCAAAACAGCCCATTCTCAAGGCATCCTGTGAGTCTGGAGTGGCCAAAATGGCTTGAAAATGGGGTCATTTCACTTGTTTAGGCACCCCAAATGGTCTAGGATCATTTTTCGGAAAAACACATTTTTGACCCATTTTTTACCCATTTTTTGTCCTAAAACAGCCCATTTTCAAGGCAATCTGGGATTTTAGGAGGGCCAAAACGGGCCACTATGAGCTCAAAACGCGCTAAATACACTTGTTTTCGCATTCCCTGTGGTCCAGGATCATTTTTGAAAAAGGTCATTTTTTTGCACCCGGTGGACCTTGTTAGAGCCCCAAACACCCCCCCCCCATCCCCCACTACGCCATCGACTGATGCACGGGGCCCCTCTGCTTCTCTTGTGCCGTGACGAGGCCTCTTGTCTGCTTCTCCTCTGCACAGATTCCCAGCGAGCTGCCCGAGCGTGTCGCGGCCATTGCCATGCAATGTCTGCAGCTGCCGCCCCCCCTGCGGCCGAGCTGCGCCGACCTGATGAGCCATGCGTTCTTTGCCGGCCAGTGCCTCAAAGGTACCTCAAAAGGCCTCAGCGAGGCCTCGCCACGATGGACGCAGCAGATGCGACGCGTTTCCATCGGCACAAGTGCGAGCAAGCGCTCTTCTGAGGGCGACCCGCCCGTCCCCCTGTCGAAGCAGTCGGTTCGCTCTGAGTCGTCGAAGTGGTCCTCGTCTCAGAGCGGCTCAAAAGGGGAGTTCGCCGGGGCTGACCTTCCCACGACCCCGGTGCCTCCTGTACATGTCTGTCCTCTGGCACATAGAAGCATGAAAATTTTGGAATTGTAACGGCGGGCGGTGGTCCGGTCCGCCCCACAACAGCTCCCACTGCATTTCCTGGTATCAGAATCAGCTTATCCCCACCGCGTGTCATGTTTTGTCCAAGCAAGGCCCATGGTGGGAGTCAGTGATCCCAGACGGCGAAAGGGCAGGAGGGTTGATCAAGCGTGTCCCTGACGTGGCTGCGAAACGAATATGTATGCGCGCAAATCCAATGCCAGTGTGCCACATGCTGCACTGATTTCCAAACGCACGCACTGCGACCAGGGGTACGTCTGTGATTGCCCCCACTGCCTGGTACACAAGCAGTGGTCACCGTTGGCATGCATTATCACGGGTTCATTCATGGCACTCAAGTCAATTAATGTGTTGAATGCCCCGTTCACCGGGTGGTGTTTTGTTGCACAGGCATCGTCCGTGGTGGCCATTTCATGACCTGTGATCATGTTGTTGATGGTGTGCAGGCAGGGCGCGCATGCGCGTCGGATACAAAATTTGTCCTCTTTAGTTTTGCTCAGAAGCATGAAAATTTTGGAATTGTAACGGCGGGCGGTGGTCCGGTCCGCCCCACAACAGCTCCCACTGCATTTCCTGGTATCAGAATCAGCTTATCCCCACCGCGTGTCATGTCAATATGGTTGGTTGGGCGGGTGCCAAAAGTTGGTACGTTCAGGAAAATGGCAGGGGACTGCAGTGCAGTGTGCCGCAGTGTCGCCCCCACTTTTGTCCAAGCAACGCCCACGGTGGGAGTCAGTGATCCCAGACGGCGAAAGGGCAGGAGGGTTAATCAAGCGTGTCCCTGACGTGGCTGCGAAACGAATATGTATGCGCGCAAATCCAATGCCAGTGTGCCACATGCTGCACTGATTTCCAAACGCAAGCACTGCGACCAGGGGTACGTCTGTCAAAATTGTGCATCATCTTTGGCCCGGTTGGTGTTGTGAAACCGCATGCTCTGCCATCTGTAGCCAACCCCCCCGTTCCAGTGGGTGTTGTTTCCGGTTCTGGAACCACGTCCGGTTTTGCCCTTGATATGCTCCCTCTTGTTAGGGTAACAGTGGGTGTTGTTGCAGTCACATTTCGCGACTTTAGTGTTGGTCTTGCAACGCGGGCGGTAAAAGAACAATTCTTCTAAGATTCCGAGCAAAATTAGTGATTTGGACAACAGCAGAATCAATTTTATACGGAGGTAATGGTAATGGTAATGGTAATGGTAGTGGTAATGGTAGTGGTAATGGTAGTGGTAATGGTAATGGTAATGGTAATGGTAATGGTACTGGTAGTGGTAATGGTAATGGTTGCTGGCCCACGTCGCAGAAGATATGGTCGGTGTACTGCCAGTGTTCCCACCTGCCAATCACGCAGGGGGGAAGGGGGGCTAGGCCTGCCCATTCCCTTCCACACCCAGGCCACACCCCAATCACGCGATCGTCTGACCGTCGTTTTCCTGAGTTTCCTGGTGCTTGCGCAAGGGGGCCACGGGTGTGGCAGTTGCCCCTGCATTTCCTGGTATCGGAATCAGCTCATCCTCACCACATCATTTTTTGTGGGACAATCGTAGCATCGGACAGCTCTGATCCGTGATTCCGAGAGATTTCTCGATTGCCATTCCGAGAGATTTCTCGAGTGCCATTCCGAGAGATTTTTCGAGTGCCTTCTGGTGAGCGGGCTTCGCCAGCTTGCCATACCCTGGAAACCCCCCCCCCCAAAAAAACAAGATAAGTTCGCTGTGTTCCTGGTGCCCCAACTGCTGATCACGGACAAATAGCAGCGTGGTCACCAAGGGCCATCCTGACTACAATGAAAGTGTGAGGCCCATACCAGCGTTCTGCCCCAGCGTTCAAGGGTCCCATCACACGTGCTGGGCTGGTGGGGACCACCGCTCCTTCGTCCATTGGTGTGTGCAACCCCCCCCCCCCCGTCCCCCTGGGGTGCGCCACAGTGGGTCAGGCGGAAGGATCGATGGCATCTGCCAACTACTTGTAGCGGGTGCATGTTTTTGTGGGCTGTATTTTCCTCCGCCCGTTTGGTGTACCAACGGCGGAGCGCATAAGATTGCTATTATATTGGCCCCATACCTTGGTGGCCTATAATGGTGGCACTAGCGTTGGCCATGGCCCTGTCAGGACTCTTTTTCTTGAGCCTGATTTTGTTACAGGCAGCCCCACGCGGTTGCCAAGGACGCATTGCTGTCGCACGGCCTCGTCCCTGGTTTGCTCTTTTGCTCTTCTGAGCGAGTCTCTCATGCTGCCCCCCCGCTCCCCCCAAGGGCCCAATGCCACATTGGACGAGTAATGGTGCCGTATCTGTGGACTACATCTGGACAATCTGTGGCGGCGCCCCCGGCGTTGGATTCATGACCACTAGGCCCCCTAATAGGCCCCCCAAATAGGCCCCCTAATAGGCGTGCAAATCCAATGCCAGTGTGGGGGAGGGCGCGCAAGCTCTCCAGCTGCGCAAGGTCCGCACACCCGGTCCGCAGCTGGAATTGCCGGCCGCAGGAGTGCAGGACGTGCCCCCACGGGATCCCGCAGTCCTCTGAGACCCGAGTCTAGCCCGTAAGATTGCTCCGCAGTTCTGGTCGAAAGACAAGCAATTTGTATTGCGTAATTTTACATTTGTGATTTCAAACTTTGCTGCCTTCAAAACGCTGTTTTACAATGGTTCTTGGTGCTTTTAGGGCAAAATGACCGTTTTTTTTTGGCTTTTTTTTCGAACAAAAAGTATTATTGCATAGACCCCAGTAGTTCATTCATTCATTAATTCATTCATTGATGTTTTGTATGCCCATTGACCGGGTGGTGTTTTGTTGCACAGGCATCGTCCATGGTGCCCATTTCATGACCTGTGATCATGTTGTTGATGGTGTGCAGGCAGGGCGCGCATGCGCGTCGGATACAAAATTTGTCCTCTTTAGTTTTGCTCAGAAGCATGAAAATTTTGGAATTGTAACGGCGGGCGGTGGTCCGGTCCGCCCCACAACAGCTCCCACTGCATTTCCTGGTATCAGAATCAGCTTATCCCCACCGCGTGTCATGTTTTGTCCAAGCAAGGCCCATGGTGGGAGTCAGTGATCCCAGACGGCGAAAGGGCAGGAGGGTTAATCAAGCGTGTCCCTGACGTGGCTGCGAAACGAATATGTATGCGCGCAAATCCAATGCTAGTGTGCCACATGCTGCACTGATTTCCAAACGCACGCACTGCAACCAGGGGTACGTCTGTGATTGCCCCCATTGCCTGGTACACAAGCAGTGGTCACCGTTGGCATGCATTATCACGGGTTCATTCATGGCACTCAAGTCAATTACTGTGTTGAATGCCCCATTCACCGGGTGATGTTTTGTTGCACAGGCATCGTCCGTGGTGGCCATGTCATGACCTGTGATCATGTTGTTGATGGTGTGCAGGCAGGGCGCACATGCGCGTCGGATACAAAATTTGTCCTCTTTAGTTTTGCTCAGAAGCATGAAAATTTTGGAATTGTAACGGCGGGCGGTGGTCCGGTCCGCCCCACAACAGTTCCCACTGCATTTCCTGGTATCAGAATCAGCTTATCCCCACCGCGTGTCATGTTTTGTCCAAGCAACGCCCATGGTGGGAGTCAGTGATCCCAGACGGCGAAAGGGACGGCGAAAGGGCAGGAGGGTTGATCAAGCGTGTCCCTTACGTGGCTGCGAAACGAATATGTATGCGCGCAAATCCAATGCCCCACTGCCACCTGCCACCCCCCCTCCCCCTGAAGCGGATCAACACATACATAGCCCAGATGTGCCAGCCAACCTACCCCCAACAGATGCGAACCCCCGGGGTGACAGAAGTGTCTCCCCCCTCAGGGGCTCCCCGCCCCATGCATTGTTGGTTCTGCCGGTAGGGGGTATGTACTGCACCCCCTCTACGATCATTTCCAGTGCCAACTCCCCAGCAGGCAGTGCTAGCACTGTCCTTACTGCATGTACTGTCTCGGATGGGTATTCCATGGATGCCTCCTGTGAACCAGGGGTCATCCCCTTCATTACTACTCCGGGGCCCTATCTGAATGACCTGAATGACCTGGGACTGGTACAGCTGGCCTCAGGGTACCTGCCCTCCACGGGCAAGCACCAGGTGGCCCACAGAACACCAAATCATGTGGCTGCACCAGTGGGGAGTGCGGCGCCGCCATCACCACTGCCTTGTGCGCGCACTCTGTTCTGTGACGAACCACATGCGACAGTCGACCACAGTGAGCATACGGGAACAGATTCTGACGCACACTCCGTGAGCACATCTTCAGCGGATACCACTTCCATGCGGTCATGCTCCACTGAGGACGTCTCGTCTTCTGAGCAGTTATCTGTATGTAGCATGGATGCGGATTCCTCACCTGCCAGCGACCTAGACAGTGACATGGATGCCCATCTCAGTAGTGCAGCCAGTGACAGGACGTCTATGTCCTCTGATACCTCTGCACCCGGTGGTGACAATGACACGGGGTCGGATTGTTACACTCCAGTCTGCTATAACCTTATGTGCACTGATGAAGATGCACCCTCGAAACATGAAGGGGCTGGGCCCTCGGCCCCCTCCCACCACAAATACAATCTTGATCGCTTTTACGATGCCCCCCCATCCACACAGGGCCCCGGGAGGTGACAATATATGCAATGGTAGAGACTGTGGCGCCAGGTCCAGTCTTGCCAGACCTGTCCGTGAATGCCCCTGTTGGGGCGATGGGCCTCAACCCCTGCCTACTGTCACAAGTGCACCGGAATCACTATTAGACCCCCGCCCCCCCCTTGGTCAGGGTTGGTCGGGTTCGAACCCCCATAAAAGTCTGTCTAAGTACTTAGTTTGTGTCGATATGGGTAAGAGGCATGGACGGTCTAGTGGTATGCGCCATGGGTGGCGCTCGTCGTCGTCGGGGGTTCGAACCCCAGTTCGTGTGTCCGTCCAGGGGCCCCCCGGTGAGGTCCCCGCCACCGCCCCCTTCAGCAGCCCCCTCCACCATCGGTACCGCCGGTGGATCGGTGGCGTGTCTCGTCCTCGTACTTTTTCCTATCAATCCCTGTCCACTAGTGCTACACAAAAACGAAGTGCCAGACACAGCACACCTGCAGCAGTGCCCTCCGTCACTGGTACCGCCGTCCGCCGGAACCGCATCTCCTCCTCGTACTCCTCTTCCCCCTTGCTCAGGATTCGAACCCGGATCTTCAAGGCTGCGGCCGGCTGCACAGCCGCTGCAGCACGCTGCCGAAAAACTGCCTGGGCCACCGGCCCCATTCACTGCACCAGTGGGCCAACCGCAGTCGCTTACACAAAACACACAAAGGCTGGGCCTTCAACACAAAACACACAAAGGCTGGGCCTTCGGCCCCCTTCCTGTAAAGGGGAGCTCAGGACAGGACAGGACAAGGTTGATTTCTTCTGTGGACCTCTGCAGTTGGCAGGGTCAGGATTACAGCAATTATGTCTAAATTTTGTTTGTTGTGCATGACATAGCCCCATATAAGTTATGTGCTGTGGTGCGTCGCAGATGCCGCCTTTTTGGGCACTGCAGAACATGCGCGCGCACAGATTTGTGCATAGAAGCAGCTTTTGAAAAGCTTTGTTTTTATTATAAAAAGATCTGAGGTTGTAGGAATTTAGTATGTGGATGCATGCATAAATTCTGGTTGTCATTTATTGTGCATTGTTTTAGTGTGCAAAGGGATCGTTAAGATCTCAGCATTATTTACAATGTCTGCTGAGAATTAAGTTCAGATTCGTTGTTTTTGGAGTTCTTGCACGTTGAGGACGGGTTGAAGGAGTTTTACTTGAAAGATTTAACAATACGACCCGAAATCAAGCACGCGAAATACAAAACTGGGTTTTGTAATGAAAGATCTTAACGCCCGCAAGACTCCGTTGCAGATCAATAACCCCTACGCCACGGAAGACGCCGCCATTACAGGCATGAGAGTGGCGCCAACCACCGCCGCCGGCCAAAGTTCTAGTCCGATGTCTACAACTCCCTTCTCTCACCAGGTAAGCCATGGTAGCTCCGCCGCTACGGTAGAGTTGCCGCCGCCAAAGAGGCCTGCACCTTCACCGCCAGGGCAGGAACAACGAACAGAGTTCTCCAAGAAAATGCAGGAGTTGGAGCAGTTGGAGTCCAATGAACGGCACTCACTCAGGTACAGCACCGACCTCCATCGGGCCAAGAGTTTCGCAAATTTCGGGTATGAATTTCAACAACTCTATCGCCGAATTTTTCAGTGTGGTCAAGACCTTTCGTTGGAGTCACCGAAGCCAAAAGACCAAGAGAAAATTCAAGCGAAGGAACCAAAGGTACACGCCGAAATGGAGCACAGGTGCTACGAACAGCGTATGTCAGGTTTGTACGAGGGTTTGGAAAAGTCACTGCGTGAGCTGAAGGACATGGTGACTGCACTTCGACAACGTGCAGATTGTGGCACAAATCCGTTCGCGCTGTTCAGACCAAGAAGATCAAGGTTGCCGAAGCACGCGCAGAGTGAGGATTCGCCAAAACAAGCCCAATGGAACTTGCCGAAGCATGCGCAGAGTGAGGACTCGCCGAAAAAGGCCCAGTGGAACTTGCCGAAGCACGCGCAGAGTGAGGATTCGCCAAAACAAGCCCAATGGAACTTGCCGAAGCATGCGCAGAGTGAGGACTCGCCGAAAAAGGCCCAGTGGAACTTGCCGAAGCACGCGCAGAGTGAGATTTCGCCGAAACAAGCCCAGTGGAACGGGCCGAAGCACATTCAGAGTGAGGACTCGCCAAAAAAGGCCCAGTGGAACTTGCCGAAACACTCCCAGACTGAGGATTTGTCTAGACCAGCGCAGTGGAGTTGGCTGAAACGAGGTCAAAGGGAAGAGTCGAAACGAATTCAAGAAAGCGTGCAACAACCAGGTGAGGAAGGGTATGTGCCAACGCGTTCTCAGAAGCGAGGGAAACGGAGTGGCCAAGCTGTACGACGTCGGCAAGCAGCATCAAGGTTCTGGGAGCTATTGGAGGCCATGACAGCCTCATACAAGCTTCGAAGAGGGCACGATGTTAGAAGGACGACACTGATGTGCCCAACGCGTGAGTCCTGGGGTCAGGTTGTAAGGAACAAAGACAAGGAGGACGCGACAAACCCGTTCTTGGTATAAGCCTTGTGCTTTTGTTTCTGGTTGTCAAGTGTATAGCGCTGGACGAGCGCTTTGTTTTCTGTGCTGTTAGAGCACTCAGAGCGCTCTGTGTTAACTGTCGTGAGCGCTGCTACAAGTGTAGGCGCTGTATGTGCTCATTCGCGCCCTGTGAGCGCTTTGTTACGCCAACCACTGTGCCTTGCACAGTGTGAAGCCTGTTTGGCTGCATTTATGCAGGAATCTGATTTCGATTCCCTGGCATGTACATTTTCAGTATGTCAACGAGGTCTTTTTTGGCCTCTTCTTGGGCGCCAAGCGCCTTGTTTGCTTGCACTGACATGTGCCTTCGCTTTCTTTTTCATTGTAGATATTATTTTGTATCTCTAATGAGCAGTGGTGGGGTACACCCTGCTTGGGACTTTGAGTGAACTACTGTTTACTCAGTTTTTTCATTTTTGTTTTGCTGTGCACCTGCCTGCTTGTGAGCAGTGTGTCTTTTTTTGTTTTTCAACTGCTTCTGTCTTGGAGAAAAAGCAGAGTGGTTTTCCTTTTGGTTTTTCTGCTTTTGTTGGGAAAAAGCAGGGGTTTTGTTTCAGTATTTTTATACTATGTTTTTCCTATGCCATGAGCACTTCAGGCTGTGTGCCATGAGCACTTATCAGGTTTTACACCCTTTGAGGAGTTTGACTGGGTATAGGTTGAAGCACCACCTCACCACTCCCTTAGGGCACTGTTTTGTGACAGAAATCCCTTTCAGGAGGGTAAAACTATCTATGGTACCAGTGGTATTCCACTAGCATGATCTGCACATAGATAGTAGCTGTTTTTACCTGGAATGGGTAGAAATAGCCAGATCACAGACAATAATATGTGTATATTATTGTAGGTCAAAGCCTGCATGTTTTGCTGTTTTTTTTTCTCGGGTCAGCAACTCATTTGGGGAGTGCTCAGCCTGGGGGGGGAGTGTAAACATGCAAGGCAGCCTTTTGGGTGCTTGCGTTTTACACCCACCCAGCTCTGTCTGAGCTTTTCCCACCCCTATGGTAAAACCCTTCGCACCCTTTTGTTTTGGGGTCTCAGCCACACATCAGGGTATGTGTGGGCTTGGGGGGGGAGTGTAAAGGGGAGCTCAGGACAGGACAGGACAAGGTTGATTTCTTTTGCGGACCTCTGCAGTTGGCAGGGTCAGGATTACAGCAATTATGTCTAAATTTTGTTTGTTGTGCATGACATAGCCCCATATAATAATAATAAGTTATGTGCTGTGGTGCGTCGCATATGCCGCCTTTTTGGGCACTGCAGAACACGCGCGCGCACAGATTTGTGCATAGAAGCAGCTTTTGAAAAGCTTTGTTTTTATTATAAAAAGATCTGAGGTTGTAGGAATTTAGTATGTGGATGCATGCATAAATTCTGGTTGTCATTTATTGTGCATTGTTTTAGTGTGCAAAGGGATCGTTAAGATCTCAGCATTATTTACAATGTCTGCTGAGAATTAAGTTCAGATTCGTTGTTTTTGGAGTTCTTGCACGTTGAGGACGGGTTGAAGGAGTTTTACTTGAAAGATTTAACAATACGACCCGAAATCAAGCACGCGAAATACAAAACTGGGTTTTGTAATGAATGCGTTTTACACTTCCACCACACACAAGAGCCTGTTTGCCTTTTCACTGCTTCCCCCCCCTAGAGCCCCAGTAGCCACGCGTAGAGACAGAAGCCCTGTCCCATGCACAGGGGGTGCACCACAGATGGTAGGCCGCAACAGAGCCGGCTCCCATGGGAGCGCCACTGTGGAACCGCGCACTCTGTACTTCTCTCCCGTGTACTATAGCATGCAGCGGGGTGTAAACACATGCGACAAAGCCACAATGCCGAGGAACTCTAAACTTGTTGAGGCGATGATCCCAGCTTTGAGGGGCTGTGGGGAGTCATGGAAAACCTCACGATATGGCCCAATGCCAGTATGCCACATGCTGCACTGATTTCCAAACGCACGCACTGCAACCAGGGGTACATCTGTGATTGCCCCCATTGCCTGGTACACAAGCAGTGGTCACCCTTGGCATGCATTATCACGGGTTCATTCATGGCACTCAAGGCAATTAATGTGTTGAATGCCCCATTCACCGAGTGATGTTTTGTTGCACAGGCATTGTCCGTGGTGGCTATTTCATGACCTGTGATCATGTTGTTGATGGTGTGCAGGCAGGGCGCACATGCGCGTCTGATACAAAATTTGTCCTCTTTAGTTTTGCTCAGAAGCATGAAAATTTTGGAATTGTAACGGCGGGCGGTGGTCCGGTCCGCCCCACGACAGTTCCTGATGCATTTCCCGGTATCAGAACAGATTATATTCACGACAGTGCACGACAGTGTCTGGCCATTTTGGCCCGACACACAACCCGTACAACCACAGTCCTTGGACAACGCCCCCAACGACGATTGGGGGCAGCGAGGCAGTGCAGCAGCACCCCCAAGGGGAGAGAGCGCCAGGGCCTGGCCACCCCAGGAACATACGCAACGCCAAGGAGGGCCGGGGGCAGCGAGGCAGGGCAGCAGACCCCCCATTGGGGGACGAGCGCCAGGGCCCAGCCCCCCAACCCAACAAGCAAGGCGCCGAGACCAGGCATCACCTCAATAGCCCCTAGATTGGTAACCGGTTAGAGACAGGCTGCAAAGAGCTGCAGAGAGAGCGCAGCAGCGGCGCCGTAGTTGCTATCAGCCGCGGCTCTGCTGCTGCTGCTGAACTGCTGGGTGCGGCACCCACGTAGCCCCTCAACTGGTACCAAGGCGGGGGTAGGCCGCACAGGGCAGTAGCAGCACCAAAGCAGCTCACCTGCAGCACCGGCCCGGAGCACAGCGCAGTGGGCAGCGGCACCCGTCTGGCCCAAAGTGCGACGGCGCGGAGGCCGAAGCGGGGGGGCACGGCGCGAAGGTAGTGCCACCCATGTGCTGCAGCCAGGGCAGGCACACGAGCCCCCCCCAGCCGCACAGGACCCGCAGCCACCACGAAAGGGCAGAGCAGCGAGGACCAGCGGACACACACAACACACCGCGTGCACACAACACACATAGCCCTCCCGTTGACCTGTACCCGTGGGTAGACATCCTGGCCTTTGCCCTTTGGTAACAGCGCCTTCGGCACACCACACCACACCATGCCCCACTACCCCAAACCACATCACACGACATCACACCACATCACATCACACCACATGGTCCCTTCGCCGGCAAGCTCGGCCCATGTTGGGCAGTGCTTGGGGGTTGTTGTTATGCGGGGGGTTACCGGCAGCCCGTCCGCGAGGCGGTGGGGCAGCCCCAGGTAGGCCCCTCGTAGGGGCCCTGCCGGTTTGCACGCTTTGCGGGCGCCTCAAGCGCAATGCGCGCGCAGTGCAACTATTTGGGCGCCTGGCTGTACTAGAGACCCATAGTTTGAGATACTAGGGGCCCCTAGGGGCATCATGGTGACCCCTAGGGTACGTTTTGACTTCTGATTTTGTCCCCCGTTGTTTGGGGACCCCCGAAAATGCAGGGGTGACGTAGCATTTCCGCCCTCTTTACTACAATGCCGTTTGCGACTCTCTTGCCTTGATTGTGTTTATGCTTTACATTATATCTCTGCAGAGTGGCAAAGAGCGATTTCCACTCAGGGGGGCAAGCACGCATCGGAGGGCCAAAGATTCCATCGAGGAACCATTGGAACATCTTGGAATTTTTTTTTTGTTGTGGGCAGTTTATTGCAAGGTTCAATGAGGAGAGGGACCGGCAAGCAAAAAGCTTGCAACACTTTCATCAAACATTGTACAAGAACGACGAGCATGCACAGCTATCTCATCGCACAACGCAAGCAGTGGTACACCAATGAAGTTGAGCAAGCAATTGACAATTATGATTCTCTACCGCCGCTGGAGAGTGGGACCGTTGAATTATTGTGTACTCCGCATTGGTCATAGGTGAAGAGATACCGAGCCTGCCACAAGCTAGCACGGTGGCTGTGCAAGCAGAGTAGGCCAATCTACTTGTTGATCAATAGGCAGTTTCATGGAAAATTTTAGTCAGAAATGTGATCTTTGTTCACGGAAAGAAATCATTTAGCAGATGCTTGAGACAGGAGCCACGGGAAATTTCCACAACGGGATGTCGACATTCAGCGCAGCATGGGCAGTGACATTAGGAACAATAGCGATGTTTCATCGATGGGAACGATGCCGCATTACATTGACTATGCTCATTGTTGTCACTAGTTTGTATGGCGAACAATGTAGTAGTGAGAACATTCACAAGCAAAATGTGGCAAATTTGGGATTTGTTGGCTTGATGTTCGACAACATACATGCCAAAGTATCCAATAAGGGTAGCAAGATTAAGAAGGCCTAGGGTGGTTTTCTTGGTAGCTACTGCATTGCATACACTTTTGAACTTGCAGCTAAAAACTACGTGTTCAGATCTAGCAGAGGCAATGAAGGAAACCTCCTTAGGGGCCGAGATGATGGCTGCATTATAAGCCTCAAATGTATGTTGCACATTAGGTGCACTCATTTCATTGATTCATTCATGTCTGACTTGGCACCCGGTCACCAAGTATTACGACATGAAAGCGTACCGCAAGCGCTGTTTTTTGCACGCTGCATTTCGCTCGTAACTACTTACAGCTGCCCACAGTGTCGCACTCCGTGGATTTGCAAAGTATTTGGATCTGTCACAATTTTGTGTTTGCTTCTTTTGTGCTGCCGGCTGCTGCGAAGTAAGCGGTAACGCATCAATGTAGCAAAAAAAAAAAAGGAAATGCACGTTGAAAGCCTGCTAGCAGTAATTTTTTTGCGTAGCTTTGGTAATGTGCACTCTCCGCGTGCTCCGCAGCGGCATTTCTCAAAAAATTTTTGATGCAACAGCGATTATTGTTGAACAATAACCGATGCGATGCAATTTTTGTTTTTTATATTTATTATTTTTCTGGCTGATCATCAACGATTGGCTGAATAATCGGGTAATCGGCAAAACCAATTACAAACTTTATAAAACTGGCCCTTGACATAAGCGCTTTTCTTTAATAGCAAACGAATTGGCTCCTTGATTTGTGTTAGATTCAACCGTGTTATAGAGTTCTTGTTGAGTGTTAGCACTATTTGGAGAAGGTGTTGTGATGCATAGAAAAGAGGCATGTTCGAAAAGGAAAATTGGAGCTTTTACAGAAAGAATGAGAATAACAATATAGCAGAAAAATCACGAAGAGTGAAGATTTGGTCACCGTTCTCTTTCCACATTAGAAAGGCCAAGAAAAATTGAACGGGGTGGGTGGAGTGAGTGGTAAGAGCTAAGTGAATGTGCAGTATAGGCGGCAACTGAAAAAGAACTGCATGACATGTACAAGCGTCAAGTTATTAATTTCAAAACATAAAAAGTAAGAATACTAAATTGAAAAAGGCAACATGGTTGAATGAAATTGCACAAAACAAGGGAGCAATAAAAGATTGGATGGCGACAAAACAATTGTTATCGCAGCTTGAAAGTTTGAAAAAGGCACCTTCCGAACAGCGATAGCCAGGGATCGATTAAAGAATGTGTGCATGCTAGCAAAATCAATGGCAATGTTTGTGGTTTCCGAAACTTTGTTTGGAATGCACAAAAAGTTGGTAACAAAACATATGTAGAGTTTGCAGGCCAAGGCCGCAATGGCGGAGTCGATGTTGTTACCGGGATCCTCATACACAAAAGCAGGAACCTTGCTGCTTGAAGAGGGACTGCGAATTAGGGAATCAATTACGAAGCACAAATTTCAAACCACCACATTCTGAATGCGCGCATAAAATAAATTTTGATCCACTTACTCGGTCTCCATATTGATATGCATCAAAATCTTTGTGTACCTTTTATGTTGAGTGTCACGTTCTAGAGAGAGCCCGCCGACCTCTACGCACTTGCCCCAAACTTTTTGCCCACCCAGTTTGGAGAATGTACCCAGTTTGGAGAATGTGCGAAAATTCATGCTTAAAATTGACAACTTTTGATACATGGCAATGAGCCTAATGGTGCAAAAGCTGAAAATAGTGTTCGTGATTGAAAAATGAAATTGAAAATGTCTTCTGAGCATATTTATCATGCTTGAGACAGTTTGAAACAATACAAATTATTGGGTAAGACATAACATATTACATGTCCTTCAAGAAATCTAGCCTTGACAAAAGCCTGAGAGCCTACATCAGTTCATCATAATTCTGTGCCCATGATGGGGTTGCCCTGGGGATGGTAAATTGCAATTGTGTATTTGGTGGTGTCATGCGTATGTCAATACAAATTCCGAAATTCTAAACTCCTTACCAGGGGGTGTGTGTTCCTTCTTGATTAACCTGTTGAGCGATACACGGTGTTTTGACCGGTTGCCAACATGATTAGGGCACCCACAGGGATAGGGGGTCATGGCAGACCTCAATAGCAGACCTTTCTTTACAATTGTTCATCAAATATTAATCTAACATTCATAAAAAAAATGTTTTCTTGTAGATTAGTCTGCTAGTATTGCTGCCAATGAAACAACCCACTGAGAACAACGGCGGTCTCCTATTATTGACATCTTCATGGATTGCATCAATCCATGGATGGCTGCACCATACCCCTCACCAAACAGGGCAGAAAAATGAAATGTGCTGTACTACGACTGAGATGCCTCGAAACTCTTAGATAGGAAATCTAGCGCTTTATGTGACGCTCACTTTGTTGTGATGAGTAGGGAAAAAAAACTTTTGGGTGTAACATGGGAGATGACTAATGAAAAACAAAAAATGCATATGAAACGTGTTTAGGCTTGTTCTTTCAGCACATGCCACTTGGTGGAATTAGGTGGGGTTAGGTGGTGTGAAGTAAATCCGTAGATGAATACAACCTGTGCATCGGCATCCACCAATGTGGCGTTGATGAAATACTTGGAGGAGCGGTAGGGAAAACAATATTTGTGTGGACCAAACTGCGGGCGGTGTGTTTTGCTTGTGAATGTGTTGGCAATGTTATTAAGATTGCACAACAATACCAGGCGAATGCATGTTTGTACAGGACGTCATTAAGTGTTTTACCAACATATTCTCAGGCGGTCAAACTGAGGCACCCCCAAAAGGGTGTTAATTTGCCTTTGTACGTACTCATTTTTCTGTGGGTGTTTGAGTTCGCTGTGTGCCTTTTGTGTTTTGGTGTCATGAGATTAGGGATTTGTTGTTGACTTGGACTGTCAAATTTCTGACATTGGCCTTGCCTTGCAAATGTCTAATTCATCGAGCCGGCTGCCCAGGACGACTAATAACCTGTTGGGCAGAGTATCGAATATATAAACGCCCTGCAGATGTGGACAGAGCCTTAGGGCCACTTATCCCATGTACATGCCACCATTGACATGAATTGTCTCCCCGGTGATATAGCCTGCATCAGGGGTGGCCAAGAACAGAACTGCTGCTGCCACTTCTTCTGCAGATCCCATGCGACCACAAGGAATCTGAGCCTTCAATTTATCTGCCCACTCCTCTGGAAGGTCTTTGGTCATATCAGTCTCAATAAATCCTGGCGCAATGAGAAAATGGGTATGGTTTGACACAGCAAAAAAAATGGACTGTCAGCAACTGAAGCAAACTGGGGGTCAACCACGGATCAATGATGCATTACTATGACACCGGTGACAACAACTCCACAGACAGCCCTGATCCTTGTCTTCGGAATCGCTATCATGGGTGCCACCACTGTGAGGAATTATCTGAGGAATACCTGGATGCACCACTACAGAGCATGTAGACGCTAGTACTGCCCCGGAATGAGCCCTTACTGCTTGGTCCAACACCACAGTCTTGCACAAACCGTGCAGGAACACTCAAGCTGACTGACTCAACAAACAGGGGAAAAATAGACAACCCTGAAAAGAAAAAAGAACACCATCCGGACTCCACATCCCAAACAGGCATCCGCAGACCAGAGACCTTTGCTTTTTCACATTAAACCAAATCTCATGAAGGCCCACAAACACCAAACTTCAGGCCAATTACCCGAAGTTCATACCCTTGCGCACCTCAAAGGGGGCCTGGTCACAGTCCATCCTGCCCATGCCCATGCCATCCTGTGATCACACTCCCTATTTTCCTGACGAGCACAGACCTGGGGCCACAGCGTTGACTGTCACACCACGACTAGCCATTTCTCGGGCCAAAGACCGTGTGAAGCCCCCAAGGCCCGCCTTTGCACTGGCATAATTCGTCTGACCCATGTTCCCCATGGAGCCGACAACAGAGCTGATTGAGATGATCCTGAAAACACAATGGCACAGTGAAAGACGCACGGACAAGCCTTGCTGCTTCTGACAACCAATTTGGGTGGCAGAATAAGCGTCCATCCCAATAGGAACAAAACAGAACAGACACAAAATCAAAATAGTGCACTGCATGAGTGCTTTTCAAACGACTATAACACGTGCGGCAAAAACACCCAGAAACCAACATTCGTGTTTCCCTGTTGGATCCAGGGAGACTTCACGTCCTCCATCACACGGGAGACTTCACGTCCTCCATCACACGTCACGATGGGAAAGATGTAAGAGGTGACACACCTGCCCCATCGGGCCTTCTGCATGCCTCGCTGAAATGCCTTTGAGACGCGGAAGATGGATGTCAGATTTGTGTCGATGACAGCGTCCCAGTCGTCTTCTTTCATCTGCATGAGCAGCTTGTCCCGGGTGATCCCTGAATCAGAGATAAGGACATGGCCGACGAATGACCCAGAGACAGCAGCCCGAATTGGGCACCGCCATAGAAAACTTCACATGCGGCTCCATCAACAGGAGGACCTTGTATGCATCCGAGACAGGCCAGACATGGGGGATCAAAGCCCCATGAATGAGGTTGTGAGAAGGGATGGGGGGCATTCTTGAACCTGGCACCCGTACTGAGGTACACCATTATTTTGTTTGAAGGGTTGGGGGTATTCAAATACATGAAATGAGCACTCTTCAGGTTGTGCATGCATTCATGCAACATTATACCCCTCGAAGGCAGGTTGGCAGGTTCCTACACAGCCCCCGTCCAAATGCCCCAAAATGGAGGGCGCTGCTGAGACAGGCCCTGGTTCAGCTGCCCCCCGGGTACGGAGCTGAATGCCACGGTGTGAGTGCGGTAAATATGACTCTGCGCACCTTCACCCACACCTGCACTTACAAAAAGGTACAGCAATTCCTGGGCCTGCATAATGGCCAGAGTTTCCAAAGAACCTTGGGTGCACGTGTCCAGGCTGAACAGCAGCTTGCACAAACTGTGGCCGGGAAATGCTGTGGGGAATAGTCACCTGTTTTCCGTTTTTGTGGCCCACAAAAGTGCCCCTCTGTTGGGCTGCCCTCAAGCAGTGACCGCCCCCACCCGTTGCTGACCCTGGGTGTGGGCCATCCACCCGGAGAACCTATGTGTGGATGATGTGGTCTCCACATGTGGGTTTTCTTTTTTTTGACAAGCCACAACTTCATGTCTTCAGGGAACAAAGTCTCACAGCAGGCCAGCTCATGATCTGATGTGATCCACCAGATCAAATTCACCTCGAAGAGAGGTTGTGAGATCAAGCGTAGGCACGGACAGCATACACGCCCCTTTCTCGGGGTCGTTCGCGTAGCATACCCCAAGGCATGATATTGGATGTCTAACCCCTTGCCCAACAAAACGATCCCCGAGTGGATTTGTTGATTTTGAGGCCTCTATCCCCCTGAAACTGGATCTGAAAAGCATGGACACTTTGCACGTGGAAACCTGTGCCCTTGCAGTTGCCTGCAGACAGTGCACGGCACCAATTTCATAGCATGTGGAGATGGCATCTCGGAAGATTACCAAATTGGAGAATTGTCCAATTGCCACTGGTCAGTGGTTCTCCCCGCCCCCGCCTCCCCACCTGACCAGGGTCATCAGGGTAGAGGTCCAGGGCGCCCCATATGTGGTGATCAGGGTGCACAGGCAGCTACTACTGTACCGCTGTACCAGTGCACAAGCAGCCACTGCTGTACTGCTGCACCAGTGCACACAGGGTGCTGAAATAGCACCACCCAATTGTTGCAAAAGTGCGCATTGCCCGCTTTTGAGCAACGTTTAGTGTCACCATAATTTGTGTGCACACCGGGCTGACATCGTACCGCACGGTGCATGCATGGGGCAGCACCCTCCCTGCCATCCCTCCCCCCCCCCCCCCACACACACCTCCGCCAGCACAATGTCACACAGGCCCTCCAGGGACAATACCCCTCCCACGTACTTAGCGCTATGGCCTAGGGCTTTGTAGACCAAACTGCGCTGCTGGGATGATGCCAACAATATCTTCCGAGTTTCAAACACTTGGCGCATGTGAACCAAAGGGCCAGGGGGAAGTAATCAGTGAGAACCTTCCAAGATTCAATACGTGACAAACACCATAAGAATCAGGGCAATGCAACGCCCAATCGATCTGACGACATGTGAAACCCATCATCGGTGGTTTGCAAAACCTCCCCCTGCTGCCCCTGTCTCTTCCACACCTGCATTGTTCACCACAATAGTTGGTACCCCGAACTTGGCCCCAATGTCCTTCACGGCAGCAGCAATGGCGTCTGCATCAGTCACATTCAGTGTCATTCCTTCCCCCGCAATGCCCTCTGCTGCCAGAGCTGCACTGATGGCCTCAGCCCCGCTGTCAGATGTGGCAGTGCCAATGACAGTAGCACCAGCACCACCAAGGGCTTTGGCAATGGCAGCGCCAATGCCTCGTGTGGCCCCTGTGACGACCGCGACCTTGCCTTCCAGTGGCTTTCCTCCTGCGCAACGCAGACATCAGCAGAGGGCCTCTGAGAGGCGTTTCATGGAAATGGCATTCAGCTGCCCAGTCAGGCACATCATCCTGCACCCTGCCCCTACCCCCACCCCCATCTCCACCACCCTGTCATCATGCTGCGGTAGGCTGGGGGGCGTGTGTGACACAGTGAGTACACACCACACACAACGAACGACTCAACCATGTATGGCTTTGTGTTGTCGCTCCCTTTTTCCCCCGCCACTGAGCCATCTATCCCTGATCCTGCCCTCCCAACCTTTCCCACCTCAGCCTATTTTTCATTTAAAGCACCATGAGGGTGCCCCCTGCGCGGTGCGCGCGGCCATAAGGAGGACAACGAGGGAACATCCGCATGGAGCACACATCCCACAAACCTTCCCAGTGGTCCATGTTCCCCATCCCTGAAGACTGGACAAAACAACAAATGTCAGGGGACAAGGGGGGCTGGAAGCCCCATTCTCAGGCCCCCCTCTTCTTGGCTGCCGCTCTTTAGGCCAGCCGCCGAAAGAGCCCCTGTGCCAGACCCTGAAATACACTTTTTCTTACTAAAATATATATTTCTCATGCTTCCGTTCTTGTACTACCGTGCGAAATGAATGAAAAAATGCTTCTTTCTCGTATGCTAAAAAACAACCCTCCCAAATCTGCACAAATTTTTTTTCCGTATTTCCTGTATTCCCTTCCTCCTATGTCTGTTTCCGGCTCAAAACAGGGTGCAGTTTAGGCAGCCTAAGTCAATGATGAAATACTTCCGCATTGTATGTCTAATGGTCCAGAAGGTCATGCACTCCACACCAACCATGAGTGCATCGTTATACATCATGGGCAGCTGGTTATAAACGGCGTAACCCAGGAAAGCATATGACCCTAAAACCTACCCGAAACGGAGTAACGGACGAGGACAGATGGCATATGCTGCAACCGTCCTGGCTTCTTCATGTCAAAGAACCGTTTGATGGATTCTAACTCCATGATATTTCCGAGATTGGTCTGAAATGGGGCCCAGAATGACCCTACATCTGCGCAGCTTGGCAATATTTTGCTGATTTGGCTACACGCGTTATGGACTATGACAACAGCCAGCACTACTAGGGTTTGCCTGCCCTACCTGTTTTGACTTTGATGTAGCCATTGATACCTTTGGCTTGACTGGACGGCTGGGTGGGGAGGGCAACCCTGTCATGTTGATTGTTATGTACAGCGTCAATTACATTGCGCCCATTTTCTTTACTGACAGCGCTTATGATCATACGTGCGCGCTTGAAGTAATTTGTTGACTCGGCTTTGCAGACTGGCACCTTGCAAATTTTTTTGATGAATGAGGTTTTCACGCTGACGGAACTTCCATTTATTCTGCCTGCCGTCATTTCTGCTTTATGGTAATTGCGCTAAATTCGCATCCATCTGCTCATGAGCGTCCTGTTTGACCTACATTTCTGTGTAGTTTGTCCATGTCAGGGGGTCAAGAAGATTATAGGGCAGCTTTAGATGAAAAGAGGCCATTTTGGACCCCAAAATTGCACAGGTTGGGCAAAGCACTGACAGACTTGGCTTGCGCCCCGGGTCGCCATTGGAAAATTGGGGGCTCAAGGTCTGCATTGGGAAAACCCTGTGTCAATGCAAAAGATGGCTTGAGTAGAGTAGAGCCCGAACTGTTGGGGGGGAGATGTGAACAGACCGAAATGTGAAATGTGGAATGGTGTTGCTTGCTTCTGGCTTAGCTCACTTTTTTGGAAAACAAAAGCAGGGCAAGAAAACATATAAAAAACAAGGCTGAAGTGCTATTATAATGTGGTCGTGGGTATAAAACCACCCCCAACCCCCCTTTTGGCCATTTTTGACCCCTGGGGTGGTTTTATCCCCCCTTTTGGGGGGCTGGGTTTATCCCCGCAAAGGGGTGGTTTTATCCCCCCATTAGGCCATTTGGGGGGGGGGGTATCGCCCCTTTGGGGTGGTTTTGTCCCCCCCCCCCTTTTCGGTGATTTAAACCCCCCATTGTGCAGGGGGGGGGGGGTGTTACCTTTTTAGGGGCAGAGGGGTATGGCGCATCTCTATGTTAACCTAGAACCACAGTACCGGAAGACTAGTTTGGGTATGGAGGTAGGAGAGGTGATGCTGCAGGGTGACCCCCCCTTCCCTGTCTGGGAGGGCTCTTTGGGTCAGTGCCCAAAGCGCACCTTTGTGGGCGGTTGTAAATCAATGATTTTCCAGCGAGAAAGAGGTCAACAAGAAAATGTCTGGTCAAAAGAATGTGTGATCCGCCCAAAATTGTGGGATCACTATTTTGTTGAATGGGGGACTCGGGTGGGGGGGGGGAAGACCGTTTGCAGGGGGGACCAAAGGGTACTACAGGGGGGCTGGGGGAGTGCCATGCATTAATGGAGGGGCATTGCGCGACTGCAGTGAATTCCTGGAAGGAATGCCTGGCGGGCTCCGGATGAATGCATGCATCCCAACGCAGGTGGCCCCTGATTTAGAAGGCCAGCGTTGAAATGTGACGTGTTTTCCTAAACATGTTTTCTGCCCTGCCCACTCCCCCTGTGGCCCTGTGTGACATACCACCGGCAAAAAAAGCACTTTTACCTTCGCCCCCCTTTTCGGAAAGCCCCCCGCTAACCAGAAAACTGTCTTTCAGCCGCTTTTTCGATCCTTCGCTTGCCGCCTTCCTGCCATCGGTGATCAACGATGGAGTCACACTGCAGCTGTTCCCTGGGAATGCCAGCGTGACCATCGTTTTCCCGCCGTGTTGCCTAGCCCCCACATGCCTCCCCGGATTACCTTAGCTGCCTCTGAATCCCACAACACAGTGAGAAGGTAGCACCTGACCCGCCTCTCCCGCAGCCTTGGGGATCCTTGGCCCAGTGTGCACCGGGCGGCGCACCAGGCCTGGGCAGGGGTGCCAGCCCTCCCCCCCTCACTGTTCTTCCAGAGTCTCCACTATCCGCAATGTTTGTTTAGTACTGCACGTTGTGTGGGTACAAACCATCTGCTTTTCTTTGTTTTGGGTCAAGTCATGATAAGCTGCCGGAGCTTGCTCATCAGAAGGCACTCGAGAAATCCCTCGGAATCAAGGGTCAGAGCTGTCCAGTGCCACGATTGTCCCACAAGACGGTGTGGTAGCGGACATCACATGCAGTACGGATAAGCTGTATCCGATACCAGGAAACGCCGTGGGAACTGCCACGCCCGAAGGTACAATTCAACTGCTTGTCGGGAGGTGTTGAAGGGATCCGTCAGGCACCCGCACGTGGTCGGCCCAGCTCAGGCACTTAGTGCATGACGTTACTCTGAACCTGCCCTCTCCCGGACATGGGACATGGAAGGGGCGCATCACACACCCGACGCCGACGCCATGGCCCATGTGCTACGCCCTGGCCCCTCCTGCATCGACAGGGGCTGGAGCACGTTCCGGTCAGCGGCTTGGACCCTTCGGTAGACGCCGATGGCCGCCATGGCGGCCGTCACAAAGGCACAGGCAGCGGCCAAGGGGCCGAATGTTGGGGCCTGCAGAGCGATCAAAGTTGGGAATTCGCGAGCCACTTGGCCTCTCCCTGGGGACGTAAGCAACCGGCAACTCTGCGGGCGGGTTCACAGGCCCGTGAAAACGACACGTCCGAAGCCGGCGAGTACGATCGCATACTTGCGCGGCAGCCTCGGAAACAGCGGCGACCGGGTACCGTGCACTGTTTTCCTCCCCCTCAGAGATCTCGCTGCTTGGGGTTGCCCCGACCGCTGACACTTCAGGCAGGGCAAACCCCGTGTTCGTGAAGGCCGGGGCAACAGCGACTGAGGCGGACGGTCGGACTGTGGTCAAGGACCCCTGGCAAGAGGAAGACGGGGGACATGCATCCGGAAGCAACCAAACGAAAGCAGATCCGAGAAAGTCACTGAAGTACAATCAACGAACGGTACGATTTCCCCCCCTTTGCAACGCTGTTTCGTGACACGTGCGACAAAAAACGGCTGCCGTCACGTAAGGCCCGCGAGGGTGGGGAGATGTACCGCGCTGAACAGAGAGGCACCGTCGTGTGCAGTGGAGGACAGCCCAAAAAGCACGGTCAGTGCAAGAGCCGAAGTGGCAACCGCAACGGCTGTGCATGATCTGTCACCCCTCGTTTGGGACATGCTGCAATAGGGACCCCTACGAACGGGAACAGAGAACCAATGCCACAAGACGATTTCAGTGGACGGTAGCTAAGATATGTTTGTGTGTGTGGTCGACAAGCCCTTCTGTGCACGCAAGACATCCCTCACGGTGGACAAACGGCGTTCTAGAGACAGTCCATTCGCGTTTCTCTCGCGGTGAGGAAATGTGTGTTGTGGGCGTCACTTGTTTGTCCTGCGAGCCGAAGTGCGGATCCTGTGTACATGTCAGGCCTGTAAGAATCCTGCAGGTTTATGCGGTCGAATTAGCAGGGCGACAGTAATACGTGGGAATATGACAATGTCCAATTGCTAGGGATTTTTCAAGTGTGGCACCGAAAACTGTTTCTTCAGCAATTGGCAGTCCCTGATAGACACTTTGCTCTCTGTGTCCTCCTCTCTCTTCTCTCTCTCTCGCGCCCTCTCTCTGTCTGTCTGTCTGTCTGACAGACATGGTGGCCTAAGGGGTTACCCTACAACAATAGATACCTCCACTCTACCTCGTCACCAATGCAATGGTGGTTGTAGGGGTGCAAACCCCGTGCCTAGGGAGGGCTGTGTATAAATGCTGGTCACTTTGACACGACCCGTCACACCGGAGGGCCATTGGGTGCCTCGCAAGTTGCCTAGGCCTACGAGGCACCCGATTAGTTTTTTCTTCTTTGCCGTATACACAAGGGCTACTCTATGGTAATAGTTTTTTTTTCCCTTCGCCGTATACACAAATACATCTCGTTGCTTCCCTTTCCCCCCTTTCTTTTTTGCACTACCCGCACGGCTTACTGAAAAAGCTGTCCCTCCTATCACAAGTCGGAATAAGACACATTTGTATTCCGCCATCTTTGGGCTGATCTTGGGATTGGGACAATATTTGGATTACCACTTCACAATTAACTGTTATCATGGGGATAAAAATACCTGACCTCCCAAATAAATTGAATGATGAGCGATCTGTTTCAGGTTGCACGAGCTACATCAATCATCCTTAAGCTTCCGTTGCCTGCTAATTTTTACCCTCGCCCCCCCTCCCATACGATGGTTCCCCCCAGCCCAGGGCCATGAGGCAACGGATACTGGGCTCGCATACGCCCCCGTGTCACAGGCCCCCACCCTAGGGGGGGGGGGGTTGTCACCAACAACCCCCCCCCAGGCAGACACCACTGCAGACCGACCCCTTACCGATGCATACTATGCAGAATTCATGGCCGGTCATTTGCTTGCTGTAAGCTGCCAAAGCCTCTGGGATACACGCTGAAATGCATAGATGCTGATGGTGTGATGCACATGATGCAAATGAGCAAAATTCACAATGCACTGCGTGCATTCATCAGTTATCTGCCTGCCCCTACTGCTGGACAGGGACAGTGTAGAACTTGCTCTTACAGTCCCACAAAGTCTTGAATTGCTTCCCCCCGCCCCCCTTACAATCTCCCCCGTTAGCGCGCGACGGTCTCCTGGAGGGGGGGGGGACGGTCGCCAAGTGACAGTCTCCCAGGGGGGGGGGGGGATTGCAAGGGTATTTCAAGGCAAACTGTGGTACCCTCCACTGATGCAAGCAGCTGGGGGCAGCCACCAACTTCTTTGGGGGCACCAAATCCATAGGGATCCACTTTTTCTCACATATATCACGAGTGAAGTCCAGTTTCCCATCAAACACATGGAGGAAAGCGTAGCTCGATTGTGGAAATAAGCGTAAATTGCTTTTTTATTTTGTTTGTAAATTGCTTTTTTATTTTGTTTGGCGTAAGTTGGGTAACTTCTTTTTTGGCGTAAGTCGCGTTTTTTTTTCGACGGAAATGTATTTCTTTTTTGGTGTAGGTCGCGTAAACATTTTTTTCGGCGTAAGTCCCGTGTGGGAAAAAAAAACCCTTTTCCCCCCCCCAAAAAAAAAGGCGGGGAAACACAAGAACCACCCAACAACCGCCATTGCTACCGGAGGAGGTGAAGCATATAGCCCCCACGGACATTTTGGGTACCTCCGGCACGGGTAAAGCAATGGAGCCGTGGCGTGAATGGTGCTTTTTATACTCATCACCGGCAGATGGCGGAAATAACGTGGAGCACACTCATCATGACCGCAAACAAAAAATGCAATTTGCCCTTCAGCCTTTGGCAAGCGGTATCAAAATGACTACATTGCTACCGGCGCCACCGGCTACGAAGCTCAAGCTAGCAATACCACCTGAGTCCGGTCACCTCGGGCCAACTACATTCTTCGCATGCAACCATAATGGCGTGGGGCCAACTCTAGGGGCCACGTAACAAAGCGTGGATTGAGAGTCCCTAACCCCGGGCCTTGCCCCCCCCCCCCCCCCCGCGCAAAGGGGAACAAAATCAGAAGTGGCTACCTCATCGCCCTTATTCTTGTTTTTTTGGCAGTAGGTTGCATATCGAAATTAGCATACGTCGCGTAACTAAAAAAGTGTACCTCGGTTTTTTTTTTTGAAAAAAAAAAGTGTAACTCACTTTTTTTTTTGCTGTAGGTCGCGTATCAAAAAAAGCGTAGGCCGCGTAACGAAAAAAGCGTACCTCGCTTTTTTGTAAAAAAAAAAAAAGGCGTAACTCGCTTTTTTTTTTTGCCGCGGGTCGCGTATAAAAAAAGGCGTAGGTCGCGTAACGAAAAAAAGCGTAACTCGCTGTTTTTTTTTTTAAAAAGCCTAAGTCGCGTAACTTTTTTTTTAAGGTGTAGGCCGCGTCACAAAAAAAGCGTAAGTCGTGTACCATACATTTTCGAGGTTTATTTTTCCTACACTCGACTTACGCCTGAAAAAAAAAATAAATAAGCAACTTACGCCAAATAAAACAAAATAAGCGACTTACGCTTGACACAAACACATGCCTCAAGCCCCAAACTCCACGTGCACTCTTTGCCCATACTACATCCACATCATCATCCTCCTCTTCCTCCTCCTCCTCCTCTTCCTCCTCCTCCTCCTCCTCCTCCTCCTCCTCCTCCTCCTCCTCCTCCTCCTCACTGCTTGAAAACATGGGTCTGAAATTGCCACAACACACCCATACAATGCCTTTGGAGAGAGAATATCACAGAACACACACAGGTGATTGATTTGAAGTAATTGGAAAACAATGCAAGGCCGTGTGTAAGGCAGATGGGCAACACAAACCAGCGCAATAGATGTTAATGGAAAAAGCATGGAAGTGACGGTCTCCCGGGGGGGGGGATTGCAAGGGGGGGGGGGGTACACATGCTGCCCACCAGCGACAGGGATGGCTGGGCTGCAAGCTCTTTTCCATTTTTGGGTGCAGGTTTGGGTGCAGGTTTGGCAACTGTTGGTGCCACCAGCTTTTTGGGGATCCACTTTTCCTTTTCTTCCAGGATGTCCCGGGTCTCCATGCAAGGAGAATGGAGGCAAGGTGGCCCGCCCGACTGTCAAGCATTTCACGGAAGCGTGGTCATGCACAACTTCAGTGGCACCACATTTGTACACGATTGTTCTGTACTGTTCCCATGGGGAGAAGGGCCTTGCATAACAACAGCCAGCACAGGCTCCTTTGTAGTACAGACCTAGCGCACAACAGCGCCTTGAGGGAACATTTTTCACAGGTCTGAGGAGTGCATTGGTCAGAACAAAGAAGGTGCACATGAGCTCTAACGACGACCTCTCCCAGTGGCGCGGTCCAGCGGTACAGCATGACAATGATGCGTTATTCTGGGAACTAGCCAGTGATGGTTCCCTTGAGGGGGGGGGGGGTGGACTTTGGGGGGGGGGGGGCTCTATCTGGTCATTAATTCTCCAGTTCCTTGTGGCCTCTCCTCGTGACCTGTTTCAGGCTGCAGTAGCTTTCATCTAGCTCAGTCCAAGTGTCAAATGAATTCTGCATACCCTCACAAGTCCAAGTGCCCAAAACATCAGTGTAGCAAGAATTAATTTTACCCGCTACCCGCTCAAAAAGCAGTTCAAAATTATTTAGATTTAGTATTATCTACTATTGAACCACTTTTGAGTGTTACAGGTGATGTGATAGTGAGAAATGGCTGCGACATTCATGGTGTCAGCCACGTGGACCCAGCCAGCAGCACTGTCCCACAGTGTTCCGTTGGCACCTCCGCCGCCATCAGGGGGTGAGCCACAAGGTGCGACCAACCCTTGGCCAGCACATTCAGGTTTTCCGCCGGCAGCTTTACCCACGACCACATCTCGACTTGGTGCGTGCCTGCAGCATGTTTTGGGCGGCTCATTTTACAGGAGTTTTGCAAAGTACAAACAAGGGTTGTCCGTAGGTGAGTACGTGGTCACAAAAGAGCTACACACAAACACTTCCCTTCCTTTGGAACTACAGTTCACTAAGATTCCCCATCCTTGGAGGAGAGCAGCCTTCCCACCAAGGATGGAGCCAAAAGTGCACAACTGTGCATCAGATTCCGTCAAAAACAAAAAGGACGGACAGATAAAGAAGAAGAGAGGCAGGAGGGGGGCTCCTCAAGGACACGCTCGCCCAATACTTCTCTTACTACCACTCACCCTTTGCAGACACCCACAAATCAACTCTGCAGCAATGCACTGCACTTTGCATCGGAAAGGAAGCCATGTGAACCACATCATATGTTACATTTCTCTAAGGCAGTCAAGATCAGCAACGTGCATGTCTATGCCCCTGTCAGGGCACAGCATTATTGGAGGGAAAGCCAGTGCCTCTCCAGGTCCAGATCACTGTGCTATTGTGAACGAGGGTTAGCAAGAGGGTTATCCTGCCCTACAACGACATTGTCCCGACCCTGGCGCGATAGCGGGATCAGTGAACGGAGAATGAACCTGCTCTTCAGAAAGCCTTCTGTGGCAGCCCACACGTGGATACTCTACTGGTGACATTCCAACCCCTTGTCTATGCTCCGGGGCAAGGGGGGGTGCGGGGGTTGGCGCCCTCGTAAATGCAGTGTATGCGTAAATGTGATCGACAGCAAGCTCCCAGACCCTAAGAGCCTTGGCTGGTTAGCACCGGCGCTACAACAGACCCTAGGGATCCCTCCCCCAAACTCGTCCAAATCATTGCTTAGCTACTGTGGGGTGGGAGGGGTGTTCCATAAGGGCTGGTTGGTTGCCGCGCAGCACAACATCTTGGGACCCTAGCTGACCCAGGTCGGCCCGCCCACCCACAGGGAAAAGATGATGTTTCCTGAGAAGGTTAGTTGTCTGATGCACCCGCCCACTTACGGGTCCTGTGTCCACCCACCAAGCATGTGTCAGAAGAGAGGAGGGGGGGTTGGGGTTCGGAACCCAAAACTGTTTGTGTACCGAAAATGGCCCAAATCACTTTTTCCTTTGGTAGATTGCATATTCTCCCGCTATATAGATCCAGGGGAGCTCGAAGGGGGCGGCATGCCCCCCCCCCTCATCCTATGGTTTTCAGCCGGTCTAATACATCCTTGTACCCACCCACCTACCCCCCCTCCCCCAGCCTGCCCCTCCACTGGGGTCCCAAATGTCTGGCCCCGTGCTGACTTTGCCCGAGGTGAAGGAGAGAAGTCAGGATTGGTCAGAAGGGCAATATGTCAGGGAGGACCACACTTGTTTGTACCGAACCCGCCCAGCCCCAGACACTTTTGGAAGCGGCGCCTGAGAAGGAGTGCAGGGGGGCGTCCCAGAATATGCACCTCCAATAAGTCAGCAGGACCATTTTGAGAGGTCTTGAGAAGAATCACATCAACCAATGCGTCAATAAATTTCGAGGTACAAAAAAATTTTCGGTGCATTTGACACCACGTCGCAGTGAGAACGTTCGGTTGTCCAGCTTGGAGCCCCTGCTTTCAGAAACCTCCTTTGGGAAGCTTTCACAACCCAAGGGGGGGGGGGGGGTAGTGGTGTTGGTGCTCGAAGACCAAACATCTGGCGCAATACCTTGCCAGGGTGTGCCGTACACTGCTCCGTTGTGATATGGAGAGTACATCAGGGGAAGCCGCCTCCTGGTGCTGCAGCAGGACAGTGTGGGGTTTGTGACAGGTTTAAGTGTTAGGTGGTAGCGTTTGACTCCCTCCCCCAACGCTGCCCAGGCCTTTCTCTGAGCACTGATACAAACACAAACACTGCGGAGGCCGAGCGCAAGCAGCTGAACTCAAATCATCAAAAGCAAATGGTAAAGGCCAACTGGCGGCAACAATCATCAAACTGTGAAGAGGGAACAAGCACAAACTGACAGTGGCCTTCAGTCCCCACTTGCAGCCGAAGCCTGTGTCTCCCCTGACGCCGCACAAAGGGACCTGACGTTACTGCCGGGAGTTAAACTAATGTTTGTTGCTAAACATGAGGTTGCTGTCTTCCAGACACTGGACCGAGCACCTGTCCATGCTGACCGCCCTTCCCCATGCACAAGCACGGTCCAGGTGCCAGAAAAGGGCGGTAACACGGGTTCACGATGCTTAGCCAACACCGTGCTTGCGCATGGACATGGAGGGGGTGCCTGTCGGGTACGGCAACATTAGCCATGGCTCCCAATCACATCGAATCACCAGACAAGGCTGTGCTGGGCAGGAACACGCGATGGAACACACTGCTGCCACATCTGCCGCCTGGTCAACCAGGACAGCAGAGGAGCACCATGCCCCACAACCAGTCGACTGCTACCACAGCCACAGGTTGGCCAACGAGGGGTGGGAGGTGGGCAAGCAGACGCCCAACCGCAGGACGGTCCCCAAGTAAAGCAGAGCCATTGTGGGTTTCGTCATTCGTCATCTCAAGCCACCCGCAGCCCCCCCCTCCCTCCTCAACACCACCAAAGTAAGGACGCTTGTTGTGTGTCCGTCCCTGGTCCTTGTCCATCTGCATCGGCCCTAGGCCAACAACCATACCCCTGTCATGCCCCGCCCAATCCACAGCAAATGCCACTGTCCCTTGCTGTTGGACATGCCGATTCCCCTTCCCATTCCAATATCGCAAGGGCGCCCCGAAAGGCGTGCCCTTACCTCACGGCGTATGAACAGCACTTGGTTGTGTGTGGCTTATCTGTCTGGACTGTTCTGTCTGACTGTCTGACAGTCCGGACTGTACTGTCTGTTGCCCCCCTCGGCCCCCAGGCAAAACTAAAATTACTTGTGCAACTTCAGTTTCTGAAACACGAGTGCAGCCTCAGGCAACAATTCTAAAAAGTATTCACAACCCGGAAGATGACATTTCGTGGGACATATTTGACCCATCCCCGACATCATATATTGTATGCATCTGAAACATAGACTTCAATCATACACCCCCGTGGCACACCAACCACAAGCTCCAGACACAATCAAGCTGCCTGCCAAACCCAAGCCCACTGCAATCCAGGATTCATCTTTGTTGATAGGTATATCAAGGGGCGCTGTCTACGGAATGGGGCGGGCGGGGTAGCACGGGTCAGCAGAGAGTGACGATGTGGGGAGGGCCAGAAGTTTCAGAGGCTCGCCGGCCAGCGGGGTCCATCCAACCCTCTCCCTCCTCCTGGTCTGTGGTCAGAGGCCTGAGAGGCTCATGTTTTGCCGGCCCAACAAGACCTTGCCATGCCTCGTGCCATGTGCCACGGCCTGGCACATGAAGGACAATACAAGTGCCCACGAAGCCATGAGCGCACTTGGGGGAATCCTTGCACTGCGCGCTACTTTTAGACTATGTTCCCCCAGAAGAGCCCCTAGGCACGCCCCTTGGAAACGCCCTTAGAATTAGGTGACCCAAACTGCCCCAGCTCAAGAAAATTGCAAACTACCTTCCCTTCACATAACACACATCATGCACATCTGGAACAGCCATGAACAGCGTATTGGTTGCCCCCCTCAACATCCTCTAATGTAGAGGGGGAGTCGGCCGGGGGTACCTCCTTTCGTATGTGCATCGAAACCTTTGTCGACATAATACGACGACCGTTGCGGCGACAGCCCCGCGGAGGCAATTTCTGCTACGAGATTATTCGGAGTTGAACTACTCACCCTCTGGCGGGTCTTTCGCTTCACCAGCCACATCAACCCTCGTAAGTTGATGCGACCAGCCGGACGAAGAATTTGATGGCGAATTCAAATGCGACTTGGCTTGGAATCACAGGCATAGCACAATTCAAAGAGATGGGTAGTATCCTGCACAAAGACATGGTCCAAATAGCCCTTGCAAATAGAGATAAAGTGTGAAAAAGGGTGGAAATGGGTGAAATTGGGTGAAATTCCAGAAATGCTATATCCCCAATGTGGAAAAAGCATCAAAACCTACGCAACAGGGTAACGATGATGCCCCTATGATCTCAAAGCATGGGTCTCCAGTACGGCCACACGCCCAAATAGTTGCACTGCGCGCGCACTGCACGCGCACTGCGCTTAAGGCTCCCCCCTTGTCCATTTTTGAAATTTATGGACCCACTTGGGGAGCCAACAATGCGTCGATGCCTCAAGGCCCAAAGTCCCGAATCGAATCTTGTGCCGGGATTTGTGATGAATCCTCACGAATTGGGCGCCAGGCAGAAACTTTGTTGGCGCATTTTGGGCTTGTTTGCCCAATACAACCGAAACTTTGGCCATTTTTGGCAGTCATGTAGTCAAGTGGCGCCCGTGGATCTCACCAATGCGCCCAATAGACTCCCTCACCCCAATATGGTATGAACATATATGTTTTGGCGCAAAACATGTTTCCGGCCCGGACTCCAAGTCCACTCCAGTGGCTTGGACTGTGAAAAGGACGCTGCCGCACAACAGCTACTTCGGGAACGGCAAGAGAGAGACGTAAGGGAGAGTGGTCTTGTTCCCGGGTTTGTTCCTGGGAACATGCCCCACGGACTTACAAGCGCTTCAAATTGATGGCTCTCCAACTGGATACCAACAAAGTTCGGGGGCAACATCATTGGGTTTGGGCGATGCACCACACAAATTTGGACAAACAAACCGCTCCTCGGAGTAGTGAAATTCAGCCCTCAAGCCCCTAAAGGGCGCCTCTAGTCCGACACGATCAGGACCGCAAGGAGTGGGGCGACGCCCAGCAATCAGCACAGGACACACGGGTCAGCATCTAAGACGATATCTACAAGGAGAGGAGGAGGGGGAGGGAAGGAGAAAATCAGAGTATCAACACAAAATAGACCTGGATGCACCCCCCTCGCCGTCCTCCGCGGCAAAAAACTTCCCATGCAATGCAGGCCAGGCCCCCCACCCCCTGCTCCGCCAGGGATGCATTGGAACGGGGAGAGGTACCCTGCGATCCAGCCCCTCCTACTCTGTCCCCGACAGCCCCTCTCAACAGGAAGGTAACCCACTTGGAGCCGTTCTGTCCGGCTCCTCCACTCAACTCCCTCACCGCTCCGAACGCCCTGGTGCCTGGGTGCCTTCCCCTTCCACTGCAGCCCTGCGGAGCCCCTGCAAAGCGCTGCGCTGCTTTCTTCGAAACAGAAGTCTGCGCGGCATTATCTCAACCAATGGTCCGCCCCAGCCCCCGCCCCTGACAGTGACACACGGAGTGATAGTCTTGAGTGACGGTAGAGAATCGGGCCATGTGTCCGACCGCGTGCGGCGCCCGCACAATGCACAGGGCACACGCTGCTGCACGGCAGACGGCAGACATGAAGATGAGAGATGAAGCCAAAAGAGACCACGAGACCAAGTCTGCCACCGTCCCCGTCACTGATGGCCCTTGCGGCGTCATTCCAAGCGACGCGCGCGCGCCCGTTCCAACAGGCGCCATGTCGTGTGCCCAGGACCGTGCGGTTGGGCGGTCGACTGCCGGCAGCGGTCCTCTCGCAAACGCCGGCGACGGGGTCAGGGGGTGGCCAGTGATTGACCGGAAGCGCCGGCCGCTCCAGGGCCAGGGGTCACGGAGTCAAGGGACTTGCAGAAGGACAGGCAGTGAAGCACGGGAGAAACGGGGACGCCCGGCGGTATGCGGCCGCAGATGCCGGCCCCGCCCGCGCAAAGCGCAGGCGTCGGCCTCCCTCTGCGCCGAGGCGCAGCTCGTGCCCCGGGCCAAGGCCTTTGCCCACGCCGTGTTCATCCCAAATGCACCGTCGCTGTGCCGTCGTGGGCGCCACTTGTCTCCGTCCCCGACGGGGGGGGGCGCTGAGGCGTGAGTGAAGGGGAGGGGCTGAGGCGGGGGCCTCAATGGCAACCCTCCGGCCGTGCCTGCCCCCTTTCCCTGTTGTCCGGGCGAGCTCCGGCTTCTTGTGGGCTCATGCCACCCACGTTTGTCAGCCCTGATCCCGTCCCCCGGTGTGGCAGTGGTTTGAACGGCGGGGGGGGGGGGGGGAAGGGGGCAGTCAGGGCTCGGATGGGCTTGGGGCAGGGCTTCTTTTGAGCAGGGGGGGGGAGGGGGGGAGGGGGGGAGGGGGTTTTGGACCCAAAACTTGGTGTACCAAAAATGGCCTGACCAGATTTTCCCGATTGTAAATTTCGTTTTTTCCCACGATGGTCACTTTGGTCTGGGGAGGGGGGGAGGGGGTTTTGGGGGAGGGGTCCCCCGCCCCTTGGTTTTTAATTATTCTAAAGAAGCCCTGGCTTGGGGGGAGGAGGTATCACCCGCCCCCTCCGGTGGGGTACCCAAACATACATCCCTCAAAATGATCCCCATGACGCGCTGATCATGTTAAACATACACAAGTGGGGGATACGTTTCAAAAAGATTTTTTTCCACCCATCAGCTCAGGGCTCCCAGCAGCAAAGGTCCGACCCGGAGGTCAAGTCAGGTCAATTCTTTTTTCATGTTCCTCCGATGGCGCATGGCCTTGCCCCTTCCTGCACCTCCATCCTGCATTCCGCTTACTCCCGCTCAGTCCTGCGGCGCGGGAGAAGCGGCAGCCCCGGGCGCAGGCGCCGCGCTGTGGCTGTGCCACGTCGGAGCCTCGCGCAACACCGACGACGAAGCGTCGGGGGCCCCAAAGCGGAACGCGGAGCCGGACGGGGACACGCCCCCCCGCTGCGCCTCCAGGCGCTGCAGGTGCTCCTTGGCGTCCTGCAGCTCCGAGTGCTTGGCCGCCAGCTCGGACTTGAGGAGCTCGAGGTCCTGCTTGGCCCATCGCAGGGCGCGTTGTGTGGCGGGGTCCTGCACCAGCTTGTCCTTGACCACCTGTGGAGGGCGCGCGCGGAGGGTCAAAGACGACTGCAATGAGCGTCATGGGGGTGCAGTTTGTCCGGCGTCACCACGCGCACGCACACGCACGCGCACGCGCACGCACACCTACGGGGGGGGGGGGATATTCCGTGCGGGGGAACATATGAATGTACAAATTCTGGCGCGACAAAATCTGTGCCACTTCTTAAAAAATGAGCGAACAAATTATGTATGGTGCCCTACAATTGCTCATGAGAAACAGTGGGCGCTTGCTGTTATTACCTGCACAAATCCTTAAAACCACCGAACAAATTGCGAACAAAATTTTAGTACAGAATTTGAAATGCAGATGGTCCAGCTTTGTATAATTTCCCCTCCCCCCCCCGTTACACACTTGTATACTTTCCCCTCCCCCCCCGGTACACACTTGTATAATTTCCCCTCCCCCCCCGGTACACACTTGTATAATTTCCCCTCCCCCCCCGGTACACACTTGTATAATTTCCCCTCCCCCCCCCGGTACACACTTGTATAATTTCCCCTCCCCCCCCGGTACACACTTGTATAATTTCCCCTCCCCCCCCGGTACACACTTGTATAATTTCCCCTCCCCCCCCGGTACACACTTGTATCATTTCCCCTCCCCCCCCGGTACACACTTGTATCATTCCCCCTCCCCCCCCGGTACACACTTGTATAATTTCCCCTCCCCCCCCCTGTACACACTTGTATAATTTCCCCTCCCCCCCCCGGTACACACTTGTATAATTCCCCCTCCCCCCCCGGTACACACTTGTATAATTCCCCCTCCCCCCCGGTACACACTTGTATCATTTCCCCTCCCCCCCCCGGTACACACTTGTATAATTCCCCCTCCCCCCCCGGTACACACTTGTATAATTTCCCCTCCCCCCCCCGTTACACACTTGTATAATTCCCCCTCCCCCCCGGTACACACTTGTATCATTTCCCCTCCCCCCCCCGGTACACACTTGTATAATTCCCCCTCCCCCCCCCGGTACACACTTGTATAATTTCCCCTCCCCCCCCCGTTACACACTTGTATAATTCCCCCTCCCCCCCCCGGTACACACTTGTATCATTTCCCCTCCCCCCCGGTACACACTCACGTCAAGAACCACGAAACAAGAATGGAGCAAGAAAAGCGGTGAAGCAACATGTGTAAACCATGTCCGGAAGGGTTTTCAGAGCCCTATGCAGGTCAGACCTGCGGGCAGGTGAGCAACAGACAGCAGGTGACTGGTGCTCAGGGGCCGCTGCAACTTGGGTCTACCACGTTATCTCTCTCCATCAGCGAGCACCTTCGGTGCGACGTCTACACACGTACGTGTACACACATACACACACGCCGGGTTCTCCTGTCAGCGGCCCGAGCACCTGCCCCCCACGACCCCCGCTGGCATGGTCGCCACTTCGGCTGTCCCAGTTCCACGACTGCGACTGCGACTTGTGTTTGTACGAGACCATGAACAAGTATGTGAACAACACTAATCGTACTGACGACGATAGCAGCGAAAAACGACGAAAGCAATGAAGATAGCGGCGCCACGGCAGGAAACGAGCCTGGACTGGAGGGCCAGGAACCAGACACCACCCAGGGATGTGCTTATCCACGGGGGGGGTATTAGAATGGGGGGGGGGGGGGGTTTGGCTGGGACCCCCCTCCTCCCAGGGTCCCCCTGTGGTCCCCGCCGAAGGCGGGTCAAAATTTTGAGGCTTAAATCCTCTTGGCACCGAAGGCGCCGAAACAAAATTTTGGCTGTCAGCCTCAAACATTGGAAGGGGAGGAGGGGGGAGGGGAGGGGCATCTAGGGGGGGGTACCCCCCCCTCCTCCTACGGTGTCCGGCCGTTCTAATACATCACTGGGCGGGGGGTGATCTGGCGGACCCATCCCCCCAGGCCAAACCACCCACCCGCCCACCCAACACCAAAATAATTTTCCTCGGGGGAAAAATAAAATTTTCAATAGAGAGCCCAAAAAGAGAGGCCCATTTTAGGGACACAAACGTTGTTTTGCCCTCACACCCCCCCACACCCATCCCCCCCCCCGTCCCGTAGGCCCGACACTAAGCACGGCACACCCCCGTACACCACCGTACGGGCAGGCACCGGATCACACCTCCTTCTTCACCTCCCGCAGCACCTCCTTCTCCACCTTCTTCGGCACCTCCACCTGCACCACCTTCTCCACCGTCACCGGCTTCTCCACGACCTGCACCTCCGGAATCTCCACAATCCTCTGCACCGGGACCTCAATGCGCCGCACCTCCACCGGGGGCTCCGGCCGGTCGCGCATGGCGTGCAGCTCGCGCTGGTACCGCTGCAGCTTCCGCGATATCGAATCCATCTGCTCCCCCAGCGCCGCGCTGGACCCTGCGCCCGGCCCGTCGTCGGTGTCCTGGCTCGGCTCCGTGTCGACGGTGTACAGCGCCTGCAGGACGTCGTGGGCGTCGCGCCCGTCGGAGGGCAGGGCCCGCCAGCGGCCGGCGAGCCACGCGCACAAGATCATCAGCACGAGAATGACGGGCGCAAAGATCGCGGGCCAGAGCCATATCCAGAGGGGGTCGCAGTAGGGGCAGGCCTGCACAAGCGAAGGCGAGACGGTGAGGGGGAGGGGGGGCCATAAAGGCTCAGTACCCCCGTGTGTGACAGTCCGTCGGGTTTCTTTACGGGGCCCTGGACAGTCACCCGTTCTTCCCTTCGCATGTTGCGTCGGGTCGCTGCGTTCTGTCGGCCGCTGCGGCCGGTGCTCCTGCTGGTGTCGTTTCCGCGTTCGCGGAGCCCAGCGGTTGGTGTGTTGGGGCTGTGCTGGATGCGGCGGGATGTGCCGTTTGCGCGTCAGCGGCGCCCACCGGGAGGGTCCCCAGATACATCCAAAATTGGCACCGCGCGCGCACCGCAGCAAGAGCGCCTCCAGTCAAAGACAAGCCCCCTGTGTGACATTCCGTTGGGTTGCTGTTTCTTTGCGGGGCCCTGGACAGTCACCCGGTCTTCCCTTCGCGTGCTGTGTCATTATTGGTGCTGGTGACGAGCAGTGCCACAACAGCCCCTTTGTCATGATAATCGCCGGATACGAGAGATTCAGGAATGCGGTGCAGTGCAGTGAGACAGTGGGGCTCCCCACTTGGAAGCATTTCTGGCTGTTACAGCCGGTTGCAAACCCTGTTACAGCCGGTTGCAAACCCCGTTACAGCCGGTTGCAAACCCTGTTACAGCCGGTTGCAAACCCTGTTACGGCCGGTTGCAAACCCTGTTACAGCCGGTTGCAAACCCTGTTACAGCCGGTTGCAAACCCTGTTACAGCCGGTTGCAAACCCTGTTACAGCCGGTTGCAAACCCCGTTACAGCCGGTTGCAAACCCTGTTACAGCCGGTTGCAAACCCCGTTACAGCCGGTTGCAAACCCCGTTACAGCCGGTTGCAAACCCGGTTACAGCCGGTTGCAAACCCCGTTACAGCCGGTTGCAAACCCCGTTACAGCCGGTTGCAAACCCCGTTACAGCCGGTTGCAAACCCCGTTACAGCCGGTTGCAAACCCCGTTACAGCCGGTTGCAAACCCCGTTACAGCCGGTTGCAAACCCCGTTACAGCCGGTTGCAAACCCCGTTACAGCCGGTTGCAAACCCCGTTACAGCCGGTTGCAAACCCCGTTACAGCCGGTTGCAAACCCCGTTACAGCCGGTTGCAAACCCCGTTACAGCCGGTTGCAAACCCCGTTACAGCCGGTTGCAAACCCTGTTACAGCCGGTTGCAAACCCCGTTACAGCCGGTTGCAAACCCCGTTACAGCCGGTTGCAAACCCCGTTACAGCCGGTTGCAAACCCTGTTACAGCCGGTTGCAAACCCCGTTACAGCCGGTTGCAAACCCTGTTACAGCCGGTTGCAAACCCCGTTACAGCCGGTTGCAAACCCTGTTACAGCCGGTTGCAAACCCCGTTACAGCCGGTTGCAAACCCCGTTACAGCCGGTTGCAAACCCTGTTACAGCCGGTTGCAAACCCTGTTACAGCCGGTTGCAAACCCCGTTACAGCCGGTTGCAAACCCTGTTACAGCCGGTTGCAAACCCTGTTACAGCCGGTTGCAAACCGCCCCCAAGACAGCGTACCCACTGGACCCCGTTGGGCTTGTGTGCAAACCTTGTGAGGTCACCTTCATGTCAGCATGATGCGTAGTTACATGATGCATGACAGGTACGCACGCTCCTCGGCCCAGGTCTTTGTTGGTTTTTACGGCTTATGCCTGGTCAAATGTTGAACAACGTTTTGCGTCCTATTTTACGGTGTGCGAGTGAAAAATGTAACTCGTGTACCAAAAAGTCGTCAAGGCGTGTAATTTGTTTTGTGTGTGTCGCGGTAAGTTGTGTAAATCATTTAAAAAAAAATCCGAGCAGACAAAAAACAATTACAGGGCTTGACGATTCTTTTGTTGCACGCATTTGCTGCAAAAAAAAAAAATACACGTGGTACAACATGCACTGTGTGTGACCATGGCACAATTTCTGGCGCTGTGTCTGTAAATCCTTACGGCGCTTCCACCGGAGAACTCAGGTGTTCCCAGACCCCCATCGTTTCCAGGAACAGTGATCGCAACATTTCAACAACACCCACCCGGCAACTCACTGGTGCACGGCTTTTGCTTTTTGTCCTGATACTGATCATCTTCGCTGCACTTGCTCCCGCACGTGCTCCTGCATTTTACGGCGCTTCCGCCGCAAATTGTTGGCCAAAAGTGAAGCATGTCGGTGGAATAGGGGGGTCAGGGACCCTGGGACGCAAAAAAGGGGTGAACATGTGCCCCGCGTGTGCACGGCACTCCCGAGAACCGGGCGAGAAGTGCACCCCAAGTACGTCAGGGATACGGCGGTGCAGGTCGGACTGCCGCTTAGCGCTGGCGGGAGAGACACTGAGAACACGGGCCGGTCACTGTCCCCTGGGGGCAGCTCGCACAGCAGACCTCGCAGGCGGGTGGCAGCGGCGACTGCCGGGGGTACGGGCCTCCGATCGCCTCGCAGCTCTCGTTCGCCACCGGGAACACGCCGATGGGCACAAACCGGGCTCCGCGCTCCCCCGGTAGCACAGGACGTAGACCCCGGGGGCGTCCAGCGGCACGGTCACTCCGGAGGAGCTGAGAGCTGTGGGGTCCGCCACGAAATTCGCGGCCACGCAGCCGCCGTCCGGGCCCTGGGCTGCGTCAACCCCCCGGGCCACCGCGACCTGCCCGTCGTCCAGGGGCGCCATACGCCGGACCTTGCTGGCGTGCGCGTGCGACCGCGCAACGGTCTGGAACGTGAGGGTCTGCGTGCCCATCTGGAGCCCCGGCGGCTCCATCCCGGAAAACCCGGTGACCCCGGTGTACGCCTCCAGCGCCGGCTCGAGCTCCGCCCACGCCTGCCCCGTCCCGGCGCGGCGGTAGCACACGCGGTACGTGCCCGGGGCCGGGAGCGCGACCGTCGCCTGCGCGACCGCGGCGCTGCGCGCGGTCGTCGGCGCCAGGGCGGCGGCGGTCGCGTTGGGGTCCCCGCAGGCGGCGGCCTGCGGCACGACCTCGAGGCCGTCGCGGAGCAGGTCCAGGCCCTGCCCGCGCACCACAAGGAACTGCGGGCTGCCGGCGGGCACTTGCGACGGGAAAAACCGCGGGTCGGGGTAGGGCACGAGCTCGAGCGCCAGTTCCAGGCCGTCCTCGTAACTGGCGGTCGCGGGCTCCCGATAGCACACCCGATGCCACCCACAGCCCAACGGCTGCAGGTCGACGGTGGCCTCGCCACCGGCAACGGCGCCGGTCACGGAGGCGGTGGGGCCGCTAGCGGCGCAGCCGCCGGTGCCGGACCACGGCACCACCGCCACGGCAGCCCCGTCCGGGGCGCCGGAGAGGGTGAGGGGCACGGAGGTGGTGGCGCGGGCGGGGGACGCGGGGGCGGCGAGGCGGATGTCCCGGACGGTGACGCGGGTGATGAAGCGGGGCGGGGCGGACGGGGTGAGGTAGCAGAGCTCGTAGGCGCCGGCGGTGAGGGCGGTGATGTTGAGGTGGATGGAGGGCGCGACGCCCGTCACCAGCGGCGATGTGGCGCTGGCGGTGGCGGCGGCGGTGTCCTGGGGTCCAGCGAGACCGGGATTTCGGGCAGGGACAAGTGTGGGGGGGGGGGGGGGGGGGACGGCTGTCCGGCAGACATTCCGGTACATCGAAGGGTGGAGGGGCGCCGCATTGGACATGGATTCTACCCGTCAGCAAATCCGCTTCGGGGGTGGGCGTACGTGAGGCACACCTTGACGCTGGTGTCCGTGTTGACATGGGTACCCGTCCGTGTGGTCGCTTTCGTTTCCTGGGTGCATCCGTATGCGTCCGTTGTACTTGCTTTTTTGTGTGTGTGGGGGGGGGGGGGGGGGCTAGTTTGTACCCGGGGGGGTACAGGGCTTTTGCCGCAGGGGGAAAATCCGCACGGGGAATATTCCGCACCTGTCCCCAAAAATCAAGGGGAAAGTTCCGCACCTCCCAAATCTTCAGTGCATTGGAAGAAAAGGGGGATCCTTGAAAATTTTGGCAAACAACAAGTGGCGGCAAACATCGCATCTCAGTGCCAGAGAATTTGCAGAGCATCCCCACAAGCTTGCGCCTTGCTGCTGATGCGACACCAGCACACATTCGCCCCCTTATTTAGCATGATCATGCCACGAAAAAAACCCAAACGGGTCCCACGGTGGCTTACACAGGCACAATTCCACCCGGGGAAAATTCCGCACATCCCCTCGAAAAATGAGGGGAAACATCCGCACCAAGTTTGAAATACGGAATTCCCCCCGCAGAACCCCCCCCCCCCGGTATCACTTTTGCGCTAAATACATGTGCCGGCGGCGAAGAGAGTTGTCGTGGACTGACATGAAATCGCTCCCGCGGGGGCAGCGGATGTGAGGGCACTGTGCAAACTGTGGGGCCTTGTGGCCGATTCCAGGGGCGCGTCCTGTTGCATCCGTTTTGGATTTGGGGGGCAGGGGGTGCGGCCACCATGCGGCGCAAACCACCCCGGCCACGGCACAGGTGCACAAGCCACCCGCGTCGACCATAAAGGAGCGCACACCCGCGGAGGTGCGCACGACACCCGCGGAAACCATGAAGGTGCGCGCGACGCCCACATGCACCACGCGCAGAGATGGAGGGATTGGGCCCCACGCACACGGCAGCGTGGGGAGGCAGGTGGTGGACGACCTGAACGTGGAGGGGAGTGGGCAGCAGAAACCGTAAAACGACCCCCGCAACAACCAGCACAACCCCCGGTATGCCAACTACCGGGCTCCGCGAACGGGGCGCTGCTGTAACGGGCGCTGGTTCAGCTGCCCCCCGGATACGGAGCTGAATGCCACGGTGTGAGTGCGGTCAATACGAATCCGCGTACCTTCGCCCACACCTGCACTTACAAAGCGCCCTCGTCGTCCGGGTATGCGAGCACCTTCTTCAGCCCTCATCAGGCCCAATCAGTTCTGGCCCTCCGCCTCCCCGATGCAACATTCCCCTCACTTCATTTTTGCGAAAATTTGTCTGAATTCACAACCTCAAGCCCCGTATTTCATTGGACTTTTTGCGGTAATTTTTTTTGCGTTTGCCCATGGCGGTCCCCTAAATTAATATTTTGGCAAAACGTTCGTATTTGCGCCGCACGTCCATCCGCGGCCCCTTTGGACAGGCGTAGGCAGGACAGACCTGACACGAGCCAAACAGCCCCACCTGCCCCTCGGGCAACGCCCCAACGCCCCCCAAGCGCCACTCCGCCCGGAGGGACCGCAGCACCGTCGTCGGCCGCGCCGTGAGCGGCGGCCGGACCTCGACCCCGACGGAAATCCCGTCGACGAAGCCGGTGTACGGGGCGCGGCCGGCGGCGAGGCAGGCGCTGTAGAGCCCCACGGGGTACGCGCTGAGGTCCACTTCGATGGGGCCGCCCCCGCGGGGCAGGGGAAACGTGACGGAAGCGGGGGCCTGCGTGCACGCGACGTCGCGGGGGACCAGCGCGAGCGACTGCGCGGCGTCGCCGCCCACGAGCTGCCCCACGGGCGTCAGGGTCGCCTCGCCGGCCGGGACGCGGACGGCGGCGAGGCTGAAGCCCACGACGCGGATGGCGAGGGAGAGGGCGGCGCTGGCTAGGCCCTGGGGCCGGAGGCACGCGACGTAGGGCCCCGGCGGCAGGAGCGTGAAGTTGAAGGGGCTCGCGACCGGGCCCTGGAGGAGGGCGGCGGAGGTGACGCAGTCGGGGCCGGCGGTGATGGCGATCTGGTCGTTGACGCCGGTGAGGGCGGTGCCGGTGACCTGTGAGGCAGCGCATGCACGTGGGGCACCGGGTGTGGGCCAGGGCGGTCCTTAACGGAAAAGGAAAAAAAAAGTGTTCCAGAACCAGTTTTCCCAAAAAAGCCCGCGGGCACTCCATGTGCTCAACCATGGTTGGCGGCGGTTGGTGGCTGGCGGTTGGTGGCGGTTGGCGGTTGGCGGTTGGTGGCGGTTGGTGGTTGGCGGTTGGTGGCGGTTGGTGGCGGTTGGCGGTTGATGGGAGTTGGCGGTTGGCAGATGGTGGTCCCTTGGGGCGGTCCTTAAGGGCGGTGCTTAGCAAAAAAAAAATTGGTCCCTTAAGGACCGCCCTGGTGTGGGCGGGGGGGGCTCAAACGGTCATGTTGCAGTGTCCGCGTTAGGCTCTGGCCGCGCTGCCTCACGGTTTTCATCGCCTCCGTCCAACGTGCCGATGTCGGGCGCTTCCACAGTGCGATGTGTGAGCACAAGTTCATCCCTCGATCCGGTGTAGGCTATCCTTACTGGCGGCTTGGGCTCTATAGGGTTATGCGTCCATTCTGGACAGGGGTCACTCCCTCGCTGTGCTGCTCACACTGGCCCCACTTGGCCACACAGGGTTGGACGCTTGAGGGACCGTCGGTTGAAAACCCCGGTGGGTTCAGGAACTGGTGAGAGTCAGTGCACACAAAATACAACGTTCAGGCGGTGAAGCAGCGGGACCCCTCGGTGTGCTGCATGCCACCGTTGAGGCTGTAGAGGGGGAGTCCGGCGCGGACGAGGCCGAGTGGGTCTCTTGTGACAAAGCTTCGGAGTCCAAAGCTGTTGGGGGGAAGGGGCGGCTTCGCCCTCCAATGCCACCAGCCCCAACGATGCCAGCAGCTGCAGGGACGCTTGTGGCGTGAGGGGGGAGTGCGGGAGGGGGGTCCGAAAAGAGTGACGCACTGGGCCCACTCTGTGCAGCGTGGAGGTCCCCCTGCTGGTCATGGGCGTAGCCTCTGAGTCGCGTGGTCTTGGGCGTGGGCCTGCTGACCATGGCAGCCTGGGGTCCGGTGTAGATCGTTTGAGCCTCTTGGACAGTTGCACGGGTGCCATGCAGAATGCGGGTTTCGATTCATCAGGGTTGGTGGGGTGGGGTTTCGCCTGTGCTCAGAATAGCTGTAGCCCTGTCCGGTACACCGGCTTCCACGTTTGTGGCAGATTGGACGCGTCCCCCAGGCCCTAATAGGGCCGCTACAGGCGGCCTATTAGGCCCCCTAAATAGACCCCCCCTAACAGGCCGCCTAATAGACGCGCTAATAGGCCCCCTAATAGGCCCCCTAACAGGCCCCCTGATAGGCCCAATAGGCTGCCTGATAGGCCCCCTAATGTGCCCCATAATAAGAACACTAACAGGCGCCCTAATAGGCCCCCTCATAGGCCCGCGGATAGACCCCCTAATAGGCGCCCTAATAGGCCCCCTAATAGACCCCACCCCTTGCCTGGTGAAAAGGCGAGAAAAAGGTATTGTCGTGTGTGTCCCGGAACCACACTGAAGGCCAAACGTGCATATCTGGGAGCAGCGCCTCGCCGGGCAGGGTGTTCCGTCCCGGGGCGGGGCCGCCCACGCTCAGAGGGGGGCCGCGGCGGGTCCCAGGACCGGGTCGAGTCTGTCGAAGGGTCTGGAGCATAGTTGACCCTAGTCTCCGGCATGCCGATGGCCGCCGGATGTGAAGGCAACCTCTTGCCTGAGGCTGCCGGATGTGGCCTAATCCTGTGCCAGAGGCTGCCGGGTGTGAGTGTTGTTGTGCGGTTGGGTTTTAATTGATTGTGTGGCGCGCCCACAACTCCACACCCATCTTCGTCAGCGGCGACGGTCTCCAGGTGTGCCCCGCTGCCCTCCCAGAAACTTCTATTTACGCTTCTGGGAGAGTGGTGTTTGCCCTGCCGGAGGGTGCCGGATGTGGACCAAACTTCTGCCGGAGGCTGGCGGATGTACCCTCATGTTTCTGCCGGAGGCTGCCGGAGGTGGCCAAAATTGTTGCCGGAGCCCAGGGTCAAGTATGGTCTGGAGGAGGTGCTGTCGGTGTGCCGGGCTCAGGTCAGCCCCCCGCCCGTATCCCTTTCTGGGGACGTCCTGCAAAGCGTTTTGCTCCTCAGAAAGGCAGCGCCACGCATTGCACCTGCGTCGCGCGCGCGGGGTGGGAGGCAGGGGGGGGGAGAGAAGGCATAACTCAGGTGGCCGCGCCTAAACATCCCTCCGGGCACGGCTGTCCTTAAGCATAAAAAAAGGGGTTCGAAACGCCAACAGAAACAAACGTTCACGGGGATGCTCTCTGCTTCATGGTCAAGACATGGGCAAGACACAAAACCACAGTGTTGAACAATGGTTGGCGGTTGGCGGTTGGCGGTTGGCGGTTGGTGGCGGTTGGCGGTTGGCGGTTGGCGGTTAGTGGTCCTTGGGGGCTGTCCTTAAGGGCTGTCCTTAACAGAAAAAAACTGGGGCTCTGAAGGACAGCCCCGCCTCCGGGGTGGCCGTTCCAGTTTGGGGCAGGGGTCGTGGGGCAACGGGTGCAGGCAGAGGTCGTGGGAGGCCGGGGGTCGTGGAGCAGCAAGTGCTGCTTTGGGCAACAGCGCTGGGCACCAGCCGCCTCCCGGGCCAGGGCCGTCCCGGTGCCGTGGCACACGGGGAGGGGGGGTCGTGGGAGGGCTCCAAGAAGACGCCGCACGACAACACGCGCCGCATCGCCCCCCCCACACACCGCCGCCTGCCACACCTCCAAAACGATGCTGGGGTCCTGCGCGTACAGCACTTGGGCCAGTTCGAACGTGCCCACGAGCAGGACCGCCCCCTCGAGGCCGTCCTGGTACACGTTGTAGGGGCCGGCGCCCCCCTTCACGCACACGCGCACCTTCCGCGCCGGCACCTGCCCCAAGTCGAGGGCCACGGTCCCGTCGGCCCCGACCGCCGCGCGCACGGGCGCGGCGACGGCCGCGCTGGCGCAGGCGGAGCCCCAGGGGATGGCTGCGGCCTCGGCCACGCCCCCCCACGAGTCGAACAGGGCCCCGCTCAGCGTCAGGGTCGTGGGGCCCGCGGTGGCCGTGGAGGGCGCGATGGCGAGGTCCAGGAGTTGGAAGGGGGCGGGCAGGGGCCGGGAGGCGACCACGCCGTGGACGCAGAGGGCGTACTCCCCCGCTGACAGCGCAGAAAGATCGAGCTCGGCGACGGGGGAGGCCCGTAGCACCTGCCGCGGCCAAATGGGGGAGTCAGGGGCCGAAAGACATCGAACAGGAGGGAGCACCGACCGGCCGAGCAGGGACCACGTTGTACCTACCGCAGCCAAGCCCTTGACGCAGCTACAGGTCCATGTCTACTTTTGATTCTCGCACACGCGATCCCCTCCGCTCTGGCAGCTGTAAGACACTCATCCTGCCATTGCCCCCATAAATGCACAAAAAAGGCATCTACATGAAAAAAATAAGGCCAACCTCCTAAACTTAACCCCGTGTCCCTTGGAGTGTCTTTGACATATGCCTGCCGCGGGGCAGACGGGGCCCATTGGGCAGAAACACCACCAGGCCCACCCCCTGGTGGTGCTGCTGCATTTGAATCGTGCCTTGTCTGCTTGCCAAAGGGAAGGAGGGACTGCGCCGACAGCGAGTGCGTCTACTATCCGGTCCATTTTGGGGGGCGCAGGGGGGTTTTACACCACCCCTATCCAGCCCCATCCAGTTTTGTTGGCGCGCACACTAGTCTAATCCACTTCGATTCATTTTGGATGTTGCCAAAGCTATGTGCATGTTGTATGGACAACAGCTATTACCGTTTGCAGGAAGAACTCAACTCTTTCAAGAACTATTCCAACTTGTTTGTGTGGCAAGGCCAAAGCCATCAAGGCAGTACGTGTTGACAGCGTTGTTGGTTTGCCAACTATCGACTACTGGTATTGATGTGCAATGCCGGCGCGCATCTGCTGCTTGCCCACGTACATTCTTATGTGCACGTGAATGCCAATCAGCCGCCCACAAGAGCCCGCATACCAGATCGTAGTGGGCGTCCTGGAACGCGTCCGGGGCCGAGGCGGCATCGTCGCAGGAGATGGAAGCCGGGACTGCAGCCGCCCCCAGCACGGGGCTCTGGGGCTGGCCGAGCGTGAGGCGCAGGTTGGCGTAGGGGTTGCGCGTGGCGTAGCGCGGGGCCAGTGCGATGGTGTACGGCTGGATCGTAGCTGCGACCTCGAAGCCGTCCCGGTAAGGGCCGGCGCCGCGCCAGCACCACCGGTAAGGCCCCGGTTGAAGACCAGACAGGTCGACGATCATCTGCGGGAGAGCGCCAGATGTCGCAGCATTGTGGCGGATGAAGAGTCGCGCGCGCACGCGAGTGCAGAGAGGTCGCGGAACCGCACGCGCAGACGCCAGGGATGCGCAGGAAACCAAGCGCCTTCCTTGCGATGCAGGAAGATGGTGCCCCATGGACCTCAAAATTATGGACCAATGGACCCCCAAAAAAGCACGCTATCCGGCTGCTGGCTCCACAGCCCCCACATTGCCCACGGGGATGACAAATCGTTCCATGGCTGCGAACGACAAACCAACAGTGCGCAAAACGGTGAGGATTTGCACCGTGGTAAGCAGTGGCAGTGATGGTAATGTGGCGCAGGAGGTCCGTCCAACCGCAAAAGCCCCCCTCAATCGGCACAGCGTCTGCTGCCGGGGTAGTTGTGGAGGGGCATCCCTCACACACACCTGTCAGGGAACACATAGGGAGCACGACTACCCCCTCCCTGTGTCCAGCGAACAATACAGTGCTCAAAAAAATTCGGTCCGAACAGGAGTGTTCGTTGGACAAACCGTTCGGTACTCAAATAATTCGGTACCCAAACCCGGTGCCTAATTAATTCGCTACCCAAACCCGGTGCCTAATTAATTCGCTACCCAAACCCGGTGCCTAATTCATTCGGCACCCAAACCCGGTGCCTAATTAATTCGGCACCCAAACCCGGTGCCTAATTAATTCGCTACCCAAACCCGGTGCCTAATTAATTCGCTACCCAAACCTGGTGCCTAATTAATTCGATACCCAAACCCGGTGCCTAATTAATTCGCTACCCAAACCCGGTGCCTAATTAATTCGCTACCCAAACCCGGTGCCTAATTAATTCGGCACCCAAACCCGGTGCCTAATTAATTCGCTACCCAAACCCGGTGCCTAATTAATTCGCTACCCAAACCCGGTGCCTAATTAATTCGGTACCCAAACCCGGTGCCTAATTCATTCGCTACCCAAACCCGGTGCCTAATTAATTCGCTACCCAAACCCGGTGCCTAATTAATTCGATACCCAAACCCGGTGCCTAATTAATTCGCTACCCAAACCCGGTGCCTAATTAATTCGCTACCCAAACCCGGTGCCTAATTAATTCGGTACCCAAACCCGGTGCCTAATTCATCAGGTCCCAAAGGAAATGCGGTCCGAACGGAAGTGTTCGTTGGGCAAGGCATTCGTTGGAGGGCGGGGGGTACGAACACCAACACACATACCTCTTCTCCGTCCACGACATCAAGTTCTATGTGCATCTGCTCGGCGTTCTGGCACGTGTAGCCAGCACTCACCAGCGCAACACGCCCCCGCTGCGACCTCAGCACCGCTCCCGTGAATGTCAGGCGCTGGCCCGGGGCCGGCAAGAGCCCCGGGCTCTCCACGGCGAGACTCACCACAGTGAGGTCAGTGCTGAGCGTCGTGGTGGTGTTCTGCCCCACTGCAGTGAGGCACAGCCGATACGCACCCGGCTCGACCTCTGAGAGGTCGAAGGTAGCCGAACTCGAGCCGGATGCCACTTCGGTCGGTGTCGGTAGCGCAGCTATTGAGAGGGCGGTGCATGTCTGTGTCTGAGGCACGATCGCCGCCTGGTAGACCCACCGGGCGTCAAAGGCGGTGCCCGCCAGGACGAGGGTTGCGTTTTCACTCAGGCCAATCGTAGCGGTGGACGGAGCGCTGATGTAAAGCGGCGCTGCTACGGTCAACGGCGTTGCCAGCGCAGTGGACCACTGGCCGTAGTACTGGAAACATACCTGGGGAAACGCAGAAGTGTGGCTCGTGCTGCGGGTGCAGCGACAGTCCGGGGGAGCAATGGTCGGGGAGCAAAACATTTCGAGGAGTCTTGGGGTGGGCAGGGGAAATTGATGGTGGAACCCGAGGGCATGCAGGTCAGGTCTGTGCCCCGGGGGTTGGAGGTTGATGGGTCGTGCAATGAACTGGCGGGTCCGGCTGGGCGCTTGGGGGGTCAAGAATTTTCCTTCGCACGCGTAATTGCCGCACCGATTTCTATTCCGGGACTTTGAATTTTTTTGAGCAGGTTGCGGAGGGTTATGGGGGTTGTGGAGGGATGTTCAGGGGTGTGGAGGGTTGTGGAGGGGTGTGCAAAGTTGTGGCAATATCCACTGGTGCGGCCGGGCTCTTGGGATGCTTTGTCTTTCTACTGCCCTCAACTGTAGCCCCCCACCCCGTTCCTGCGTGATGTCGCACGATGGGGAAGCATCCTGTGCCTCGGTTTGTCGGTTCAGATTCCGTTCCCATTCTTGTCTCTGTCAGCCCCTGAATGGGGCGCAAATTGATGGCAGTGAGAATATTAGGGGTCGTGCCGTGAAAAACATGCATCAATGCCACAATTACGACCACCAACGCAGTGAAAATGGTGCATTTCTGCAGTATTGGGAATGTTAACGGAGTGAGGCTTGTGGAGGGTTATTGAAAGTGGCACCGGAGTTGTGGAAGATGTTGCATGTGATGTGGGGTTGTGCTGTGAGTGGTTTTGGTTGGGGGCCAGTGAGAGGCAGGTGTGAGGGCCAGCAAGAGGTAGATGGGGGGAGGCATCGGGGACTTTGGGGGTTGATGGGTGTTGTCAAGCATGGATGATTGAGGAATGTGGAGGATTCTGGGCTCTAGAGGGTGCGCCTGGTGGGGCGCATGCTGGACGCAGTGGCGGGGTCTGGAATGCTGTGGAGGGTTTCTGAAAGCGAGGATAGTGGAGCGTTGGATGTTCCGAAGGTTGCAGAAGGTTGAGGAGGGTGTGGTGACAAGGGTTGTTGTGGGTTCAGAAGGATTGTTCAGCGTTGGGGCGGTTTGTGGAAAGCTGTTGCACGTATGCGCGGAAGGGTGTTGCGTTGTTCGTCCACCGCCCACCGCAATAGACCGGGCACTCTCAGTGTGCTCTCACTAACACCCGGCCTCCCCTTGAGCTCCCCACTTGTGACGTTCGGTGTTGCGGTTGGTTGTGGAATGTTGTGATTTGTGGTGGATGGTGGTGCGTGTTGCGAGCTGCGGGTTTTGTTTGATTACGGCAGAGGGGCAAAAGCCAGAGTGCTGGATTTTGGAAGGCCAAGAAGCCTGTGGTTACTCAACGGTGGTGCATTTTTGCACCTGGGCTGCATTGCCCCCTCCCCTGATTTCTCGTCTGTCTTTGTGAAGGACAAGCACTGGTAAATGAAATCCCAAGAGCTCAGCGGTGACAGGCAGGGGCACGCATCAGGGCATCAGGGCTGCATCGGATGCAGGCAAAAAAATGTGGACCACTTGGCGCGCCACTGCAGATTTCGAGCAACATTACCGTGGGTTACCAGCTTGATGTAACTTTGCCCATGGCACACTGTCCAGGCACCAGGTGGTTTCACAGGCGGACAGGCGGCTATGCTAGGTGGGCGAAAAAATGCAGCAAGGGAAGTGAAGGGGAAAGAAAATGTAGCAATAGAGGCAGGTGGCCGTGTCCGCAGCCCAAGGTTAACGGAGTATCAAATTCGTTCTCGCCTCTCTAGGCCTTCCGCATCGTCCGCAGTCGTCCTGCCTCAATGGCCGACTCCCGGATTCAAACCGGGGACATTCAGATCGTGAGGCTGATGCTCTCCCAACTGAGCTCAGTCAGCTGCTACCCATATTGCACCTTCCGCCGTTAGTCTAAGTGTCCCTTGAACGGCAAAAACTTGGCACAAAACAAGGTGTCAATCCGTTGGGTGTCAAAAACATTCACACTAGTTCTCCACAAGATGCAATGCTCCATTGGGCTGTCCCATTCGTTCCTATTCTAGCACCATGCGATCAAACGCCCGTGCAGTCAAAACCGCCTGCTGAATGCGAGTCCCGGACTATCCCTCAACAACACACAACACTCCACAGTCTTTTCCCAACCCTCGTGAAGGATTCGACCATCAGCCCTCCACCCTCTTTCAGCTCCTTGCAACCCTCCAGCCCCCGCGCTTGCACCGCGTCACGCTGCGGCAGGACAATGCTGTACGCAGCAGCTCGGCTGCACAGAAGCCAGTACCTGCACCATGCCGCAGCACACATTGTACCGAGAATCTAAACCCAGCTGGACGAAGCAGTACAAAGCTCCGCACACACGGGATAACCTTGGGCTGCATCAAAGCAGTGTGGATCGAGAGCGCAACCCGTCACTGTGTCAAGGGCACGCAATGCTTCAGCAGCATGCTTGCCTTATTGGCGGGTCATCCAGCTGAAGCTTGAGCACAGCGCTAAGCTTGCCTCTGGTTCCCCCATGTGAGCTTTTGAAGTTTCTGAAGGGGCTACTTGAGGTTGTGGAGGGTTGTGGGGCACCGATGCGCAGGCTGTGGTGACCCAAGAGGGCAGACCAAAGTAGCGAGAGAGGGGGAGACACCGTTGCTCAAGGCAAAGCTTGGGAGCACAGTCTACGGCCGGGGAGGCAACATCTGGGAAGCACAGAAAAATGGTCTTCATACTTGGTAGGGTCCCGGCTTGAGAGCACCTGCAGTGACAAGTGCCTGGTCTGTTACGTCATCCACACGTGTTGCTGACGCTGAAGCGTGCGTCGCACAGTCATGACCCTCCGGCAGAACCGCCACGAGCGACGATACTTGACCACTCAACCCTCGCAGCGTCAGCGCGACTGTACCTTGTGCCGCATCCACGACCGAAGGGGTGGGGCGGAAATCCACTACACGGATTGCAGTGCTCAGGGCATCAGAATACCCGCCATTCCCACTACGGAGGCAGAGCTTGTACCACCCCGCCAGCCCCACAAGGGACACCTGTGGAAGGAAAGGGAAAGGAACGGGAATGGGAGGGGTCCAGTGCCAGAGTGCGGACATCATCAACGATTCAGATCTCAGAGGAAGGCAGAACAGGAGGGTCAATGGCTGGTCAGGGTTGTTGAGGGTTCATGAGGATTGTTGATGGTTGATGAGAGCTGTTGATGTGTTGAGTGTTTGTTCTGCATCCCCTTCCCATGTTGTGGAGTTCCCGTGCCGCGCTCGGTCAAGCATCAACATTCAACAACCGTCACACACACGCGGCAACCAAGGGTTGCAAGCACTTTTCGCAGGTTGCTTCAGTGGAACCTAGCAAAGCTTCATAGATACAGGTTGAGGCTAGCAGGATGCACTGCATTCACCTCCACAACTCTCAACAACCAAGTACAAGTGGCCAGCTGCTAGGTCCCAAACACCCACATAAAACAACACCTGCGCAACTCCATTTACCGTAGCGGCAGTTTGCAAGAATGCAGCACCAGCACATGACTGCGATGCTTCGACGAGCCCCACAAAGCCACCCTCCAAGGCCACATTGTTGACACCGGCCAATTGCAACCGAGGGTTGGGCTGCGGGGCTTGTACCAGGGGCATGGCATAAAACTGCATGGGAGTGCAGTCCAAGCGAGAAGTCTGCCCCGAAGCGGGCTGGATTGTGAGGGCGGAGTCTAAAGGACTGCCGAGTGCAGCATTGGACGGAGATGTGGAAATGAGAAGGACGAAATAATTGCCTCCACTTGGATGATTAGGCACTGTAAGGGGAACAGACTGTGCGACACTCAAAGGGACTCCACAGCCGTAGCGCACAGGCGTGCCCAACGAGGCCCCGCAAATGTCGGGGTATTGAAAAGGGCCCCACAACGCCCAATTGGTAACGAGGTTTGGGCCGGTGAGGGTCAATTGAAGGGACAACTCTGTGGTGCTCATCGTGCGCAAGTATAGCCAAGTGTGCCGGCCCAAAGGCGTGGCCGAGCACCCCAATTGCGTTCCGTGGAGACAATCAGGAGAGGCAGCGCCCGCTTGGAGGTAGGCGTAGTTCGCGTTGTCACACGCTGGGGCTTTTGCGGTGCATGAGGAGGATCCGGTGAAGGTGTGGAGAGGGGCGGCATGGGGAACCGCCAAGAACACCAGAAGGGCACGGAGGTGGCGCAACCGCATTTTATGGGCGCATCGTGGAATGCGAGATAGAGGCTCTATGGAAGAGCATAGGCTGGCCGAATTAAACACAGTCGTGGTACTTTGGGAAGCAAAAAAGGTTCGTTTGGGCTTTTGATGAAGAACTCTGTGTGTTAACTACAGCAAAATTTGCGCAAACAGCTCCGAGCATCCTACTAATTGTTACACGCCCAAACTTCAACAACACACGTGGAAGGTTGAGGAGTACAAGGCGATCCCGAACTGGAGGGGCACGAGAAAGAAACGGGCAAAAAAATCTCAAAAACCGAACCAGCTAGGCGTGAAATTAAGAAAGAAAATAAATCAGAACTGTACACAAAATTGAGATTAGGCCTTTGTAAGGAAGCAATCAGCCACGGCTGTCGCCCTGTTTCAACTCACAACCCCGACGTGGCAGCCCATTGAAAGCTCCCCGGCCACTGCGTCGCGCGGAATTCGAACCCACACCTACCACCGAGTGGCTGGCTGCTCTCACCGTTGAGCTAACGTCGCGACACGTAAATAATCCCTCCAGGTGCTCGCTGGCGCTCTGCAATCGACAAAGTTTCAATTTCCGCAAGGCACGGAGGTATTCAAGATTGATCAAATGGAAAAGATGATGCAAGGGAATCCTCGTTGCCTCATTTATTCAAACGATTTTTGCAATTTGATTGGTTCATCGCCGATTGGCTTGCTTGTATTTACAAAGTGTGGAAGTGCATGCTTTTGGATGGAGTGCATGTGCATGCACATCCAACACAAAAAGGGCTGAATAGATTCACGAATCGTTTGTCACGTGAGCAACACAATTGATGCCGATTACCTCTAAAGCTTCCCCGCCAACCTCAAAACGCTCAGCTAAACGCTAACTAGGTCATGGGGCTCGTTGTGCACACAAGTATGCGAGGCGTGAGAGATGCACGGATCACACGCAATGGAAGCCGTCAAAAACGCGACAATACGAAAATAGGGTGAAACAAATCAAGTGGACATGTCTTATCACGTCTCATTAATGGCCGTGGTGAAGAGTGTTTTGCGTTGTGCGTTTTGCGTTGTTCGTGTATTGCTTCACTCATGCTATGACCTTCATGCAAAGGGCTACCCACTCACATGGTGGAAACCCGATGCTCTCGGTGCCCTGACTACAGTGCAGTTATGTTCTTTACGACCCACATGGGGCAAACAGGAAATGTAAAAACGAAAATCAATAATTTACATCTAATTCTTCACCCCCACCCACACCACCACCCAACTTCAATGGGGACAACAACACAAGTGGTGGGCCAACGTTGCTCCTAGCCGGATGCGTCTTGGACCCATGGAACAAAAAAGCAAAGGAACGCAACGAAAAACATGTCGTGGATCAATTTTACACGTCGCAAGGACTTCAACCCCCGCCCCTCAACATGCATCGGATACATAGCTTTTCTTGGTGGATAAAGTGGCCGCGTAATTTTCGTAATCAAGATCCAAGCAATTGTTGGAAGTTACATGTACGGTGGGGCCATTTTTTCTCCGTGCAAGTTGAAGGATTTCTCAAGGTGAGGAGTCATCAATTGTGGCTCTGCATTGCAAGGTTTGTCAAACTCGTTGTGGTTGGGGCTTGTGTGCTTGTGATTGGATTTTTCGGGTCCAACCCATTTCGGTGGGGTTCGCAAGGGTCGTTCACCACCAACGAAACAAATTTCAACATAAAAAGAGAAGGAGAATCATGGGAGTTCTTGATCCACAAGAGATCCACGAGAAGGAAACTCCTCATTTATCCACCACATAGCACACAAAAAATTGCAAACTTTGCATGCACGACTCTCAAAACCGCCATTGTGAGAGGAGGGCAAGCAGCGATACGCAACCGGAAATGCAAATTCCGTTTGCGGCAAATGCTTTCTTTCCACTTTCACAAGTAGCGACGGAGAGTTCACCCGATGAAAGGTGCGCTTCACGACACCCTCGACATTTTTCCTTGCGAACATGTGTGGAAGGATGTAACATGTGCGTTGACTACAATGTAAATTGCTCAAGAAACTAACCAGAACTTCAAAAACACCAAGGACCAAAGAAGAAAGTATTCTTGTGTATGTCATTCAATTTTTCAAATTTCATTGACTTCACCATCGGTGGAATCTGTTCGACAACCTTTTCTTCATTTGCAACGGACTGATGGCAATGTTCGGCGGCATGTCACAGTCCACGGATGTTTGCTGTCGCTGTACAAAGGTGTGTAGAATTGGCAAAATGAAAGATGGAAATGGCTGTCCTGTACAACGAAATGCATGGGGCAAGACAAGAACTTTGCCAAATGCGCGGGCGACCTGCACCAGGAGGGTGAAAAAGTGATGCGGGTCTTTTTCTGGTATGGCACCGATACTCGCGCTTACCACTCAGCCGTGTGTTCCCCTCACTGGCGGCTGCGACAGGTTTTGGCTGCTCCGTTGCCGGCCTGGCCCAGTACCCTGTTCCTTCGGCCCCAAGACCCCGGCAGCTACCCGCCGGGACCAGTGGACACAGTCGCCTTGAGTGGGGCACAGCCTCAGCGTGGCGGGCGCAAGCGTAAGATGCCAACCATCGAATTCCCGCACCATGTAGTCCCTCGCTCGAGTTACAGGTAGTCGCGACTTACCCGGACATTAGGACAGGCGGAAAAACTCCGGCTGGGACTTTTCAAAAACAATCACATTGGTATTGTGGTTTCCAAATCCGGCGCAAACGGTTGCCTGTCTGCACATTGCGCACACATAACTTGGACTTGCCAGCATTGCCAAAAAACTGGGGCGGTAGCCTTTCCATTAACCAAATTAATTGACTGAGCATTTTTGCAAGAAAAAATCGAGTGGCAAACAAAACACTTTTGAGTTGCGCGGACCTATGTCGCACGCACGCCCCATTAATTAGAGCACGGCAAAAACGAGTTGATGCTCAAAAACATTGTGCAGCCTGCACTGTCCAGGTGGCTACAGACGGTGATCACAATACATCATGTGGTTTACAGTGCATTCTACAACCCCAGCGTTCCATTTTACAGACCGAACTGAATCACGCAGTCCATTCATCCCACGTGGTCAAGACTGAGGGGCTCAGCCTCAACTTCTTCCCCCGACAGCTGCCATTCATGTGGATAGAACACCATGTAGGCGATGTGTCGTACATCGATTGCAAACCAAGGAGTAGTCTTGCAAAACGGTCATTTCTATGGCTTCGCAACGTGGATCATCGTGCGCATCGTCTTCCATGTTGTGCCGTGTATCTTCCCTATCTTGGGCGAATTGTATTGACATTCGTTAACTCCACAACCTTGGTTCCAAAATGCATTCTTGTTGAACCTTGCTCGTTCGCCACGCCTCCTCCACCCCGGTTGTTGATTATTCCCACGAGTTGGAGAAGCCGATATTGGCATCATTTCCCGTCCCTTCGACAGGGCTTTGTGGATTCATGGGGACTAGAACATCTGAAAGTTACCTATATGATTTGTCTTTGATCGCGAAAGCCAAAGCAGACGCCAAGACCAAGCGTGTAGAACGGGCCAGCAAGACCCTCAAGGGAGGTCAAGTGGTTTGCGTAGTACAAGGTGACCTCACGAAAGAAAAAGTGGACGTGATCGTGAATGCTGCCAATGAGCACATGCGACATCACGCTGGACTCGCCAAAGCCATTTGCGCGGTATTTGTGCGCCATTTGCACCTCCTTGAAGTGCAACTGGGAAATAGGGCAAATTGTTCGAGGAATCCAGGAATTGTCGGTTACTTGTGACCTCGAGGTGCGGTGAGGCTTTTCTTTTTTCCTTCGACCGAATGCAACTCACCACCCGGGTTTTCGGCAAAGCTCCGGCCAAATGAACCCTTTCGCCATTTGCTTTCGGTGGAATCAGGGCTTAGAATCCTTTGTCGGGGCATCTTCGAGGTACTGTGTCTTGTGGAATGAAGCCCACGGAGACCAACAATCTGTTAGTCGGAGTACCAAGGAATCTTATGCATTTGCAAGCTTCCATTTCTATTCCTGTAACAATTGCCGTTCTCCACCAAGATCACCGTCCCCAGAACCCCCCTCCCCCCCACGGTGGGCACTGGTGGGCATTACCCCAATTCTACGGGGAAAAAACTCAAAGCGCACCCGGTGATTTGGTGTGGCAACAAGCACAAGCGCTCCATATATTCTTCGGAAAATTTTGTGGAGGTTGTCGGTGATCCCAAATGATGATGGACCGAATTTGTGCCACTAAACACGAGCATTGCAAGAGGGTTAATTGCTCTAAAGTCACGATTTGCATCAACCGAAGCCTTGTTGCTATCGCGCAAGTGTTGGGGGTGCCCACCGCCTGCGACCGCCTGCGACGGTGGGCACCCCCGTTACGTAGGCAAGTAATCTTGTGGAGTGACGCTAAAAATTGCAACTTGTATATGCTTGCATCCACCCTTTGCACACGAAGAACAACAACCGGAACCGGTTTCAATATCCGCAATGTTCTTTCTCGGGAAAGTGGATTTGCATGAAAGAGCTCGTAGGCATTGATAAATGGAAAGATGATTACTCGCAGAAGCGAAGGAAAACACAGGGACATTGCACAAGTGCATCATCGTTTGAGTCACGCTTAGCCTTCCGGTTCCCCACGTCCTGCACCACATCGTGTATGGCGCGTCGGAAAATTTTCACCCGAGTACTATGGTGCCATCCAATGCTCCGGCGTCTTTGCACCCGAGCACGACACGCGGAGGGAGGGAGGGAGGGAGGGAGGGAGGGAGGGAGGGAGGGAGGGAGGTTGCAACGCACGCAAGGATGATCAAAGTGCTACCTCCTCACGCACGAAGAAGAGGGCGGGGATGTTCTCACAAGGACATTGTTCGGACTCGCATCGAGGGGCGCCGAACGGGAGGAGAGGGCACAGGGTCAAACGGACGGCATGTCGTCCGCAAGACCCCGCCAATGCCCTGCCTAATGATTAATGGTGAGGCAGTGTTGCACTTTCCCACTTTGTCATCCAACACCCCGTCCCACTTTAAGGCAAGGCGGAGCCCAACGGCAAGCCTCATTGCGGAGATCCATCCTGCATCCATTCTCATGTAATCTTTCGACGGTCGTGCTTTGGGGAACTTTTTCCAAAACTGCATTGGGTAGAGGAGCTCCCATGGCTTGTTGCCATTCCAACAACAAGAGAACAGTGAACAAAGAGGAAAGATGGAGGCCGGAAGCTCGCATCGTGAGGTGAACCAACCGGCTTCGGTTACAGTTGCTTACATTTGCATTGGCAAAGAAGAGTGAGGACAAAGGTCCAAGGGTCGTCAAAGGTAGGGAGGAGGTTTTGGACCTTAGCGTAAAACCGAACCCTTGACCGCTTCCTAAACTGTAGGCCGGGGGACCCGAGATTCAAGAGGAATGCGATGCCTACATTGACAAATGGAAGAAAGTGAGCCCTGGAAAGTGCATTTGGTCCACGGCAGGTGCACATCCCCTTGATCCGATTTGTTTGCATATTGTGGCGTTCGAGGATGTGGCCTGCCGCGTGTAGGTAAAGGGTTTGTTGTCTCCAACAAGTGCCCGTTACGAAACGCTGCTCATCAGTTTTGTTAACATGCGGTGCAGACATGTTCCTCTCGTCTCTAGGATCCTTGCCATGCAAAATGGTGTTCCATGTCGTTGGCCCAATTTGGAAAGACGGAACGGAGAAGGAACCCCAAATTCTTGAGGAAGCCATTCAAAGTTGCTTGGTTTTGGCGGACAAAAAAGGTTTGCACACGTACCCTTGAAGGAGTTGAGGAGGGCCGTCATTGCGGCCGGTGCTCCCGCTGGTGTCGTTTCCGCGTTCGCGGAGCCCCGTGGTTGGTGTGCCGGGCTTGTGCTGGTTGTGGCGGGATGTGCCGTTTGCGCGTCAGCGGTGCCTAGTAGTTGGTGTATTGGGCTTGTGCTGGTTGTTGCGGGGTTCGTTTGACGGTATGACCCCCATGCACAGGGTGTGAGTTGCTCGGAATGCCGAAATGTTGGCGGGGGAACACAAGAGCTTCATACCACACACAGTGGTCGAGTATCACCACCACATGCCCCCGGTTGAGGCGTGATCAAGCGCTTTTTTTTTCGGCACCAACATGCAAGAAAACGGGGGGTTCTCGGTGTAGAGTTGGGGATGGGATATGATTTTCAGCCCAACCTCAGAAAATGAAGGTTGTTGGGGATGCCCGTTCACATCGGCGGTGCGCTCATGGCGTAGCAAGCATTTAGAAGTTCATTGAATTAGTGTATTGGCGGCGGTGGGGATGCGCTTCCTATCCCTGCAGCTCCACGGCCCCAAAACATCTCGCTGCATCCATCCTCGCACAACGGCATTCGTGTGATCCAGGGTTCAAGTCCATAAGCATTCCCGCAGTGAGCAGTGGGATATTTGGCTTCCCTAAGAAACTATGCGCACAGATTATCCTGCGCACTGTTTATGATTACTTCTGGAGCACGAAGGTGTGCGTTTCAAACCCCATCCTCCCGCTCTTCCAGACTGTTTCAATGTTTGTGCTGTAGCCCCCCCATTGTCTCCTTTTGTTGACATATCTGTCAATCCCACGATTCAGGCGGTGCTCATCAGCCGTGAGTCTCGGGGGAAGAAGTTGAGGCTGAGCCCCTCAGTCTTGACCACGTGGGATGAATGGATTGCGTGATTCAGTTCGGTCTGTAAAATGGAACGCTGGGGTTGTAGAATGCACTGTAAACCACATGATGTATTGTGATCACCGTCTGTAGCCACCTGGACAGTGCAGGCTGCACAATGTTTTTGAGCATCAACTCGTTTTTGCCGTGCTCTAATTAATGGGGCGTGCGTGCGACATAGGTCCGCGCAACTCAAAAGTGTTTTGTTTGCCACTCGATTTTTTCTTGCAAAAATGCTCAGTCAATTAATTTGGTTAATGGAAAGGCTACCGCCCCAGTTTTTTGGCAATGCTGGCAAGTCCAAGTTATGTGTGCGCAATGTGCAGACAGGCAACCGTTTGCGCCGGATTTGGAAACCACAATACCAATGTGATTGTTTTTGAAAAGTCCCAGCCGGAGTTTTTCCGCCTGTCCTAATGTCCGGGTAAGTCGCGACTACCTGTAACTCGAGCGAGGGACTACATGGTGCGGGGATTCGATGGTTGGCATCTTACGCTTGCGCCCGCCACGCTGAGGCTGTGCCCCACTCAAGGCGACTGTGTCCACTGGTCCCGGCGGGTAGCTGCCGGGGTCTTGGGGCCGAAGGAACAGGGTACTGGGCCAGGCCGGCAACGGAGCAGCCAAAACCTGTCGCAGCCGCCAGTGAGGGGAACACACGGCTGAGTGGTAAGCGCGAGTATCGGTGCCATACCAGAAAAAGACCCGCATCACTTTTTCACCCTCCTGGTGCAGGTCGCCCGCGCATTTGGCAAAGTTCTTGTCTTGCCCCATGCATTTCGTTGTACAGGACAGCCATTTCCATCTTTCATTTTGCCAATTCTACACACCTTTGTACAGCGACAGCAAACATCCGTGGACTGTGACATGCCGCCAAACATTGCCATCAGTCCGTTGCAAATGAAGAAAAGGTTGTCGAACAGATTCCACCGATGGTGAAGTCAATGAAATTTGAAAAATTGAATGACCCACATATGCAGGCGTGAATTCAAGTCAACTCAGGCCATGTGTCGCACATCGACTGTAAGGAATGGTGGGGCAAGGATTCGGGTTGCAACAGGGTCATTTCCATCATTGGCGTCCTGTTTTAAGGCCGCACACGCTGACTGTACGGCGTCCTTGGTGCCCTAGTGCTGTGGTGCAATGTGTGTGTCATTGTGCACATTTACAGCTGAAGTATTTTATCTGCTGTATCCCAGAGCACGACCACGTCTGGGGAACGGCCTCAACTAACCATCGGTCATCATTGTGCATTGATGTGTCGCTGTGCCCTGTGGCCCTGTATTCGTCAGGCGACGCCCCTCTACCACCGTGTCTCTGGGCTGTAGGATTCAAAGATCAAGAAAGTATTCTTGACCAACAACGACGACGAGGCCGTGGATGTGTTTCATTCGGTGCTGAAAGAAGGGTATCACAGTTGGGGTATGCTTTTGTTGCTCCACGGCCCTGTGTCAAAGCGGCAGACATCATTACCCAATGTGGCCTCTGGTAACTGGTACATGGGCTGTGTACCGAGGGTCTGTTTCGCGTCGAAGCTTGTTTGGTCATTCCCACGGTTTTCCTTTGACCTGACGTTCCATCTGCTTTCTCAAGCAAAGATTGTACAGACCTTTGGCCAGCGCTTGGGAGAAGCATTAAGCTCTGGATTGCGGAAATTTTCCTATTTTGGAACGGTCTACCGCGTCACGTGAGGCAGAAAAACAATGCTGTCGTTTTCCCTCCGACAGTCGGTCATGCCGGGGCAATTGTGTGGCTCTTACATTTACATTTACAGGGGCGCACGTGGGTATGAACCGCCTGCGAGCTCCATACAGGACACCTGCTTGTGCCCATTAGTTTGTTGGGGGCTCTGGAATCCATTCCAGTCGGCCCAGCCACTCCAAGGGTGGAATCCATTCCAGTCGGCCCAGCCACTCCAAGGGTGGAGTCCATTCCAGTCGGCCCAGCCACTCCAAGGGTGGAGTCCATTCCAGTCGGCCCAGCCACTCCAAGGGCCCCATGCCCCCCCTCCTTTCACTCCTGCACTTTCCGCACCACTTTGCCTCAAGAGGTGCAACGAGTGCCACCCCTCTTAGAAGTATTACACTCTCCCAGCTGAGGCACCCCATATACAGCCCTCAGGCTGCTTTGATGGTTTATATCAATCAAACCCCGAGAATCCTTTTTTTTTGCGAGTTACCGGACCTTTGCAGACCCCCCCACCCCCCAAGCACCCAAAGCCGACCCACAGGCCACCCACTCAAGATCAGAAGCAAATATTAGATGCTCTTCCCATCCATCAGACTCAATTGAGTTTCTGCTACAAATCCATGTCAGCCTGCATCCATTTTTCCACGGGCCTTCTCAAGTCCTGATGGCATTGTTCATTTTGTGTCCGTGCCTTTTGTGTACTGCTCTTGAGAATCTTTGTATTTTGTTCCTTTCAACTCATACATGTAGGTGCATCGGCAGCCGACTCTGTAAGCGTGGTGTATGTCATGTCCGACATTACACAAATTGTACCGCATGGGCCTGTGTTTCTCGTGCACGCCGTGGCCGTGGGGAAGAAGTGGTCTGACAAGGGGATGATGGGTAAAATTACGAAGGTACGCCTGCCCCTGTCTGCCTGCCCTGGTGCCACATATCTCTTGCATCTGAGCCCCCGGGACCCTGTCGCTTGCCCCAAGTCTCGGTGTCGACTCAGAAGACTGGGGCGCCTCTTGCAGTGCTTTGCGCAATCAGCAGGACGCGTTCGGGGACCACAGGGCTTCATCTCTTCTCAACGCCAGGGAACTCCCTGAGCTGCTGGCTGGTGCTCTGCTGAGGCGCCGGCGCACCGGAATCCGGTAGGAACCTTCATTTTTGTGTTGGGTGCAGCCCTGCACTCGCCCAATTCGCCAAACTGACGACCACAGCTCGGGTTTGGAAGGCGGGGGGTGTCAATGACAGCGGCAGCACAGCAGCAGGGCCCCATCGGGCAACATGGTAGAGTTTTGTGTGGGGGCACCTCGCACTCGACCGTGCCTTGTGACACGCGGGATTGATGAAGTAGGCGGCTATCATGTCTCGCATTGTTATCATTCGTACCATTTGCAACGGTGCATCACGATTTGCCCCGTGTTACAGCCAAACCAGGCTAGTCGAATTTCATACCATCCTCCCTCACGTGGAGGCTTGCGGTCTGCCTGCGGACTGTTGCCCCACCCACCCCATGGGAGTGTGCAGGCATGTGTGTGAGTATGGGAGTGTGCAGGAGGAGGCAGGAGTGTGTGTGTGTGCAGGCATGCAGCCACCAGTGCTTTGTTCGCTTTTTCTTGTTGCAGAGGCTGATGCATGCTCCTCACCAGGGCACATGTTGCACAGAATAGTTGCATTATTCCTGGGCACATTTATGGGTTTGCAGTTTTATTTTAAGATGTGATTGTTTCTGAATCAGCCGCCCCAAACCGGATTGCCTGTCACATACCACAAATGGAGTGCAGGGCTGCACTCAACACAAAAATGAAGGTTCCTACCGGATTCCGGTGCGCCGGCGCCTCAGCAGAGCACCAGCCGGCAGCTCAGGGAGTTCCCTGGCATTGAGAAGAGATGAAGCCCTGCGGTCCCCGAACGCGTCCTGCTGATTGCGCAAAACACTGCAAGAGGCGCCCCAGTCTTCTGTGCTATCACGATAGCCGTGCAACTCATCTTTGTCGCTGGTTGGGATTGCGCCCAAGACCGGGCCATTTTAGGGTGAACGGATGCGGGGCTGCTATACCGTGGGGATGCCCCTGGCATAGCGTCCACGGTCGGGACGGTAGGGGCCCTCTGGGGTGTCCATGGTACAAGTGGTCCAGTAGCAGTGCCGGGGGTGTAACGCGTGGCTCTGGCTGAGGACCCCAAGCCTCCCCGTGTTATTCACATCCCCGTCACCCGTGCAACACCCATACGAGGACCGGTATGTGCGGCATTTGGCTGGTGCGGTCGCTGGCGGCATGATCGCCCGCAGCGGTGTGGGTGTCTGGGGGGGAGGGGGGTGCCGATAGAGCGCGCGGAAAAGCCACCCTGTCCCCTCGTTGAAACGCGTCTGGAGGAGCCCGCCCTCAGGTTTCCACTTCGTTGTCCCTCCCCGTTTCCCGGCGTCGTCCCCTTCTCCTGCGGCGGCTTCTTCTGTCGCAGGTTTTCGGAAGTGCAGTAAAGACAAAGTACGAGGCGGAGATGTTTCATGACCTCGGCTCTTTGCAGATCATTCCGTTGGGCACCGACGACAAATCGAAAGGTTAACCCGAAGCAAATTTGCACAGCCGAGGGGTCGGCTGAGGGGTCGATCTGTCCGTCCTCCACTTCTGCCTCTTGTGGGCCGGGTGGTCGCGGCCCACTGGTCGACCACCGACGCAGGCAGCACCGCACCAGGACGCCAGTCAGCGTGCGCAGCTTTAAAACAGGATGCCTACGCTGGAAGTGACCCTGTTGCATCGATTTGCGGTCAGCCGACTGCACATTCCAACCGACGGTGATTACCGGGGGGGGGGGGGGTGCAAACACCGGAGACAAGGCAAAAAGACGGCAACACAAGGCGATGTGATGCAGAAGTATGCATTACACCGGGGGCAGAACCACGATACACATGCTATGGGTGTGGCACATGGAACCACAGGCAGTGTGCGCCGCCGGGCGGAGATGGAGGACAATTAGGAGTGTGGTTGTGTGTGCAATGCCGCATGTGGAAGGCGGACTTTATGTCAGTAGGGACAGTGCCGGGAAAAGGACGTGTGGAGTGCCTGGTCTGTGGAGAAGACGTGAAGACCACCGGGAAGTACGTGCGCAACGCCAAACAATGTATCTGTGGGGGCATAGTGCACCAGAAGTGCATCAATCAAAACACAGGGGCATTGTGTGAGTGCAACCTCCCACAGGTGCTCATACACAGGTTCAAAAAGTGGCAGAAGAGCCACAACCAAGCCACCAGACAACGAAGGGCAGCAATAGTCAAACAAAAACGGGAGCAAGTGGCGGCCCAGGACACGTGGCGGCCAGGAGCAAAAGTATGGCTCACAGGGTTGCGGAGGGCAGAACTGAATGGAGCAGAAGGGATCGTCCAAGGGGAGGAGAATGGCCGGATTCTGGTGAAACTGGACCACCAAAAGGAAGGCAGAACAGTGGCAGTCACCCACGATCACTTGAGCGGCCTGCCCCCAGGTGATGTGAGTAGAAGGGGCAGTCAGGAGCAAGCCGGTAGCCTGCAAACAAGGAGAGCAGGAGCACAAAGGCATGACAGCGCACCGGTGACGCCACCTGGCCACACGGCAGCCCGCCACGTGGAGGCGGCCGTGTTAGCATTGGTAGCAGGCGCAGCAGTAGTGGTGGTGAGTAGCGCAGGGCACTTTGTGACAGGATCAGCAGTGCGTCTGCAAGGGCTGCGGCAGATGGAATTCAATGCATGTGAGGCCATAGTGGTGGGGCACGACGGCTTCAGAGTGCAGGTGCGCATCACAAAGGGGCCACAGCAAACACAAGGACGGGAAATTCGCGTGAAGAGAGCGAATGTCATCCGATTGGAGAGGCCAACAACAAACATGGCCCCCCAGCCCCAGCCTCAGCACAAGCCCCAGCCGTCGGGGGCCAATCAACCAACCGTCCCACACACCAGAGGACGGGACCCGGTCGCGGACATGCCGGACACAATACCAGGGAACTGGTACCAAGTGCTGGGAGTGCGGTACCCTGGGGCCACAACAGAGGAAATAAAGCGGGCATACAAGCAGCTTAGTGTCAAGCTACACCCAGACAAAAACGTGCACCACAAGGAGAAGGCCAAGGGACTATTCAAACAAATAGGGAAGGCGAAGGACGGATTGCTAGACACAGAGGCCCGAAGACGGCATGATGCCGACATACAAAGAGGGGACAGACGCCAACAACGGGAGGTACGCCATTGCAATAGGGGAGCGGCAATGCACGACCCCGGACAGGAGGGCAGAAGGCCAGGGGAACCAAACACGTTGACAATGCAACGACGCTTTGCATACGCAACCGTGGACTTCATGGAAGCACAATACAAAAATATAGTGCGGGCCCGCGAGTGGCAGTTGGCCCGCACACCGATGCCCAACATGACCGGGGGTGAGGTGTGGTACCTCATATGCCCAGGACTCATGATGCCAGTGGTCCGGGTACGCATCGTGGCCGTGGGTGTGTATACCCCGCAGTGTAGCTGCCACCCACATGGGGTGTGCTACACACATGGAGAGTGGCAACCGGTTGTGCACATAGACGGGGACCTACCAGGAGAGCACATCCTGGTCTCACAACTGGGCAGATTGCTGCCCACGGATCGCCTAGCGCAGTTAATCGCGGCAGCCTCCCGGAGGCGTTAAGGAGTTCAGCACAACGCCCAGGCATGCAGATCCAACACAATGCAGCACAGTGTAGCGCAACACACATGAAAATAACATAGGGCAACACGACGCCCAAGCACATGGAGCGGACGGAGGCGCACAAAGGAGAGCAATGCACAAACCTCGTAGGCAGGCCCCGGAGGCTCGGATTCGGCCCCGCCAATGGGTGGGTGGCCCTGTCCAAGCACTTCGGAGGTTACCTGGGCTCGGCCCCGACGGGAAGAGTGGCCCTACCCGGGTAGCCGCGGCCGCCACACCTCATGGAGGCAACGCAGCGCACAAGGCAGCGCAGCACCGAAGAGCAGGCAGAGACACATAGCGAAATTTGCCAGCACACGAAAGCACGCAGCACACAGTACAGCAAAACAAAGCAAAGCAGTGTACCACAATGATGGCGGCGGACAGCCACACCACCCGCCGCAAGCACCAGCGCCAGCCCAACACCCAACGCCCAGTGTGGGGGGCAGACCCACCACACGGGCACTGCACCCACGCACAGCCACCGCCGCCCACAAACGGGGCGCGCGCGCAAGAACCACAGGCAGGCCCCGGGGGCTCGGACTCGGCCCCGCCAATGGGTGGGCGGCCCTGTCCAAGCGCTTCGGAGGTTACCCGAACTCGGCCCCCACGGGAGGAGCGGCCCTGCCCGGGTAGCCGCGGCCGCCGCGCCTCATGGAGGCAGCGTAGCGCACAACGCGGAGGCAGCGTAGCACATAACGCAGCACTGCAGGCCAAAGCCGGCAGAGGCACACAATGAAACTTGCCAGCACACAACAGCACGCAGCAGCACACAACTACAGAAGAGCAAAGCAAAGTAGTATACCACAACAACAGTGGCGGACAGCAACACCACCCGCCGCGAACACCAACACCAGCTAAACACCCAACACCCAGGGTGGGAGCCAAACCCACCACACGGGCACTTCACCCACACCCAGCCACCGCCGCCCACAAACAAGGCACACACATGGAGCACCACCAAGAGCCCAAGACCCCACACCCCAACGCCAACACGGCGCCCACCACACACGCAACAACCAAGGCCACACTTACACACAACATAGAAGGGATGCTTCCCTGATGCACTCCCGGGAGCCATCACCATCCCGACCACACCGGGAGGGGAAGGCAACCCAAACCTAAGTAAGGGGGTCGCCCCTGCGGGGGGTTGGCAGCCGGCTACGCGGTTGTCCATTGGGCAGCGACCTAAAACATGTACTGCCCGCGAGTAGCTAAGTTCTGTCACCAAGGCCTAGTGCAGGGGCCTTGGGCACGCTTATGAGACACAGCGTCCAAACCATTGGTGGTCACTGCACACGACCAACCAGGGGGTGGACTCACACGAGTCCCTAGCTCCGAGGCGTGGACAGCCCGGAGTGAAGTCCTCAAACGGGGAGCCCCTCAGTAGCCCAGAAAGCAAAAGAGCAACAACGCAACACATTCACCCCAGAACAATCCCAACAAACACCAGTGACAGGTCAGTTTGTAGATTTGGAGACATGTGCAAAAGTGCCTGGTGCCCCTTGCACCACCCAACTGCGAGTGGGACAACCCAACAGCCACAATGGGATGCAGGGAGCAACATGCTACCCCCCTGGCGCCGCAGACCAGAAGCAGTGAGCAGGCCAGCAGAAAAAGAAAGAGCCCGAAACTGGGAGGAACGCATGCAGCAAAACAGCTGGGCACAAGGCCACCCTACACACGGCAGGGAGACGAGCCCCAACAGGACACACAACAAGACACAAGGGAACTATGAGGTGCGAGCACTGCAGCAACCACCAAATGCAGCGCACGCCGAGCGAGCCATCAGCAAACACCCCCCCTCCCTCTACAAGGTGCCCACGTACTCCACAAGGGCGGGGGCTGCGCCCCGCGCTCCGGGAGGTGCCCGCCACGGGGGTGGCAGGAACAGGGCCGTGAACAGCCAACCGGGCACGGAGCAGTCCACGTTGTATGGAGATGTGAAATCCTCGTATGGGGGGGCAGGCGGGTGGGACAGGAGGGGGTGCGCGACATGGGCACCCAGGAGCGCCACCAGACAGGGGGAGGAGCAACACAGACACACAGAACGCGGGAGCCACACCAGGAGGGACAAGGGCGGGCACAGCAGACAAGGAGGAGGGGCACAGCAAGGCGGGAGAGGCAACTGGAACAGCGGGAACAGAGAACCAGAATGGAGCGGATGGCAGAGCGTGCGCATGGGAGGCAGCGACAATAAAGGGGATGGCTTGGCCAGCCAACCCCGTCGCTACCGGGTGCCAGGGCAACCCCTGCTCAACCGGCATCAGGTGGGGGGTGTCTCCCGCAGCCCAGATGGGCTGTTTGCGCAACAGGAGTGGGAGCCCATCAGGGGCAGGCCAACCGTGAGGGGGAAAAGAACATATGGTGGACGGCCCGGACAGCGCGTGGAGGAACAGGGCACCTGGGCCGCACAGAAACACAGCGAGGCAGGCTATGGACGGCCTGTGGACAGAGGTGTGTGGACAGCAAAAACAGTCAAACGACCTCGGCAACAACCAGCACATCCTCAATACGCCAACTATTGGGCGCCGTTGACACGCAAACGGCACATCCCGCCGCATCCAGCACAGCCCCAACACGCCAACTACTGGGCTCCGCGAACGCAGAAACGGCACCAGCAAGAGCACCGGCCGCAGCGGCCGACAGAAAGTAGCGACCCGACGCAACATGCGAAGGGAAGAACGGGTGACTGTCCAGGGCCCCGTAAAGGAGCAACAACCAGACGGAATGTCACACAGGGGGTGTACAGGGCAGAGTTTCTGTGTCACAAATTCTGTGCGAAATTTTTGTGCACAATTTGTGCGGTGTTTTTAAGGATTTGCACGGGTATACGCTAGGCTGTGCCTTTGCTCACTTGTACCGTGCCAAAGGATTTGGTTGATTATAGTTAGTTTCCCATGAAGTGCTGAAGCGGTCTTTTCTCATTTGTAATGTTCCTGTGGCATTCAATGGGGTGCAGACACGAGTGCTGGTCGATGCACCAGGAAAGTCCTTCAGGAAACAACAGCAACCGTCCACTGTTTCTCATGAGCAACTTTTGCCAACCCCGCATAATGTGTTCGCTCATTTTAAGAATTTGCACAGGTTTTGTCGCGCCAGAATTTGTACATTCGGATTTTCCTGGACACAGAATACCCCCCCCCCCCCCGTAGTTGAATGACGGCGGTTGATGCCCAAACCGACGGCGTCTGGCAGGTTGCCGCCAGCAATGGTCAAGTGATGGCAGTTGGCGGTTGACTAACAGTCGTTGTTGGACCTCTGGTCCCCGCACCGCTACGTCACACGTCGGACAATGACCATGTCCAGTGCGTCAGTTGCGTCTCAGTTGTGCCCAGGGGCCCATGGCATGGCCAAAACTGCAGCATTCAAGCTCGGGTGATGGATTGGTGCGGCTGATGCGGCAAAGGCTGATCTGACAACCGCCGACTACTGAAGTACGACCCCGTGGCTTCGGCTGCAGAAAACTGAAATCGTGCGTGACTCAACACTTCCAGAAACGAGAGAAGTCCGCAGAGCAGTTGTTAGTCTCCGTCTATTCCTTGGTGTACGGTGTCCCGAAGAGACGTCCCTGTTTTCTGTTACTTCTAGCGCCTGCCTGGTCCGCGAAGCGTCCCGTTTCCGCCGCCGCCTTGCCTCGTGACTCTGTGGACTCCCTAACGCCCCCCAAACGGCTGTCACCTCCGCAGATCATTCCAAGCTGTCGCTCTGCAACGTGTTTGCGTTGACCAAGGCCAAATGCGACATGGACTACGATGCATTGAAGGTGGGGCTCAAGAAGTTGGGGGAGGTGGCCAAGAAGTCGAAGGCCACGGTCCATTTCGAGAAGCCTCACTCCGATGACGTAGACTGGCCCAGGGTCCATAACATGCTTCTGGAGTGTTTCGCTGCGCTGCCCAAAGTGTTTGTTCATACCAATGACATCAAAGGTTTGTGGTGTGGCAGGGGTTTGCTGCTCTTGGAGGTGGCGCCATCAGTCATTGAGCAATCCCCCCTCTCTCAGGGTAAATCTGATATACCCAGGCACACATCCGGCTTGGCGAAACAAATTGCAGGCACAAGAAGAATGGGGCATACTGTCCCACAGTGCACAGAGCCTAAGACATGCTTCCAACGATCCAAACGAAGTACACACTCACGACACAACATTTTGCGATGCAAAACAACACAATGCAAAACACCGAAAACACCACACCACACCACACAACACCAGTGTGGTGTGGTGTGGTGTGGTGCGGTGCGGTGCGGTGCGGTGCGGTGCGGTGCGGTGTTGTGTGGTGGGGTGTCCACCCCGCCCCACCCCACCCCACCCCACCCCACCCCACACCACACCACACAATACTGCACAACACAGCAAATAATACAACGAACAGAGGAGGAGGAGGAGGAGGTGGTGGTGGTGGAGGAGACAGCGCAGCCCCAACAAATCGTTCATTTCAGAGACAAGCGTTGCGACAGAACACAACACAACACAGCACGAGACCGGGGTGGTTTGGGGCAAGGATGGCGTTGACGGTGAAGAAGACCCATCATCCAACATCCCTTGGGGTGTGGCGGCAACGGTGTCTGAGATTCCCGTGGAACTAACACGAAGGCTACGGGGCGCTGTTCCGAACAACAGGCCCGTGTGGAAAGCAGGACAATTGGGCATCTGCGCAGCACCGAAACTCAGCAACAGTATCCCCCCCCCGTCCCCGGCGGTGCAATAGTGATGCCCCGGCCTCTGGAATGTACAACGGAGGGGGGAGGGGCCGGTCGGAGATTCGACCGCAGAACAACAGGAGTCCACCCAGCGCCCCTTGTTTTCCCGCAACGCGTGAATGTGTCTGTTGACAAGAGGTGCCGAGCTGTTGATATGACCGCGGAACTGTGTTTTGTCTCGGAGCACCTCAACACCATCAGCCCCTCGGGGGGCGTTGCAATGAGGCATTGGCCCCGTTTGTTTCTGGGCCTTAATTCAAAGAAATCCTTGATTTTAAAAGTCTTTGATTTGAAAATCCTTGAATTTTTTAAATCAAGGAATTTTTGAATCAAGGGGACAACTCCGCCATTGAATTCCAAGGGGTCAGTGTGTGGCTCAGAGCTGGTGAAACGGGGCCTCTCAACGGAGTGTTCGAAAATCACCGGCGAAAACCTCCGGATTGTGGTCTGTTTGGGGGGGGAAAGCGGGCGCGGGCCAGAAACGGTGCTCCAGGGCCAGAGGCACTTTCGGTCCATCGCAGTCCACTGCGGATCGTTGGTGCCGAAGGGGACACGCATGGGCCTGACGGCACATCCACGTGTCGTTTCTGTGTCCTGTCCGCCCTCTTTGTGTGGGATCGAACTGCGGAGGTCCTCCGGAGGCTGCGATGATGAGCCGTGCGGTGGATCCTCCACTGAACAGTGCACGTCCTCAAGCGCCCCCCCCCCCCCCCCCGGCCCCCGAAAGACTCCCGCGCACGTGTGACTTCGATCAACAAGTCGACAAGCGGGTGGGGCATGGCGGTGGGATACGGCAATCCGGCGATTGCCCCTCGAGACACATGGGCATTGCTGCGGCAAATGGGTGCACTTGTGGAGTGGAAGTGAGTCCGAACAACGCCGGCAGCCACCAACACAAACCGGCGCCGTCGGTGCCAAAGGAAAGCTTTTGCCGAAGCACTCGGGAGGCGCCACGACCACGGACACCCGAGGCGGCCCAAGGCAGACGAAACTCTGGGGGGGAGTCAGTCGCCGCAGGTCTGTGCGATCTCTGGGGCATTCGGGAGATTGCCGTGTACTGCCCCTGGCGGCCACTCCCCCTGCGCACGGGCGTCCACTCCCCCTGCGCACGGGCGGCCACTCCCCCTGCGCACGGGCGTCCACTCCCCCTGCGCACGGGCGTCCACTCCCCCTGCGCACGGGCGTCCACTCCCCCTGCGCACGGGCGTCCACTCCCCCTGCGCACGGGCGGCCACTCCCCCTGCGCACGGGCGGCCACTCCCCCTGTGCCGCACGGGAACCGACCAGCCTTTCATGGTACCCCCCGACCCGCTTTGCCCCGTTGAACCCGAACCCGCGCTTTTGCCCTCTGGCAGACCTGAAGAAGTACAACGCGGTGCTGGAGCCGGCCTCGCCCGCCAAGACGGCGGCCGTCGCCAGCACCAGTTCCCCCGCGGCCTCCCCCAAGACGGACGGGGAGCCGGGGGCCAAGCGAGCGAAACTGGCGTCGCCGCGGAAGTTTTGTTTTGAGTGCGGCGCCAAATTGGAGGGGCCGAAGAAGTACTGCCCGAATTGCGGAGAGAAGCAGGACTGAGGGGGTGGGGGGGGGGGGCGAGTGAGGGAAGGCGTCCCCGTGGACGTGTGCACAACGGACCGCCCCCCCCCCCCCCCCAAGTGGTGTATTAGAACGGCCGTACACCGCAGGAGGAGGAGGGGGGTACCCCCCGCTGCCCCCCCCCTCCCTCCTCCCCTTCCAATGTTTGAGGCTGACATCCAAACTTTTGCTTCGGCGCCTTCGGTGCCAAGAGGATTTACGCTTCAAAATTTTCGGCCCGCATTTGGCGGGGACCATAGGGGGACCCTCGGAGGAGGGGGGTCCCAGCCAAACCCCCCTCCCCCCTTCAGACCCCCCCCGTCCCCCCCTTCTAATACATTCCTGCCCCGCCCCACGTTGCAGGGCGCTTCAGCACTTCCTGCTCGGCGCTCCCAGGGGCTACCCGTCCTGCCAGGGTATTCCCCGGGGGGCACCGAGCCGTTCCGCTGCATGTTTGCTGTGTTTTTGTATGTAAATAGCTCCGCACTGACCACCATCGCGACCGGCACAGTCATATTGCGGCCAGACACTGGGCGCCAGGCAGAATGCATTGTGCTCTGCAATGAGGGCGTTTTGCACTGCCGTTGTACTCTACAATTCTGACAAGGTTTGCACTCGGAACAACGCCTGTACTGTCGTTGGCCTTGGCCCGCCACCTTCGATCACCGTCAACGAACCACCACCAGTCACCCGCTGACCAGCGGCGGTTAATGGCCTGCAGCCGGCAGTAACCGGCGTACCATGGGCGGTTCTTTACCAGTCAACCACCTGCAGTCACTCCACATCAGCCGTGCCTCAGTCCTAACCCCATCCGGTGAAGCACGGGCGCTCCATCAGATACCCTTCAGATGTGCTGGAGCGGGAAGCCGGGCAATCTGAAGTTGTGCGTCGTTGGGACTTAGTTCCGCATGGGGGGTGGCTCCGTGTGATGCGTGTGTCGGTGAATTATGCATCGGACACGTCGCTGAACGAGCCATTCCAAGGGATAAAGCCGGCCATGTGACCGAATACATGGCGGGGGGGGGCAGACAGAGTGAGCCGCTGAGAAACGTGCTCGACACGCTCGGCAGCGTTCCTCCTCGGACCATCCGTCTGTCGGATGGTAACGCCCGTCGGCTCATAGGGGGGCGGGGGGCAATTCACACGCTATGACGGTACCTGGGCAACCCTCAGGACCGGGAAGAGGGCTTTGGAAAGGCCGAAATGGTGGGGAATACTACAGTGGGACCACCCCCCGAATAACGATGAGCAGTCGCTAACATGCTCTTCGCAAGTTTGCTCATGCCCCCCCCACCCCACCCCACCCACACTTGTCTGCGGAAACCTGCCCCGCTCGGCAGTGCACTGTCGCCTGGGAGAGGCCCACCTGAGGGGCTCCGAAGGGGAAGGGGTGTACAAACGGAAGTGTGGCCGACGGGCCCTAGGCCTATTCGCTCGGCGCTCCGAGGGCGCCTACACACTTCGCCAGTCAGCACTCTGGCGGTGACAAGTGTAGCAGCGCAAGGCCGTCACGTCAGTGGGCTCTCCGGCAGTGCCACCAGATCGCCTACACACTCGCCCCCCCACACCCATATGCACACGAGCCCCTCACGTCAGTCCGCACTCCGGCGCTTAGTGGGGCCCACCCCGCGGGCCGGGGTCACAGTGTGGCAGGGTATGGGCACCGCCTTCGGTGGCATCACGGGGGTGCTGCGTTTTGCGCACAGGTTTTCGGCGATTTTTGGGATACCGGCAGGTGCCCCAGCACCACCGGCACCCCCTCGCGCTCCACAGGCACGAGGTTCCCTCCCGGGAGTAGCCTACGGGCGTAGCCTGGGGCATGGGAAGGGCCGGGAGCGCCCCCCCCCCCCCCCCCCGCCCCCTTCCACAGGTGTACACGACATGGGAGCATATGCGATACACATCGGGGCCCATTCGGACAGTATGCCCAGCGGTGGCTGAGTGGTCAACCCCCCTGACGGCGGAATGATTGCCCCGGGTTTGATTCCCGGTGGGGCATCCTCCGGCCGCGATAGTGGGCGCTCCCACAGCTGCAGTAGTGACAGTGGGCGCTCCCACTGCTGCTTTTTGCACCCGCGCATCCCTGCACATACGACCGCTCGGTCGCGCGCTCTCACGCACACCCATCGTGCTGCGCGTGCTGGGCCCCAGAACTAAAGTGAATTCCCTGCCCCTCCCCCCCCCCTTTGAACAACTTTTTGGATGGTCAGAAATGGGAGGCCAATTTGTGATTGTTGATCTGATAGGGCTCTGCGCCGAGATAGTGAGGGGTCTACACCGCCGTGTGATATCCTGATTTTTCTGTTCCGGCACAAGATTTTCTTGCTAACCCCACTTACCTTTGAACAACTGCCACAGGGACAGCGCACACAGCGGAGGTTGGGCTTGGACGAGAGAGGGGAGAGGGCAAACATGCGCTGCAACGGGGGGAATGCAGCGTGTTTGGCGGGACCGAGGGACGAGGAAACGCAAGGATGAGGGGGGCAGGGCATTTGGCGCATGCCTCAAGACCAGGTGTTGCTGCACTCAAGTGGGGCATCCCCAATACTTTCCATTTGATCTCACAACCGCCCATAAGCACGGCCCCCTCTTCCAATCGCCTTTGTGACCATTCCCATGAGCCTGCCCTGGCTTTTCTAGTTGGACTGTTGCCCTTCAAGCGGTAAGAAACGATTTGCAGCCAATTCTCCAGGATCATAAGCTGGACGCGACCCCTTATTATTTTCTTTGTGCTGATATCACGATATATTCCCTACACAAGGCTTAAGGTCCATTTGGAGTGGCAGGTTCCCTGAGCAATGCATAGGTGGCACCCGAACTTGGTATCCAATACCCCCTCCGCTTGTTGTTGGGAGAACAACGCATTCTGGCCAGCGTTTCACCGTTAGAGTCCACTTGCACCCCCCCCCAAAATGTTAAACCAAAGTGTCAAAAATGAATGAATACATGCACGGTGTAGGTAGACGAAGCACGATGGTTCTTGCGGGGGGATGGGGGGTCAGGGCAAAGTCAATGCTTTGAGGTATTGAGGCAGTACATCATTTTCCATGGCTTGTTATGGGATGCATCCACAATGTTCCTTACGATGCTGTTGGTCATTTCTGCGGCAGAACACCCCGTTTCCTATGGACCTGTGATGATGTTGTGTTGACCTCAAGTGAAAAAGGAGGCCATGCTGTGGTGAAGGTCATCGCAACGTTACAACCACTATTGTCAAATGTTTTTGGGTGGAAGCACTGGTACTTCTTCTTCGGCCTGATCACGTCAATTTATGCTTTATCAAAATTTCGGGTTTATGAACTCCCATGCCCTGTCATTTTTTCAAAACATCCGGCAGTACACTGGGACCCTTCCGGCGCGGCACAGCAAAGAACTCGTTGTCGGTTCTGTTTTTCGACTGCACCACTCAAGTCTGATGACCCTAGAGGGTCCACAAAACAAGCCCAGCGCAAATCTATGGCAACAAGAACCCACACAAACGCCGTTAAGCCCGGCAATTTTGATGACAGAGCAGGGTGGACAGTTTGGCTGCAATTGTCAGTTGGCACAGAGTCGGTCGATGTGGTCAAACTTAAGATGGAAAGGGCAAACACGTGGGTTTTTTTTTAACAGGGCCTGACGACATTAAAAGATAGTTGGTCACTAACAGCTCCTCTGCCCCTCAGGGCATGGGCAGGGCATCGAGGAGGTGGTGGGGGGTGGAGGGTAGTTGGTAGATGGAAAGGAGGGGAGGGGAGAGGGGGGATCAGACTTGGACACCCACCCCTCATCTGTTGATTGTCAGCATGGTGGCATTTTTTCCTCTATGCCAAGCCTCTGCATCAGCCGCAGTCGAATTAGCCGCCTTGCCACAGGGGCTTGGAAAAATGGGAAAATGGGAGAAAATGGGGGAAATGTGAGAAGTCACCAAAAATGCCTGGTGGGAAATGTAGAAACAATGTGTGAAATTCGTAGGAAATTGGTGAGAATTTTTTTCACAGCCCTGCCATTTTTCTCTCAGATGCTTTTGATGAATCTTGCTCGACGAATTAGCTGGCTGGAAATGGACAATTTTGGCCCAGCCGACACAGGCCGATTTGCGGAAGCTTATTGATGTTGGTCGTAGGGCCAAATGGATGGGGGAGGGGGGGTTCCTCTTTGTATGGCTGTCGGCTGTTCCAAAGAGGTATGGGTCTTGGGTAATGGGTGAGGTCACATTGATATAACAACGAGCAGTGCCATCGCAAGTATGCCCAGGTCTTTGCTCTGCTCCGTGGATATGGAAAATATGCAGCATTAGCAGACGGGAATGGACTAGGACATCATGGCATTCTCGAGATGTAGCCATTTGGTTTTGTTGGAGTGTAGACTCAATTGCTATTGATACTTTCACGGAACTAGTGGTCAAGTGCATTCGTAAGGTGGACCCTGCACAACTGCCAGAAGGCGGCAAGCCAAAAGCGAAAGGGTGTATGTTGATGCGTGCTACAGTAGGCAAAACACAAAATCCAGCAATCCGCAAGCTAGAAGTTCCAGCCCTGCTGCATGGTCTGAAGGATCAACTTTTTCCACATAGTTGGGGATGGTGATCTTGAAGAAGGCTTTGAAGCGCGAGCAATTCATTAGCAACCATTTGATGAGCTGTCTATAGGTGATGCCTTTGCTTTGAGTGGCTAGAATGTGATTGATTTGCCGAGCACGGCTTGGGCCCATGTCTACTTGCCAGTGCACAACTGCCTCGGTTGCCACCTTTCGCGCCCATCTTGATTGTTTCCATAATGTGGCTGCTATGCTGAAGACTCAGCCGCTGTAATGCCAAGAGCTGGTCTTCCAGTGTTGCGTGTGGAACAGCAAGTCCAAGGTAGGAATAATGTTTTCTACCTCTGTGGCACCTTGATCACCGGTGGCCTTACCAATGGCAGCACCATTTCCATGGGTGACGTAGGCCATGCAGTGGGGTTACATCATCCCGCAATGCGGGCAGAAGTTTGTAGGCCTTGAGCATGAACCCTGAAGGAAATGGTCGATCACGTTCACTAGGGATACTAATACAGAGGCAAAGAGTAGCGGTGTCCCACATTGATGTCATATGTCAGTAGACCAGGTGTATTGTGCCCAAGAGGACGGGCGGAGCACATTCATCGGGGCCTTGAATAGAGCCTTCAAAAGTCATGGAGAGGATAAGGTGAAGGGTGACGTTGACGTCGGGTTGAGTATGTCAAAAATGGATATAGCAGATAGATCCATTTGCACATTCAGTAGAACTTCAGTGGTACTTTACAAGCCAGCGGCCTTTCTACCGCACACTACTGAAATGGGTGCCCGTTAGGTCAAAAATACACCGACCTCTCAAGCTGCCAATGCGCGGCATAGCAAAGGTGTAGAGAAAGAAAGTTACGTACGCTCTGTGCGGCAATCACTCGGACAAAAGATCTTACAAAGCTTGCAGGGGGCAACCGAAGAGAGAAGCATTTTTGTCTCCTATGTGAGAGGCAAAATTTGACGAAGAATATCCATAAATCGTATTTTGGACCACGTTTTTGCCGTTCTTTGAAAATAATTATTATCCTTGAAAACCTCTCTCTTTCACGGAAAATCTTGTTTTTAGCTAGACTAGTTCTTCGGTACATTGCTTTCTCCCACGGAACTGGCTAAGTGGGTTCCTAGAAGAATGGTGGTTGTGAAGGATTTAGGGGATGCAATATAACTGAATCGTAACAGAGCGTAGAACCATATCTACCATTCTGGTCCACATTTGCTTACCACACATAATGGTGTACAACGCTCTATCAACTTGGTTGACCAGCATGTGCCTTACTTACGGGGTCCCTTTGTTTCTAATTCATGCTCCAGGCCCTGCCCAATAATGTGGCATCTATTATTTGGTCCATTGAACCCATTGCCCGGTATTTGGTGGAATATGCGTGGGGCCCTGCGCACCACCACGGCATGTTCGTCCCATTTAGCCCTTCTTGCACATGTTTTGGTACCCTCATGCCATCACAAGTTTCTGCAAATTTTTCTCAGAGCCCTGGATTGGGTTGCATAGGAGGCCCACTCGAATTGACAGGGGGGTAGGAACTGCCCACAACGTGTTGCCAAAAACATAACCAATTAAAAGCAAAGGTGTTCTACAGGCAGATGTGCTGATGAAACCGCTTTGCTGCTTCCTGGGGGTGGACCTTTGGTGTGCATGCACACGCTCGCCGCCTGCATGACGTGCACCTGTTGTCTGTGCACAAAGCGTACCCCCCCCCTCCAGCCCCTGGTCAAACAACAAGTCATTATTAGTGGTTGCGCAAGGTGGGGCGACGCCTACAGCAAGTAGCACAATCCTAGTGCACCAACTACTGGGCTCCGCTAATGCGGAAACAATACAACAAAGAATATCGGCTGCAGCAGTCGTCAGAAAAGCATTGCCCCGATGAAGCATGCGAAGCGAAGAATGGGTGATTGTCTAGGGCCCCACAAAGAAACTTCAACCCGACGAAATACCACATAGGGGGGCAATGTCAAGGCGGCATGGCGGATCTATGCCCACGTTCAAGTGCTTGCGGAACTCCCACAAAAGGTCAACACCAATAAATGCCCCTATGCTTTTGACCGCAGGGAGGGGGTGCTCGACCCCAGTTCACCATTGACAACAAAACATGTGTGTTTTGCAGTAGCTTTGGCAAGCTCAAAAATAGAAAAAGGTCTAAAAAGTATTGTCACCCTCATTGTTAGGGAATGTTTTTGAAAGAAAGGTCTTTAAAGCATTTTGCGGGCTTTTTTAATATGCGGAGCGCTGGCGCACCAAAGCATGTCACGGTCAGTGTTGTAATCTAAGAGCAGAACCCCGTATACAAAGCAAACTACATTGTGAATTGATGTGTACACCACCGGTATGCCCGGATATGCGGGGCGATACACTGTTTTAGTTTACAAAATACCACCATTGGGACCAAACCTATGGACAATGCACATGAAGAGACCATATGTTGTAGTGTCTTCATGTGTGGCCCCGCCTATCAAACTGTGCCGCCCTTTTCATGCGCGGACACATGTTTCGGTTTTTTCTTTCATGTGCGGGCCCTTTTGCATCAAACCGTCCCACGAGCAAAGTAGCGTTTCGTTATTTTGATGCCCGGGGTTCTACACATAAAAAGAGGGGAGGGTCGCACGGTACTCGCCTATCACTGATACAGGCTGTGAGACGTGGTCACGTGTTTGCAATTCACCAAATCCCCGGTCTCCGTCAATGTCTTGAGCTTTGCTTCATTCGCCTGCACTTTCCACTGCCCATGCTGCACTTCTCCCAGGATAGACGAGAGTGTGGCGTGGATTTCCCCTAAGCGGGCCCCCACTTCTGCCTGCCCCCCGCCTCCATCACAACCTCTCCGTCCATCCCCTACCCCTGGCCGACCCGCGGCTTCCCCTGGCGCTGGGCAAGCTTGCAAGAGGTGTGCTGCAGTTGCCAAGTGTTGTACCCCATTGTTGCATCCTTGTGCGGTCCCTCCAATGTACCCCAAATGGGTCAAGTGTGCAACCCACTGCATGTCCACGTCCATGGCGCTCAGTCCAAGCAATGTTATGCGTGTTGGACCAATGTGATGTGCTGGACCAATGCTGGGTGAGCTTGCGAGAGGTGGCAGGTGGCAAGTGTTTTGTCCCCTAGGACCCTTTGCACAGTCAAGGGCAGGGGTCTCACACAACAAGCACCAGGGAGCCTGGAGAGAAGGAGGGGTGAAAAACACAAGGTGTCTTCTCCAAAAAAGCAAGCCCACAGAAAAATGCGAAAAAGCAAATGCAAACAAATGCACCAAAAGCAGAGGAATGCACAACACGTTGCCCTCAGATTTCTAGTTTCAGCACAAACAATAAGCACAATTCCACAGTGAAAAGTTCCATGCACAGCAGGACCACAATAGGGGATAATCTTTTTTTTTGAATGCGAAATCTTTTTTTTTAGATGCGCTAAAATTTAAGAAAAGTGCTAAAATTTAAGTCAAAACAGCTAAAAAATGAGCAAAAACAGCTAAAAAATGAGCAAAAACATCTAAAAAAAAAGATTTCGCATCTAAAAAAAAAGATTCCCTACTAAAAAAAAAGATTGCAACAAAACCCAAAATCTAAAAAAAAGTCATTCGCATGTTTAAAAACGTCAAAAAAAGCAAAATCTTTTTTTTTAGATGGCCAGGTAAAAAGTGAGATTTTGGTAAAACTAAGAGAACACAAAGCCAGGGGTGGGGAGGGGAGGCAGAAATGCAGTTCCTAGGGGCACCCCACTGGACGAATCATCCACATTCCTGAGGCGAACCCTACAAAACAAGGCACAAAGCAAAGAACGGTAAAGAATGCCAACAAGACCGGAGCAGATGGCTGAGCACTTGCAGAAGGTGCTTTTGCAGTACACACTACATTACGTGAAGATGATGTAACCCACTTGATGGCGTCGGGACATGCCACTGTGCAACTGATGCACAAGATGCCTTCCTTGTGGAGAAGGGCTAAAATGCCGTGGATTTTTGGAAATGCCAAACAAATACAGAAGCAGCATCCCTCCCTGTGTGCACCTGAAGATATTTGAAACGAGCAAAACTTGAGCATGAAATTATGGGCAAAATTGTGCACCCACTGAGTAGTGGTTGAAAACAACCTCTACGAGGCAATGCCACTCGGCTTTGTGCACCGAATAATGCCTCTAAACAAAGTTTGAGCAAGGAATCTGAACGCTGGGACTGACTGGGCAGACAACAAAGGCTGCAAAAAATGAGCATATAATGCAGGAACGGAAGTGTTGAATGCAGGGTTCTCAGGAGTTGATCACTATGGCTGGCAGACACTGCAGCACAGGCACGTGGGTGGCACAATGCACTGCAGAAGAAATGCGCAAAAAAAAACTGCGAAAAAACCGCCCTGTGAACAAAATCTGAGCAAGGAATCTGGAACTGGGGACTGACTGGGCAGACTGCCAAAGCTCCAGAAAATGAGCATACAATGCAGGAACGGATGTGTTGGGATGTAAATGTCCCAGGAGTTGATGACTATGGCAAAGGGAAACCCCTGTTCTCTGAGCAGATGAAATTGTGCACATGGGCTCTGGCCAAGGTGGCTGAGTACCCTACTTTACAACATTCAGACATTACCTGTGATCCTCTCCGATGAACTCTCTGCATAGGCTAAGTGTTTGCACTGCGTGTGCACTGCGTGTGCACTGCGTGCGCACTGCGTGCATATTGTGCACGCAGAGGCTAGGATACTCACCCAAGAATACCTGTCACCTGTTTACTAGGGGGAAGACTGAAAGGTGTCAATACCATAGGGTTGGCCAGGTGTCCATCGATACTTCTGGTTGTAGTTATAACCAACAGCATCGTCGAAGAAGAACTGTCCGGTCCTGGTGTCGACTCACCACCATCGAGTATCGGCGATCGAGAGCCTTCGAGCGACGATGACCACGTGGACTTCTTTGCAGTTGTGGACGTGGCCATACCGATCGATGATCTTGAGCATCTCGGTTTGAGAATCACCTTGAAGTCGACCAAGGTTTTGGTGCACGTACTATCTGTCCGGAAGAGTGCAGGTGTGCAGAGGCCAGGTGCGGGAATGATGCGGAAATGCAGTTATGAGTGTCGCAGATGCGCGCAATAGGAAATGTCGTGATTTATTGTCTGATGAGAATGATTGTAAAATTATGCTGATTTTCTGTTTTGCAGCATTGTCATGTGAGGCCCTATCAACAGGCCTTCGCTGCAATTAACAATCATCGACAATCACGATCTTTCGATTTGGAGAATTGCGTCTTGAGTTCAGTGCTGTGCAAGTGTGTTGACCTCCTACAATTGCAGCGTTTGGCGAGTGCTTCGCACCTGTTGGGGCCTTAGACGTAACAGGAGGTCGAAAATGATTTTGACAGACTACCTTCAGTCTGAGCGCAGCGCTTGCTTTGATGTGTTCATGAACGATTGATTCGTGGCGAGTACCGAGCTGGAGAAGATCTTTGGACCTCTCGTCTGGGATGGCGGTCAATGGTCCAGAGAAGTGCCGCGACTGGAAGAAGTTCAGCGTGACGAAATCTGGAACCGAGCTACCATAGAATCCGAGCAAGCCTGTTTACGCTTTCCTTCTCTGCTTGTTGTTTGCGGCGAAAGTGAAGTGGACGATGACTTGTTGATACCGCCGCTGCCTGAGACCCTGTGGACAACGAGGCCTGCTCCGCTGGCAGTTGAAGTGCTGTACAAGTACCTATTCGAGACTGATAGTCTGCCAGTGAACGCGCCTAGGAGGTCCTGGGCTGAGCGCCAGGATGTGAAGATGGTTACGACGGCGCTGAACCAAGAGCGCGGGGTAGCGCCACGCAGCAGAGGGACACGTGGGAGAGGGCGGAAGTTCAAGAATGTGGCTGGTGAGAGATAAACTTGGGGTGTGTGTATTGAGTAGCAGTTTTTTGCTCCAGTGCACGCGCTCTCTGCTCCTTTGGTGCAATCAGAGAAGCAGCATGCTCCTGTGTCGCACCATTGAGTAGCAATGTTGCTTTCGGTGTGTTGCCCTTGTTTTTTTTCGTCGTTCGCCGTTGTTGTTGGTCTGTCTGTTGTGGTTGTGCTTACCCAGCTCAGGATCGGTTGTATTTTTGTGAGGTCTTCTTTTGTTTTCAGGACCTCAACTCATCCCCAGTCAGCTGTTCAGGCGAAATGGAGTACTGGACTGAAGCAGCAGTGCACGCCACACTCAGGTGATTGCCTGCTTGCTTCGTCCTGTGTTTGTTTTCTCTGTCGTCCTTTGTGGTTGCACTCTTTGTGGCGTTTTTTTTATGTAGCTCTTGTTGCAGCGAGCTGTTTTTTTGTCGCTGCATTGACTGCCTTGTCTTGCTGTGTGTTTAGGAATGCTCAGAATCTGAAGTGAGTTACAGTGGAGAGTGATTTGTTGTTGGAGCAGTAAGACACTCCTTTTTTATTGGTGTGTCTGCTCTGTGCTTTGCGTTCTGTAGTTGTCTGTTCGTTGTTTTCGTCTCCGTCGCTGTATTTCATTGTCCTCGCTGTTTTCTTCGTGTGAATCTGATTTGTCATCTGAATTTTCGAGTTTGTGCCTGTGCGATGGGGACCTCTGAGAGGTATACATTTCGTGTGGTGGTATAGCAGAGACATACGTGCTTGCTTTCGTTTTCGCTCTTTGTCCATTTTTTTGCATCTTTTCGAGCTTTGTGGCTTTCGCTCTTTACAAGGCAGATGAGAAGCAGGATGCTCCTGCAACTCCTGCAACGCAACGTGGCCTTCATTCTGTTTTCTGCATTCTTTCATTGGTGTTGTTTTGCCACGTCGACGCAGTGTTTCGTTTTTGTTGCTTCATTTTTTGTGTCAACGGGTCCAGCTTTTGTCTTTATGCTGCTGTTTTTGCTTTTGTGTCACAGGCAAGTCTGAGGACAGAATTCGGAGAGCTCAAGATAAGTGTGGCTAAATGGCTTGGTGCGCTGTACATTATTAAGTGGGTTTCCTTTTCCAGCACTGAGTCAGCTTGATACAATGTTTTCCAAAGACCACACTTTTGGCTCTACCCTGTCGTGCTGCCTGCTTTTGAGTGCCTGCAGTGTGTTTGTCTTTCGTGCTGCAAGTTTGGAGACATTTTGAGTGTTTTTTGGGTATTCGTTATAGGCTTCTTTTTGCTGTTTTGCGGAGTTGTATGCAGGCCAGCTGGTGCTTACAGCCCAGCACAGTGGCCCTGAATGTTTTGCATTAATTAATGGCTTTGAGGCCACATGGCAGTCCATCAGGAGATTTTTTGCAATCTGTTTTTGGAGCAAGATATATGTTTTTTTACATGTGTCCCGGCACGACCCACTAAGGTGTTGGGTGCACAGTGCCCAGGAGGGACAGCAGCAGGTGGCTGATTGTAAATTACCTTAGGTAGACAGCACAGCGGTGTACCCACAGGAGTGGAGTGCTGTGTATGGGTTATCGTTTACCCTGGGAAGAGCATATGAATGCATAAGCACCTGGTGCCATGTCACCGGTGCTCTGGTAGTGCAGTTTGTTCTGATTTTGTATTGTAAAGTTTTTTTGATGGTGCTGAATGGCCGTAGCCATTGTTGATGGCCCTGGCTCTGCACCCCTATGAAACTTTTCGGCCATGTGCACGCCCGTGCAATGGTCCTGGGAGGGGAGTGCAGGTGTGCAGAGGCCAGGTGCGGGAATGATGCGGAAATGCAGTTATGAGTGTCGCAGATGCGCGCAATAGGAAATGTCGTGATTTATTGTCTGATGAGAATGATTGTAAAATTATGCTGATTTTCTGTTTTGCAGCATTGTCATGTGAGGCCCTATCAACAGGCCTTCGCTGCAATTAACAATCATCGACAATCACGATCTTTGGATTTGGAGAATTGCGTCTTGAGTTCAGTGCTGTGCAAGTGTGTTGACCTCCTACAAAGAGTACTCTGCAGGGCGAATCGAACCGCCTCTACGGATACGAGGCTCGCTGCAGTGTCGACAATGACGACATCGAGATCCGGGTCGTGTCGACTGTGTACACTTTGTCGATGGGCCTCTTCTAGGGGGAAATGGTTGACAATTCAAATATGCCACATCCCAAATGCTTGGGAAGCCAAAAAAACCCTGGTACGGAACCAAAAACTTGTGAAAAGGGGCCAAAACTAGGGTTCGAGTATTTGCCGACATCCAAAACTTTGCACTGCGTGCATGGCATTCCCATAGGCCCCCCAGCTCCAAAGGGACACCCCTGTTGTGAAACACCAGTTCTGCGTAATGCACCCAAAACCTTCCACATTCATTACATCCCTGCATAGGGTACCTCCTCACCGCATGCAGCAGGCAACAAGGAAAGAGGGCCACTGGGTGCATATTGGGTCAGTCCCGAAACCCACGTTCCCCTACTGTATGAAGTTGTGAACATGGGCAGGGGTTGGCTTGATGCAGTAGCACTCCTTGTAACCCCCCCCCGTGCAACTTTTTGAGACATACATGATGATCATGTAAAAATCTTTTTTTTTAGCGCGGAATCTTTTTTTTTAGCACGGAATCTTTTTTTAGCGTGGAATCTTTTTTTTCAGCGCGGAATCTTTTTTTTTAGCGCGAAATCTTTTTTTTTATGCTAAAAAATAAGATAAGTGCTAAAAATTAAGATTTCGCATCTAAAAAAAAAGCTTGGACCCCACAATAGGCTGCTAGTCGCAGCAGCGGGTCATCCAATTCAGCCAGTGCATGCACACCAGGGTGGGCTGGATGGGCCTGCTAGCCCAGCACAGTAGATCCAACACAAACAACGATGAGCGAGTGAGATGAATACACTACTGGGGTGGTGTATCTATGCAAAGTGCGACGTCAGGTATGGAAGGCTGCAATCAGGGGAAACACACCATGTGCACTCGCAACACGAGCCACTCTCAGTAAAAACAGGACAATGGCTGATTCGGCAAGCCCAAACAAAAGAAACGGTAATGCAACCCTTGACTGACTATTATCAGACCAGCATGAAAACAGTCGCATCATCACTGGCCAAACAATCACATCTGTGACTTGAAGAGAAAGCGATCAGACACCTGACTTGTACCACCAACAAATCCTGTACACCACAGAACAAAGCTCTCCTTGTTTGGGAGTGAAGAATCAGAAAAGCCCCACCGAAGATGGGGTTCTCATTGACTTCCTCACTGCATGCTTCGATTTTCAATTCATTTCGTTTGTAATGCAGGCCCAAACTCCCGTTCATGGGCCAGCTGTAAACGATAGTTCTACCATCTGGTGGCTGAGGCACAGCTTCTGGCTGTGTGCCATAATTATCAGGGGACAGCAATATGGGAACAGCTGTGACACTGTTGAATCCCAGGAGAACACTGCATCTGGGAACCGAATGCAAACACAATGCAAAAAAAAAAAAAGGCAAAAGAAAGAAAAGAAACGCCGGAGCGTTTCTTGGGGGCCCAAGGGTCTTCCGAGGGGATCGTCTTGCGTGTGCGGTTGGTTCTCGCTCGAAAGCCCAAACCCTAAACCGAGGAATGCCCTGCCCATAAAAGAGCAAAACCAAACCCATCTCCGCTGCCTACAAATGAGCATGTGCATGTTGGTGATCTTGACAACTGTAGGCTTCGTGTGAGGCTGAGCGACGATGTTTGTGTCAAACTAATTGAAGTTGTACTTGTGGTCGTGGAGGTTGATGTCGGCTCGCTTGTGCGAATTGTTGTTAATGTCGTGCTTCGTGTCTTTGTGGGTGTGACTGTTTGTCTTGGCGTCCGGGTTGATGTCCCAGTGAACGATGCTGTGTTTGTGGCTGTTGATATTCCTGTGCTGGTTTGTGACTGTGTATTTGTCATAGTTTGTGTGACTGATGCACTGAGTGATGCGGTCGGAGTTTGTGATCGTGTATTTGTCCAGGTTTGCGACCATGTTGATGTGAGTTCCATAGTTGCTGTGAGTGTCATGGTTCGTGTTGCTGTAAGCGTCATTGACGCTGATGGAGTTGAGGTGCAAGTTGGAGTGAACGATGATGTCCATGTGGGGCTCTGCATCAAAGTGTGTGAAGGCGACAGCCAAACCGTTGGCGTTGGTGTGTACGACAGTCCAGTGGTTGGAGTCAAAGTCTGTGTTAGAGACGGAGTCGGTGTCCAGGTTCGCGTTGGTGTTGCCGTGGCGGTTCGTGAAAGTGACAGCGATGGTGTGAAGACGCCAGTGGGTGTGAACGTCCAAGTTGGCGAGAATGTCACTATCGTGGTGGCTGAAAGGGTGGGGGTGTATGTCTGTGTCCGTGTGGCAGTCGAGGTTGCAGTGGCTGTGCACGTTTGTGTCCAGGTTGGTTGCCACGTTGCGGTGCACGTTGAAGTCCGCGTTGTGGTCGGTGTTTGGGTAAGTGAGGGCGTGAGAGAAAGCGTGACTGTCAAGGTTTGCGTGGCTGATCTCGATGGTGTGGAAGTTGCTGAACATGTTGACGTACGTGTTCTTGTTGTTGTGTAAGATAGTCTTGTAGTTGGGGTAGCGCTCTCAGTTTGTGTCCGGGTAGATGTGCATGTTAGAGTCGACGTTAGTGTGGTTGTCTGTGAGAAAGACAGTGTGGCCGTTTGTACCTGGGTTTGTGTCGTAGTAAATGAGCATGTGCATGTTGGTGATCTTGACAACTGTAGGGTTCGTGTGAAGCTCGCCGATAGCGTCTGCGTCAAACTAAACGTCGCTGTACTTGTGGTCGTGGAGGTTGATGTCGGCTCGCCTGTGCCAGTTCGTGTTAATGTTGAGCTTCGTGTCTTTGTGGGTGTGATTGTCAGTCGAGGTGTCCGGGTTGATGTCCGAGTGAACGATGCTGTGTTTGTGGCTGTTGATATTCCCGTGCTAGTTTGTGACCGCGTATTTGTGATTGTTTGTGTGACTGATGCACTGAATGATGGGGTCGGAGTTTGTGATCGTGTGTTTGTACACGTTTGTGTCAATGTTGATGTGAAGGAGAATGTCGTTGTGAGTACCATACTTCGTGTTGCTGTAAGTGTCATTGATACGGATGAAGATGGGGTGTAGGTTGGAGTGTGTGATGGCGTCCATGTGGAGGTTTGCCTCAAAGTTTGTGACTCCGTAGTTGTTGTTGAATGCGTAGGAGTCGGAGTTGTGCTTGCTGAATGTGTCTGCGTTCTTGATGGTGTGGCTGTTCTTGTTGCTGTGGTTGTGGCTGTTTGTGATGGTGTCCACGATCTTGATGATGTAGTTGTTCTCGTTGTTGTGGTTGTCACTGTTGGTGATGGTGTTGGAGTTGTTGACGGGGATGCTGTTGATGGTGCTGTGATTGTTAGCGTGCACGATGGTGTGGCTGTTCTTGTTGCTGTAGTTATGGCTGTGTGTGATGATGTCCACGATTTTGATGATGTAGTTGTTCTCGTTGTTGTGGTTGTCACTGTTGGTGATGGTGTTGGAGTTGTTGACGGGGATGCTGTTGATGTTGCTGTGATTGTTAGCGTGTGCGATGGTGTCAACGTGCTAGATGGCGTTGCAGCACGCACCACAATTTGAATATGAGTCATCATCAATAACCAAGATGTTGCAGTGGACCATAAAAAGAAATATCGAAACATCGGCAAAAGCAAGGGACAAGTGCAACCCAATGGAGAAACATTCACTTCAGAGAAGCAACAACTTCGGCGAAGCAACAATCACAAGCAAAGGCCTTTGCCCACAAGGGGTAATCATGCCCAAAATTCACACACGCACATTCAATGCTCTCCAAGCAGCCAGATTAGACGTCAAACACTATTAGCACCATGACACATAGATGGCATAAACACACAGCGACACGGTAGAAAGAAAAGCCATCTTGGATCTCAACCGAGCATCCAATGTTTGTGACGTGATACTATTCCCCTCCTAGCCCTTGGCCACAGGCGTGAGGAACGGATTTCGCGGAAGGAATTGAGGGGGTTGGGGTAGGGTTTTGCTACCTTTGGGCGAGAGAGGGCTATTTCTCGTATTTGGGTGGAGCTATTTTGGGGGTTGATGTACACAATCATGCCGTACCATCCTCTTTGCCCCTCCCAATATTGGGGCCTAGTAGCTCAGAGAGCATAGCCCGTGCAACACAAGAAGCAGCTTGTTTAGATGGTCCATTTTGGGTTCTTGAGGATCATTAACGGTGAAAATTTTTGTGCATCACATTGATGTAAATCATCCAGGTGAATCTTGGATTCAAATCCGGATCCCGCCCAAAGCGATGGGGACAAGGCGATGTGATCCGTGCCGGATCGGGGTAGTGGAACCCCCCCCCCCCCCCCAAATGAACCGGATCGTGGATCGGACATGGAGGTGACCCCGCCCCCCCGTACCTACCCCCTGCAATGGATCGGACTCGAAAAAATTGTTGACAACTCCGGCGTGCCGTTACTGCCCAGGGAAGCCCAACATCACCAAGTGTTCGATCAACCTTTGAATGTGGAGCCACAATGGGCATGCATATGCATGAGACACGCACACAACAAACAAAACGGAGATCTTTGATAATTCTGCTGACTTGGGCTAACCATGAAAACCGTGCTTTCTGCATGGGAGAAACATGGGCCCCACTGCACATACACTGTGCATGTTAGCGTCGAGTGGTCACCTTTAGAAAACATGGGAACCGCCGGTGTACATACTGCAACACAGTCCATTTGCGCGTACCTATTGAACTCACGCCCGGCAGAGGGTACCCAAGAAACAATTGTTCAACACAATGGAAGTTTGATGCACAACAAAGTGTCTTGAAATTCTTGATGCACAATAATACAACCTGCATACCCCGTCACTGCATCTGGAGCAACATGTGTATGATAGTATGCACCACCAGAAAGTATATTTTGACTCCATCTGGGAGAGGGAGGTGGAAGTGCGGCGTGAGGCACTGCGGGCCCGCTGGGATGCAAAACTCCGCAGGGTCAAGACAAATTTTCAATGGGGGGATGTCCCCAGATCACTTGACACGGTGAATGCTGCACTGCAGTTCGCCACCCAACCCACCCCCCGTAAAATCTCAGCACTCCACAGGATACACGCCAGTGTCCACACACCTGGGACTTGGATTTATATTGTCTGGTCCAGGAAATCCAGCAAGGTATACGTGGGTCAAACAGGGGGGAAGGGATGCACACGTACAATTTTTGAGCGCTTTCGAGACCACATACTACTGGGAAGAGATTGGGGACTCTTGGATAAATGGATGAATAAATCATATTCAGTGCCGGTCTATGAGTGGATCCGACACGTGGGACTAGAAAATGTGTGTGTCACCCCCATTGAGTACTGTACCACCACAAATGTGGACTGCAGGGAAAGATACTGGATGCGAGTGTTTGGCATAGGAAACTTGTTAAATTAACAACTGCCATCGGTCAATCATGATAAATGGTGTTGGTTGTATCGTATCAAAAATGCGGTAGACCCAGAATGAATCATTGCGACAGCGTGCGGAAAAGTTCCTACAGGACAGACGATCCATACTCCCCCTACAGGACCAGTTTGAGCTTTTGCTCCGAGGCAAGAGATACCTGCCCGAACACATTGCTACCCCACTGGTCCCGAAACTGCGTAACCGCATTGAGCGTGAAACAGGCCTCCGCATACTCTCCCAGTTTGTGGTAAAAACACCGTTCCCTTCCACCGATATCCGAAAAACACCGAAAGAATACCTTGCCCGCAAACTGCTGACCCTGCCCGGTGTGCCTACGGCCTACGGGGCATATCTGGGGGACGTCTGCAGGGTTGTCCCCACGAAACTGCGGAGAGCCCAACAGCTCTTCCGATCATTTCAGCTCTCAGGGACTACTTTCTTTTTTTTTGACAAATATATACGGTATCCTGCCCCATGTCAGTGTCAGGAAATCTCTGAGCGTACTGGTTTGCAGTTGGTCGATGATCATGTCCTCACTAGGGACTTTGCATGGGTAACTGAATGGCACCCTCAACCCTGCAGTTTTTACCTAATGTTTGAAAAACATCTTTGACATTTTTTGACGGAGGTTGGCTCTCCTGCTGTTGGTCCATTGACTTGGGGGGCGTTTCCGCACAGCGCGCGCACAGCGCCAATTATTACGGTGATTATCCAGGTAACAACCCTGAAAACCACCCACCTGCGGAGTCATGCACAATCAATTCAAAACTCAAAAATTCAAACATCTGATGCTTGCCATGGGTCCCAGGGACCTAAATTCTGCCCTCTATAGCTCCGTCCACTGCAGCAGCCATTCAATGACGTCCTTTCAATCTTCTGAACTTACCGAACTCCCGGTGGTGGAGAACAGCCAACTTTTCGCACAGCGCGTGCACAGCGCACGGTACGCCCCCTTGGAAGTACGTTGGTTGTGACTTCTGGCAATGACACAGGAATTTTAGATTTTGTTGACAGAGAGTCATTGAGGAATCTTTTGGGCGTTGCAAAGTACGTATGGAACGCAGGACTCCAAAACGAGGTGCAGGAGGGATGCAAAAATCATGACGACAACGAGCATAGACTCGGAACCGAATACACTGCCCCACATATCCTGGCCACAATGTACATACTCCCGCCTCCGCCTTGCACAGCCACGGTCCACGTCTCAGAAAATGACGGCAACACAGGGTCGCTGTGCTTAGAGAATGCCTGCGTATGTGTGCACATGAAGTGGCGGGTGCCCCATAACATCAAAACCCATCAAAATGACCTGCACCAAAGCACAACGCTACGATGGAGTGATCAGCAAGTCTTACGGACAACGCTTCAGTCCCTCTTTCAGTGTCCTCCCACACACAATGGCCCCACATTCTTGTGACCTCACATTCACATAAATGGCGGTCCCAAACTGGCAGTAACACAAGGTCGTCGCGCTTAGACAACGCCGTGCATGCCCAGGGCTGGCAGGTCGGGGATGGGGTGATCGATTGCGTGGCAACTTGCTGACATCTTGGGTCATGTTTGTGAAGCCAAACCCGCTTCGGCCTCTGGTGCTCACTTACAAACCCCTGATCCTCAGTGGATGTTAAAAAACACGCACTGCGGATACTAACGCCTCAAGGTTCGTCTCAAGCCAATGAAAAAGCAATGCCCAAAAAATTTACAACGGGAGCACCCAAGACCATGAGTATTATCTCTTGTCTATCATGGTGCGACGGATTCTAATCACATTCCAAATCAATATGGTACTTGTTCAAAAGAGGGGAAAATGCGCCTCCAGGGCACAACCCCAAACAGACTGTTTCACGGATCCAACGACCTGCACTTTACTTTCTCTGGCCCGCAGACGTCTTCTTGCTGGCGGCTCTGACAGATACCTTCTTAGCCGGTACCTTCTTGGCGGGCGCCTTCTTGACGGGCGCTTTCTTGGTGGGGGCTTTCTTGGCAGAAGGCTTCTTGGCTGACGCTTTCTTAGTTGGCGCCTTCTTAGTGGACGCCTTCTTGGCGGTTGCCTTCTTGGCGGTTGCCTTCTTGGCGGGCGCTTTCTTAGTGGACGCCTTCTTGGCAGTTGCCTTCTTGGCAGTTGCCTTCTTGGCGGGCGCTTTCTTAGTGGGTGCCTTCTTGGCAGGTGCCTTCTTGGGAGCGGGTTTTTTGGCAACTTCCTTGGCCTTGGAAGGTTTCTTGGCAGGCCCCTTGCGAGCCGTAGACTTGACTGCCGGGTTGGCACAGTACGCCCTGTACTCATTGAGGGGCATGTCCTGAGGCTCCACGTTCTCATCCATTCGCACCACCAGAGCATTCTGTCGCACAAGAGTGAAGGACACAGCAGTGTTGGGTGGAAGGTGCTTCATAGCCTCCAAGAGATGATTGGCAGAAGTCACAGGTACGCGCACGGCTTCAATGATATCCCAAGGGCGCAGTCCCGCTGCCTGGGCACTGAGCAAGACGACGATGGAAAAGGAAAAGGAGATGGCCAGCAGAAGGAGGGGCAGAGGAACAGGAAGAAACACAGGGACAGGGACAGAAAGCCAGGCAGAAACAGACACGGGGAGAGGGGGAAGAGGCAGGGGGGACAGGCAGAGGGACAGGCATAAGGAGATGCAAAGGGTGGAGCAAAGGAACAGGCAAAAGGAGAGGCAGAAGTGGAAGAGGTAAATGCAAAGCAACAGGCAAAGGAACGGGCAGAAAGGGCAGCGGGTGATGCAATGGGTCAGGCAAAGGGAGAGGCGGGTGATGCAGAGGAAGATGGAAAGGGACAGGCAAAGGGGGAGGCAGAATACGCGGCGGGAGACGCAAAAAGACAGGCGAAGGGAGACGCAGAAGAGGCAGAAGGAGATGCAAGGTGACAGGCAAAAGGGGTGGCGGTTGATGCAGAGGGAGATGGAAAGGGACAGGCCAACGCAGAGGCGAAGGCGCAGGCAGAGGAAGAGGAGGATGCAAAGGGACAGGGAAAGGGAGAGGCAAAGGAGGCAGAGGGAGACAGGCAGAAGAAGAGGCAACATGGGGAAGAAGGGGCAAGTGAATGCCTGCCTCTACGGACTTTCAGGATCTCCAAAGGAAGGGATTCGGGACGATGCTCGATGCCCATCATGCCATTCTTCCCCTGTGACAATGGTATGTAGCATAGTAGACCTATGCTGCTGTGGATACTGCACATTGAGCGCATTGAGCAGTTGATGAATCACTGAAGCTGGGGGAAGACTGAAGGATGGGGTTGCGGTGCCACCTCGATGGTACCCTGACCTGACCTGCACACACAAGCATAATTGCGCTCCGCAGCTGCCCGAAGCCAACTAAGCCCCAATGTGTGCATTCTGAGGGCCAGGCACCAGGGCAGGTGGTCTGGCGGGTTAGACACCTCAACCCCCCCCCCCCCCCACCATCAATGTACCCCACAATGTACCACACTGCATCTCATCTTCAAGCTATCTACACCACGGTATACCCCATGGACATCCGTTGTCCCCGCCCCCGAAGGAACTCTGGGCTATTGCAGGTGTGGACAAGAGGCAGGCAGCACAGAGTGCAGAAAGAAATTTGGCTCGTCAGTGGCCTTCAAGACTATAAGTACCGACGACCAAAACGCCTGGTGCTGGATCCAGCGGTGCAGGCGAAAGAAAATTATGTCGCGGGTCGACGGTAAGATATGCAAAGCATGGCAACACCACCAAAGGGTGCTGCCAACGTCCCAGGGCGTCCCCCCCCTCCCCGACTACACTACAGTGTCCCCGATGTACATCCGTCATATTGCCAGGCTGAGCCCAACGTTCAGCCTGGTTGGCCGCCTGGTCAACCAGCTGGTTGGTGGGGGGTGTCAATAGAGCCCCCTCAAGGGACCTCCCCCGTAGAAAGGAGCTCAATTAACGGGATCCAAAAAGCTCAGGAAAAGTGAAAATGGTACTTTAGCAATCAGCGCGACGATGACAAGGTCCCGATTACACACACAACTAGACAAATGCACGGGGCGTTCTCGACACAGCAGGGCACACCGTTTCCACAACGATCTGCTGTTTCTCACCATTCCGAACGAGAAAGTGCACCACACGCACCCCCGCCTGTGTGCCCTTCAACATGGCATACTGCTGCCAGCTCTGCACCGGAACTGTAATGGATGTGATGCGATCTCCCGCTTGCAGCCCGGCCCGGGCCGCGCGCCCCTCGGCAGATATCGTTTTGATGCGGCACGATGGCTTGTGGAAGCTGACAGGGAGTGGGGGACGGGATCAGGGACGTGCCTGGTGTAGGTGTGTTGCCTTCAATCTTTTGGTCATAATCATGCATGTGTCATTGTCTTTGCTAGACACCCCGGGGCGCCTTGTGCAAGGTATGTGAAAGTACCGCATTAATACGACCTGTACGCCCACTGCATTTGAGACAAGGCCACACCTTGAGCAAGCAGAGGATGCACCGGTGTTTGCGCAATGCCGCCCACCAATCCTCTGGCTACATTTGGTACCCAATTGGGATCAGGTGTCAAATTCATACCGTCCGCACGCCTACCGTACCCTGGACATGGCTTGGCATCATGTCAGCGATGGTCGCTGCCCTCCTGGCTAAATTCCATGCTGTACCAGGGACAAAGGGAAGTGGGGCGCGGCCCTGACCCCTGTGGTAACGCGTGCAGTCTATGACCAATGCGTTGTGCTGGCCATGTACTGCTTGCGTCTGAATTATCGATCTCCTCACAGACCCGGGGACGCATGGGCAGTGGTGCACAATCCGAGACATGCTGCAAGAGGTCGGTGCCGAGCAACCAGGCCACAGGACAACGCAGTGCAGATCTACTGTGGGGGCTGTCAGACTGGGGAGGGCAGAGGACATCCCGCACCCCGCAGCACCTGGCAAGTTGTTCGGAGGGGGGGGGGGAGGCAGGGGGCCTGGGTCGTGGGAAAACCCCCACCGCAATCGAAATTAAAGCCACCTCCTGACCCCTGCTCCCTAGACCCCCCAACCTATGACCCTTGGGAGCTGGGCGAAGGCGGACCTGCAACCAAGCTCATTCGGGGAATAATTCTGCAGCACCACAGTCTTGTACATGTGTTGTGCCTTGCGAGCGGTCTTGCCCCCAACCGTGCGGGAAAACCATTTGGCCACCTCGCTCTCAACAAGAGGTTGGGCAGCCCCAGGGGCAAAGGATTTCACCATCTTTCTTACCTGGGCGGCTTGCCGCTCCCTTGCTGCTGCCGCCTGGGCCTCCTTGGCAGCAGCAGCCGCTGCCTCCTGGGCCGCAGCCCTTTGCAAGCTCGCAGTGTTGTACTCTTGCTGCCGCCGCCAGAAGCTGTTCAATGCGTCAGTTATGCGGCCGGAGACACCCTTACTTTTAACCCACGTGTCTTCCCACACAATGCTCCAGGTGCCGTCTTCACCCTCCGCCACCTTCATGCAGGCGAGAAGAGTTGGGACAGGGCAGGCAATCCAAGTGAGGGGGTGGGGGGACATTCCCAAGTGACAGTCCCCCTAACCACTGTCAATTAGCGACCAAACACGGTCAGTTTACTACCAACCACCGGGGTGGGGGTGGGGACCGTTGCACCCTGAGGGCGTGGGAGGGTCTGAATCAGCACACAGCACCCACAATACGCAAAGAAGTTTTGACCCCCCCCCCCAAAATGGGGTACCCAGCTTACCCCCTACAAGGGGGGGGGAGGGGGGTAGGGGGTTCAAAATCGAAAAAATCATTGGGGGATCAATTTGCCTCCCAAAGTGATGATTTTACAGGGGAAAGACATCTGATACCATTCCCTGGGGTGCGCTACGTGAATGACCCCAAAATGGGGGGTATACGGCACCCGTGCCTGCGCTTGATCTACCAACTCTCTTTGAGGTGATTTGACCAACGCAAGGCTCCCGTCGATGAAATGCCAACCGCTGTTGGGGCCCAGGGGCCCGAACAGCAACAGAGATTGCGGGCGCCCAGGTCCTTGACCCCGACACCCCTTTTTGGCCCCTCGAAAAGGGCTGGGGGGGGTGGGGTGGGGGGGTGGCAAAAACCACCCCCTTCTTCGAGCCGCTGTGGTGTCTAGGGAATATTTGGACCCACGCACCCTGTGCAACCACCTCCCGGTCCACTCACCCCCAAGGAAACCTTGTGGCTCATCTCATAATGACCTCACGTCTTCATAAACTTTGCTAAGAACAAAGTTGCAGAGATGCGGTGGCCTAAGGGGTTAGCATACAACAACGGAGGTCTCCACTTTGCCTCCTTACCAACATAACCTACATAACCCCTGGGAGTCCCCAACAGGGGGATGAAATTAGACATGGCGACATAGCCCCTGCCATTTTGGGGGCCCACAGAATATGGGTAAAAAAAACTCAGTATTTTGAGTATACCGCACGCACTACGCGCTACTGTTAGACTAGGTTCTCCCCAGGCACACCCCTTCCAAACACCCCTAAATTCAGGTCACCCAAACTAGCCTAGCCGAAGACAAATGCAAGCTACCTTCCCTTCACAGAAGGCATCATGCAAAATGCGGAAAGCCTAGGGTGTGCCCCTACACACACAACCCACCATTGGTCAAAGACATGAAAGGAGAAGGGAGTGAGTCTCTAGGGCGAGACTCTAAAAAAAAAAATAGCGCCAATCCTTAGGCTTTCTCTGCAAGCAACTCAGCTAGCCTCAGCAATTCACCTAGGTTGTCCTGAAACAAGTATTCAACCACAACAGAGTTCAAACGCCCATCGGGCAAAAGAAATGCCAAGCAGGACTCCCGGGTGGCCTCATCCACACCATACCTTTCCCAGAGGGTAAGGAAGTGCCAACCCTTACAGTAGTAATGGCGGAGTACCGACTTCACCAAGTAGAAGCCTTCCTTAGCCATTTCTTCGGCTTTCTTGTCAGGGAGAGTTTCTTCCACTTCATTAGGGCTGGCAGCGCCCCGTAAATACAGCGCCGCTACCTCCTCATCATGCAGATCCCATTCTTTCCCCCCATCACCCCAACTCAAGGGGCCACACCAAAGTGTGGAAGTCCATGGTGGAGATGAGCAAAAAAGTGTGAAAAGGGGTGGAAATGGGTGAAAGTGGGTGAAAATCCAAAAATGCCATACCCCCAATGTGGAAGAAGCATCCAAACCTATGCAAGGGGCAACAATGATGCCCCTAGTATCACAAAGTATTGGTCTCCAGTACGGCTAGACGCCCAAATAGTTGCACTGCGCTAAGTGCGCCCCCTAAACACATGGGGTGACCGGTTTTACCAACCCCTTCAAATGGGGCACCAACATTTTCCGGCGCCTGCAGCGCCCGCCAACTTCTCCATATTGGCCTATACTGTGGTCGGGACCTTTTAAACATGTTGGCCCTAGGAGGGGGTGGGGGGTGGTAGGGGGTGGGGTTGGGGTCAGGGACTGCATCTAGGCACCCCCTGTGGATTGCCTGCCCTATGGTTGGGCCCCTGAGACGGAAGATCCCCCACATTGCCCCATCAGGCTGTTCTAAGGCAGCATTCCTCTTTCGAATTGCTTTTTGTTCAGAAACCACATGAACCTCAGCCTTCCATTGTCCAAAACACCGCAACCGCACATCACTCAAAGCCCCCCAAATGAAGCGTCCCCTTGTTGCAGCCTCTAACCGCCATCAACTGCAACTCATGGACCACTTGGTCTTGTGCACAAAGACCAAGCCTAGCAGTGTCTCTTCAACTCCGGCACAGTTGCTAGCACACATTTTCTCACCGCACTGAATGGCTCAGGAAAACATTTCCACAAGAGGGGGCGTGGCAGCTAACTCGATAACCTTGTGGACCCAAAGAAGCTGGTCACTTGGGTGGCGGCAGTTTGCACGTCGGCTTTCCTTGCCAGGCACCTCCCTTGCCCGCAAGCCTCGGGGTGCAGTTCATGCCTCGGGTCGTCAATGAGCAAACACCGCTGTGGTCTGAGCGTCTCCGACATCAGGCGACAATGGTTGAAGCTCGCACAGGCAGGGGTTGGAATATGGCATTCTCCGAGTGACTACCACCCAGCAGCGCATCGAGAGCGACGTATTGGTACGCCAAAGGCTGGACAAGCTTCCTCATCACCTGGAGCCCTGGGAGGTGGAGCCGGACGATTTCCCATGACAACCAAGGTCGCCGCCTCTCTGGCCTCTTTCGACGGTGACAAAGCCTGGCAGTTACCTGACGGTGGTTGGCAGTTACCGGACGGTGGTTGGCGGTTCACTGATGGTGGTTGGCAGTTAGACGGTGGTTGCCTAGTAGTTGACGATTGTTGGCAGTGATTTGACAGTGGTCGGTGGTTGACCGACGGTGGTCTGCGCTTGACCGACGGTGGTAGGCAGACCGCCAAACCGGAATCCTTGAGCCCCGACTCCCCTGCAGCTTGGCGGGAAGAAAATTGCTTTGCGGGTGGGGGGGGGGGGTGGCATGGAAGCCCATTTTCCCAACCCCCGCCCCCTCCTTGGTCGGGGGGAGGCGGGTCGGCCGGTCAGCCGCCAGCGTCCCCGGGGGGGATCAGTGGGTACCCCATGATACATAACTCAAAATACCCACGACGCGCTGATCATTTTTGAACATACACAAGTGGGGGAAAAAATTCTGTTGTAAAAATTTTTGCCCATCAGCTCGAGCTCCCATCAGCCACGGTCTGACCCGGAGATCAGGTCGGGGGCAAAATGCTTTGTTTTGTGTTTTCACGCATTTTTGAATTCTCCACAAAATTCTGAGTATTTTGAATTTAGACACATCGGGTGAAACAAAAAAATAACCACTCAGGACCCCCCAAAAAAAAATTTCGGCGCCTTTGGCGCCAGCACCTTCCCCCAAAATCTCAAATTGGAGAAAGATGTGTAGGAAAACTCTTGGGGATCTGGAGGGGGGGGGAGTGGGTCGGGTGTTTGGGGTGTGGAATTCGAACAGGCCGCCACCCTGCAGCTTGCTACAAGCAGAGTGTAGACGGTATTGGCACCGTCACTTAACTGCAAACCACTGGCGTACGGCCGCCAACCACGGCCCTTAAGGGGCCACTTGCTCTTTCTTTTTTTTTTTGGCTGTCAAAGACCGCCTGGCAAAGACCGCACACGTCGGCCGTTAATGGCTGGTGGTTGGCAGACGACTGTCGGTGGGTGGCGGGCTGACCGACGGTGGTTGGCATCCATTGGCGGTGGGTGGCAACTGACTGGCATAGGTCCCAGCATGCAAGTACCTGCAGGGCGGACTTGGAGCTGTCACGCAGTTCGTGCTGAACATTAGCACCCAGATTGTCCCATTGACTCCCATCGTCATCCAAAATCCAATAGCCCTGAGCGTGGCACAGAGATAGACTCACGCTCCGGATGGCCTTCCCCTCCGAGTTCATTTTCGAGAGCCGTTCCTCGAGGCTGTCCGCGATGCCGCTCGCATCATACCCATTGCTCCCGTTCACAGCAACCCACGCGCCGTAGGCCCCAAAAGCCACGAGCCGCAGCTTGTCAGCCTCACGCATGTATCGTGCAAGGTCCTCATCAACAGGGCCTCCCCACCAGCAGTGCCTACCTGTACCGTCATTCCTCTCGCTAATCACCACCCATTCCCCTGCCGGACCCAGGGCGGCATGTTTCACCCACCGCCCCTTTTTGTAGCAGTTGTTGATCTGCCTTTCAACGGCGACAGCCCCCTCCGAGGCGTCCAAAGTCTCCGTGGTCCTCGACTGGGTAGGGCCGTCGTCCCTGTCCCAGTCTGTGAGGAGCACGCATTCGGAGTCCGGATCGCCGTATCGCTGAGGGCCACGGCCGAGCGCCACAAACACACGAGAGCCCAAAGGGCGTTCAGCGGATGCAATGAGATCGCCTGAGACAGAGGGTGTGGAACGTGTAGAACCTGGGGACCAGCCCCCCTCCCTGTAAAGCGCATGCCAAGTTCCGTTGGAGCTAGCCCGGGCAGTCTGTCACGGCAAAAACGCGGTGCACTTGCAAAAGGCCACGGCCAAGAGGCAATGGCGCACAGGAGGCGCCGTGCCCCACGTACTGCGGCACACGGGCAGAGTGCGGCGCGACCTGTGCTGGCTGCCATCGCCACAGACGTCGCCTCCGGGGCACTACCGCACTCCACACAAGAACCCCGGCGGTGGTGCGTGCCGGCGGTGCAAACTCGGTAGAGGCTGACCGCCGCGGCCACCGCCGCAGCCAGAAGCATTGCCCACTGCCTCGCGGGGCCCTGTCCTTGCCCCTGCCACAGTGCGCGGTCGTGCGGGGTCCAGGCCTCCTGCTTGCCCTCATGGGCGCCATGGGAGCTGCTGGGGCGCACAGGGGCACGTGGGGCGTGGGCAGGCGGCGTGGCCAGCGTGGCGTGTGCGGCAGAGGCTCGGGCCAACCGAGCGGGTTTGAGGGGATGAGACAGGGGGGTCCTCAGCACGTGCACAGCCGCGAGGTGGGCGTGGCGTGGGTGTCCCGACGTGGCACCCAACGTGAAGAGGGCGAGGGCTGTCGCAGAGACGGCGGTCCAGAGCGCCCTGGCGGTAAGTGCGGTGCGCTTGTGAGGCAGCAATGGGGCCACACATGGGAAGTGCGGGAGGGAAGACAGAGATCGCATCGTGCCTGTGCGGAGGAGGAGGAGGGTGTTTGGCGAGGGCCGGCGGCACAGGATGCAGATACTGGGTCATGCGAATGTGTGTGGGGGAGGTGGGGGAACAGAGGGGGGGCCTTAATAAAAAAAACCCTTTTAGAGTTGTCCCGCTTGCCGAAGGAAGGATGTGCGTATGGGTGGCACGTTGCATGGACCACACCACTGCGCCCGTGCCATTGTTTCCGCTGTCATTGGTCAACCCTGCACTCATTGCCCGACAAGGGCCAAGTTCTTGCACTGCGTGCATACTGCGCACGCAGAGGCTGGGATACTCACCCAAGAATACCTGTCACCTGTCTAGGGGGTGGGGATTCCTTGAAGACCCTTGAGCCCCAAGACACAAGGCAAATGCACAAATGCAATGAAGGAATGTGGGTTGTGAGTTATCCTCGAGTGCCTTACCTTGTTGGTGAAGGTTGATATCCGAAGGGCGCTTGAATCCAAAACTTCGCACTGCGTGCATGGCATTCCCAAGGCCACATAGCAAGTCCGTGGTGGTGAAGGGGGGCTTGTGGCGTCCAGCCCCTGGGACCCTGGTCTGTGGGCAAGCTGTAATCCCCCTTCCCCAAGCTCAGTAACCTGCATGTCTGATGACCAGCTCCTTCGTCAGAGGGTGTGTTTGCCTACGTTGCACGAATGCTTGTCCAAACAACCACGCCATCGTGAGCCAGTGAACTTTCATGCATTGCACCTAAGCCTCCATCCAAATTGACACGCTTGTCCAGTGGCCAGCCCCCTGTCCGACAAGGCAACATTGCTGGTCGCTAGGAAGGTTGTGTGGGTGTGGTCGTGGGACACGGGGTGAAAGGTGCGCTGTGCACACTTTTCATACTATGCCGTACCACAGGCCTGTATTTTTTCTTTGTGGTGTTGGGGCATTGATGCTGTTTGGTACCAGGTACCGGGCTAATCTTTGACTTGTTAACAACTCGTTGCAGCAGGGAGGATACAAATCGAAATTGTGAGCAGCAGGTGAACGATGCTGTGGCATTTCTGTCTTGTCCTCCCGTGTTTTGGTCAGGTTGTGTGTTTTGAGAAGTTATGTGGGTGCCTCCAGCACATTTGGACCATTAGATGCAATCAACCTGTAAGTGCAGCTTACGATTGTCTTGTAAGTGCAAGGTCTATTGTTTGTTTCCTTTTCTCGGGTCTCTTGAGTTGCCTTGATTGGCAAAGCCTGCTGCTTGTTTGCTTGCTTGTTTTACCCGGTGCCTGCTGGTTTTACCGGAAGCCAAAACACTCCTCAAAGCAGTACATGCAAGACACCCATATCCCACGGCGGTAACGTACAAGAGTCAAATATGTCGTGAACCGGATCCAGTCACAGTAGCAGTGTTGTTGGCGGCACCAAAAGCAGCAATGACGGCAAGAGACAATTCAAGGGCTCATCATACCCTATATAAATACATAGCATCAGGGGCTGAATTGTCTTGCGGGAATACTATGCACGCATTGAAAGGTCGCAAATATTATGCATGCACCGAGGAGCGCTCACAGAAAAGGCGAGAAATTATGGTCACTATTATCCGGCGCGACCTCTGTAGACTAGCGCTTCTGTCGCTAATGGTAGCGTTTGACGGCCGCAGTTACACCCCCCTACCAGGACTTACCCACGGGTGTAAGGCCGATACCCACAGAGTAGCGAGGCCGGCAAACTACTCCTTAAACCGCATGACTCAAGACATCATCAGTCTGGCACAGTCCCACGACCTCTATGTCTCACTTGCATGTCCACTGTGGCGTGGTGTCACTCCAAAACCGAAGGACGCATGGAGCTCACTGTGGCATTAGGAGCACCTGTGACGCGTAGGGTTGGTATGTGTGCCTGTTCTGGTCACGTTGTCACCTATAAGGACCTTGATGTGAGTGGTCGAGTGAATTGGTCATGTAGCGCCATGTCAAAGACACCTCAAGTCCCTCAACCCCACGTCCCTAGGTATTGGACACTGTTACCACAGACTTGTGTGTAGCGTGCGGCGTCACTCCACTGAAGGAAGAAAAGGGTCTCAATTCCGAGAAACGAGACATGGACGCACCCAACTGGGTCGTAGTAGTGTTGCTGAAGCTCGAGGCTACTGCCCATGCTCCCCAATCTTCACCCTTCCCACAGAGCTTACCACCTTCGATATTTACAAAGGTTATTTCAGGGCGGAGATACATACATTGTCATTGTCATTGGGCAAAGCCAAAATCAAAACTTCACTTGGCTTCCCAACACTCCTGTAGTTCTGGCGCCAACAAATATATATAGAAATGAAGAGAGAGAGAGAGAGAGGTGACCACAGGCATCAAAACGAATGGGGCTGCGCGCTGTTGAGCGCATGCTTGACGGCACATGGAGAGCACTCCAAGCTCTTGAGTCCTTAACAAGGCTATGCTGTCGCCTGACGCCTAGTACTCCTGACTGGCGTTCACGGCCGGTCGCCCTTCGCTGAGACTCGCTGATGCTGGAGACTGTCGCCTGACGCGCAGTTTTCTGACTGGCGTTTATGGCTGGTTGCCTTTCGCTGGGACCCGCGGATGCTGGAAGCCGTTGTCTGACGCGCAGTACTCCTGACTGGCGTTTACGGCTGATTGCCCTTTGCTGGGACCCGCTGATGCTGGAAGCCGTTGGCGTTTACGGCTGGTCGCCCTTCGCTGCGACGCGCTGATGCTGGACGCCGTTGCCTGACGCGCAGTACTCCTGACCGGCGTTCACGGCTGATCGCCCTTCGCTGGGACGCGCTGATGCGTGAAGCTGTGGCCTGACGCGCAGTACTCCTGACTGGCGTTTATGGCTGGTCGCCCACCACTTGCTGGCTTAGCGACGCTTTGATTGCTTGGACTTGCGCTTGTTTTGAATTGTTTTGTTTTTGCTGGAAGATGGCACGGTCCGAAAATCTCGGAGGACTGATGTCAACTCCTTCGCCCACCAGTACTCTAGGCAAGTTGTTCCCTCCTCATTCACTAATTGTTGGCACGAATGGTTGCTTGGCAACTCTCTGGTCAAGAGGCAATAAGCAAGGCCACGAATACACAAAGGCTTGTCCTGTAATTCTTCTGCGTGGGTAATTTTTCCCACGACCCTCTCAAAGAGCTCTTCAGAAATCCAGTCGTTACCGAAGTTCAAACCCTGCACCATGTTTTTCGTGAACCTCTTAAAAAAGGGACCCTCGTACGGTAGCAACGCTCTTGTGAGTTCCTTGTTTTTGACCGAATGTGTAGCACCTTGAACATAAAAGTTCGACAGACAGTCCTCGTACTCAGGACGCCACCAGTCATCAGTGCGTGTCGCTTCGAGAACTTCGGTGCCGGTCACTTCAAGAACGTTTTCTGGTCTGGACACTGGTTCTTCGTCACTGTCCACCCGTGCAACCACATACTCCTGATCAAGAATTTTCTCCGCTGCCCAACACCAGGCTTGTGATTCTGACCATCGAGGATAAGCATGCTTGAGGCGCACCCTCTCAGTAGGAGTTAGTTGCACCCAGACGGTTTGGTTGGAGGACTCATACCAGGCTTGTGGATCAGAGTAACCTTCAGACTCCTTCAAATATTGTAACATCACCTCTCGCCAGTTTGTTTGACTCACCACTTCGGGGACTTCTGCGTTCCAGGCCTGTTGAGACGCTTGTTCGAGCCCTGTAACCAACACGGTAAGGACCTTCTGAGCCTCGTACCATGGAACCACGTCTTCCGACTCAAAATCGATAGTTAATTCCAGCGCGGCTGCAGAAAGCTGGCAGGAGGTCTTGGCATTTCTTGTCACCTGTGGCGCCCGCTGAAGGAGAGACACTGGTTCGTCCACTTCTGTTTCATCACAATCCGAATGAAAGAAATATTCAGGGAAGTAAGGCGCGGTTTGAGACAGGGGCACTGGTTGTAACGGCGCCTGAGTCAAGGCTCTTGCATGGGCCAACAACGCAATAGGCTCCTGTGTGAGATCTTCGTCGCAATCTGGCATTTTTTCTGTTCCTTCTGGCTGTTTTCTGTTACGGCGACGCTGCGCGCCTGGGAGACGACGTTGTGTCTTGTCTGGCTCTGCACCAACATTGTTTCCTTCATCCGAATCCTGGCTGACCTTCAAAACACTTCCTTTGTCTCCGTACGTCGGATGAGCGTCAGCTTGTCCAGAAGCACCTTCGGAGTGCACATTCGGCAGTGTCGCACCAGCACCCGAATTTGGACAACGCTTGGCGCTTGAACCAAAGCGCTTGAACCAGGTCTTCCACCACTTAGACTTGGAACTTGATATCATTTGATGACTTGAATTGTCTTGTAAGTGCAGCTTACGATTGTCTTGTAAGTGCAAGGTCTATTGTTTGTTTCCTTTTCTCGGGTCTCTTGAGTTGCCTTGATTGGCAAAGCCTGCTGCTTGTTTGCTTGCTTGTTTCACCCGGTGCCTGCTGGTTTTACCGGAAGCCAAAACACTCCTCAAAGCAGTACATGCAAGACACCCATATCCCACGGCGGTAACGTACAAGAGTCAAATATGTCGTGAACCGGATCCAGTCACAGTAGCAGTGTTGTTGGCGGCACCAAAAGCAGCAATGACGGCAAGAGACAATTCAAGGGCTCATCATACCCTATATAAATACATAGCATCAGGGGCTGAATTGTCTTGCGGGAATACTATGCACGCATTGAAAGGTCGCAAATATTATGCATGCACCGAGGAGCGCTCACAGAAAAGGCGAGAAATTATGGTCACTATTATCCGGCGCGACCTCTGTAGACTAGCGCTTCTGTCGCTAATGGTAGCGTTTGACGGCCGCAGTTACGCAACCCTTGACACTTGACACATCACAAAGGTATGTTAGACCGTGTTCTGGAATTTGATAAAAAAAGGGCTACAAAACGGTTTTAATCGGCAAATTTGATTACTTCTCCAGCGGGACAGGAAAAAAACACATAAAACATAAAAGTACGAAGAGAAATGATGTAAAATGCACGATGCGGGCTGTGCGCACGCTTTTGTAGATTCTCCCCCATAGTGTGCTCTGCCTCATGCATGTCACCATGATGGAACGTGATTTCCTTTCCGCCATGCACCCATTGGGGAAGTTCTTGCACTGCGTGGGCACTGCGTGCATACTGCGTACGCAGAAGCTGGGATACTCACCCAAGTAATACAGTTGGCGGTGACCGTATTATTTCCTCGGAATCCATTTCAGAAAAATGAAAAATCCAAGGGGGAAGGTTTGCCCAGCGCGCGCCCGGCGCGCTACCTTTCTATTAACTATCCCGACTTCAGCCCGAGAGTTACCCTCTGATGGAGAAGGCCCCCCAAATAGACCATGATGGACTGCGCACCTTCCCTACTCAGCACGTTGCATGATTAGACAATAGCTGTGAATTCAACAACTCCAAATATCATTTGTATTGTACTTAACAAACGGTACTTTGCCTTTACCTTTCCCATAGATTTCGCTATGGGAATGAGTCCCCAAGCCGCAAGCGGTTTGGACGGCGTTTCTGCATCACGTCACAAGAACGAAGTTCTCAAGCAAACTCAGTATTCGGTACATCACCCCTGCCTTCTGGGGTCCCCATGGTGGGGAGAAATCAATATGGCTACATTACCCCTGCTTTCTTGGGGTCCCCATGGTGGGGAGAAATCAACCTAGTAAGGAGTGGATGTGGTGAAAACGAGCAAAAAATGGAAAAAAATTGGTGAAACTGGGTGAGAATCCAAATATACCATATCCCGAATGTGAAAGAAGCATCAAAATACCTGTTGTCAAACAACAATAATGCCCATGGTATCACAAAGTATATGGTTTTAGGACAGCTAGATGTCCAAATATTTGCAATGCATGCGCACTGCGCTTAGTGCACCCCCTAAAAGGTCAGTGGTGGGGCACGGGTCAAAAAAGATGCCCGCTGCCCCCAAGAATATTTGACTATTTATGGAAGCACTTTTCCTTTATAGGAAACCAAGGGCACAAGATCAATGTTTTACCACCAAAAGGTAGCTAGGGTGCGAGTATTTGCCGACACCCAAAACTTCGCACTGCGTGCACGGCATTCCCATCGTGTTGTCTCTCGTGTGTATCTAGCTGTACTTGAGGGGCTGAATGAATGGTCAGCGTTGACTCAAATGGTCAGGTTGCAGTGTCCACATTAGACTCTGAGCCTTGACTGGTGGGTGTCCCCTCCATAGGCTAAGTGTTTGCACTGCGTGCGCACTGCGTGCATATTGCGCCCACAGAGGCTAGGATACTCACCCAAGAATACCTGTCACCTGTTTACTAGGGGGAAGACTGAAAGGTGTCAATACCATAGGGTTGGCCAGGTGTCCATCGATACTTCTGGTTGTAGTTATAACCAACAGCATCGTCGAAGAAGAACTGTCCGGTCCTGGTGTCGACTCGCCACCATCGAGTATCGGCGATCGAGAGCCTTCGAGCGACGATGACCACGTTGACTTCTTTGCAGTTGTGGACGTGGCCATACCGATCGATGATCTTGAGCATCTCGGTTTGAGAATCACCTTGAAGTCGACCAAGGTTTTGGTGCACATACTATCTGTCGGGAAGAGCACTCTGCAGGGCGAATCAAACTGTTGGGAAGAGTACTATGCAGGGCGAATCGAACTGCCTCTACGGATACCAGGCTCGCTGCAGTGTCGACAATGACGACATCGAGATCCGGGTGGTGTCGACGGTGTACACTTTGTCGATGGGCCTCTTCTAGGGGGAAATGGTTGACAATTCAAATATGCCACATCCTAAATGCTTGGGAAGCCAAAAAAACCCTGGTACGGAACCAAAAACTTGTGAAAGGGGGCCAAAACTAGGGTTCGAGTATTTGCCGACATCCAAAACTTTGCACTGCGTGCGCACTGCGTGCATGGCATTCCCATAGACACCCCATCCACCCATCCTTCCGAAATGCCACCTCAAACCACACAGCCATCTGCATATGCACGAGAAGGCGCGCCACAATGCAAGCAACAGCGATGCGTCGGGACTCCACAAGCAAAGACAGCAATCCGGCGATGGCTGAGATAGAATAACCCTAATAATCAGGTGTACTACCTGCATGCCTGGCAAGACCCCTGACATTATGCATCCGGTTCGCAAACCACACAATCTACACAAAGACCGCTTGCATGGGAGAGGCACAAAACCTGGCACATGCGGGTGATACAACACCCATGCCCCGGCCGTTTTCCTGCACAGTCAGCCACCCATGCTCTGGCTCTGTTCTGCTTCCCCAGAGCGTGTTTTTCGTGTGCATCCCAACCTCGCAAGGTGCGTGATTGGGTGTATTGCAGGCCTGCTAACAGCGTGCATGCATAGCGTTCATTGGATGCCAGAAGGATCCGGCTGGGCTCCAATTTGCGAATAAAGAAGGAATTACGCTGATTGCTATGCACTGCCAAACCCGCCATAGAAAAAACAAGAGCCCTCAGCAAAACAACTGTGGTCGAGGGCCGTTGCATACACTTTGAGGGTTATGGGCCCTGGTGCTTATGGCAGGTGTCAGTCAGAGTGATCACATTCACACACGAGGTTTGTGCAGAATCCCTCTGGAAGATTTACCACTTGTCTGATGCTTGGCAGTGGAGGGTGACCACCTTGCCAAAACCTGCGGCTGACAATGTCAGTGATGAGACGGGAGGCCGCACCCGGATGACTGGTGGATGACCGGATGACAGCCACAATGCAAAAAAAAGGCAGTGATGAATGGCTTCCTAGTAAAACTGTGGGCGTTGCTGTGCCACCAATCGGCATGCTGCAACAGTGCCATGTCCTAGATGGCTGCCATGGGGACGCTTTTTTGCCCCGCAGGCGTGCTGAAGGCACAAGACAGTTTCAAATCCCCAAATATTGACTTGGGATCATGGAGGATTGAAACGACACAAGCTTGGACAAGGGGTAGGAGCAATGGCGCACCTCCCTTTGGACACCTGTTGTGCGACAAGGGGTTGGAGCAAGCACCCACTCTCGTCCCCTTGCACAAGCACAGCCCAGGCCCGTCAACACAACAGTCCTGTGCTGAGACAAGGCCAACAAGCACGTCGCGGCAGGCCCCAAGCGGCATGTGGGCTCATCACCATCTGCATTCCAGTGCATGAGGTGCATCAATGGGCAAAGGCCCATCTGAAGGGGCAACGGGACCGCTTAGAATACCTGGGCAGTGGTGCAACCCAAAGAAAGGCTAATGGCTGGGAGTGACGTAGTAGTCAACGTGGCCAGCACTTGCGCCAACACCGTCTGAGGTGACTATCCTGGGAACGGCCAGGATATCCTGCCCCCCACAAAAAGACACACAAATTCACACTTTCTTTCCACTCCACTAACACGTTGTGCTGTGCTGCGCCACACCGTGTCGGTCACATGCGTCCCCACCACTCCGAACCAGTGTGCAAATTGAGGAATCATCTGAGTCACCAACACTCACCATTGAAAACAGCCTCTGGTGGCTGGTTAGACAGTGCTTGGCCGGTAACCACTATTGGTTTGTGCGCTGAACGGGGCATGTGTCGGGCGAGCCAGGCCGGGGGGTCGGCTTTTGCGTGCCGGATTTTGCTTTGGGGCGGGGCTTGGGGTCCAAAACTCTGTGCTGACCACAGGGCTGAGCACCCAGGAAACGGCTGCAGCTGTGAACATCTCAAAACATGCGACAGCATTTTAGGACTCGGATCCTTTTCACTTCTCAGTGCCTATCGCCAAAGGGCCTTTTCGTGTATCATCTGCGAACAAAAGTCACTGGGCTCAAGATTGCCTCAGGGTGTTTGCTGCTAAATGGCCACAAGGCAACGCAGATGCGCTCACCCCTGACAGTCAACATGCGAATTTTCGCACAGATGCATCGAAAACCGACATGTAGGAGGGCTCGTTGCACCCCATGAGGGTGTTCTGAGTCCCATCCCTGACTGCCTTTCTGACTGGACATGGCTGCCGCGGAGAAACTGGGCAGCCACTGGATCTGGGTGTACTTGAGGGGCTGAATGAATGGTCAGCGTTGACTGGTTGATGTCCCCTCCATAGACACTCCATCCACCCATCCTTCCGAAATGCCACCTCAAACCACACAGCCATCTGCATATGCACGAGAAGGTGCGCCACAATGCAAGCAACGGCGATGCGTCAGGACTTCACAAGCAAAGACAGCAATCCGGCGATGGCTGAGATAGAATAACCCTAATAATCAGGTGTACTACCTGCATGCCTGGCAACACTCCTGACAATATGCATCCGGTTCGCAAACCACACAATCTACACAAAGACCGCTTGCATGGGAGAGGCACAAAACCTGGCACATGCGGGTGATACGACAACCATGCCCTGGCCGTTTTCCTGCACAGTCAGACCCATGCTGTGGTTCTGTTCTGCTTCCCTTGCTGGTTTTTTTTTCCAGATTTGCCAGTCCTGAGTTCGGCCCCATGCTGGAGACCTGAATCATGGCAAAGCCACAGACCGTAATGGTCCTGCGCCTGAGGTGTTGCATGTAACAGCCCCGAAAGCCCCGTGGAGGTCTGCACAACCATCAGGGTATGCCATCAAAGCCATGGAACCTGAACTCGAGTACCGTTCACTGAAGTCGTTTGCTGATTGAATAGTTGTGTTCTCCCCTGGCCCAGAATCACAATGTGGAGCTCCAGCCCACGCCCTGACATGGATGCTCTGAACCACATGGTCCTCCAGGGACCTGTCAACCTGCATCATAGTATCCAGCGTGGTTGAATGTGAAGGGGAAGACAAGGGGACCCGGCCCCTGGCATAGCCCGGCAGCTCAACACAGCTGCGAACCCACCGTGCCGGCGGGTCTTCTACACATTGCCCCGTTGGGGCAGGCTCCCGACTGCCTAAACTCGCCTCTACCACCGGGACTTCAAATGTGACGTCGCTGGGCCCAGGTGTCATAGGACCGGGTTCAGGGAAGGCCTGCATGGGTCTCCGGGTCAGCGGTCATCAGTAGGGCACGCTCTGCATTGCTCTCCCCTGCAAAGGGTGAGCTACCGGCGCCCTCCTGCAGTTGCACCCTCGCCTAGGCCAGAGCTGTGCGGGAGACGGTTACGAGCATTCCGTTCCCAGGTGGCCGTGCCGCTCCAGTTGCGCCCTGCAGGGCACAAGCGCTTGCCCAGCGCTCCTGTGAGAGAGAGAGAGGGGGGGGGGGGAGGGAGGGAGAGAGAGAGAGACAGAGAGAGAGAGAGAGCAATGGTCGGTTCTCATTGACCGAATGCCCCCGCCATAGGCACTGTCAGCCTTTTGTCCAATGATGTGTGTTCTTCAATAAAGCTGCAATCCACTGTGTACAGTGGGCTTCACCCTTGTTGAAGTGTCACCCATAACTACAGACTAAAGTCATGCATGCATAATACAGGAACAAAGTCAAGTGAACCATCACATTGGTGGCTGAACAGTCATCCTCGGCACTCCTCTGGTCTTAGAGGCTGACTGTGGCGCCCCTGTGTGTAAATATTGCATGTGTCATGTAACGGGGCCACAAACCCCGCAGGGGGCAGAGTTAGACTTAGTGAGTCTAAAAAATAGACAGCGAGACTAAACAGCATGTATGGTGAAAACTCATCAATGAAGACAGGGCAGGGGGATCGCCTGCATCAGGGTAGGCGAGAGTCGCTCATGTCAGTGCTGCAACCTCCAGAGCAGCCCAAGAGTTCGTGGAAGCCGGGTCGGAGTCATCAGAAACGCGTGCGTCCTCCCCACTGTCAGAAACCGTGTATTCCAAGTTGTTAGAAAGCAAAATAGAGTCTGCCTGAGCACAGCTTAGTGGCACTGCTCTGGGAGAGGCCACCGAAAAGTCCATTTGCTGTGCGACATCTGTGAAGATAGTCGGTCTCGGGTCCACCCATGGACGTTGCTGGGGTGGTTGTGCTGTGGGTGGTACAGAGGCTTCTTTGTGTGGTGTGTTACTGAAAGGGTACAATGGATGCATGTGTAGGCCGACTGAGGCTAGCCGGTCTGCTTCATTGCTGCCATCAGTGACGTGTCCCCTCCCTGGCTAGTTCGGCTAGGACCATTTCCCAGATGGGTAGCCCCCCCCCCCCCCATGTCCATCCCCCCCTCAGGGACGATGGTTCACCCCCACCTCAGGGGGGACTGTCACCAAATGACAGTGCCCCCTACCCCCGGGGGGGATGGGCACCACGCAACAGTCACCTGAATTCTAGTATACACAACTAAAATTTTTCTTCGGCGCCTGTGATTTCCTATTGATTTCTCGTTGTTCATGGGCCAAGTGACGGTCCCGCACCCCCCCATGGGGGGGGGGGGGCGGGGTACATTGCTGACAGGTCCACAGGACCCTACACACCCTCTGATTTTCTAGTGTTTTCAACGCCTAGCAAGACGTGTTCCGAGTCGGAGTAAATCGCAATTTTCCCGAGCGGATGCATGGAGCGCCGCCATCAGCCCCGCTGCATTGTTCGTTTGCTTCATGCTGATTGGTATATCAGAGAAGAGTGAAATGCCCTGCGTGCTGTATACCCCATAGCCGCCTAGTGTGCCCACGCCCTCGAACTTCTCAGAGGAGCCATCCGCAAAAACGAGGGTCTGTAGGTGTAAGGTAATGTAGGCAAAGGTGACCGCAGAAATGGTAAGGTGGGGGGTAGGTGGGCCTTCCCCTTCCCGTACTGGGGCAAAAGAAGACAGAATAGAATTAATGGAAGGCATATTGGAGAACGGGTTGGGGGATTTGTTTGGTGGCTATTGTGAGCCAGACGGGGCTATTTTTGGGATTTTCAGTGGGTCAGCAAACCCCACACCAAACCCCTGCCCTGGTTTCTGCCCATTTACCCCTGCCCTAATCATTGAGCCCGAGTCAGTGGACTCTTCCCCGCGAAAAGCGGGGTTGCAGGAAGGCACTGCTTGCTAACAATAGGGTATGCTTACCGAGTGACCATCCCCCAAAATAGCCTCACACTGTGCAAGGGCCCAAAACCACCTTCCTTTTGGTTGTTGTGCACTTGGAGTCAACGAATGCAGTGGAATGACTGAAGATTGGCGGGGGATAAGCATCATGACGTAGGCGCCTCATGAGGCGGAATCCTTTGTTGTATGCACACCTGGGCTCACAAAGGTAACAAGGAGAAATAAGCGCAGTCTGCAGCTCATGGGCAGCAGACCAACAAACAGAGTAGGCTGCATATTTTGCACCTGCCCATTAAAGTAGTGTCTTAGTTTAGATGTATCAGCAGCGAGACAGACGCTTGCAGCTTCTGGAAATGTTGATGACAAGACTGATACAGCTGTTGCGGTGAATTATCCATGGGCGGCGAACCACAATATCAATCTTATCAGCAACAACGAGAAGCATAATTGCAGAGCCACCGGTTGTGCGGCAATTCTGAAGGGTACCAAAGGAGAGGGACAACACGGTTCACCAGCACCAGGGCTAGCAAGAGCCAAATCAACCAGTCTACTATAGGTGCACTAGGAAACACAATCCAACGCCGCGGGTGAGCGCTTGCCTCCGATGTCTACAGCCTGGGCCCACGCCGCCGTCATTGGTTCTTGTGGCGATGGAGATTACTGTGGGTCGCTTCTCTTTTTTTTTTTTTTGTTACAGGCCTGCCTGCGCTGAGTAGCGATAAGGCTCTCGGGTTCACAACCCGGTCTCTGCATCAGTGCTCAGGGCGCAGTACAGTCACCCGATATATTGTGAGGCCAAAGGCAAACCTGGATCTGTGCCTGCAGAGGATACCAATGCATGGTAGTGTAGTGGGTACTGCCACGCCGAAGCAACCCAAAAGTTCAGGGGTTCATGGATTCAACAGGTATGCATTGAAGTTCCGACTTTTGTACTTTCATAAATGACGGTTACGCACAAACATGTCTGCTGTCCTCTAACTGTACTACCAAGCAAGCGGAATGGCACTCCACGCACCAGGTTAGTGGTCTCAACAGTGCAGCTACAGTATAGGCGATGGGGGACAAGTGACTGACCTGACTGTCACCCCACACTTGCCCTTGGTGGCTTCGTGAAGGTCAGTGGTTCGCAACAGCGGTTTTTGGCGGCGTGCTGCAGCGGTACTGTGGGTCGCTTCTTTTTTTTCTTTTTTTTTTTGGTTCAGATTAAGATGAGCTGGCGTAGCCCGCTCACTTCACAGTACTCGAGATAACCTCTCGGGATCAAGGTTCAGAGCTGTCCAGTGCTACGATGATCCCACAATGGCCATGGTAGCGGATCTGACACGTAGTGAGGATTGGCTGAATCTGAAACCAGGTTATGCAGTGGGAGACTGCCACGCCCGTAGGCTTCCCAGTGTGCATGAGGCACAATGACTGTAAGCTGAAAAAGACAGCGGTGCGAAGATTGAAGGCTGAGAGCAGTTGTGTTGGTGGGCTGTAGTTTTGCTTCGTTGGTGTTGTCAGTTCATGATATCACAAAATAACTGTTTTTTTTTCTCACAGGCTCAATAGTTCTGCGGAGTACAGTATGAGCTCTCAGGCATCAGCCTGAACCAAGTTGTAGGGCATATAGTACAAACGAGGGTTCCACATGCATCACAAAATAACTATATCAGCTCTGTTTTTATTGTTTTTCCTTGGTCCAGCCCTAGATCAGCTGGCGTAGCCTGCTCATCATATAGTACTCGAGGCAAACTCTGGGATTTAAGGTTCAGAGCTGTCCAGTGCTACGATGATCCCACAAATGACTGTGGTAGCGGATCTGACACGTGGTGAGGATTAGCTGAGTCTGAAACCAGGTTATGCAGTGGGAGACTGCCACGCCCGCAGGCTTCTCAGTTCACGTTAAAGCTTGACTTTACATTGTAAGACTGGACGGCCTTGGCCTCTGGCACTGTGACGTGGATCCTACCCCCCACAGGTAGTGGCAATTGTGTGACAAGTGCATATTGTGGTTAGCTTCAGAACAGGGGCACGCCTATATGGACACGATCGAAAAGCCTCTAGTATGAACACAGGGGATTTTGTAAATTTCCACAATTCTGGATCTCCCGCTGCAGGCGGACTGTCAATTGCTTGGACAGAAGACCCCCCGCCCCTCAAGCCCCGCGCCAACCCCTACCCCTCAGAAGGGGCTCCATTGACCAACTACTTCTTGACCAAAGCGCACCCAATTCAGAATACATGAAATTGGTATTTCTGGACAAAGCATGACACGCGTGTCCAGAAGTATCAGCATGTGCGTTGTGTTGGAAATTTTATTTTTTGGGGTCAAGCCATGATAAGCTGCCGGGAAGGCACGTGAGAAATCTCTCGGAATCAAGGATCAGAGCTGTCCAGTGCTATGATTGTCCCACAAGACAGTGTTGTAGCGGACATCACACGTAGTGAAGATAAGATGTATCTAATACCAGGAAATGCAGTGGGAACTGCCACGCCCGAAGGCATCCCAGTGTGCTACGGGAGACAAACACACGCAAGACAAACTGGAAGGCTGAGTAAATAACAGCGGTGTGCTACGCACAGAAAAAGCAGTATCGAAGAAAGAGGCCTACACAGAGGTGGGGAGGGTTGTTGTCTGCCATGGAGTATTGTCATGTGCGTTGTGTTGGGAATCCAACCAGTTTTGATCACTGTAGATGTTGTTATGGAGGGGGCCCGGTTTCACAGCCACTGGTCAATGTCAACCAGGCCTCGTCCCCGGACCGCCTCCCCCCATGTTCTGGGAGCTCTACTGAGTCCCTCCCCTTCCAATATCACACCATTGGAAGTCCCCTGTCATCACACTGCACCTCCACATCAACGTCTTGAATCCTTTCTCTACCATAATACATGTGCGCGCCCACTTGAGCATTTTGCCCTCGGCGACGCAGAGGCATGTCAGGGACGACAGTGAAGCCCACAGATAAGGCATGAGAGGAAACCGGGGAGAACCAGGATTGAAATTGAAGGCCAAGAAGCGACCAACAGTGAAGGGCAACAGGAAGAAAGAGCATGGGCAGATGGAGCGTGCACTCAGAGGTGAGGGCAGACAGGCGATGCGAAGGGCGTGGTGGACAGGCAAGGGTTCCATCGACACCTTCGCTGAGCTCATTGGAGACTTGATACGCTTGTGCCCTGAGAAATACATATAACAGACGTGCTATTCACGTGGGAAAATGTTGGGCGTCACACATGTGCACACATACACTTCCGTTGCACAGCCCACAATCCGGCCGCACGGTGGCCCAGAAAGGGGGATTTTTGGCAAAAGGCAACCCTTTTCCCTCCATGACACATCCGACAGGGCGCCACAAAAACTGCTGCACGCGGGAGCAGGGGAAGCGAGAGAGAGAGAGAGCAATGGTCGGTTCTCGTTGACCGAATGCCCCCGCCATAGGCACTGTCAGCCTTTTGTCCAATGATATGTGTTCTTCTACAAAGCTGCAATCCACTGTGTACAGTGGGCTTCACCCTTGTTGAAGTGTCACCCATAACTACAGACTAAAGTCATGCATGCATAATACAGGAACAAAGTCAAGTGAACCATCACATTGGTGGCTGAACAGTCATCCTTGGCACTCCTCTGGTCTTAGAGGCTGACTGTGGCGCCCCTGTGTGTAAATATTGCATGTGTCGTGTAACGGGGCCACAAAACCAGGGGGGGAAGGGGGGGCGGAGGCCCATTTTTCCAACCCCCCTGTTGGCCGTACCCAACCACTGACAGGGCCCGGAAGGGGGGGGGGGGGGTATATAGTGGTTACAATCTTTTTTTTTTGGTTCAGACTAAGATGAGCTGGCGTAGCCCGCTCACTTCACAGTACTCAGGATAACCTCTCGGGATCAAGGTTCAGAGCTGTCCAGTGCTACGATGATCCCACAATGGGTGTGGTAGCGGATCTGACACGTAGTGAGGATTAGCTGAACCTGAAACCAGGGGGGGTATATAGTGGTGACAATAATCCTCGTGACGCGCTGAAGTCAATAGATAACACAGACAAACATCACTGGTACCGATCATCACAAAAGCAAAATACCGCAGAAAGCAAACATTCACGTTAGGCTAGCAGTGCTGTGCGGGCTGCAAAGCGGCGCACCATGCGACCGCGCCCCGGGGTATGCAGGCCCAGAGGTGTGCAGGTATGGTAGGCTTGGCCTGTTTACCACAGCCACACACCAGGAGATACTGCATTGCACCCACTCGGAGGCACATAACTTCAACAAACAAGTGGGAAGGAGGTTTAAAGTGTTAATTGGAGGTGACCGTCTCTCCTTCACGCATTGAGTCCTGTCCCCGCTCACTGAGATACACACGAACACCAATATTGATATGGCCAACTGGCGGCAACAGTCATCAAACTGTCGAGAGAGAACAGGTTCACCCCAATGGCGGCCAGCCCAGCCCTGCTCCCCCCCCTGCAGCCGAAACCAGAATCTCCCCCTGTGACCACACACAATCGGTCCCTGACCCTGTCCCTTCTGAACCAAAATTTATTGCTAAACGTAGGTTAATGGCTTCGGTTGGGTGTGAATCTGACCCCAAGCGCCTCCATCCTCGGGGGATGGTAGCCGGCCAGGTACCAGATTACCAGAATCAGATACGGAGATAAGACGCTTTTGTGGTTTATCTCTACTACCAGCGAACAGATGAGGCTGTCAAAGGCAGTTCACACTCGGTAGATGCGACAAACAAGGCACTTGGCAAGGCGGCTTGAGTGTACTAAACCTCGTCAGGTGCAGATCAGAACAACAGCACAAGCATGTCCTGCATCCACTAGGCACCTTTCTGCAGTGCAAAGGACAGGGGCAGAGGCGAACATTGCGCTGGACTCGGGGCCGTTAGGCCACCGCTGACACTGGGTGACCTAGGCACAGCGAAGCCTTCCACACACTGAACTCTTGGCCAACATGGTTGCACGCCCTCGCATGCTGGTGGGGGCGTTTGTGCACACACACAGAGAGAGAGCACATTTAGGAGCCTAGGCCTTGGGCTTGAAGGCACTTGGCCTTGCTGCTGCTTCCCAGAGGGCCACGTGGTAGGGTGCGGTCGGCGCTGACAGAGCTAGAGGCTCCGCCGCTGCCCTTGGTTACATTTGCTCAGTGGTTGCTTGGCCATGCCCCGTGTGGTCACGCGGCTGCTGTCGGTTAGGCTGTCGGTGGGGGCGTTTGTGCACGGCGCGGGCAAAATTTTAGGGTAATTAGCAATATTCTTCCCTATCCAAGGAATGTTATGCCCCCACAATGGAAGAAACCCCTCTCTTTGAACACCCCCCCCTCCCTGGCCACACAACCCCCCTCCATTGCATCTTGATACCACCTCGCAACATAGTAAAAAGCACTTGCACTGGGACCACTCTAAGTCTCCTTGTGTGCACACCACTTACAGAAAGAAAATTTTTCTTTCCTTTTTTTTGTGTTACGGGCTAAGCGTGTGACAACTGACACAAAGAAATATTATCGGTGTCAGGCTCCAACTTGGTTTTGGGCGATGCATTGAGGCCACGGCCATGTGAGTTGGGAGACGGCCGTGGGGAACGCGACCGTACCCTTCCCATTGATGTGGACATGATGTTATGAGAGATGGCAAAGTGGTGGAGACCCCTGAACAAGGTACCCCGGACATATCACAGCACATGCCCCTTTTCATTGGCATGCACAACAACACACACAAATGTACTACAAATGGGGGTGACACGCGCATGCAACACGTGTAAATGAGCACAAAAAAATGCAGAATGAGGGTCACTGTTAGGGAGACTATGCATTACTATTCGACTTGGGTATCCTTGCCACCCGCGTTCTCCTGTCCTGCCTTGTGCGCACTGCACCCCCTCATTTGTAGCCTGCTGGGTGCCTCATCTGGCCCACTGATACCAAGGAACACCGTCGGCACATTGCACATGGACAGCCTCGTGCACCTCAGATGCCCAGATGCACCAGCAAATCTCCAGGTCCAATAGGCACGATGTGCATCACAGTCGGAGACACAATATCACACAACCCTCAATGGTACTACCCCCCCGCCCCATGTCCATCCCTCCCAGGGACGACGGTTCCCCCCCACCTTGGGAGGGACTGTCACCAAATGACAATTCCCCCCACCCCTGGGGGGGATGGACACCACACAACAGTCACCTGAATTCTAGTATACTCAACTAAAATTCTTGTTGGGCGCCTTTGGTGCCTGTGATTTCCTATTGATTTCTTATTGTTCATGGGTTCATGGGTTCATGACGGTCCCCCCCCACCCCAGGGGGGGGGGTGGACAAAGGAGGGGGCTGGACAAGGGGGGGCGGGGTGCAGTGCTCGGTCCGGAGTCCCAAAGTGATGGCAAACCGAACCGGTCACTCAGCGACGAGTTCAGCACGTCGACCTGAAGTATGGAGAGCATCGACCTGCAGGGTGGCCTCCTGGACACACAGGAAAGAGGCAACAACCACTGGAGTCACTGGGCCCATGCGCTTTGGGAACATGGGCGGGAGGGGTAGAGACAGGCACCACACGGGCAGACCTGACAGAAATACCCAAAGTACTGAGGGATAGGGCAAGGGACAGGTCAGGGCCACCACACAGGTGTACCGCAAAGACCGTTGGGGGTCTGGCAAAGGCCGCATCTCCGCCACTGACAAAGGCCATTCATTGCGTGATGAAGGGGTTGGGTTGAGTTAAGACCCGAGACAACATCCGATACCAGGGCAGGCACAACACGTGGCAGGTCTAGACCCTGAGAGCAGTGAACGGGGCCAGAATGCGTCAGCGTGACACAGAGGGGGGAGAGGGGGAGGGGCATCTCGGGGACGGGCGACAGCGCATGCCCGGTTCATATTGAGGCGCGAAAGCGTTTTCGCACAGCGCGCGCACAGCGTGGGCACAGCGCCAATTACTATGCTGTTTATCCCGGGAACACCCCTGCACACCACCCCCCTACAGAAGTGTGCATGATCCATTCAAAACAGCATCGGGGGTGCACAATTCAGGACCCTGGGACCCGTGGCAAGCATCAGACTAAAACAAAAAACCCCTGGTGTACCAGCAGGGGCTGTAGGGTGCAGAGTTCAGGACCCGGGGACCCGTGGCTACCGGTGGTGAAAAACAGCCGACTTTTCGCACAGCGCGGGCACAGCGCACGGTGCGCCCCCATAGAAAGACCCACGTTGGACCCCACCACTCAATGATAGACCACTGCATTGAATAAGGGAGGCGGACAAGCTGATATGCAGCAAGAAATACCATGGGCAGGTGCTCCAGACATGTCGCTGCGGTCTGGGGTAAACCGGGTCACAGTAGTGGCAGCCCAGACAAACGTCGACAGAGGGCGGCTGATGGGCCGAAAGGTGAAGCGCAACCGCATGTTGAACGGCATGAGTGGACAGTGATGAGGCTTCCAGAGCATAGTTGAAGGGCCTCCCATCCAGGCTTTGTTTATAAGAGGTGGGGGGTCTTTTGGCTCTGAGACCCACCCACCCAAAAATAATCTTGACCGCATGAGGGGTAAGGACCCGCAGCTGTCGGCGGTATAGAGCCAGCCGCCCACATCAGGGAGAGGCCGGCGGCACACAGGGACGGGGTCAGGTTGCTGCCGCTACGCGGGCTGCCGTGTGGGCCCGGGCATTAGGCTCCCTGACGCCATCCCGAAAGTGTGGGTCATGTTGGGCCGGGACCCATAATCCCTTCGTAGTCACCCGGTGGAAGACAAAGGCCAATCTGCGAAAACAGCGGCCAGTGTCTCTTTGTGTGTAGGAGCCCGCTGCACACTTCCCCCCGTGTGGCCCCTGTCCTCTCCCATGACAGAAATGGAATATGGGGCTTGGTTCTTCACTCACCCACACACCAAAATCGTAAAAGAGTCTGAGAAATCAAAATTACATTCACCGCTTTTGGGGGCGGGGGACATAGGTCCACTCCCCATGGGACTGCCTGTATGCACTCTGATAGTGGCCATGGGCGCAGCCATTCTGGGCTCAGGGCGGCGGTGCAGTGGTTCTGCTGGTCCCGGCCGCCTCTGCAGGTGCACCGCGGCGTACGAGGCACTTGGGACATGACACACGGGGGTCAGCATCTAAGACGGTATCCCCTACTCTGTCCCCGACAGCCCCTCTCAACAGAAGGTAACCCACTTGGAGCCGTTCTGTCCGGCTCCTCCACTCAACTCCCTCACCGCTCCGAACGCCCCGGTGCCTGGGTGCCTTCCCCTTCCACTGCAGCCCTGCGGAGCCCCTGCGCTGCGCTGCTTTCTTTGAAACAGAAGTCTGCGCGTCGGCACAAAGAAGTGCTGGCAAACCGCCGTGGCGGGTGATAGGGGCCTCCTGGAAGGACAGCAACCCTCAGACCCAGGGGCCCAGCAGCATCAGCAGCGCTTTGCCCTTCGGTGCAGGGATGGCCCTCAGACAAGAGGTAATGAATGGCCTGTCCAGTCCACTCGTTTCGCGAGTACGGCCCCCACCGGGTACGCGAGCAGGAGTCGAAGCAATGGACGTACCGACCGGTTGGGGCACCCAGGAACCTCCCCCCAACCTGGGACAGTGGGAAGGGGAAGGGGAATTTGCTGTGGCGTAATGAGCACCGCATCAATTGTACTCAAGTTTGGGTGAAGGAAGTAGGTCAAACGGGCACAATGGCGACGCACAATACTCCAAGTGGACAAAAATGTTGCGATAACCACCTCCCATTCAAAAGTACGGTTCACAAAGGGTACAATGTCCCCTGTTCCATGATAGTCATTCAAATTGCGTGCCGTGAGGCGCGCCGCAGGATTAGGGTTCCCAGTGGCACACACATGCAGGTGTCTCTAGCCCAAGGACTTGCCTCCAAAACTTGCACGTGACCACCTGGGTTGCGTGCACCATATGGGTCGGCCACTGCCAATACAGTGGGGAGAGGACTTATGCAACGTAAGGCCGGAGGGCAAGAATAACACAGAAAACGCCCGAAATGGCTGAAAATAATAGAAATACGGCACTCCGAAAACGGCCAAAAGGGCCGAAAATGATAAGAATACTGCCGTCCGAAAACGGCCAAAATGGCGGAAAATAATAAAAATCCCTCCTTCCAAAACGGCCGAAATGGCACATACACGCAAAAAAATGTAACCCCCCCTCACCCCTGCACAAGCTGAAAGTCAGGAAAACAACGGTCAGACGGGTCCCCGTGCTTAGACAAGGCAGTGCTTGCGCAAGGGGGGGGAGGGTACTTTCTGCGATGGGCTGACCTGTGCAGCGGACAGGCGAGGTGTGGGGATGGCGCTCGTTGGGAGGGTCCAGCAGGGGAGACCAGGAGGACGAGCCGCAGGAGGAAGAAGGGGAAGAGGAAGAGGACTTCACATGATTCACATGATCGCATTGGTGCCAATGACCAGCGATGGATAACTGCAATCCTGAAGCAGTACACGCCGTTGCAGTGCATCGTCTGCTATGCGGAATGACCTGGAACGATGCGAGTCCGCCTGATACGCGGGCGGAAGAGTTAGCCCCGACCGTCAGGAGCCTCCATGGATCAGAAAGCCGCCCCCAGAGAGCACTGTGCAGAAAAGACACAGGCCAATCTTCACCCAACGCCTTCTTTGCGGCTCTCGATGGGGGCTAAGTGTTCCGACCCATCGGCAGGCAGACAACATCCCGGACTTGCCGCCAGCGCATAGACGCCCTTGGGGGGGGGAGGGGGGCTGAACGACTGCGGGCTGCAAGGAGGACGGAGGAAGGGAGGCATGGAGGGAGGTAGAGTCCACCCCCTCGCTCCGCCCTCCTGGCCTATCTGTCCATGAATCCCGTCTCATTGCACCGCAACCGCCCATGGGGTGGACGGCAAAAATCAACCGGGTTAGGATTTGCTGTTGGGGTCAAACTCTATCACAAATGTGGGACAGTGTTTAAAGATAAATGAATAAGTCTCCAATTCATCGCCTGCCTGGCTGCCTCGAAGCATCCAAAGCACAGCAATCATGGCCTCCCCGTCCCTGTGGAATCATCATTCGCAGGCAGACGGTGCAGCAACTCCTTTGTCAGCGTAGCATACCCCCAAAAGAATCACCTGCAGTCGGGTATGGGTGGGTCACAGCCCATAATCAAGTGCGAGACCCGCAGGGAGGGGATCTGCAGTGCGCCACACTTCTGAACGGCCGCCTGGCCCATCCACATTGCACGCAATGCACCCCCAACCCAGGGGGGGGGGGGGGTAGAAAAAAATTCCTGGTACCGGTGTACAGCTTTTTTTTCGGGGGGTACCCCCGGAGCAGGGGGGGGGGTACGAAAAAAAATCACGCAAAACTTTGTTCCACCTCCCCCCTGCCCCAACCCTCTCCCTCGCACACTCACGAATTCATCACCGCCCCCCCAAATCCCTCCTCAGCACCGAGGGCTCTGCGATGAGCTCCGTGAGGCCCTCGGTGATCACTCGGTGCACGTAGTTGAGCGCCACCCCCGGTGGCATCGGTTGGTCCTCGTCGATGGCGTCCAGCAGGCGCCGTGCAGTCCCAGGCTCGCCACGCGCCAACGCGAGGAAGATCTCATTGATCTGCACTGCGTTCGGGGTGAGGGCGGACTCAATGTCCTGACACAGGAACGGAACGGGGCGGAATGAATGGGGTGTGGACATGAATGAGACCGCTTTCTGCGCCGCAGGGTGACAGAAACCTGGTTATGGCAGACTGTTGAGGAAACAAACCTGATGGCCAAGAAACAGTGCACGTTGATCTTTTGACACCATCGCTCCGTCAATCTGAACACTATGGCCCGGCTCAACAAGCAACCACAACTTCAATACACTTTTTTTGAATTTTTTTTTTGAAAATATTAAGCTTAAATTTAAAATTTCAAAATTTCCAAAAAAAGATCACATGTGCTTCCAGTTTTAGGTCAACAATGTAGAAACTGCAACACTCCGCAACTCGGCAGGTTTCCCAAACTGCGCGCCGCAGGGCGCGCCACAGGTACGGTGCAGGAAAAGCGTTCTCAACGTCAGGGGTCCAAGGTTCCGGTACCCAATCGGTGTTTGGTTCCCGGTAGCAGGGAAAAACGGGGGAAAACGGGGGGGAAACGGGGGAAGGCGGGGGAAAACGGGGGGGAAACGGGGAAAAACAAGGAAAAGGGGTGGAAGGGGTCAAAATGGGGCTATAGGCTGGGGTGGGGTGCTACAAGCTTCATATGTGTAGGGACGTGGTGGCTTAAGAAAGTAAGCTTGTGGCAAACTTTTTTGGGACCCTCCACTCTTGGTCCACGGCCTAAAACACAAGCCCCCCAAAAAGGTCGCCCACAGCCGCTTCCACCCCCTACAATGTTGCAGAAGGCGATCTTTCAGGGCTCAGAAGTACCCGGCTCCGGTGGCGGGTACTGTACCCACAAACGTACCCACAATGTACCCATGGCAAGGAAAAATGGGGGAAAATGGGGGAAAATGGGGGAAAATGGGGAAAAATGGGGGGGAACTGGGGAAAAATGGGGGAAAATGGGGAAAACTAAGGAAACTTGGGTGGTGCAACCGGTCCCCTTTCCCCCCATTTCCTCCGCCTTTCCACCCCCTTTTCCCCCATTTTCCCCATTTTTCCTCGGGCTTTCCCCATTTCCCCAGCATTTTCCTCAGGAGCTATCCCCATGCGCCCCCCCCACTCCTTGTTCCCCAACCTATCAATCCTCTTCCTTTAATCCCCCCAAGCAATCTGAATTTCCCTCATTTACCCCCATTTCCCCCATTTTTCCTACCTTGGCCCATTTCCCGGATAGTGTTCCGCTAAACGTACCCCAACTGGGTACTTCTGAGCCCTGATCTTTGGAAGAGGGTGAATGTGTAGGAGAGGCCTTGGGAATGTGGAAGAGCTGTACCCCGGCACTCAAGGGCATGGGAGGTCGAGGGAAGAGGAGATGAAAATTCGACATATTGGTGTGGGGAAGAGAGCAACATAAGCAGGGGTATGTGTATAAAAAACAGTGGCAGTGCAAGAGGTCTAAGCAGCTTGTCCTATTCATCAGAGTTCTCCATCCTCCCCGGTTCCCCCCCTGTTTCCCCGTTTTCCCCCGTTTTCCCCCGTTTTTCCTCCATCTGTATCCCTTAAACCATGTCACAGACTTTCCTCTCTTTGTTCCTTTAGTAAAAAACCATCCCCTGTATCCCGCACCCAAACAGCGTTTGGCCGCCTACTGCTCCCGGATCCTGGGAACCTTGGACCCTTGACAATGGCAATTGGGATGGGTGTGGGGGTGATGGTGACTTGGATGTGGAAGGTGCCGTGCAGATGGAATACGGATGGGGTGACCAGGGAAGTGCGGTTCATGAAGCGCGGTGAAGATCTTGAGGTGGAGGGGGCATGGCATTGGGGTGTCTACTTGTTTACCCCAAAATTGCGAATACAGGGGACACAAATTGCCATGCCAAACCCATCCCCAAGCTCTGACACAGGAGGTTCCTAATGCAGACACCTGCGGGAAAGGGTCGGTCCAATTCTCAAGCAACAAAAAGAGGACATGGTGGTCTCTCATCGCAGCCTATTTGGGGTTACCGACGACCGTAGCCGACGGAACAGTGACAGCAGTTTTACGCTAACCGATGGCGGTCTTGGGCGGTCGCAGGGATGGATATAGGGGGGGGGCACGGGGGGGCCGTCTTCTCGCTTTTGTACGCGACTCCCCCGCCAGTAGAAGTGGGCCGAAGGCCTCTTGGGGGGGGGGGGGGGGGGGGGGGGGGCATTGGAGGGAGGGGTTCAGGGAGGGGCGATGGGGGGGGGGGTTCAGGGAGGGGTGATGGGGGGGGGGGTCGGGAGGGTCGGTTGGGGGGGCGGTCCAGTTGGGGCAATTTGGGGTAGTGGGGGGGGGGCGCATAGGCTCCCGTTACCTCCCCTTGCCCTCCCTCAGGGGTGAGAGCTAGGGCTAGGGTTAGGGGTAGGGTTAGGGTTAGGGTTAGGGTCATGGGTAGGGTTAGGTGTAGGGTTAGGAGCATGTTGAGGGTTGGGGTGGGTGTTAGAGTCAAGGTTGGGTTCAAGTATAGCGTTGGGGTGCTCCACCGCCTGGGCGGGGAGGGATGCTATGTTGGCAAGGGGAATGAAAAAAAATTTCAGGCGCCTTCGGCGCCATCATATGTATGGCCAGTAGCCATTGACCCTGGGTAACTAAGTGGGCCCGGAGGGCAGGGAGGTGGGGGGGGGGTCGCGTACCCAAACCGAGGAGACGGCCCACCCGTGGGGGGGGGGGGGGGTTGTCCCCCCCTCCCTGCGTTGACGACTTGCGATTTACAAAATGCGGGACCCCTAAACCCCAATCACGGACCCCAAATTTCAGAACAAGCGCAAATGGTATGTTTAGGAAACTTCATCAATTCACCAACCATTTTTGAACCCCAAATCATTTCCTTTGACACCTTTGGGGCCCCCGAAAAATTTTTCCACGCATCCGGCGTTGGACTTCATGGTGGCTAACAGCCACTTTGTCAATTGTAAATCGTCACTTCTGCCCCCCCCTCCCCCCCCCGGGGCACACCCCCGCCCTGCCCCCCACCCGCACCAAATGACATACACATCATATCCGTCCCTGGCCAGTCAGCACTGCACTTTTGTTCTGAACCAAAAACAAAAAACCCGCGTCCATGAAAATGGGCGTCGCCTCGAAGTCCCCAGACCCTTCCGCAGAGACCGCCAAACAAAAAAGCGAGGGGCCTCTCATAGACACGCAGCGTGGCCCACATCAACGACCTGCAGTTGGTACATCCACTCGTTGTCCTCCAAATCTCCGCCCGGCAGCAGCTGCGCGATGAGGATCCGGCCCTCCCTCGTCAACGTGCAGGGGCACGCGAGCACGTCCAGCGCCACCCACGGCACCGCCGCCAGCTCCTGCGCGACCTCCCGCGTCAGGAGCAGGTCGCCGAGGGGCTTGTAGGTCGGCACGAGGCGGTCCAGGACGTGGGCCTGCTGCACTGCGGTGCCCAAGACGCAGAAGGTCTTCATGCCTTGGGCCCCCAAGTTGCCCAGCAGGGCCTTGCCGGAGGCCAGGCCCATAGACAGCTGCGCGTTGCAGCCCTGGAGGTCGTCGCCGATGCGCTGCGCGGCCGTCGCGGCATATTGATGCTGGTTGAGGCACGGCCTGTGGAGCGGGAGCGCGCAGGTAGCGGCCAGACATGGGGCGGGGGGGGGGGGGTCAGAATCAAAAATCTGTGGAAGAATGGGACAAAATGCGGCCAAAAAAGGAATCACCGGACACAAAGTGTTGTCATCCGGGAGTACCGGACGGGGGGTCCAAACCGTTTTTGATGAGCGGGTGGAGGCCAGACAGACCCATCGGCCGTACGATGCACGTCCTCTTTGTTAGTTCAAGAGCGGGCAAAGCAAAACAAGCGGGGAAGCAGTGGAAGGCTGCGTTGAAAAGCAAACTGCACCCTCCCCCCCTCCTCTGCCAGGCCATTGCTTAAGGACCGCAAGGGGGAAGGGGGGGTTGGGTTGGGTTGGGTGAAGGCCTCCCCCGGACGGCCAGACCCACCGCGCGCATCCTTCCCTGCGCCGCGTGATTGGGCTGGACGACTCCCGGCTGTCCGGTCACAAGGCCTACCGGACTGCTGACGGCCCCCGTACCCCGCGGAGGCACACGCGGGAGGGAGATGCCGCCGTGCCTGTGTGTGTGTGGGCGCGCGCGTTAGTGTGTATGGTGGGCGCGCGGGTCGGGGCTGCGAGGCACGTCGGGTCACACGGCTGGGCCGCGCCTGGCCCCTTCTTGATCTGCTGGTGGGCCCGGGGAGGGGGGGGTCGCTACCTGTACGTTGGCCGCGTCTGTCTCCCGCACGCGGTCTTGTATGGTCCCGGTGCTGTCACCGGCGCTGGGGGTTCGGGGGCCGGACCTCGTCTTACCTCTGCCTCCCTGACAACACGCAGGGGAAGGGGGGGGGGGAGGGGGCTGACCAGCCCCGGCCGACCCCCCCCCCCACATCAGATTTCTTCCGGCAAAAAAAGAAATTTATCAAAGGGGCCGGAATTTTGAGCCCAATTTTAGGTACGCAAACTTTTTTTTGGCATCTGCCCCCCCCCCCCCCCCTCCTCAGGGGGTTTCTCCTAAAGCAATAGCCTACTGTAGCACCTACCCCCTGCCTGCCTGCAGCCCATGGGAGCCACAAAACGGGCCTGCAGCCCATGGGAGCCACAAAACGGGCTGTGCACCCTCCGGTCGTGCACCGAGCGGCAGGGCAAGTCCAGGAGGGTGTGGGCACCAATACCCTGCGAGGGGGGGGGGGGGGGCGGGTTGCGCGACGACATGGCAGACCTGCGGGCACAACGCTGAGGACACGCTGACTTGCACAGAGGACACCACCGCCACGTGCCACAACACAAATAAATCTGCCAAACAGCGTCCACAGACCCCAGCGCATCAAACCCCAGCAAGCGCCCACTGCCCCAAGTGCAACCCCCACTCGCAAGCGAACGGGAGCTGCGTGAGGAATCGGCACCTGAATTTCCTTCAACCAAACTCGCACATGACGAACCATTCAACCCCATATCATACAACTACCATTACCACTACCATTACCATACCATATCATGACCGTACCATTACCATCACCACTACCATTAACTACCATTACCACTATCATTACCACTACCATTACCATGACCATGCCATGGGACATATGGGCCGTGGAGGTGGGGCACGTGGAGGGGGTGTTGGAAGGCCGTGGATGGGCGTGGGGCCGACCTGACAGCGTTCCACGACACTTGGATGCTGTCCCCTACGAAGGAGGTCACCAATCCGTTCTCCTCCCGGACAATGCGCGTGACACCCTGGGACAGAACAAGACCGTCGAAGATCGAGCGGGCCGCAAGGCAGAGGATAGGGCCTGGAAGGAAGGCGAGGGAGAAGATGGGGCAAAGCAGCCGCGAACACCAGCCCCTTAGATCGCGAGGGTCGGGAAGCGAGAGCTCTGTCGAGCACCGCGCGCTCACGGAGGTCATTGATCGAAAGGGGCTGTGCCTGCCAAGTTGTAAAGACTGACGAATATGAAACAAGGTCGTTGCTGCGGGAGCAGCGCTGGCCTTTCAATTGGCGCTTGGCCCAGTTTTGTTGAACCGTGTGGTACGACTTGTTCTCTGTATCTTGCAACACCCGTGACCTCAGAATCAGAGAGGCAGGGGCTTGAGACACTTCATTTGGACGGAAGAAATGACAGGCACGAGAGATCGTTGACAGGCGACAAGCGAAACAATTCACAAAGCGATTCGGCCGCGACAACAATCACTCAACAACGGCACCAAAAACACGCGTAGAACAGGCAGAGCCTTGCAAAAGCACTCGAACAGCAACCCCCGCCCGCCCCCCTCCCCCCGACCGAGGCCTTGTGCCAAACCCCGTCCCCCCGACCAATGGTCCATCAGGAACCGCCTGAAAAACCGGGGCCATCCCCGGACCGACCGGGAGTACTGCCTGATCCCTGGGGCCGCACTTGGCCAGCGTGGCTCCACTGCCTCACGGCGTGACAACTCGACTGTGCCCCCCCTCTTCATGTCCCCTCAACCCCCATGGCCCCCCCTTGGGAGTGACCCCATGCCTCCAACTCAGGCCGACATGTGGCAAACCCACTTGACCCCCCCTTTGTCGGCCCGTGACAAAGATGGGGGCCGTTTTGGCGGGTGGCCCAGGAGGGGGGGTGCCGCACCGCGCACGCGATATGGGCATGTCCTCCATCTCTGCGCGAGTGGAGACAAAGGACTGTGTCGTGATCGATAGCCCAGAGCGCAGCATGAATCGCATCATGGCCCTGCCTGTGAGGTACAGGGATGAGAGAGCGGATGGGTGGTACTGCCCTCCCAAGATGGCACACGATGTGCTGACGCCGGACGAGCTGGACAAGGTGGTGGGGTATGTCTCACATCCCATGCGCTTGGGGGTGGGGTTCTCGGAAATGGGATAACGAGGGGGGGGGGTGGGTTGAGGGGGGGGGGTTCTGACGGGGTTGTTTGCTGCGCGGGGGGCGTGATCGAGGGGTTTGGGGAAAAACTGACCGGTGTCGCACAGCACCATGAGGGCCAGGCACACTTGGCCCTTCCCCAGCCCCAACAGGCATGACCCTGGAGTTTTGGAAGAATACCCCTGCCCTTAGCAGAGATATTTTGTCACCATCGGCAACATTTACAAAAGAAAGGTGGTTTGCGCTGTAAAATGCTCTTAACCCGAAGGAATGCTGGGCTATGGTGCGTGAGCACAGGACGCGATCAGCACAATCCGCAGAAAGAAATGTGGCTTGTCAGTGGCCTACAAGACCATAGGTACCTTTCCGTCAACAAGGACGCAAAGATGCCAGTGGATGCACCACTGAAAAAGCAAAGTTCAGTGAAGACGCGGCGGCACGTGAGTAACCACCGCCATGCAGGCTTCACCGGATCAATCAGTCAACCTGTTACTGACTTCACATACAATCGGAAACGCCGTTAACCGCTCTTAACCCCCCCCCCCCCGGGGGGGGGGGTTGCAAAACCCCTCATGATATCCGGTTTCTCCGGAACCTCCCGACCTCGTGACTGTTGCCTGTCCCGAGGCAACCGCCGTTCCACAACGGCACATGGAAGGCCCGCAGTACCGTACAGCAGGGCACCCGGTGGTTTACACGGGCCATGGACACACAACCTGAGGCAATGCAGGAAGGGCCTCAAGGTCCCCCTCCCCTGGGGGGGGGGGGGGGGGGCAAAGAGATGGCCTTCGTTCCGTCCCCATAATCCTCGGCTTTGCAGCAGCCGTCCGCCTCCCTTGCGCCGCACCGCGCCATACCACACCTGCACAAACCGCTCGTAAGACTCAACAATGGGCGCGTAGGAGATCTGCGAGGCGGGCCTGTGATGCATTCCGGGGGTCAAACCGCCCAGACGAACCGCCAAAATGGTAACGTAGCGCTCCACCAGCCCCAATGCCAAATGCCATGGCTCGTGGACTTCGCTGAATGGCTCCATCCTGTGGGTACGGCCAGGGGCCAGGGCGAGAGGGAGACGTCGGGGAGATGGAAGGGGGTGATGGTCGAAATGGGTTCGCCCCAGACTTGAAACCGCAGAGGAGGAGGCTGAAAAGGGCTGATGGACGTTGAGAGGGCAAAGGTTGGAAGAGGGTGAGAGAAGGTGGGAAAGAGCAGAGGATCACTGACGTTTGGAGGGTGCCTGAAAACGCTGCAGAAGATCAGGGCTGAGATGGTGCAGCGCGACGGGGGAGGTCCTGTGGGTGCCTCCGCGGCTCGTAAAGCACTGAGGGCAGGAGGAAGGGGCAGACGGGGAAGGAGCATGCGTCGGAGGAGAGTGGGAGGACAGCTGGCAGGAGGGGGTGTCAGCGGGTTTGGGGGGACATTGGGGACCGAGGACAGGGGTGAGGAGGAGGGGGAGGGTGAGTGTGGAGGGAGGGAGTGACGGAGAGACGGAGGGGGTGTCAAAAGGGGTGCAGGGGGACGGAGGACGGAGGGGGGGGCAGAGTGGGTGTAGAAAGGTCTGTATGGAGTCTAGAGAGGGCTGCAGAGCGGCCCAGAGGGTTGAAGAGGGTTGGAGGGCTGGGGTGTGTGGGGGGGGTGGAAAGGTCTGGAGAGGTTTCCAGATGACAGAGGGCTGGAAGAGGGCAGGACTCCAGTACACTGCAGAGGGCAGAGCAGGGGTGGATATACTTGAGGGGGGTGCCCCCCACCCCCGATGACGAAATGACGATGACGAAATTCCATCGACCAATATTAGCGAATTTCTGAATATGACCACTTTTGGTCGTAGAAAATTAGTTATTTTTGACGCCCACAACATACATCTTCGTGTTCAGCACATTCTGCTGATCGATTTGATGGGCCTCATGACATCTTTTGCCAGAATTTTTTGTCGAGATTTAGACCACTCTTGGGCCCCAGAAAAAAATCTCGGTGCCGAAGTTTACCCATTAACATAGTCGGGGCAAAGGAGGTTCATAATCGTCATTTCGTCATCCTGGGCCTCAGAGCCCCCCCCACCCCCACCCCCACCAAAATAATATTATATCCATCCCTGGGGCAGAGGACTTGGGTTGCAGTTGTTGAAAGGGTGCAGAGCGTTAGAACGGGTTGGAGCTGGCTTGGAGAGCAAGGCCTGCAAGCGCAGGGTACCTGCTGACAGAGCTCGACAACTCGCTGACATCGCCTCCTGAGTCACACTCCGATTCGCAGTTGTGAATGGACATGGACGTGGCGTTTACCCCGTTCAGGCCCAGAAGACCACTGGCTCTGGAGCCCAGGCCCTGCATGCAGCCCTGCTGGGCACTCTCGGGCAGATATTCCCGGAAAAATTGAAGCTGGGCTGCCACTTTCATCAGCGACCGCTGCATCACTGTGACCTGAGCAGAGTAAAGCGCGGTGAGTTGCGGGGGAGCCAGTTGCGAGCAAGGGGACATGCGGCGATCCCTGACCTGGTCCTGCAGGGCGCGGAATGTGCGCGGCTGCTTTGCACGCACATGGGCAGGGATGTGTTAGAAGAGAGGAGGGTGTGTGCCATACTGTGGTGCATGTTAAGGGGTGGTGGAGGAGTGTGAAATGGGCGGGGGTTGTGTAGTAGAGTATGCATTACACCCACATACACATATCTCTCAGGGACATCCGCTGTGCGCCAACTCGGGGTTTTGGCATTTTTCCGGGGTTTTTGAAGTTTTCGCCTGATGCGCCAAAATATCGTTCCCTTGGGGGGGATATGTGCATACTTTTTGGAATCTGTGAGAAACGGCCGTTTCAGAAATGTATGGGTTAAGAGGGGGGGGGGGGTCCGAAACCATATTTTTGCAGAATCGGAGGCCGAAGTTGGACGCTGCTACGATTTTCAGCAATCTGCCCACACAGCTTGCACAGGAATAGCCCTTTCCAAGGGCTTTCCGAATATACCCCACATACCCCTACCTCCGGAACACTCAGCGGGCACAAATGAGGGAACAATGGCGCCAACCCCCGAAAACCCACCGAGTTGGCGCAACTCCGGGTGTCCCCGAGAGATATGCATGCATACATACATACACTATCCTCATTGGGAAACCCAACTACCACCGGCACTGCAAGGAAGGGCGAACCACCTGCCAGGTAGCTGCAGGGACCCGGTTCCCCGTTTCGGTGGCGGGGAAGGGCTGTGGAACCTGTATGTATATTTTTGGAACCTGTATGTGTCCTCCCTTGATACCCCCTGTCCCCCAGCCCTGAGCCCTACTTCACACTGTTTCTTCTCCTGCAGGTCCCATCAGCACCGGAGTTCTCCCCCCCGGCAGAGGGGGGCACGGACAGCCGATTGGTGGGCTGAGTGGCCTCTTCGCCCAGCAACACATGCACGTACGCACTAGGAGACGTGTGCCCCGCCCGCACACGGCATGGCTGCCGGGTGGGTGAGTTGCGCCTGAGCTTGCCTTCCCCAGAGGGGCAACCCGTGGACTCCTAAGGCCCTCCTCGGACCGGGAAGGATAGCCCAAAGCCCAAAGCCCCCCCCCCTCCAGGGTGCCCAGCCACTGTCTCCCTGACGGCAAGTGCCAGCCTCGATGACAGTTGTAATCGCCCCAACCGCTTTGGCAACCTCCTCCAACCACCTGTTCGACTGCCTCGGCGGTGGCCTCTGAGGTCCCTTCCCTTCCAATGCATCCCTGCCCTCCAGCACATGGGTGCTCTCCACTGGAGGGTGCCTGCAAGCCACACTCGTCCACACTTGTCCCTGCATGCGCACCCCAAAGCACTGTGGGAGGCTGTGTATTAGCTCTGCGGCATGCAATGGTCTGTAGCGTTCCCTATACCCGTTGACTCGGCGGCCGTGCGGACAGTCATTGGTCAGCGCTTGCACACAGCGTGAAGAACGCTGACACAAGCAGCAAAACTACCTCCGCACACAAAACACTGTGCAAATTGACCCAACACCAACACCCCAAAGGCCACAGGGCACAGTACGAGGCGAAGCAGCTCATCGGGCCACAAAACATGGAGAGTAAGGATAGACCATGCGCCGGGCGCCTTTCTGAGTGACAACCAAAGAGCAGGGCAGTCAAGAGAAAGGCCCTGAGTGCACACACACACGCACACACACACACACACACACAGCGTGGCGTGACCAAGCAACCAACCCATAAATAGACGGGCAGGCAGAGCAGTGGTCGTAACAACTTGTCAAGCCAGTCAAAATAAAGCAGTAATGAATGTTTGAAGGCTAGGCCTTTCTGAATGGACAATAAATGCAGAAGTGCAATGTGGTTCCGCAGGTGCATCATGTCAGGGCCCTATGCACGCACTGTCCACGTCTGGAGAGGAGAGATGTCAGGCTGGTCCCTCTATATCGTTACCGTGGTCGCTGGATGTATTGGCTATGAACTTGCACATGGACCCCACCCCGGGTCACACACACACATGCCCTGCGGGCACCATGGCTGTCTAGTGCTGCAGCAAGGTCACATGGTCCTGGCACCAATCAGCGCATGCCCCATCAACAGTGATGTGGGGTGGCAGGCGCCATGTGGCATACGCATGATGTGCCCAGACTCCATGGGGGCGTTTTCGCACAGCGCGCGCACAGCGCCAATTATTACGGTGATTATCCAGGTAACAACCCTGAAAACCACCCACCTGCGGAATCATGCACAATCAATTCAAAACTCAAAAATTCAAACATCTAATGCTTGCCATGGGTCCCAGGGACCTAAATTCTGCCCCCTATAGCCCGGTCCACTGCAGCAGCCATTCAATGACGTCCTTTCAACCTTCTGAACTTACCGAACTCCCGGTGATGGAGAACAGCCAACTTTTCGCACAGGGCGCGCACAGCGCACGGTACGCCCCCCATGGCCCACTGTAGCGCCTCGTGGATATGGCAGCATCGGGGCTGGGGGACACGCTGGTACGGCTTGATTCATGTATGACACTGTTTTGGTGTAATCCTGGTCTGACGTAGCGTAGCTACAAACAGTCGCACTGTGCATCGCGTGGCGCACCTCCCTGGTCATGTCGCTGCAGAGAACGCCGACTTGGCACCAGGCTGCTACACTAAGAAGCTAGGCCAGGTGGCTTCTAGCCCAACACTGCGAACTGGAGAGGACACACACACACAAGCTGTATTCTGTGGCGGGCATTGTTCACACTACCATGCGTCCTCACCTTCATTCTGCTACTGATCTCTGGACTGCGCACACACACACACACACACACACACAACATACAACAGACACAACAGACACAACAGATACAACACACAACATACAACACACAACGCACAACACACAACACACACAATGGAAACCGCAAAAACAAGGGCAGAGCAAGAAGCGTGAAGCGGTGAAAGAAAAATCCTCAGGAACAGCAGAGCTGTCCTAGACGTCTTTCGGTCTGTTGACAAATGCAGTAATGTGCAGCATTGGGTTGGGCCACAGTTCTTCCCCTCATCCCTGCCCTGCGTCCGAATCTGTGCTGCACCACCAACAGACCATAATTCACCTATGGAGGAGGTCGTGTTTTTCAAGTCCAACTTATGCAACCTGTGCTATGTGCTTCCACCTAGCCGCACACACACAAGGGGGGCATAGCCGGGGGGGTGCATCACGGACCTGTTCCACGAACCTGCATTAAATGTATGTCCATGCTCCAAGTGGGTTCGTACCCTTCAGGCTGGAGTTCAGGGGGTATCTCGGTGTCTGTGTAGTGTTTGTCTTTCCATTTAGCATGGTGCTTGAGCCAGTGGATTAATTTTGTGACTACTGCCGACCGTGTGCATGGCTGGTGGTGTGCAATGGCGTACACCGCGCGCATATGCACAACACACACACACACACACACACACACACACACACACACACACACACAAACACACATGTTGGGAACCGCGAAACAAGAAAAAAGCAAGAAAGGCAGTGAAAGACACACACACACAGACACACGTTATGAGCACCGAAATACACGCCCTGGACAACGTGACAAACAGGCACTGGGTGCCAAGATTCTCGTCAGGCGCGCGTCATGGCAGGCCACAAAAGCAGTGCATCATAGGCGCTAGGCGCCTTTTTGGTAGGTGGAACAGGGAAGTGATGTCCAGCAGCCGCACTACTTCAGCCATGGCTGTGAAGGACGTGAAGAACAGTCACACATGCACGCACACACGCACATACGCACACACGTACACACAGAGAGAGATATACATGCATACACAAGGACGTAGCGCATGAGATTATTTTGCTTACGTCTCTGTCCACAGAGGAACGTTTTTAAGGGCATCTGTAAAAATACTGTGAAAATAAACAAAAAGGCACCTGCCGCCACTGGGGGACTCAGTTTCAGAACGGACGTCGCATCTAGGGACTGGGCCTAGGAACCCCTGCCTGCCCACCACGAGGGCTTGGGATGCACATGGATGGCAGGCCTGTGCACAGACCTCATGCAGAGGGGAGCAATTTGTGGCGAAGTCTTTGTTGAAGTCACCGAGCTGCAGGTACGACACCTGCGCAAGGCCCTTCTTGAGGCTGACGAGGCCCCGCCCCGCCAAAACACCAACGGCACAAATTAGGCAGAGCACGGGGACCAGCACCGCCAGGAGGACTGTGAAGGTGACCACCGACTTGTGCCGGACGTCGGCGAGGAAATCGTCCTGAGGTCAGCCGATGGGGAGGGGACGGGGCGCCTGGGGGCTCTGAGGCGCGACCTTGGACCCCCAAGCGCAAAGCGGTTGCAACACACGGCGTTGCGGTTGTGTGGTGACTGACCCCCCCCCATCCCCCTTTGAGGGAAATACGGGCTGTTATCTGGTAACCCCTCAACTTTAGTCAACAGGGAATGAAGGCACTGGAGACCCCACAATACGCACCCCAGAAAGATCAAGGCGATGCTCTGCTCATCTGCAGGCCTACTTGTTGAGGTCTGCCGAGCTGCCGTCTCCCATACCCCTTCCCAAGTGCCCTTTGGTACAATTCCTACATCATTTGTGGTGGAGAGCACCTTTCCAGAAATGCCATTCTGGTCAGGGGGACGATACCATTGGGGGAATAATTTGAGGTTTTTTTCTGGGAGGGCCACAGTTAGGGGGGGGGGGGGGGCATTCCGGTACCCCCCCCCCCCACATGTCCACCCCCCCCCCCAAGGACGACGGTTCCTGACGTTCCTGTTGAGCCGTGAAAATGTGACACACGGGGGAAGTGGTGACAGGCGTGCAATATTCACGCAGCTCACCCACATGCGCGATGGAAGCACTTGGCTTGGAATGTGTCCTCGTTGAGGTGAAGGGTAATGCTGTGTGGATCTTTCATGTTTTGGTCGACGCAACCCGCCACCGATGGAGAAACGAAAACGGCGGACCAAAACAGCGGACCAAAATAGCGGCTTGGTGGACCTTCACTCAAGGAAAGGGAAGGGAAGGGCAGCGAATGGCGATCGGCCAGTAGGCGCCGCCAGGTGCAGACGAGAACAATAAATACAAGGCGACATGCCAACCCCCCCCCCCCCATGTCCATCCCCCCCAAGGGATGATGGTTGCCCCCCACCCTGGGGGGGACTGTCACCAAATGATGGTTCCCCCCACCCCCGGGGGGGGGGGGACGGACACCACACAACAGTCCCCTGAACTCTAGTATACCCAACGAACATTTTTCTTCGGCGCCTGTGATTTCCTATTGATTTTTTATTGTTCATGGGCCAAGTGACGCCCCCCCCCCCATGGGGGGGGGATGGACAAAGGGGGGGGGGCGACTTAGAAATGAAGGAAAATTTGGTATAAGGTCCCTTGCTGCTCTTTCCTGATGGATAGTTGCTGTTACTTCGGCGTCTCATCCCTATGTTGCGCATTCACACGGCATGTACCACACAGCCCCCCCACCCTGCAGCCCGTGTGTAGTGCACACCTTTGGGCACATAGCATCCTCAGACCCGAAGGAAATATTTGGTACGAGGGAGGGCTTCCAAATTTGTCCACATCATTTTTGTCCTGATCTAAAATTTTCCTCCAGTGGTATGGACAAAATTACAGTAAGAGCAGCACAGGGGGGGCATTGATGATAGCTGGGCTGCTGACAGGGAACCTGTCGTGGAAGATGAGCTGCAAGGGTGTGGGATGTGGTGAGAACTGCTGAGGTGGCAGTAGTCCTTGCCGTTGCTGTGCTCACTCCTGTGCATGCGTATCACCAAACTTTTGATACATATCTCTGCCCTCCTCTCCCTTGCCGTGCCGTTCTGTGTCCTCAGAAAGACATGGAGGGGACGTGCAGGGCTCTCCACCATGCCGGTGGCTCGTTAGCAACTAGCGTTAGCCGTGCCCCCCCCCCCCCACCTCCCATGATCCGCAGGAGGAATTTCACAATCTGAGGTCAGTTGTGCATGAGATCTCTGAGAACGCCCAAAATGGGCGCGACAATGAATGCTTTTCCATTTGAACACGCTCCTTCTGGTCCTTTGATCGGGATTTGTACGTCATATCTTGACATTTGTATCACACATTTTGAAAAACCAGATCGGACGGTGGAGTGATGACTTTGACACAACTGTTCCATGATTGCTACCAAAGCGGCAGGCACATTGAATTCCCGCACCGCAGTGTATCAGGAGATGACCCCTGGGAACGCCGGACAGATGCCGTGCACCAGAAGGGCCCTAGGGGGCGGCCCACAGAAATACCAAACCACATGCGGCCGGTACTGCCCTGCGACGCTATGGCTTACCACAGCACAGCACAGCACAGCACAGCGCAGCACAGCACAGCACAGCACAGCACAGCACCAAACCGTTCAACCGCCTCTCATGCCATCCGGTACCGTGCCGTGCAGCACTGCACTATCCCATGCCATCCCATGCCATCCCATGCCATCCCATGTCCTGCCATTCTATGCTGTCCGATCACGCCACATCCCATTCCGTCATACTGTGCCATGCCATGCCGTGACATAGCGTGCGCGACCGTACCACACCGTACCACACCTGGGGCATCAGCATCACATGGGTCCAATTCACATCCTGAATGCCGTATTGCTGCATGTCCACGCGGGCCACATCCACAAAAAACGACCCCATTGTGACGGAAAAGTTCCGGCAGGAGGGATCGCCAGCCTTTAGCCGCTCAGCGAGAGCGTAGGCTTCGCGAACCTCCGAACTATCGGAGTTGGAACAGTGCAGAAAGGACCGCACATGGCCTCCCACTTCGGTCTGATGGAAGTGCAGAACAAAGGTGTAGACAATGCGTATCGCTGCGAGCACCAGATACACACATTTTTTGGCGGACACACACGTGATACACTTCGGAAGCTCGGGATACACATGTTTGAAATGAAATCCATGAAGAGAAAAAAGAGATGTTGGCCATCCCCCACAGGAAACATGCCCTGGGTATCCGCCTCTTCTTGCTGGCTCAGGCTGGGAGAGCTTGAGCCGGAAGAAGAGGCATCATCCTGTGTATGGGGTGTACGGGGCGCTGTAATATGCAGCTTCGTGTCTGGGAGGAGCGGTACAGGATTGGGACGACGAGCCAGGCAGCAGTGGCACTGCAGAAGGAGAAAATAGTGGGACACAGGTGAGGCACACTCTTGAATACTGGTGTGCACCAGTGATACACACTTCCGAAGCTTGGGATGCAGTTTGATATAGCAACTTGATATACTAATTGCAATTTCTGGGATACACTCCGTCTAAAGGAATGGTGCGAAAGGATGACAAGAAGGAGAACGGTGTGTCGATCTCCCCCTTATGCCAGCGCAGCCCCGGTCCCACAAACTGACACGGGGTCACGGTGCTTAGCCAAGGCCATGCTTATGCATGGACATGGAGGGGGTGCATGTCGGGTATGGCAGGGAAAGGAAGGGGGGGTGACCATTGGGGCAACGGGACGGCCCCATGGAACACAGGCTCTCTATTTGTTGGTCCGTTGGTGCCCGGTCAGTGGGCTGCAGACCACAGCGTCATGAGTTGCTTGGGCAACGCATGGGTACGCTCAGCGGATTCTCTGCTTCGTTTGTATTGGCTTGATCGTCATGGGTGTGTTGGGGACATGGCACACCCAGTCGTATCATCCCCCCCCCCTTGTCCTGCCCCACCCCAGGGAAGACAGTCCCCCGCCATCCCCTGGGGGGGCGTACTACCACACACAGAAAGCGCACTTCAAAACGAAAGAACACAGCATAAGAAGCGTTCAAAGGGCTGCCAATGTACTGAGACCTACTCCCTGACCGGCTTCTTGTAAAATTTCTTGGTCCTGCTCCACTTCACCTTGAACTCCTGCACATGCTCACCACTTTCCACTGGAATGCTTTGGGCAGCACTCTTGGGTGGTGGTTTGGCCCTTTTGGTAGGAGGCTTGGCAGGTGCAAGAGTGCCAACAGTACAAGGGATACAAGTGGCAGTGCCTCACAACACAGTCACCATATCCAATGCCACAAATATGGCGGTCCCAAGAAAAATGGTAGTGCTGGTTCGTCTCCCGGAGACAATTGGTGTTATTGGTCGCGGATTCCTAGAGCTATAGGAAACATCACCTCAAGTCCTATGTCTATGCAAGATGGCCCATCCCATGATACCCCCCCCCCCCTTGTCCTGCCCCACCCCTTCGTTTTCCCCGGGGGCGGGTGGGGGACCGTCACTTGGTCAACACAAAACTTGTTGTTCCGGCTCACTGTGTTGTCGTATAAGGTCACAAGAAGGCGACCCCATTGTGCGTGGGAAGACAAAGAAAGAGGGGGCTGGAGCACACTTATCAGGCTGTCTCATATTTGTGTGCACACTCAGGGCATTGTGTGTGGGAGTGCAAGCCAATTTGATTGGTTTTGATGTGATTGTGAGCCACCGGTGCTCCGGTTTTGAAGGCAAAAAAGAGCGTCTCGCCAACCGGGCCCAAGAAACCAGTCGTCAAGGGTGGTCAGAAGCGGTTGGCAGGGGCAGGCGGGCTTTCAATTGGAGGGGGGGGGGTCGATAGAGCCCCCTGGCTAGAGTCCCCCCCCCCAAAAGGGGCTCAATTGACGGGACCCCCAAAATCCTACCGAGACTGACCCAGGCCTTGGAGGTGACCCAGACCCAAAAATCGGCAAAAAAAATGAAAATGGGATTTTTGGAATCAGCGTGTTCGAGGGGGTTCAGAAGAATCATCATTTGCCATATATTTGGTGAAAAAATTCTATTGCCTTTGGCAGTGCACCTCGAAGAGAGGTTGACAGTCAGCCAATCAGTCCCTTAGCCAGGCCAGCAGTCAGTCAGACAGAGACACACAGTTTGGGTTTTTTGTGAGTGGCAGACGAGGCCCCAAGCAGTGTGGAGACACCCCGGAAAACAAGCAGTGGCTGAATGGTAGTGCAGCTGACCGGAGCCGTTTTTGTCGGCGGTTCGAACCTCGGTTGGGTGAATCCGGCGCCGCTGCCGCCGCCAACAGTCTGCCGATCAGGGTTCGAACCGCCGACCGAAAACATTACCATTCGACCGGCGGTGGTGTGATCGAAATAGGCTTCCCCACTGCTTGGAGCCTTCTGAGCGAAAACTTTTGACCCCCCCCCCCCCCGCCACCCCCCCTCAAAAAAGTGATATCCAGTTTTAGGGGATAGAGGCCTCAGAATCAAAAAATCCCTTGGGGGATGGTCTTATTGGGCAAAATAATGATTTTACAAGGGGTTCGACATCCAATATCATGCCTTGGGGTATGCTACGCGAATGACCCCCAAAAAGGGGGGTATACGACGCCCGCGCCTGCGCTTGATCTAACAACCTCTCTTCGAGGTGATTTTTGACCATTTTTAATGCGCAAAAAAATTTTCGGCACCTTTGGCGCCAGAGTCCATAATACCTGGTTAATGGTCCTGTCAATGGAGCCCTTTTCCCAGACCCCCACCCCCAAGGGCGCTCTATTGCCCCCCCCTTTGCCCCCCAAGTTGGAATCCCTACTGCCCCAGGGCTGATGGTGGGAGTGGGCTGGCCCTACCCCCTGACTTCAAGCGCGAGCCTGTAGCTCAGTAGCACCCTGCATGGCCTCGGCCTGTACCACCTGTTGTCACGGCAGGCATACCTGGTCGTCTTTGTCCAAGGTGGTGGCAATGATGCTCCCCTCCGCATCGTACAAGAAGCTGTGGCCCGTCAGCCCCACCTGCATGGCCTGCAGGCGCTGCACCAACGACCCGATGGAGACGTCCACGCTCTTCACCCCGATCATGGCCCCTTGGGCATCCAACAGCGGCAGTGTGGCTGTGAGCCCTGGCGACTCGGTCGTGAGGAAGTGGCGCACCACCGCGCTGTACGTGGGGAACGGCGTGTGCCTGGCCTGTGAGATTCAAGGAAAGAGACCAATGGTAGTCCGAGGTTAGCCCCCCCTGTGTGACATGCCGTCGGGTTGTTGTTCCTTTACGGGGCCCTGGACAGTCACCTGTTCTTCCCTTCGCATGTTGCGTCGGGTCGCTGCGTTCTGTCGGCCGCTGCGGCTGGTGCTCTTGCTGGTGTTGTTTCCGCGTTCGCGGAGCCCAGTGGTTGGTGTGCTGGGGCTGTGCTGGATGTGGCATGGTGCGCCGTTTGCGCGTCAGCGGCGCCCAGTAGTTGGTGTGTTGGGGTTGTGCTGGTTGTTTTGGGGGTCATCTGACTGTCCTTGCTGTCCACACACCTTCGTCCTCAGGCCGGCCACAACCTGCCCCGCTGCGTTTCCGTATGCGTGAGGCCCGCTCCGCTCCTCCGCCCCCCCCCCCCCCCTCCCCCGCTGTGTCCAGCAAACGATAAAGTCCTCAAAAAATACGGTCCGAACAGGAGTGTTCGTTAAACACACCGTTTGGTACACAAGGAATTTGGTAACCAAACCCGGTACCTCATTAATTCGGTCCCAAGAAATTTCGGTCCACACGGAAGTGCTCGTTGGACAAAGCATCCGTTGGACACAGGAGGGGGGGGGGGGGTGGTAAATGTGGTCCAGCGAATATCACGACAGCCAATGGGTCCATGGTGCGAATCCTGAAGCTGGGGCTGCATATGAAGTTGACAGATCTGTCTTTCTGTTGCAGGATGCTGGATGAACCCTTTCAGCTCCATGTGGGTACGTTCATCAACCCGTGATTTGAAAACCACGTTTTGATACGTTGTTCACCAAGCTGGTTCCACCCAAACTCATCCACGGTCGAAACGGGGGGGAAAATTGGGGCGCTTCGCGCCACGTGCGTGTGCTGCAGGCCCAGCGCTGAGGTCTGATCCTGGGAACTGTGCTTGTGGGGCTGGGCGCCAAAAACTGGTGCGAAAAAATGTGCCAGGCATGTCACTAGGGGGCGTTTTCGGACAGCGCGGGCACAGCGCACGCACAGCGCCAATTATGATGTTGTTTATCCCGGGAACACCCCTGCATCCCCCCCGCCCCCTACAGAAGCATGCATGATTCATTCAAAACAGCATCGGGGGTGCAGAATTCAGGACCCTGGGACCCGTGGCAAGCATCAGACAAAGATAAAAAATCCCTGGTGTACCAGCAGGGGCTGTAGGGTGCAGACTTCAGGACCCTGGGACCCGCGGCTACCGGTGGTGGAAAACAGCCGACTTTTTGCACAGCGCACGGTGCGCCTCCCTAGTCACTGGATGTGGCCCCAGATATAGCCGGCTTCATGTTATGCAGCCCCGGGTATGAACCACGTGTAGCCCTGGACGCAGCCGCCTACACTAGCTCGGACCATGCTGTTTGTGTACCCCAGGTGCCAGGGACAAAAAAATGTAGCCTGATGCACATCTGCACGCCCCAAACAAGTCGGCTGTCGTATCCTCCTCTGTCCTGTCCTGTCCTCTCCTATCCGATCGTATCCTGTGATCCTACATGCTATCCGATGCTATGCTGTACTACAGGGGGCGGGGAAGTTTCGCCCGTGGATAATTTCACCAGGGGAAAATTTCGCCACCCTTGAAATCCTCAAAGCTTCAAGTGCCATACGCCCAAATGACCGCAACAAAACAGCAAGACATGCACCAGACAGAGGGTCCAAAATTGCAACTCATTGCCACAACATGGTCCCAGAATTGTGTTTTCCAAGAGGAGCGAAGCGCACCTATGAACACGCCTGAGCCAACCGTTTCTTACGCGGCTTCATATTCGGTCGTAATCGCGCCTGGCCCTTCTCAAGAAACACAATGCCTAAAGCTGTGGTGAGGGATGGAACTGTTACGCCAAAAGTTCGCCAGGGGAAATTCCGCCACCTTTCTTCAAGGTGAAATTCTCCCCGCGAAATCCCCCCCCCCTTGTATGCTATCCTATCCTATCCATCCCATCCCATCCTAGCCCAGCCCATCCCAGCCTATCCCATCCTATCCAATCCTGTTCAGTCCTACCCTGGCACATGGTAGTGCGTCATATCGTATTGTATCGCATCGCATCGTATCGTATCATATGTGACATCCCAACGAGACACACCTGTGAGACGTACCCAGGCCGATGGGTCACAGGGTAGCTTTTCGTTTTGTATAAGTGGGCCCCGAGCCACGGCGTGTGCAGTGTGGGGTAGATGCGCCGGAAGGCCACCAGGTCTCCCCACGGCTCGGTCACGGTGCTGTGGTTGTGCGCGGGGACCAGCGTTGGGGTGAAATACATGCACTTGCAGGCGGTGCAGTTCTTGAAGGAGACGGTGGGTGGCTGTGACTGGCAACTGGCCTGGAGGGGGAGGATGGTGAGGGAATAGGCCAGGGAGTGGTGCAGGCGGGCAGGGAGAGGAACAAAGGGGGCGTTTTCGCTCAGGGCGCGCACAGCGCCAAGTACTACGTTGTTTATCCCGGGACACGGGGGGGGCGGGGGGGGGGGCGACTACAACTGGTCCTGATGCGACACCCCCAGCTATCTGTCAAAAACGGGGGGGGGGCTGGAGGGGGGCAGTTGGGGGGGGGGGGTCGGCTGGAGGGTGTGGGGGGGTTGGTCGGCTGGAGGGTCTAGGGGGGGGGGGTCGGCTGGAGGGTCTCGGGGGGGGGGGTCGCAGGGGGGGGGGGGGATGCGGTCGCCGGGATTGGAAAAAAATGCGGAAAAATGCGGAAAAAATGCGGAAAATGCGAGAAAAAATGCGGCATAAAATGCGGTTTTGCTAAAATGCTATAGGACTCCCAAAACCCCTATGTTTATCAAGACGCATGTTGATCTGTTGACACCATCGCTCCATCAATGTGAAGACTACGGCCCCGGCTCAACATGCAAAGCGTGGTAGGGAAGTCTCACCCTTCTACTGTGGTTTAGGAGGAGGGGCGTTACACCCTCGGCAAGAAGCAGCAGAGCCCCAATACTGCCTCCGCCCCATACCCCATTGAAGCAACCGGCTATTCGCCCCTCAATGGATAGCTTAACCGCCCGTACGAATACAATGGCGGCTGCCGGAAGCCTTCCCAAGCCCACAGGGTGCCCAGTCCGGTGAGCTTGGCGTATCGATGCGTTTCGCGGTTCGTTGCCCCCGACTATTCGCCCCTAGTTGGATAGCTTAACCGCCCGTACAAATACGTTGGCGGCTGTCGGAAGCCTTCCCAAGCCCACAGCGTGCCCAATCCGGTGAGCCTGGCGTATCGATGTGTTTCGCGGTGCGTTGCCTCCGACTATTCACCCCGAGTTCATCTGTCCACTCATCAAAAAGTAGTGTGGTGTTGCGGTCGGTAGTCTTCTTGCGAATTGCTCCTCGGTGCCCGTCAAGCACACGCTGGCCGTTGACTTTGGGGAAGTCAGAGCTGCCTTGCGGCAAGCAACCGGCAATGGTGGTGTACTTCTGCAACCAAGCACGCACAAGGGGGTGATCCAACTTGTCCAACGGGATGCCGGCACCGGCGAAGGCAAAGACCGTATCATCAGCGGCCTTGTTCTTGTCGTTGCATGACGCCACAACGGATTGTAGGCTGGGCTGCCTCACTGCGGCTTTATGAGGTAGAGCCTCTGCCTCTGCCTCTAGGCGGCGCTCGACCCGTGCCTTCTCCCTCTTCTGCAAAGTCTCAACGGCCGCCTGGTGCTTTTTGGAGTCCAAATGACCTTGGACTGTGCTCTTCGTTGTGTGGCTCACGGGGCATCCACACGCATCGCACCATGATACTTCAATACCAAGATCATTGGTGCGGACACTCAGGGGATGGCCAGGGAATTGTTCCTTCCGCTTCCCAGGGCCCATGGTGCAATACTTTGCGCCGGCACCACCTCTCCCCTTACCACGTACTTTGCCGCGGGGTGGGCTATTTCCATCATCAGATGTGGGCTCAGAAGGAGGGCAATGGGAGGGCATAGCATGTGACATGTCTATGGAAAAAGGAGCAATGTAACGAACAAAAGTGGCGGTGTTGGGGAGGTATGCAAACACTGACTTGACTACAAAACTACCCTTTAGTTGAACTACACAATGCCACTTGAATGTTTCCTCTTGAACATTACACTAAGGGACCTGCCCAGAAAATGCAAAAAAAATGCGGAAAATGCGAAAAAAATGCGAATCGCATCCCCCCCCCCCTGGGGTCGGCTGGAGGGTGTGTGTGGGGGGGGGGGATTCCCAAGGTGGGGGGGCCTACGCGCGACCCACAACAACCACATGCATACCTCTAGGGGGCATGTGTGTCTGGGGCGGGTTTGGGGAAGCTGCTGGTGGCTGTTGTGAAGCACGGGCTGCAGATTGGCAGGTGTGTCCACAGTGGTTGTGGTGATCTTTCATTTTGCAACAAACGACATTTGTCTGGCGCCTCGTCTTGCTAATTTGGTGCTCAAAACATGGATGGTTTGATGAAAGGGAAGCATGCAGAAAAAACTTCGGTGCCGTTGGCGCCATGAAGATGAGACTGTGTCATCTAACGCCAAGGGCCCTGGCCTCTTGGACGGAGACTTCCTTTTGGAAGGAACTTCCCTCGGCATTGCCGAAAACAATGCCGAGGTTGTGGCTGAAATTGCTCCTTTTGCTGAAGAAGTTCGTAATTCACAGTCCTCGTTGTGTGAATCGTTGGGATCTTTGCGTGAGTATGTGCTTGTGGGGGTGGAATCGCCGAGCAAAGATGTGCATGCTTGACCTGCTTCTATTCACTCATCCTTGGGATTTTTGAGTGGTGTGTCTGTAGATCTCCTTGAGGAGGAGAACTCCGCAGAGTTTTTTGAATGAGGATGATAGTGAGTGGGATTATGACAAACGGCCTCTCACGCAGCCCTCCCTCAAGCATTCCCTCCAGGATGCCCGTGAAATTTATAGGACCGCGACTTGGGAGGCCCCACCGGCACCCGAGGGAGCCGCAGCCAATCAGGATTTCTCCAATGTACCACAACCATTCGCTTCGCTCCTGGGGGGCCGAGTTTTCAGGCCGATAAATGTTAGATGGGAACGATTATGTAATAAAAAACAACATTTAAAATAACAGATTCACCAGATTTAGCAGAAATTAAATTATGGTCTGGCGCCAAATGCGCTTTCAAATTCACGACCCTTTTCCATCAGCGCCTGTCGCGCGACACCACAAAGTGCCTACACACGAGGTCATGTAATCAACACAATGCAAGCGTGCACAGCAGAGGCTATGTAGGGCATTTTCGTGATGACGGGCCAATTTCTCCTTTCATGCTTCAAGACGCATCTTGACGGAGCAAACAGATTTCAGTGATTTCATGCATGGTGCGAATATGACGAAGATCTTCCCCTGTGGCGGTTGCAAGCACTACAAGCGAAGAAGTAACAATAAAAAGACTTCAAATAACGATTGCAATGTCGGAAATGCTTCCTAAGATAGTCCGAAGCGGTGGTCTCTTGCAACATAAAAAGCCAAATAAGGTTGATTCGATGAACTACAACACGGGCAATGTTGAACAGTGGAATGTCATAACCAAAAAGCTGAGAGTGACATAGGCACGTTCCTTGTGTTCTTCCCCATTGTACGTATGCAAATGCACATGTATGCGTACGTGTGCCCATTCATGCGACTCTTAGCACTTGCTCTTTCACATTGCATGTGTAATTCGGTACCCCCCCCCCCTTGTATAAGCTACGCCCTTGTCCAAGCTGCAGCAGGTGTGGGGACCATATTAATTTGGTACCTAATTTGATTCGGTCCAAATGTAGGCCACATAAGACATGGGTTTGACAAATTTGCCAGCTACATAGGGTCATGGACACATCTGTTGTGAGTGTTTGCCAACTTCAACCCACATAGCTCTGATTTTTGGGGATATTTATGCATTGTATTCCCCTTTCTTGGACCAACTCACCATGCAATCTTCTCTTTTTGAACCTCGGGCTCTACGGCCTTGTCCAAGCTAAAGTAGGCGTAGCGACCGTATTCATTTGGGACTTTTGCGTACCTTATACAAGGGGGGGGGGTATTTATGCAACATAGCTCATGAATCGTTCACGCACATTTCATATCACATCATGTCATTGATATACATGCAGTGATATACATACATTGATGTACCTTACCCAACAAAGAGGCTTGGCTTGCCTTCCGCGTCGTTAATGGTTAATATCCATAACGATAAATTGTGCCACCTAGATTTCTGTCGAATCGACGCTAACGTCAACTGCTGGCGAGTCGAACGAAGAAATTCAGTTCAAAATCGTTTCAGGATGACAACAATACAAAAAGCGAATCGTAAATCGCCAAAATTGGAAAAGTAGTTGTCGGTTGATAGCTGTAACGGTAAAGGAGCTTACCCATGTCCCAAGTGCCAAACCCCCTCCTACACGAACCATTGCATGGCATACCGTGCCATCGCCCCCCCCCCCCCCCCTCCATGTCATGGTGGCACAAGGGACATAGGTGACACAAGAGAGGTGCACAAGCACAATAAAGCACAAGCACGCCTCCACGAAACACAACACAGCATAGCACAGCACAACACAACACGACACAGCGGCGGCCCCGTGTGACACGACACACCCTATGTGGCGGCACCGCGGCACGGCACAGCCCAAGCCCCCCCCCCCCCCCCCTCCGTGGCTGGGTAAGCTCCAAAGTTTGCCACCCTTGGAGATCATCCTTGTGCGGCGGCTTTCTCTTGTCGATGCCTGCGTACCTTAGACCGGCACGGCAGTGCAATCGGCACATGTGCGTATCCTTGCGCAGCTCTGCCCCGGACTTACGGCACCGGCTGGGGCAGAGATGTGCAACTCATTCTCCTGTAGAGGCGAAATATGGGGAGGAACGCACACCAATTTTTCACGCATTGTGGACGCTGCACCACAGGCCACAATGCTACTCTTTCATATTTCTAAACTTCTGCGGAAGCTCGGATGCCGATCATTGCCAGCCAGTCTTACATTGCCAGTCTTACGGAAAGTCTTCTTACTTTTGGAACCTTTTACTTTATGCATATGATATGGAATAATGGATTTAGGTTGGGATGGCCATTTACTGAAAATTTGCCATTACTGAAATTTTCTTTTGACCTACGTTTTAACTTCAAAAGGCATTCGGGCATTTACTTGGTTGTTTCTACTGAATTTTTATTACATAATCGTTGTTCGCTCCCACTGGCCGAGATTTCAGGACGACAATTGTTACCTACTAACTATTACTTAAAAGTGTTAGGTAGAGGGGCGCGAGATTTCAGGACTATAATCGTTACCTCCATATAGCGCCGTTACCTCCATATAGCGCCGCATGCCCCATCCCTCCTCAGGCATGTGCAAGGCAAAGCAAAGGGAGTGAAAGCTTGAAAACCACATAAGGCATGAAAAAAATCATTCACGTACATACGTTGTGCAAGTTGTCCGAGCACAGTGATCTCAAACTTCAGCAAGAGAGATCCGACATCGGATCGGGCACCATCGACTACAATTGGATAAGCATGCATGCAGCCCAACAGTACCTCACCGTCAGTAGCAGCACAAAACAGCACGCAACGTCTCAAAATTGAAATGGCCAAAGAGAAGTATGCAATCATGAAACGGTTATGTTACCCTACACACAGAAGCCCCACCAGAAAGACAAACTTTCGAAGGGGTAATACTTTGTATTTGATTCGTCATTTGGTTTGAAAGGCAGGCAAAGCAAGGCAAAGCTGAGCAATGCCTGTCAAAACAGGTTCGGTTCAACAAGTCCGCAGAATGGAGGCATTACGGATTAGGCAAGGCCAAGACCTTCTACGAGGAACCCACCGCGGCGACGAAACTGCGTACTTGTGAGCCTTGTACCGCACGGCGGGATCTGGGTGCGATCGGGTCTTTCAATAAGGACTGAACCCTTGTGGTTTCTCCAACCGCTTAGTAACGGCCTCTGGGTGGAGCACACGACAAATTGGCTTTTGGCTCAGCATGTGTGGGCTCAGAAACTTAGGTGAATGATCCTGCAGTTCCAGCCGCCAGTCAACTTGCCAGGTTGCATGTGTCATCTGCACATCTGAACATTAATACACCAATACACCAATCGGCACATGTGCGTATCCTTGCGCAGCTCTGCCCCGGACTTACGGCACCGGCTGGGGCAGAGATGTGCAACTCATTCTCCTGTAGAGGCGAAATATGGGGAGGAACGCACACCAATTTTTCACGCATTGTGGACGCTGCACCACAGGCCACAATGCTACTCTTTCATATTTCTAAACTTCTGCGGAAGCTCGTCTCACGGATGCCGATCATTGCCAGCCAGTCTTACATTGCCAGTCTTACGGAAAGTCTTCTTACTTTTGGAACCTTTTACTTTATGCATATGATATGGAATAATGGATTTAGGTTGGGATGGCCATTTACTGAAAAATCAGGACGACAATTGTTACCTACTAACTATTACTTAAAAGTGTTAACTAGGGGCGAGATTTCAGGACTATAATCGTTACCTCCATATAGCGCCGTTACCTCCATATAGCGCCGCATGCCCCATCCCTCCTCAGGCATGTGCAAGGCAAAGCAAAGGGAGTGAAAGCTTGAAAACCACATAAGGCATGAAAAAAAACCCACACGGGGAAAAAAGTCCCACCGTACACATTAGTTGTGAGGTTTGGGTTTTTGAGGGTTAGCATGCAATTTATCTATTTGTTAAACAATACACATGTCAGTTTGAAGAGTTGTCCTTCGATTCCGTTGGAGTGAGGCTTGCACTCACCAATTCCGAAAGTCGAAATTTATTGATAGATATCCTTGGCCTCAAGACAACAAGGACCCACCCCATCCTCCGGCTTCACAGTAGAGCTATAGAAGCATTTCTCATGAAAAGGGGCATTGCAAGCATTGCATTGAACGTGGTTACCACCACGCAATGGCCGCAAAACAAAAATTCCCCTAGAACACTTGGAGCAGATGTTCTCGCGAGGAACAGTCCGAGGCGGAAACCGCGGTCGCCGCATCTTCTTAAATGGCTGAGGAGTATTGGATAAGTCCTATTTCACAGGGGAATCTTGCTCCTCCCATGGCATAGGAAACCCACCCGATGAACCTGGAATCCATTTATTGTTCAAGGGGTAGGTGAGTGGAATGAAGACCCCAAAAACCCTGTCACCATTGGGAACAAGATTCTTAGGGAAATCGCGATGCCAGTGTTGGTCCCCAGCCACAGCACCAATGTAACCAACACCCAGAATTTGAAGGGGAAGGGTCATGGCTTGCAACATGGAGTTATAAATTTCCATGGTCACAACTTCCAATTCAGGCAGGTCCTCCCACCCTTCCTCCCAATCATCTTGAGGAATGGAATTATGCCTACCATAGAACATAAAACGTTCATGGGTGTCATCATAGCGAGTGGCAGAGGGGAATTGAGCATTAAAAGTGTTAACTAGGGGCGAGATTTCAGGACGATAATCGTTAACTCCGTCTCGCGGGAGAGTTAACGATTATCGTCCCGAAATCTGGAGGGACCGAGCCAGAGTTAACGATTATCGTCCTGAAATCTGGGCCAACCGCCAATTCACCTGGGGTTGTGACCAATCACTAAAACCGGCTTTTCAAGCCGGTTCCAATGAGCCTATCCGGAAGAATTTTCATTTTTCAACCGAAAAAAACGTTTTCGTAACCGGCAATAACCACGGTTGTCATGATGACATCGTCACGACAAGAGGAATAAATAACAAAATAACTAGTTTGCATAGAGGAAGAAAACTGGGTAGTATGATGATAGTTGGCGAATTCGGAAATTACTTTGGCGGATGCGGCAAAGTATTTGGGTGTTTGCCCCAAAACGCTGGGCGTGTACCATCGGGCTGCTTTGAACACCACGAACCGGGCTGCAACTGTGTTGAGCACATACCAAGAGCCTGAGGAGAAACCGAAGGTTGCAGCAGAGCCCGCAAAGGAACCGGAGGTTAAGCCCGAAGTTGCAGCGCAGTCTTCTGCGGATAGGGATGTGCGTGCCTCACAGTCCTCTCTTTGCTCTTCCTTGCAATCTTTGAAGGAGTATGTTGTGGCTGAGGCACACAACTCCCCAGCGAAGGACACAGTTGTCTCTGAGGACATGTTGCCTGAGGCACAGGAATCCCCAAGTAAGGGTAGCAATGTTTCCGAAGACATTCTGGCTGAGGGTATTGTTGCTTCTGAGGCTTTGTCTATGGTCGAGTCTCTGGATGTCCTTGCTAATGACCCTGTGGTTGTTTCCTCAGACTCGGAGTGGGATTATGAGGAGCGCCCATTGACACAGCTTTCTCTCAAAAGGTCCCTTGAGGAGGCTAGGGAAAGCTATCATGCATCCGCTTGGGCAGCTCCCGCAGCACCAGCAGGTTCCCCTGTGAATCAGGACTTGTCCAAATACTCCTCAGCCGTTTAAAAAAATGCGGCGACCGTGCTTTCCTCCTCGGACCGTTCCTCGCGAGAACATCTGCTACAAGTGTTCTAGGGAGATTTTCGTTTTGCGGCCATAGCGTGGTGGTAAGCGGATTTCTTGCAATGCTTGCAATGCCCCTTTTCATGAGAAATGCTTCTACAGCTCTGTTGTGAAGCCAGAGGATGGGGTGGGCCCTTGTTGTCTTGAGGCACAGTAGTATGCCCATCAATCTATCTATGTATCGATCTATAAAAATTGACATGTGCATTGTTGCATGTTGTTGTAGAGTGGGACTTTTTTTTCCCATACGGGTTTTTTTTCATGCCCAATGTGGTTTTCAAGCGTCCACTCACTTTGCTTTGCCTTGCACGTGCTTGAGGAGGGATGGGGCATGTGGCGCTGATATGGAGTTAACGATTATCGTCCTGAAATCTCGCCCCTTGAGTTAACACTTTTAGGTAATCGTTCAGAGTTAACGCTTATCGTCCTGAAATCTCGGCCCGTTCGCTTCGCTCCTACAGGGCCGAGATTTCAGGACGATAAGCGTTAACACTGAACGATTATGTAATAGAAAGCACTACTAGCAGAACGAAAGAAGCTCACAATTTCAGATCTATGGGCGCAAGCCACTATTGTTGATTTGCTACTTTCGCTTGCATTGTCCCACTGATGAGTTGTGCTAGTGTAGGACTGCTTTTCCCATATCGGCGTCGTATGTTAAAAAACGGGGGGGACGGCGTGAAGGTCCAACACAAGGGGCAATAGGTGCACAGTAAAATGTCCAATATGTCCCTGACAAAATCAAGCCATTTGGGACATTACGAGACTTTGGGGCCACCCATTTGGGACATTACGAGACTTTCCTTTATGTTCCTTTATGGGCACCGTTTGGAACCATTCGGGACATTACGAGACTTTTTTCCGGGACATTATCAAACTTTGTGGAAAACTTTTTCCTCTCTCGAATAGCTTGTCTGACCGCAGAGTGCACATTGCCTTTATGCATGTAGGGCCACTAAGCATGAGCTATCATGAACACCTCCATGACAGGGACAATGTTGTAGAGGCGATGGAGCGGCTCACCATTTCGTTAGAGGTTAACGAGAGCCAATTGACGCGTGGCGGTAGCATCAGACAAATCAAGAAGGATGTCGTTGCTTGCCAAACCTTTGGCTGTAGCCGAAAGTTTACATCACAACTACGACCCCACAGTTGCAAGCACTGTTGGTATGCATCGTGGTCATTCACATGCTTGTTCGCAATGGTGTGCGTTCTAGTGCACAAAGCCCAAATTCCAAACAAACCACGGGATCAAGATGATGCGACGGACTGATTTTCCTCGGTTTCAAGTGGCCATCGCGAGAGAGCAAGGAAATGCAAGGCGAGCATGTTTTGGGTTTGGTTTTGTGGGTATGACGGCTCAAATTGCATCTTAGGAAAGTGTGCTGCTGGTTGCACGCTGGCAACAAGGCGTGGCTAAACGTGGACAACGGGAAGTTGATAGATACATTTGATGCCCATGGTATGTCAACATGCACATAGTGTTACGGTTAGACGTAGTGGGGGATATCGCCTTGTGCAAAAAAAAGGTGCCTCCGTCCAAACAAGCAAAAGTGCATGAGCATGTGGCGAAGGGGAGGAGGGATCCTTCATTCAGACCCTCCCCTGGGATGGTGCTGAAGGGGGAAGGTTACAGAGTATCATCCGACATTCCACGAAGAGGAATAATTCGCTCCTACAGGGCCGAGATTTCAGGACGATAAGCGTTAACACTGAACGATTATGTAATAGAAAGCACTACTAGCAGAACGAAAGAAGCTCACAATTTCAGATCTATGGGCGCAAGCCACTATTGTTGATTTGCTACTTTCGCTTGCATTGTCCCACTGATGAGTTGTGCTAGTGTAGGACTGCTTTTCCCATATCGGCGTCGTATGTTAAAAAACGGGGGGGACGGCGTGAAGGTCCAACACAAGGGGCAATAGGTGCACAGTAAAATGTCCAATATGTCCCTGACAAAATCAAGCCATTTGGGACATTACGAGACTTTGGGGCCACCCATTTGGGACATTACGAGACTTTCCTTTATGTTCCTTTATGGGCACCGTTTGGAACCATTCGGGACATTACGAGACTTTTTTCCGGGACATTATCAAACTTTGTGGAAAACTTTTTCCTCTCTCGAATAGCTTGTCTGACCGCAGAGTGCACATTGCCTTTATGCATGTAGGGCCACTAAGCATGAGCTATCATGAACACCTCCATGACAGGGACAATGTTGTAGAGGCGATGGAGCGGCTCACCATTTCGTTAGAGGTTAACGAGAGCCAATTGACGCGTGGCGGTAGCATCAGACAAATCAAGAAGGATGTCGTTGCTTGCCAAACCTTTGGCTGTAGCCGAAAGTTTACATCACAACTACGACCCCACAGTTGCAAGCACTGTTGGTATGCATCGTGGTCATTCACATGCTTGTTCGCAATGGTGTGCGTTCTAGTGCACAAAGCCCAAATTCCAAACAAACCACGGGATCAAGATGATGCGACGGACTGATTTTCCTCGGTTTCAAGTGGCCATCGCGAGAGAGCAAGGAAATGCAAGGCGAGCATGTTTTGGGTTTGGTTTTGTGGGTATGACGGCTCAAATTGCATCTTAGGAAAGTGTGCTGCTGGTTGCACGCTGGCAACAAGGCGTGGCTAAACGTGGACAACGGGAAGTTGATAGATACATTTGATGCCCATGGTATGTCAACATGCACATAGTGTTACGGTTAGACGTAGTGGGGGATATCGCCTTGTGCAAAAAAAAGGTGCCTCCGTCCAAACAAGCAAAAGTGCATGAGCATGTGGCGAAGGGGAGGAGGGATCCTTCATTCAGACCCTCCCCTGGGATGGTGCTGAAGGGGGAAGGTTACAGAGTATCATCCGACATTCCACGAAGAGGAATAAGCGCGTTGTGATGCAATTTTTTCGTAATTTTGACGCTCTGAACGGTATAGTGGGGGAGATCCTATCTGCAGACACTTTGGGAGCCTGTGCGGGCCCCTTATCACAGTCTACACCCGTTGTCATCATGTCCAGGTATCGAGATAATGTTTATTTCGCTATGGTGGGAATCTCCCCCTTTCTTGAGGCCCCCATCCTGTTTGTTATTGAAAAAATCACTGAAGTGCTATATAGTATTCCGTTGAAGTGGGAACCACACGGCCGAGTAACGACTTGGGGCGAGGCTTCCATGATCTTACATGTACAGCCCCCAGAAATGCAACACGGTGCGAACTTGAAATTTGGTCTACAACGGAAAGGAGTGGTCCAGAAATTGAGTGGGGTGGTGAGTGGGCATGTGACAGCTGAATGGGAACAATGGGTAGACACCCACTCTCCAAATGCCCGATATGTGTTACGCTCTCTCTTCCCTGGCTTGCTTTACAAATCACTTCTATATGCCCTGACCCGACATGATGTGGTTGTAAATCTGAGGTCCCTTTTATGGGGATGTGGTGTACGAGGATATCCTGACCAGTGGTGGCGCCCCATCCTGTACCGGTTTTTCCACAAATTCAGATTGCACAGGATTGTAGGTTTCAAACGTTTGATAGGTTGGTTTCACGAGGGAAAACAGGTTCCAAAGGCCTGAGCTTCTTCCAGCCCTTTTTGCTATGACATGATTCGACCGGTGTGACATGTGTGTATGTATACATAATCTGGATTGAGGGTGCATAACACGAAAGATGAAGGACTGAGATAAGAGTAGGACACTTGTTGCCCAACGCTTCTCTGCAGTCTATGATCACTGATGAGTGTTTTGTTGCTTTGTCACTGCTAAAGTAGTTCAAAAGCCCCTTCTCTCTTGGACAACCCATAGTAAGCATTAATTGACAATATTTCCATGCGCTTCAATATTTGCCACTACATTGTGGGAGTGTATGTATCATGGGACACCATGCACACCAAACGACGGGGGAGCTAATAAAACAAGCATTAGAAGGCACACGTTGTTGAACAGATTGGTGTTCATGCGTGCCAACTAGGATGTCTTTGTGCCCGAGTATCTAGATGGTGGACAGCTAGGTTCCGGCTACACTTGGAAGTCGTGTTGGTCATGCCGTGTGGAGTTTCCGTCGATGCTTCACCGTGTCAACAAGTTTTTCACATTCAATTGTCATTTTTTCACCCGCTAGGTCCACTTGGCCCAACTTATGCTAGGGTTCAGGCACCGCTTGTCTACCTGCGATTGATGAATGCACATAGAGGATAAACACTTCACATGATCAAGCACAACAAATGAATCTTGACACATTTGCACTCGGTGTGTGAGTCGAACGAACAGCTACAAGGGTGACCCTTTGGCTTCTCCCTTATTTGCGAAGAGGTTGTGCATGATGTAAGTGAAGGATGGTGCCGAATGGCTGTCCTCGGTCATTGCTTGTGGCATTGTTCATAACAAGGTCAGGCACAAGCAAATAATCAAAGGTCGGGTGCAACTCGGTATGAAGCATGCTATACGCCCATCAAATTACCCACTGTGGCGCACATGTGTGGTGCAAATGACTAGAGTAATAACAACTACGCGAGGGGAAGCAACCGCCCGAAGGTGAAGCTGATAAAATTCGAAAAAAGAAGAAAAAGCCGAAAAAACCGAGCGCAGAAGAACCTACAGATCCACCTGATGGTGACGAGGAGATGACCGACACAGCAGCGGCGCAAAAAGCGAAAGGTAAAGCACTCGCCAAAGTAAAAGTTGAACCATCGGATGACAATGACAAAAAACCTGGCAAAGGGTTTGCGTTCGAGCCTACGAACCTTGGACAAAGCCTTGGTCAAATGCAACTCAGTGGAGAGATGGGTTCCGTGCGACTAAGTGTAAAAAACCTGGACAATAGGATCACACACGCAGAACAGTCGCTGCACACTATCTCTACAGATATGAAAGTGATGAAGGAATCTATCCCTGAAGTTCGCTGCGACAACGCCGAGAACAAGACAGTGCTGCATATGCTGCTGGAAGGGCAAGGATGGTCACAAGCAGAAATTGATAAGCGAATGGCAGGTGCACAAGAAAGAGCTAAGCGCTTGCTTACTGAACCGGACGCTGGCAAAGAACTGGAATCGGAAAACATCTCGGGCAGTACACCAAGGTCTGAAACCTCTGTGACGAGTAAACGCTCACTGCAGGACATGGAACTCACAGAGGTGCAGATGTCTCAAGCACTAGAGCGATGGTCCAAAGATGACCTAACACAGGCGGCGGTGAGACACGGACTGACCATTGATGTCTTTGCTTCAGTTACAAAAGCTATGATCATTGCTGCGCTTTCTCATAAGATCCCCGATGGGCTATGGGCTGTCATGCCGGACATTGGTGTCAATCAAGGAAAATTCTGTGCTGTCGCTGTACGTGTATGTGAGTTCACGAAAGGAGGAGTTCTGCGATGGGGCGCCAACATGCCTGCACGACCAGAACCGTGGTTCGAAAAAGGCGATAAAATCGATGTGGAGGTCCCGCAGGACTTATGCCTGTCAAACATCTTCATCGCACGAGAAGATGCGTTGGATAAGGCCAAGGTCCCCGCTGCGCGCAGAGGCCGAAAGACCACCACCCCGATTACCTCGCCACCTCCGTGCATACCTACATTGGCAGGACTACCTACCGTAGTGGGTGTATCCTCTACCTCACATGGTGCAGGCGCTACGCCACCTGGTGATGAGATCCACAGTGCCGCGGCAACTCCAGCGACGGCCGAGCCGACTTACGATGGAGGAGCCAGCATTGCTGACCAAAACCCTGCTGACGAAGCGACCTCTCCGACGATGGCAGGGTCACAAAATGGCTGTGGTCAGGAACCTGCCCATCCAAATTCACACACCATGTCTGTTGACGACGACGCCGACATCATTTGACGTCCTCGCTTTGACACCTTCATTGCCACACAAGCCACCGCATTTTTTCACTCACGCATACCATGTCAGCTGTAACGGATATGCTAGCTAATTCCTTTCAAGACCTTCCTCGACACATTCGTGACGTGGTGGTTGCGGGAATTAAGCGAATGGTGCAGCAAGACTTAATGGTAGACAAGATGCAGGCTGTGGTGCAAGATCTTGAATCTTCGATTTCCGATATCACTTATGCTCTACCCTCTCAACGGGACGATACGAGTACGGACAAGGAAGACACGTCCATGCGCCCCCCATCCCCTGTCCTTTCCTCTCCTAAGTCGGACTCTAATGCTGAGTCCTCGTATAAAGCTAGACTGAATCCTGCAACCCCCGACCCACTGTGTGTGCATGAGGACCTGGGCGATGAGCAACCCCCACCCCTGATGTATGGGTCAGACTCCGACTCTGACTACGAATCAGATATGGACATTTCCGACCAAAGAGGTAAGTCCTACGCTGATTTTTTCTTGACATTGACAGGGAGGGAAGACTTTGAAACCTTCGTTGAAAAGGTGACACAAAGCCGTACCCTAACTATCCTTTGGAACAGACACGCCACCAGGCAGGGCTGGTCTTCATGGGACGATTTGGATAAAGGGAACTTATCTGCCATTCTGCAACAGTTTCGGCAAGTGCAACAGGCGTACCTCCCAGAATGTGCCCCAATGCACCCGCAACTCACGCAACATAACCTCAGGTTCACCAGTGGGTGGGAAGAATTTTTCAATGATGTTTGTCGGGTGACCCTGTCCTTATGGAGTAACCCGTGGAGCTCCCCCACTGCTGAGTATTGGCACCCTGATGACACAGGAGGTCTAGGGATTGATAATCAGACACCGCTGCTCCAGGTCCTAAACAGCGTGACAGCAGGGTCTGCATGTTTCATTAACACAGCGGAATGCCCCGATGTGTCGGACGAAGTTTTTCGTATACTCAACAGAAAGATGCGAAGTTTTGAAGATTTCCGTCTAGTATGTGTGACAAAACGTGATGCGTCGTCCAGATGGAACTCATTCCTCCAGACGTGGGAACAAAAAGGTAGGGCAGCACTATGTGGTGCTGTACGTTTCATGAATTTTCGAACTTATGGGGTTCACAAAGAAACATGGTCTAGATTGAATGGCCCGTGGGAAGTTTATATTTTAGAAAGCGGTATCAAACCGGTTGGACATCTACTGTCTGCTCATGATTATTCGACATCTCTAAGGAACCTGGTTGGGGGGAAGAGTAACTCCGAGTGGTTCCCCCTCCCCTCTTTCTCTGATGAATATGCGTATAAAGGACACTCAGGTTTTCGGCCCTCTGATGTACAATCCTTCTGGGATGCGTGGGACGCGATTGCACTAAAGAGAGACGCGCTGCTCAAATCCAAACCAGTGGATTGGTCTGCAGTGCGTGATTCCCTTCAGGAGAGCAATCTGTTGTTGAAGGACGCTAAAGACTCTCGCTTGCGCCGGATTGCCCGCTTAGCCAAACTCCCACTGACATGGAATCTTGATGAAGTGGGTTCATGGGTGTATACGATTTGCGGTCCATACCCCCCATACGTGGGACAAACAGGATGTTTTAAGAATACCCGATCATGCTTAGATAGATATAAGGAACACTTGCAGAAAGCTAAATCCCTAGCCAACCATTTTTCTGGCATACGCCACCGAAAGATTCGTGCGGCGATGGGTTTTGGGAAACTCCCCTCACTGGCCAGAATGCTTGCCCGAGAAGGCCCATCAAGAGTTACTATTGTAGCACTGCAAGATGTGGCTAATAAACAGGCAGGAGCGGTCGAACGATGGTGGAACACCGTTTTGGGACAGACACTGAATGAGGTAACCCCTTTCGGGGGAATCGATGCTTTCAGAGTTGAGCGGCTCCTGGGGGGACACTCAAAAACAATCTCGATGGAAAAGGCCTCACTGACTACAATGGCGCAATCATTGTTACGTGAAGACGCCTGTAAGTCCAACCGCGAGATGGATGAACGCTGGTGGTTTTTATCATGTGTAGCAGGCAAAATTGAACCCAACCTTTTCGAGAGGCTGTTCAAGCACATTACAAAATTAACCAAGCATAAATGGGACCTCACTGTGAGACGTCGGCTGGTGCTGCGCATTCCCTGTTTTGACCCACTGATCCAAACACAGGTTAGGGGAGTATGTACGGTAGCAATGACCAAGCTCATGATTCCAGCTGGCTTGAAGGAATGGTTTGCTAAGTCGATTTGTGTCATACCAGTGCCTTTTGCCACTATCCGGGATGCCTTGAGCGGTGGAGGGAGCCAGAAGGCACCGAAAATCACCCGGCAAATACTAGAGGAGTGGCGTGCCTCCGAGCCTGAAATATGTGAGTGGGTTCCTCTTCCACATAAACTAGGAGCCTGGAGAGTGCAGATGGCACCAGAGCAACTCCGACAGGTATGTGACGAGGCGCTTCGGCGAATCAACAAGCAGTCCTGTCACTGTACTTATATGCGCAGAGGTGCACCCAATTTTGGAGGTTACCTGGACCATGTAGTCATTCGGACGCAGTCAGACTGGTCACACATACTCGAGCCTACCGCTGTACGTATTTTTTCTGCTAACGCCGGGAATCAATTTTTTCCGGATCCTGGCTCACTGCGAGAGCAACTGTCCGACATGCGTACAGCTCTGGAGGGGCTGGCAGTTTCGCAGATTTCTGTGGAGAGATGCCAGTTTGTTTCCAAAGGCATTTTCGAAGGAGGGATTGTGAGACAGGCAGAGTCCAGTCTTTGGGAGGCAGTCAAAGCTACAGTTACCACAGGCATCCAGGCTGCCCCTTGGCTGAATGGAGCGCAAATCCAGGGTCTGCGTTATGATGTTTCAGAACTAAACCTGAAGGTCACGGTCTGGGACAAAAAACTGACCAGACTAGGAGCACTGTGCTCGCACCTGTATGATATCCGACTGCTTGAGTCCACTATGTTTGGGTCCCGTTTCCAACTGTGGGGATGGGCTGAGTCCCCAGCAGCAGCGAAACTTGCTGTTACTTACTTGGTAACCCAGCGTGCGCGCGAGCACAAGATCCTGCAAGATATGCTGCAGCGTCGCCTGGGGAGAGCCTGCTCAGGCCTGCAGGATGATGCAGACAAATTTTTGTTTGAGTGTTTCATGGAGCCTCTCCCAAATAAACGGTACCCTAAAGCACCTGCTTTGTTCTCCCTCCCCAAGTGGAAATCTACAGAGTATGACCCAGACAACCCTGTTCTGAAGTGGCGTGATATCGTTTCCTACAAATCACACATTTTACAGAGCTATAGTAGAGTAGTCTCCCGTGCCCTGCAATTACTGTGCGCTGCCCTGCACAGCTCTGGTGTCTGCCTTGGTTTCCCGAATATGCTGGGTGTACGTGACCAATTAAAGTCAGTGCAACGATTTGCTGGTCCAAATGACCCGGTTGCTTTTAGGGAAAGGGACATGGATGACATGTTTTGGCAGATTGAACGCTCTGAGGCGTTGCAAGCAATCAGCTGGGCTATCGACAGAGCACGCGCTGACACACGTGGTAAAACACTGTGGTTTAGTATTGCAAAGGGCCTAGAGAAGGGTCTGGATAGATTCGGCAAGAATTCTGAGAAGTCGTTTGTTACCCTGTCCGAGTCTGAAGTTCTGAGGTTCGTTGAGTACGACATGACAGAAAATGTTTTTCTGACGATTGGTCCTGTTATATTATGCCAAGGAGCCAGAGGCATCCCCATAGGGGGGTTCCTCTCGGCACAAATTGCTGAGATCTGGGCGTGTTGGAAGGAATTTACCGGTTTATTCGGTGACCTGGTCCCCACTGTCCAACAGCGTCTCACTGAATTTTGCTTGGATTACTCCAACACACACGGGACTCCGGTGCAATGTGTTGTGCCGGGAGTCACTGAGCTAGTTAACCACTTTCCTGATGACCATGTGTTGACACATGGCATGTTCGTTTCTAAACATGTACATACAGTGACTCCAGAGGCACTGTGTCAGGCAGGTTTTTCAGGCTGGTGGTCCCCTGCAGATAGAGTCTTCGCCACTGCCCAAGTAGCGGGACAGACAGTACGTTTCATTCAGACCCTCCCCTGGGATGGTGCTGAAGGGGGAAGGTTACAGAGTATCATCCGGCATTCCACGAGGAGGAATAAGCGCGTTGTGATGCAATTTTTTCGTAATTTTGACGCTCTGAACGGTATAGTGGGGGAGATCCTATCTGCAGACACTTTGGGAGCCTGTGCGGGCCCCTTATCACAGTCTACACCCGTTGTCATCATGTCCAGGTATCGAGATAATGTTTATTTCGCTATGGTGGGAATATCCCCCTTTCTTGAGGCCCCCATCCTGTTTGTTATTGAAAAACTCACTGAAGTGCTATATAGTATTCCGTTGAAGTGGGAACCACACGGCCAAGTAACGACTTGGGGCGAGGCTTCCATGATCTTACATGTACAGCCCCCAGATATGCAACACGGTGCGAATTTGAAATTTGGTCTACAACGGAAAGGAGTGGTCCAGAAATTGAGTGAGGTGGTGAGTGGGCATGTGACAGCTGAATGGGAACAATGGGTAGACACCCACTCTCCAAATGCCCGATATGTGTTACGCTCTCTCTTCCCTGGCTTGCTTTACAAATCACTTCTATATGCCTTGACCCGACATGATGTGGTTGTAAATCTGAGGTCCCTTTTATGGGGATGTGGTGTACGAGGATATCCTGACCAATGGTGGCGCCCCATCCTGTACCGGTTTTTCCACAAATTCAGATTGCACAGGATTGTAGGTTTCAAACGTTTGATAGGTTGGTTTCACGAGGGAAAACAGGTTCCAAAGGCCTGAGCTTCTTCCGGCCCCTTTTGCTTTGACATGATTCGACCGGTGTGACATGTGTGTATGTATACATAATCTGGATTGAGGGTGCATAACACGAAAGATGAAGGACTGAGATAAGAGTAGGACACTTGTTGCCCAACACTTCTCTGCAGTCTATGATCACTGATGAGTGTTTTGTTGCTTTGTCACTGCTAAAGTAGTTCAAAAGCCCCTTCTCTCTTGGACAACCTAGTGTCTTGGGCTACAGGTCAGTTAGGAAGGGAGTTGAACACCCATAGTTTTGGTGAGATTGGCAATTTGTTTATGACGCCACATATTGTCCTTCATTTTCGCAACCTAATGGGGAGGTGGCAGTGGGGGGAGGGGGAGGGCGGGGTTGATTTTTTTACCGACCCTGATCCATGATCCGATCCATTGGGGGGGGGGGGGTCACCACCCTGATCTTGCATGATGCGTTTTTATTGGCATCCACACCTTTCTGATCTAGTGTAATGCATTTTGGATTTTGGCATGTTGATGCGGATGTTGTGTGGGCTATAGCAATTGTTTTTGGAAGAAGAACTTCAATCTTCGCAACTTTCAGGAATTGTTGTAATTTGTTCGTGTGCTTTGTAGTGATGCATCACCTTCATGTTTTTTTGCTTTTTATTATTTTACATCAAGAAGAACTTCATTCCGAATCAAGCACTTTGTTGTACATCGCTGTTCGATTGTGTTGCACATTTTGAATGAAGACTATTGTTGTGACTTCTTAAGCACATTAATTACTTTCACAAGCATGCATTCAGCATTTCTCTGATAAAATGCTTTGTTGACATGCTTTGTTGTTCATCTTTCATTGTCCGTATTTGCTTCGCTGTGTGCCTGTCTCTTGCACATGCATGCCCATTGTGGCTCTACATTGTAAGGTTGATGAAAGATTTGGTGAGGTTGGGGCTCCCTGGACAGTACCCACGGCGCGCCGTAGTTTTTGGTGGATTTTTTTTGGCTCTGGTCCATTTTGGGGGCTTGGCGGAGGGGGGGGGTCACCTCCATATCCGATCCACGATCCAATCCATTTGGGGGCGGGGGGTTCCACCAGCCCGATCTGGCGCGGATCGCATCGCCACCTCCCCAATGATCATGATCCTTTGTGGAGCATGCTTGCCTGTTGGGTTGGATTGTCTACAAGCCGTGCGTGTGTGGGTGGGTGCGTGCATGCCCCGCGTGGGGGGGTTGCAGGCATTGTGCACTCTTTCCCCCACAAATATCCTCATTCAGGGAATCCTGCCAACCCGAATGTTGCCGAGGAGCGCCGCGTGTGCGATGACTGCTTCAAGGTCTACAGAGATTTGCAAATGCAACGCCTTGAACTTGTCACTTCCCACGTGGATGGGGAGGTTCCCGAGCCTACCTTGGTTCCGCGCACTAGCTGGCGCCGGCTCACAGCGGGCGTTACAACATGGCTGGGAGGTGTGCGGTTGCGTGCGAAGAAGATCCATCGTGAAGGCGAGCTTCGCCTTGGGGGGTATATGACATATGACAACTTTTCGCCATGGCGTTTTGGCGATGTGACGCTATTAAGTTGGGGAACTCAGAATGACCCAAATGGGGGAAGGGGGGCATTCCTTACGGAGAAAATTGCAGTTTTCATGCGAAGTCGTATTTTTTGAATATCTCCGAACGGATCAAACCTTGATTTGCCCACAACCATTCGAGGGGAAAACGTTGTGCGCCTCAAAAACGGACGAGACGGCTCAGACGCCCCCCCCCCCAACCCCTAATGTATTAGCCGATGGGTTGGGAATTTTAGACCCTTCTCCGACCGCGGGACGAGGGTCGAAACCCTCAGTTCGAGAGCCCGGCCCCCGGTGCCGCATCGAAGCACCAGCTCAGAGAAATACGTCTGCTTGGTCCGCAACCCTTTCTCGCGGATGTCCCCTCAGAGGAATCGGGGTTGGCCATGAAGCAACCGCTGCTCAAACCGGGAGATTTCCAGTCATTTGCCGCAGACACGATTTGTGTGTTCATGTTCGGCGCGGAGCATTCCTGGCCCGTATCTGAGAGGGCCTAGGTTTTATTTTTGCTTCAGTTTGGATGTCTTCACACGTCCTTGTTCGCCTGGGTAGTCAGATAACAACCCCCAGTTTGCCCCCCCCACAAGGCCACCACCACCTCGCAGTCACGGAAGACCAGGAATGGTTCTGGTCCAGGAGCTGCTTGGATTAAAAATGCCCATGACTGCATGCAGAGGTCGATACCGGCAGCAAGCAGCAAGTGGATAGAGCTGAATGCAGCAGAAAATCCTGGAGAACTCCGAGGCCTCTGCAAGCACACAGATGGGGCCATGGTGTGCATGAGGGTTGTTGTTGCTTGTCCTCCATGATGCGCTGAGCAGCCACCCCGTGCTCAGGGAGTCGCCCTCCCACTCTTGCAGTTTCCACAAGCAGTGTGACGCCGGCATCGCCGCCACAAGGCTCGATGGGATGCAGCGTTCTAGGGCGTGGTGCGGAACCCCTAGTTAGAACGCAATTTCTGGAACACCCACCTACCCTCAATTTTGGGGCTAAAAAAATGGATTCAGCACCCTCAAAAAAAACCCCATCCCCTTTCTTTCCCCACATAACCCTCATTGTAGGGGTGGTTTTTGGGGGGGGGGGTCAAAGAGTTAGAGCACAGTTAGAACAGAGTTAGAACGCAGTTAGAGCACCTTGCTCTAACTAGTTATCGCGCTAGTTATCGCGCGATAACTCAGTTATCGCGTAGTTATCGCGTGTAGTTATCGCGCACCCCTCCTCCCTCCCTCCCTAGGACAAACAACACAAAACACTTGGCACAAAGCATGTGTGGTCGTTTTTCATACAAAGTCATCAATGTCTGAGGCCTTGGCTGCCTCCAGTCCCAAAAGCCCTTGCTCCAGGGCGTTCATGGACATGCAATGGTGCATGTGGCGGAGGGACACACTTGGCCTCACCAAGGACCAACCCTTAAAACAATTTTTGAGCCTCCTTTTGTAAGGCCCATGCCGATACTCCGTTGGGATGGAGGAAAACTGAAAAATGTTCCTCCATTTCTCGGCAAAAAAGGTGGAATGTGCCAAGCACCAATGGATCCACCTGGTGGGGGACCAACCTGAGTCTCCCCACGCTTTTGAAAATTTTGTGGTCAACGCACGGTGGCGTTCCACTTGGGTTAGAGTGTACAACTCCCTCACCCTCCAAAGCTCATACAAACCCTCAATGCATTTCACCATGACATGCACAACAACCCATAACATAGGTCCCCCAGGGGTCCTCACTGTGGGGACATGCTCTTTGAGGCAATCCACAAATTGCCTTTGGAAGGGGGGGGAGGTTAGGAAAACTTTGGTGCTTGTTAGATCGAAATCTTTTTCTGTGGCCCTCGAGGCCGAAGGGAGGCGTTCCCTGAGAGGGATGCCTGAGGTCTCATCCTTGAGGGCTTGTTTGAAGGCCTGCAAAGCTGCAAGAGCTTGGGCCTTACCAGGGGTACCAGGGGGGAGGGCCTGAAGGGTGGTCTCAATGCGCTTTGCAATGCCGTTTAGGATGCGGCATGCTGCATGTTGGTAGTCCCCCGGCCGCCTATCAGGGGTCACACTTCTCAAGAATGCCCCCCATCTTGAGGTGGACTCCACCCCCCTTTGCTCAACAATCCCATTGGGGTCTTTGCACAACCAACACTTAGACCCAGCCCCCCCCATTGCTTGCATCCCCTTCCCATCCCCTGTCAAAATGACACTGCAAGTCAAAAATTGGTTTTGAAAGAGGACAACGTCCTCTTCCACATCCCTCACCTCTGGGTAGAAGGCAGGTGTGCATGTGCTTCGCGTGGGGGCTTAGCTTGGCAGCAAGCGACATGTGAAACCCCTGCTTTGAAGTTGGTCTTCTGTTTTTGGACGTCAGCTTTTTTTACACCCCATGCAAAAGCAAAGCGATTGAGGGATCGGTCATCTGCCGGGAGTTGTTCCGGTGGAGAAGGCAAAGGAACTACGCAATGGCAGGGCAAGGTGTTCACCACTGTTAGCAGAAGGGTGGCGCACTGCCATGAGGCAAGGCTACGGGGCAGCGCACTATGTTCTAGTGAACATTCCTCGAGCATTTGCATCTGCCCACCATTCTGCGCTGTAGCGCCCCTCTGGTGGGAGGGGTGGGTGCCCGGTCCTCGCCCCAGGCGTGTGCATGCGTGTACGAACGCAGCGACACAGCGACACAGGGGTCCGCGGTTCTGATTGCCTCGCGCTCAGCGGAAGACCGAAGAAGGGATCCCATCCGGAAGGGCCGCTGGATCAATTACGCTGAGATCACACGCTGCCAGTACCCGGGCTGCGACCGGGAGTTTTCAGCGTTCCGCAGAAGGCACCACTGCAGGCGGTGTGGGTATGACCCGTGCTCCCAATGACATCCTTCCTGTAGCATTTGTTCGCTCGCCGACCACAGCCCTGGGAGGAGTGCTTGAGTGGAGGCTCCAACTCACGCAAACACGCGTGTGCCTGCCACACGGAGGGGTTCCCATCGTTCTGAGGTGAAAGTACGGAAACACACAGTGATTCCGCTGGTTTACAGTGCGGTGGGCCTTGCGGTAACAAGCGCCAAAATGAATGAGCAAAACCCTCGCGACGAGCGACCGCATGGAAGCGAGAAATGCGTCCTGGCCACAACACTAGTTTTCACGCGATGATGGACAGTGAGCACCTTGAATCATTTAACCCTGATTCGAGACTGCAGTACGTCGAAGTACTTATGACATACCACACTGACATGTGGTGAGTAGTTGGCCTGGTGGTTCGCGAACGAGCTGACAAGACTCTCCCGTATCCAGGTCGTGGGATCGAATGTGGGCCGCCGCCGGAAAGCGCGCCATTTTTTGCAGAGAGCAATTTAACGGTTACAGGGCCGATTTGGGTCTGACTCCACTGTCCATCAGCGCGCGAAAACTCGTGTGGTGGCCAGGACACATTTCTCGCTTCCATGCAGCCGCTCGTCGCGAGGGTTTTGCTCGTTCATTTGGCGCTCGTTACCGCAAAGCGACATCCAGATCCTTGGCGGCGAGCCTTAACCCTCAGCGAAGGCGTGACAACGTTCGTAGTGTAGTGGTTAGCACCTGGGACACTCAATCATCTACCCCGGATTCGGGACTGCAGTTCGTTGAAGTACTTATGACATACCACACTGACATGTTGTGAGTAGTTGGCCTGGTGGTTCGCGAACGAGCTGACAAGACTCTCCCGTATCCAGGTCGTGGGATCGAATGTGGGCCGCCGCCGGAAAGCGCGCAATTTTTTGCAGAGAGCAATTTTTTGCAGTGAAGCTGCCCCAAAGGCTAGCTGCCGCAAAGCACCTCCAACGAAGGTTTTTTGTTGTGCAGCGATCCTCAGCGATTGTAGATCGCTGAAGACAACCGCAGGATCGCCGACAAGGCAGTCTGCGGGGCCCTGGCCGGCCCCCGGTCGACACATCTGCCTTGGCTGCGGGCCAGCGTACCTTGTGCAGCGTAGCACTCGGCGGGGGCGGACGGGGAAGACGCGCCGGCCGGTGCAGTCGGGAGGTGGTGTTCCTCCCGAAAGGGGTGGCCAGCACAGGGGGACCACGAAGGCTGAGTGCATGTGACGGAGGAGGGGGGGAGCTGAGGGACAACACCTTCAGTTTTCGGACAGCAGCAGCCTTCTGCAATGGACAGCTCCCCCCCCCCCCCAGCGCGCACCGGTCAGTGCTGGAGTCGGCAAACCCCCGCATGGACTCGGAGTGTGCATCGGGATGCCCCTGGTCAACGGCACGGGCAACAGCCCGTCTCCGGGACAGCCCACCCCCGGAGTAGTCAAACAGGACAAGTCATCCAGGGGCTCCGTTGACACAACCAAAACACGTTCGGGCCCACAGAGGGTCAGAATGAGCAGCGGCGAGAGGCCAATAGGCGTTGCTAAAGGCAACAATCAGATACCGAGGCCTTGTGTCAACCTCCCCCCCCCCTCTGGAGCGCCAGCCTACTTGACCGCCGTGGTACCCTCCTCCTCAATGCGAGTGCCTGCCGGCTGCCGACCGGACGGGGGTGGCAGAGGGTGGGTCGAATGACCCACCCCTCTCCCTCCCACCGGCCCTTGGCGCGGTACAGCCTTGGACCTTTAAATCCGCGTCCCCCCCCGCCCCCCAAAAAACCACCCTCGATGCAGGGATCGCACATGTACACACGCACGCACGCGCGTCCGTCCGATGTTTGCCCCGCGGGTCGTGCCCCCTCGCTGCATTCGCACTGCCAGTGCAGTCACCTCGGTCTCATTGCAGGAGGATCTTCTGCGCGCCCCACTCACGGAAGCGCAGCCCCCTCTGTCGCACCACTATGCAGTACGTGGTGGCAGAGGGCTCGCACAAGCGCATGTACCGCGTCTGCGACGTGTGCCACGGGATGTACCAGAACGCCGTGCAGAAGCACAGCGGTTTCATGGCGCTAGTGATGGCGTACAAGGTTTGCCCCCCTGCATCCCCCGGCCACGGGTCCCAGGCCCTTTCGTGTCCGCATGCGGGAACCGATCAACGTGAGTGGGAACTGGGTGGGGGGGTTGGCGGGGACGCTCCCCCAACCCACCACACCATATCCACCCCTGGTGAGACCCAATCGGGGGGAGCGAGGCAGGCTATGCACGGCCTGTGAACAGAGGTGTGTGGACAGCAGAAACAGTCAAACGACCCCGGCAACAACCAGCACATCCTCAATACGCCAATTGTTGGGCGCCGCTGACACGCAAACGGCACATCCCGCCACATTCAGCACAGTCCCAACACACCAACTACTGGGCTCCGCGAACGCGGAAACGACACCAGCAAGAGCACCGGCCGCAGCGGCCAAGAGAAAGTAGCGACCCGACGCCACATGCGAAGGGAAGAACGGGTGACCGTCCAGGGCCCCGTAAAGGAGCAACAACCAGACGGAATGTCACACAGGGGGGATGGGGGGGACGCCCCCCCCCCCCACTATATGTGGTGGTTAGAAGCCCCTGTCAGGAAAATGATCCTGCAGATGCCCCCCCCAGCGCGCACCAGTCAGTGCTGGAGTCGGTGAACCCCCGCATGGACTCGGAGTGTGCGTCTGGATGCATTTGGTCAACAACAGCCCGTCTCCGGGACAGCCGACCCCCGGAGTAGTCAAACAGGACAAGTCATCCGGGGGCTCCGTTGACACAACCAAAACACGTCCGGACCCACAGAGGGTCAGAATGAGCAGTTGTGAGAGGCCGATAGGCACCGCCAAAGGCAAACAACCGAATACCGAGGCCTTGTGCCAAACCCCCCCAACGATGTCCACCCCTGGTGACATCCAATCAAAGTGACTGGGAACCAATCAATGTATGCCTCTTGCCTGGACTAGAATGCCCGGACCCCACGCCTGTGATGCCACCCACAGGAGGGTGTTGGTTATGTTCTCGTTCTTCATGCCCCGTGCCCCCCCCTCCGTCTCAGGGCTCCAGTGGCTATGAGACAGTGATATGAACCCCCTGCCCAACGCCGGCGATGGGGTGCCGATCTCCCCATGTCCGGGCATCCCGGCTGCTTTGGAGAAAAGGGGGCCGGGGGGTCGCGTTTGTCTTGCACGGCCGCTCCGCCCAGGGCCTGCCCAAAGCAAGTGCCCCTGCGCCGTCCAGTGCAAGTGCTCCACAGTGCCCAGGCACTGCTCGATACCAGTGCTGCTTTGTGCTCTTCACAGACGAATCAAGAGATGAGCACTTACGTTCTCAATACGGTGATGAGCATCTGTGGCCCCGACGCTGCCCTTAGGCTGGCCAAGTACCCGGGCAGCAAGGGGCTGGAGCGCCAAATCGAAGAGTTCGTCCTCAAGTACAAGGACACCGGGTGGCCTCGCATTAAACGCGATTATGGGGGTGTGTTTCGTGGCTGGTCGGGCCTGCGTAGTGTCCAATCACCGCGCCGCTCGCTGGTCTCCAGCTCTGTCCCCTGTTGCCCCCCCCCACCGCCGCTCGGGCTTTCCAGCTGTGCAGAGCCTGAGGCTGTGGGTGTATGACACAACTCGCGTGCATCGCCAGGCGGCGCAGGCGTTAGGATTGCGACCTGGCTCCTCGAAGTCAGAACGTACCCTGTCGGTGTGCCGTTTGCCATGCTGCTATCCTGCCCCAGATCGGCGGGTGGACCGTGGGCTCCATCCACTGCAGTGGACGCGAGAGAGAGGCCTCTTTGATCGGAGGCAGCAGGGGGCACCGAGCAATGGTTGCCTTCCACCGCAGCATCTCACCAAGCGCAACCGTTTGTGGGTGTGGCAACAAGACGGGGAGACAAGGACATGGGCATGAGGCCAAGGCAGCGCTGTCCACCTCGTCATGCCCGACGGTACCGCTCACCACCCCGGAGCAGAGGCCCGTGCCTTGACTCCGGGACTCGGCGCGCATCGTAGTACACGCGCTCTGAGCCCAATACCCACGGAGATCGCGGGAGGGGGCAGCCACTTCGGCGAGTTGGTGTGGCTCTGACGGAGAGGCAAACTCTGGGTGTGTCCATCCCAGTGGACCCGGACGGAGTATGGGTCCGGAAGGGAGGTGGTGGTGGGGGGAGGGGGGCAAAAGGAGTCTAAGAGCTGTGACATGCATAGCCGAGCCCAGGGACGTCTTCACTACTTCAGACTGTTCGTGCGCATGGACCGCTGCGTTCTGCAATCCTCCCGGTCTCACAGAGTGGGGGCCCAGCACGGGACTCTCTGTAGTGGTTGACAGTCGGGAGTAGAGGGGCTGACGCGGCCTTATGGGAGATGCAGCCCCGACAAAGACAAGTAACAGACAAGGCAAAGTAGAACAAGGCAAACACATGGAGGAGTCCCAAACACTCGTCCTGACGCTGGTGCGGAGGTCATGCGAAAGGCTGAGCAAGAGTACCCAGGCGTGCGGGGGGACGTCAATGTGCACGAATAAGCTCGGAATTCAAATCCATCTCTACTTTGCCACGTTCGTCCTTGTTCCGTTTCGGGGCTCCCATTCGGAGCTCCGTGTGGCATACAACACTTGTTCCATGAGTCTGCCGAACCCCGGACGACGGAACAGCGAGACGGATCACGGCCTTGAGCCTTGAGTGACGCATCTCACTTCTTGTTGGCCTCTGTTTGCATTCTGCTTGTGGCGCTGATGTGCGGTCACTTGGAAAGGCCACGGCGTTGCACAGGGCTCATCCTCATGCAGGTGCTCTGCCGGGGGTTGTACAGCTCAAAGATTGCCTCCAAAAAAGCCGAAAATGGAGGAAGAAGCTGCAGTACTACTTAGGGCAGGTGATCATCCCACCTCTGTCTGCCTGGACCCCCCCTCTCCGGCCCATCCCTCGAACAGCAGGCCTGTCTGCGCGTTTTGTGCGCTTAACGCCGCTCGCACACCAAGGCTCACACGGTGAGTTTGACTGGGGACGGTGGCTTCTGAGGGCCGTCACATGGAGGAGATTCACTGGGGCGCAATGGGGAGGCTGTGTGTGAGGCAGGGGGTGTCACCCTCATTCATTGTCAGACTTCAAATCGCTGTGGACACTTGTCATAATGGGGCACTGAAAACACTGTGCAGAGAGCACACTCTGTGTGTCAGACGCTCAGAAACACAATGTTGGGGACGGTGCGTTCCGCATGATGGAAAAAGTGGGTCACAAGTGGCAAAACAGGACAAGAATGATATGCTGCAGTGTTGTGGGGATTTTTCTCAGGGTATTTATCTTTGTGTGTGTGGTGATTTTCTCAGGTGAGGGTATGTCTTACACGTTTTAATTCCCCCACGGCCAGGAAGCCCCAAATCAAAATGCCACGCCCGTTGTGTGCCTTCCCACGCTCTGCACCACGTCCTATACGTCTCCCAGCCACTGGCACTGGCAGGTGAATCTCGCGAATGCAAGGCCCTCTGTCTCACACGCCGCACGTGTCATGCGACTCGCCGCATTTCATTGTGGTGCAGGTGGACTACAAGCCCCCCGACGGAGGTTTTCTGCAGTGGAGTTCGGATGCCATCCAATTGGAGGTGCAACGCTTGGCGTTCAAGGGCCTGGGCCCCCCGGACGGGGCAGAGTGAAGAGGGCGGCCCGCAAAAGGCAGCGCAGGACGCAGTCAGCAAAGTGTTGTGTTGTGCGGTGCAAGGGCAATAGGTCAGCACATGGGAGTGGGACGGGCGACGGTGAGGAGGCGTGGGTTGTGGATGGGACCCTTCCTCAACCTCTTCACCGTGGTTAGCGCTTATCATGTCCCCCCACATGTGCATGTTCCTGCCATTGCGTTCCCCCCATCCCTAGGCGTAGGGTTTGGTCACATCCCTCGCATTCCCCCCTCCCCCCCCTCTAGGGGTAGGGTTTGTGCGTGTCCCTCCGGCTTGCGGGTAGAGGGGGGGGGGAGAGGGGCAGTCCCGTTTAGCCCGCATGCACACAAGAGCGTGCCCGATCGATTGGGGCAATATGCGGCTGCCGCTTCATACCTCCATAACTTCATAATTTTTTTGTTGGTGGCTGGCTTTGGACGTGGACCACCCATGCCCGGGGATCGTATGTCCGCCCATGGCTGATTTGTACGGCCATACTATTGGGAACTCTCCTAAACCCGCCCAATTTCAGAAGTGAAACCTAGTCAGGCCCAGTTTGTACTGAGGTGGGAAAACTGGGTGCTGTACGCTTTTTATTTGCTTTGTTTCCGCCCCCCACCCCCGCGGTGCACCCTTTGCCCCCCCCTACCCCCGTTCCAATCTGCCCCTCGATCCGAATGGCTATTGCGTACGGCCATGCTCCTGGGAGCTCCCCCCGCGCCCCCCCCCCCCCCCGGCCGCCACATCCGCCGCAGCGCTGGTTTTTGGTGGGCACCCGGGTTGGTGTTTATCCCCCCCGTGATAACCCGGGGCTGCGGCGGGGACGGGTAAAGGGACCACTTGCCTGCTGCACTGCACGGTTGCTGCGCCCCAGCATTCGAAGACAAATGTCCTGCATTAGCGTTTTGACCAAGACAGGCGCGCACGCCCTTGCCCAAACCCTACAATATCATACGAACACGGCAGTCTTGCTCACACTTTCTGAGTGTCTACTTTTTTCGGTATATATATCTTCTCAGCACCAGATCAGACGTGCCTGGAGGGGCTACCTAATCACCATGCGATGACGCAGTGTTTAGCGCGGACTCCAACGAGCACCACATTATGAAGGCCAATGGGCCATCTCTTTCCAAAATCTCTAATTTCCCAGGTACAAAGCCTGCTCCCACATCTTCACCCAACCTCTTCACCCTTCCTCAACCTCTTCACCGTGGTTAGCGCTTATCATGTCCCCCCACATGTGCATGTTCCTCCCATTGCGTTCCCCCCATCCCTAGGCGTAGGGTTCGGTCACGTCCCTCGCATTCCACCCTCCCCCCCCTCTAGGGGTAGGGTTTATGCGTAATCTGGCTTGCGGGTAGAGGGGGGGGGGGGAGAGGGGCAGTCCCGTTTAGCCCGCATGCACACTAGAGCGTGCCCGATCGATTGGGGCAATATGCGGCTGCCGCTTCATACCTCCATAACTTCATAATTTTTTCGTTGGTGGCCGGCTTTGGACGTGGACCACCCATGCCCGGGGATCGTATGTCCGCCCATGGCTGATTTGTGCGGCCATACTATTGGGAACTCTCCTAAACCCGCCCAATTTCAGAAGTGAAACCTAGTCAGGCCCAATTCGTACTGAGGTGGGAAAACTGGGTGCTGTACGCTTTTTATTTGCTTTGTTTCCGCCCCCCACCCCCGCGGTGCACCCTTTGCCCCCCCCTACCCCCGTTCCAATCTGCCCCTCGATCCGAATGGCTATTGCGTACGGCCATGCTCCTGGGAGCCCCCCCCCCCCCCCGGCCGCAACATCCGCCGCAACGCTGGTTTTTGGTGGGCACCCGGGTTGGTGTTTATCCCCCCCGTGATAACCCGGGGCTGCGGCGGGGACGGGTATAGGGAACTGCTGCACTGCACGGTTGCTGCGCCCCAGCATTCGAAGACAAATATCGTGTCTTTCTGGTTTGAACCAAGACAGGCGCGCACGCCCTTGCCCAAACCCTGCAATATCACGCGAACACGGCAGTCTTGCTCACACTTTCTGAGTGCCTACTTTTTCCTTTGTCTACAGAAGCGCCATTTTTGGGCTTCCACTCACCATACCTGCTAGTACGTTATCCGCGTTCCGCGCGTTCTCCTAGCTTACGCGTAAGCTAGGAGAACACGCAGAATGCGGATAACGCTCCAGAACGCTCCGGAACGCGGATAACGCGGAGAACGCGGAAAACGCTTCCAGAAGCATGTGCGGAAGCACTGAACCGGAAGGAGAAGAACGCGGATAACGCGTAAAACACAGCACACCTATGTTGGGGGGGCCGCGTCCTCACAGTTGGGTATCCAGCCTATGCGGTTGGTCCCCCCCAGGTTTCGCACTGGTCCCCATGGGTGGGGATGGCAGAGGCTTGGCGGCCATGACCTTCTCGATCCCACCATGGCCGCCTCCGCCACCCCGTCTACTGCACGCTGAAGGAGAAGTTCTCCAACGTATCGTCCTCTACGCTCCCTCTAGCGTCCTCCGCTTCCTCCTCTTCTTCCTCCTCATCGCTATCCGCCTCCTCCTCGTCCTCGCCGTCCGCTTCCGGGTCGTCCTCCCCGGCGTCCCCCTCTTGAGTCTCTTGGCTAAGGGGCGGCTCGCTTCCCTCGGCGTCCTCCGTGCCCGTTGTAGTGATCCCGTGCGCGGGTGCAAAGCATTGCACATGCAACGGGGTGTCCGGGCATCCGCTACACACGTATTGTGTGCGGCCTTTGCCGCAATGTGCACAAGTGCGCCGTTGGGCGCCGGCAATGGGGACGTGGATGTTGCGGCGCGGCTGCGCATCGGTACAGTAGCAGCGGCGAAGGAGGGCCCACTGCCACTCCCACATGCTATCCGTGCCACGGCACCTTTCTAGGGCGCGGCAGGTTGCAAACGCGTTGGCCGCGGCGTATCGCAGCAAGAAGCCTCGCACGGCTTGCGACCAGGACATCTGCCTTCCCAAGAGGCGCATCTGCAACGCCATCTGGTTGGCATAGTCCACCCCCCGTGCCAGTTGGCGGTACGCAGCAACGAGGGGGTGGATTTCCCGGCCCGTGTGGTGCAGGGGGCCCCGCGCAGCGTACCACACGTTGGACAAGATCGGCACCAATTTGGGAGGTTTGCCTCCGGTTTTCGGCTGCTTGTACACCTGCAGGGCGTACTTGTGGCCGTCAACCGTGGCCACAGCCGACTGCCCGGCCTGGATGCGGTCACCGGCTTGCAGGACACCGGCCGTGTCCTTTCGCACCATGGTGATGAAGGGGCGGCCCTCACGCGCAAGCCGTTGTGCGGTGGCGTGTGACCCGAAGAACGAGTCCCCTACAAGGACCGTGTAGACCGGCAGCTGTTTTGACCACATCGCCATCAGCTGTCGGGCGTTGAGGTTGCCCGCACCACAACCGTGTCGGCGTAGGACACCACGGCGGCCACTGTAGAGGTAGACGTCCACAATGTACCCCGTGCCGGCATCGGCCAAGCAATAGAGCTTGATGCCGGTGTTGTGCGGCTTCCGCACAATGTACATCTTGAGGGGGCCTGCCCTAAGGCCCGTATGCGGCACTAGGGTTTCATCCCCCGTGGCCGCGCCTCCCATGGTCCATGCTGCAGCCCAATGGGCACTAACCGCCTCAATAAGGTCCACCACATCCGGGCGACAATGTTTGTGTAGATCGTAGTATTGCCCCCGGGATAGCAACCGTGCTAGATAGGCATTGTACACCAACCCGTCACGGTCCCAGACTCCATCCACCTGCATGGGCCGCACCATGCCCAGCAACAGCACGAAGGTGTTGTACCGTGGTACTAAGGGGATGAGGTCCTCCCTTTCCCGGGCTCGCAGAATGGCCTCTTGGGCATCCACAATGGGTTTCATCATGTAGTCCCATATTCCATCCGTGTCTAGCTCACCGAGTTTGGACTCCCCGGGTCGTAACCCGTACTCAATTGAAGTGGCACGGTGCTCCTTGCGGAGGCGACCCGCCGAGAGATTAAGAGGCATTTCAAAGTGCTCTAAAATAATGTTGGTAGCAATGATGGGACACACAGTACACACAAAATACGCGAAACACAGTGTGCACAGCTTCTAGAGGCACGTTCGGAGGCACGCTAACCGGAACGCGCAGAACGCGGATAACGCGGAAAACACAGGGAATGCTTCCAGAAGCATGCAAGAGGCGCACGAAACAGAGCACGGAGAACGCAGGCAACACAGAAAACGGTGGGTCGTATTCTTTTTCCAATCAAACCGTGTATCCGTTAATGTTTTCTCTCCACCTTCCCGCCATGCGGGTCGGCTGGTGGTGTAAGAATCAGCTCACAGCGCTGTGGGGTCGTTTGTGGCCGGTCCAAGGGGCAGGCCACGAACCGCCACCACCACGTTGCCACCAGTGGGGGGGCTGTGGGTAAGGGGTGCTGGCGTTGGGTTGGCCCATGCGGGCGCCACTGGGTGGGGCTGGGAGGCCTTACGGCCGACGGCCTCGTCGGCATCCGGCCAGGAGGCCGTGGACTGCGTTGAACCCGGCGTTGGCCAAGTCACCGGGCTCTCGAAGTCGGTTCCGACGGCCGGCATCTTCTTCTGGGGCGTTACTGATTGGCAAAAAGAACGCGGATACCGTCGATCACGCAGCGAATGACTCCAAAAGCACGGCGGAAGCAAACCAACAATGACACGGATCACGCGCATAACGCGGCGAACGCCCCTAGAAGCATGGTCGGAGGCACAGGGATGCAACGCGCGGAACGTGAACGGCGACAAACGACGAACTCACACCTACCTCCAGCATAACATTCTCGTCGGCGGATTCCTCCCCAGTCTGTTCGACCTTCACGTTGATCGGCGACCTCCTGTGCTCCACCGGCGTGATGCTGCGGTCCCTGTCGGCGCGGGGCTCTGTACAAGGGACGCCAAAAGCGTGCAGGACAGTGTAACTGCCCCCAGAGGCGTGACCGGAAGCACCGGTCCGGGACGCGGATGACGTGGAAAACGCGGCCGACGCCTCTGGAAACATGACCGAAATCGCATTAGGGGGACATGCAGAACATGGAACACACAGTGGCCCTACCTTCGGCTTGCATCGGTTCTTCTTCCTGTACTTCCTCTTGCGTCGGTGGCCGCTCATACTGCTCCCACCATTCCCCTTCCGCTTCTCCCGGTTCCACGTACTCTTGCTTGCCCCGCCACTCCCACTCTTGCTCCCACTCCTGCTCCATCTTGACGTACGGCTCCGGCTCCGGCTCGAACATCCGCGGTTGGGGTTGGGGTTGCAGCTGATGGTGGTGTTCGTAGGGGTGATGGTGGTGGTGGTGGGGCTGGACCGGGCGCGGGAGATGGGGGTACCCGAACGGGGGTGGCGGACGCAACTGGGTTGTGCTCCGAGCGTCCCCTGCACCGCGGTCGGGCGCACCTGGCTGTGCAGCAGGGTGGCAGCAGCAGCATCCTTCCGACCACTGGCGTCCGCGCTCAAGCACACTCGGTAGTGCTTCTCCAGCCGTCCCAGTGTCACCCCATACTCCGCCAGTCCGGACTCCAGAACCTGAAGAACGCGAAAAACACACAAATGTCCTCCAGAAGCATGTCCGGAAGCAGAGAACCGGCACGCGGATCACGCGCATAACGCGGCGGACGCCTCTAGAAGCATGGTCGGAGGCACGCAAAACACAACGCATGGGACGTGAAGAACACCTGCATGTCGTTTGCGTATTGCGCGCTGTCTTTGTAGTGCTCGAAGCGCGTCGTCTTCGCCGGGATGGACTTCTGGGGACCCACCGCTCCTTCAATCTTGAAGCCCGCGCTGCCCACTCCGCCCGCCTTCTCTTTCCCCTTCTCTTTCCCCTTCTCTTTGCCCTTCTCTTTGCCCTTCGGCTTCCCCTCCTTGGCCTTCCCTTCCTTCCCCTTTGCACCCTCCACCACCACAACGTCCTGCGCCGCCGCTACCAGCTCCTGCTTCTGCTGCCCAATCGCCTCTCCTTCTGCCTCTGGCTCCTTCTCCTTGTCCTTCTCCTTCTCCTTGTGCTTCTCCTTCTCTTTCTCCAAAACGGTACTCCTTGCGGCCTTCTTCTCCGGAGTGGGCGCCCGCTGACTTCCACTGGCGCCGCTGGCGCTGGCACTGCTGGTGCTGCTGCTGCTGCTGCTGCTGGAGGAGTCGTCTTCCTCCTCCTCCTCCTCCTCTTCTTCTTGCGGCGTGTCCTCCGCCCAGGCCCAAAACCGGTCCTTCTGCAGCTGAAAAGAACGTACAGAACACGGATAACGCAAGACGTGCATCCAGAAGCAGGGATGGAGGCAAGAAACCGGAACGCGCAGAACGCGGATAACGCGCGGAACGCTCCCAGAAGCACGTTCGGAGGCAATGATGCAGCACGTCATGAACGCAGAAAACACAGCCTAGGCCCCCCTGAAACTAGAGGCACACGTGCAACGCATTGACATACCCTCTTGTACTTGAACCACTGATCTTGCTTGCTGCGACAGTCGCAGACCTGGGGCAGGGCCCCCTTCTTTGCGGCCTTCGGCACCTTGACGTGGTACAGCTGCACCGTGGTCAAGTAGAAGGCCTTGCCGTCTTCCCAACCATCCGGCAGCTTCTTCTGCTTCTTGGCCCTTTGCTCGACCCACCCGCACCAGTACCCCGCTGTGCAGAAAAGAATGCAATCAAGAGAGCAGAAGCATGGGGAACCAAATCAAGGGGCAATGTCGAGTAAGCATGTGACGGACAAAACGAACGAGGACAACGAAGGTTGCATGTTGCGGGCACATACATGTTTGTGCTTTCAGCTGGAAAACAACGAAGCTCATCTGGCCCGCCTCCTTCGGCTTCCACTTCTCCAACGCTCCATCAGCCTTCAGCCACTGCTTACAGTTGTTGGGGTACGGCGGGGTGGTCATTTTGTGAGAAGAGGGCCTCTGGGGCAACGGGGAAGACGAAGAGAACGCGGCAAACGCAGCAAACGTACCTCCAGAAGCACGGGCGGAAGCACCGAAGCGGAACACGGAAAACGCGGCCAACGCGCGGCACCTGTACAACGCTCAGAACGATGGAAGCAGAGGCAGAGGCAAAGGCAAAGTGCTTCTCTCCTTGAAAATGGATGAACCGCATGAAAACTCATGCGCGAGTGCGTCGGGCCACCTCAAAAACCCCCGGAAGCGTCGTAAAAGCAAGGGTGTTTTTCCCGACCCCTAGAAGCGCCCATTTCGTCATCTACGTCGTAGACAAAGGAATATATATCTTCTCAGCACCAGATCAGACGTGCCTGGAGGGGCTACCTAATCACCATGCGATGACGCAGTTTTTAGCGCGGACTCCAACGAGCACCACTTTATGGAGGCCAATGGGCCATCTCTTTCCAAAATCTCTAATTTCCCAGGTACAAAGCCTGCTCCCCCATCTTCACCCAACCTCTTCACCCTTCCTCAACCTCTTCACCGTGGTTAGCGCTTATCATGTCCCCCCACATGTGCATGTTCCTCCCATTGCGTTCCCCCCATCCCTAGGCGTAGGGTTTGGTCACATCCCTCGCATTCCACCCTCCCCCCCCTCTAGGGGTAGGGTGTGTGCGTGTCCCTCCGGCTTGCGGGTAGAGGGGGGGGGGAGAGGGGCAGTCCCATTTAGCCCGCATGCACACTAGAGCGTGCCCGATCGATTGGGGCAATATGCGGCTGCCGCTTCATACCTCCATAACTTCATAATTTTTTCGTTGGTGGCCGGCTTTGGACGTGGACCACCCATGCCCGGGGATCGTATGTCCGCCCATGGCTGATTTGTACGGCCATACTATTGGGAACTCTCCTAAACCCGCCCAATTTCAGAAGTGAAACCTAGTCAGGCCCAGTTCGTACTGAGGTGGGAAAACTGGGTGCTGTACGCTTTTTATTTGCTTTGTTTCCGCCCCGCACCACCGCGGTGCACCCTTTGCCCCCCCCTGTCCCCGTTCCAATCTGCCCCTCGATCCGAATGGCTATTGCGTACGGCCATGCTCCTGGGAGCCCCCCCCCCCCCCGGCCGCAACATCCGCCGCAACGCTGGTTTTTGGTGGGCACCCGGGTTGGTGTTTATCCCCCCCGTGATAACCCGGGGCTGCGGCGGGGACGGGTATAGGGTACTGCTGCACTGCACGGTTGCTGCGCCCCAGCATTGGAAGACAAATATCGTGCATTACTGGTTTGAACCAAGACAGGCGCGCACGCCCTTGCCCAAACCCTGCAATATCACGCGAACACGGCAGTCTTGCTCACACTTTCTGAGTGCCTACTTTTTTCGGTATATATATCTTCTTAGCACCAGATCAGACGTGCCTGGAGGGGCTACCTAATCACCATGCGATGACGCAGTGTTTAGCGCGGACTCCAACGAGCACCACTTTATGGAGGCCAATGGGCCATCTCTTTCCAAAATCTCTAATTTCCCAGGTACAAAGCCTGCTCCCCCATCTTCACCCAACCTCTTCACCCTTCCTCAACCTCTTCACCGTGGTTAGCGCTTATCATGTCCCCCCACATGTGCATGTTCCTCCCATTGCGTTCCCCCCATCCCTAGGCGTAGGGTTTGGTCACGTCCTTCGCATTCCACCCTCCCCCCCCTCTAGGGGTAGGGTGTGTGCGTATCCCTCCGGCTTGCGGGTAGAGGGGGGGGGGAGAGGGGCAGTCCCGTTTAGCCCGCATGCACACTAGAGCGTGCCCGATCGATTGGGGCAATATGCGGCTGCCGCTTCATACCTCCATAACTTCATAATTTTTTCGTTGGTGGCCGACTTTGGACGTGGACCACCCATGCCCGGGGATCGTATGTCCGCCCATGGCTGATTTGTGCGGCCATACTATTGGGAACTCTCCTAAACCCGCCCAATTTCAGAAGTGAAACCTAGTCAGGCCCAGTTCGTACTGAGGTGGGAAAACTGGGTGCTGTACGCTTTTTATTTGCTTTGTTTCCGCCCCCCACCCCCGCGGTGCACCCTTTGCCCCCCCCTACCCCCGTTCCAATCTGCCCCTCGATCCGAATGGCTATTGCGTACGGCCATGCTCCTGGGAGCCCCCCCCCCCCCCGGCCGCAACATCCGCCGCAACGCTGGTTTTTGGTGGGCACCCGGGTTGGTGTTTATCCCCCCCGTGATAACCCGGGGCTGCGGCGGGGACGGGTATAGGGAACTGCTGCACTGCACGGTTGCTACGCCCCAGCATTCGAAGACAAATGTCCTGCATTACCGTTTTGACCAAGACAGGCGCGCACGCCCTTGCCCAAACCCTACAATATCACGCGAACACGGCAGTCTTGCTCACACTTTCTGAGTGCCTACTTTTTTCGGTATATATATCTTCTCAGCACCAGATCAGACGTGCCTGGAGGGGCTACCTAATCACCATGCGATGACGCAGTGTTTAGCGCGGACTCCAACGAGCACCACTTTATGGAGGCCAATGGGCCATCTCTTTCCAAAATCTCTAATTTCCCAGGTACAAAGCCTGCTCCCCCATCTTCACCAAACCTCTTCACCCTTCCTCAACCTCTTCACCGTGGTTAGCGCTTATCATGTCCCCCCACATGTGCATGTTCCTCCCATTGCGTTCCCCCCATCCCTAGGCGTAGGGTTTGGTCACGTCCTTCGCATTCCACCCTCCCCCCCCTCTAGGGGTAGGGTGTGTGCGTATCCCTCCGGCTTGCGGGTAGAGGGGGGGGGGGAGAGGGGCAGTCCCGTTTAGCCCGCATGCACACTAGAGCGTGCCCGATCGATTGGGGCAATATGCGGCTGCCGCTTCATACCTCCATAACTTCATAATTTTTTCGTTGGTGGCCGGCTTTGGACATGGACCATCCATGCCCGCGGACCGTAGGTCCGCCCATGGCTGATTTGTACGGCCATACTATTGGGAACTCTCCTAAACCCGCCCAATTTCAGAAGTGAAACCTAGTCAGGCCCAGTTTGTACTGAGGTGGGAAAACTGGGTGCTGTACGCTTTTTATTTGCTTTGTTTCCGCCCCCCACCCCCGCGGTGCACCCTTTGCCCCCCCCTACCCCCGTTCCAATCCGCCCCTCAATCCGAATGGCTGTTGCGTACGGCCATGCTCCTGGGAGCTCCCCCCGCGCCCCCCCCCCCCCCCGGCCGCAAAATCCGCCGCAACGCTGGTTTTTGGTGGGCACCCGGGTTGGTGTTTATCCCCCCCGTGATAACCCGGGGCTGCGGCGGGGACGGGTTCAGGGACCACTTGCCTGCTGCACTGCACGGTTGCTGCGCTCCAGCATTCGAAGACAAATGTCCTGCATTAGCATTTTGACCAAGACAGGCGCGCACGCCCTTGCCCAAACCCTGCAATATCACGCGAACACGGCAGTCTTGCTCACACTGAGTGCCTACTTTTTTCGGTATATATATCTTCTCAGCACCAGATCAGACGTGCCTGGAGGGGCTACCTAATCACCATGCGATGACGCAGTGTTTAGCGCGGACTCCAACGAGCACCACTTTATGGAGGCCAATGGGCCATCTCTTTCCAAAATCTCTAATTTCCCAGGTACAAAGCGTGCTCCCCCATCTTCACCAAACCTCTTCACCCTTCCTCAACCTCTTCACCGTGGTTAGCGCTTATCATGTCCCCCCACATGTGCATGTTCCTCCCATTGCGTTCCCCCCATCCCTAGGCGTAGGGTTTGGTCACGTCCCTCGCATTCCACCCTCCCCCCCCTCTAGGGGTAGGGTTTATGCGTAATCTGGCTTGCGGGTAGAGGGGGGGGGGGAGAGGGGCAGTCCCATTTAGCCCGCATGCACACTAGAGCGTGCCCGATCGATTGGGGCAATATGCGGCTGCCGCTTCATACCTCCATAACTTCATAATTTTTTCGTTGGTGGCCGGCTTTGGACGTGGACCACCCATGCCCGGGGATCGTATGTCCGCCCATGGCTGATTTGTACGGCCATACTATTGGGAACTCTCCTAAACCCGCCCAATTTCAGAAGTGAAACCTAGTCAGGCCCAGTTCGTACTGAGGTGGGAAAACTGGGTGCTGTACGCTTTTTATTTGCTTTGTTTCCGCCCCCCACCCCCGCGGTGCACCCTTTGCCCCCCCCTACCCCCGTTCCAATCCGCCCCTCAATCTGAATGGCTATTGCGTACGGCCATGCTCCTGGGAGCCCCCCCCCCCCCCGGCCGCAACATCCGCCGCAACGCTGGTTTTTGGTGGGCACCCGGGTTGGTGTTTATCCCCCCCGTGATAACCCGGGGCTGCGGCGGGGACGGGTATAGGGTACTGCTGCACTGCACGGTTGCTGCGCCCCAGCATTGGAAGACAAATATCGTGCATTTATTGGTTTGAACCAAGACAGGCGCGCACGCCCTTGCCCAAACCCTGCAATATCACGCGAACACGGCAGTCTTGCTAACACTTTCTGAGTGCCTACTTTTTTCGGTATATATATCTTCTCAGCACCAGATCAGACGTGCCTGGAGGGGCTACCTAATCACCATGCGATGACGCAGTGTTTAGCGCGGACTCCAACGAGCACCACTTTATGGAGGCCAATGGGCCATCTCTTTCCAAAATCTCTAATTTCCCAGGTACAAAGCCTGCTCCCCCATCTTCACCAAACCTCTTCACCCTTCCTCAACCTCTTCACCGTGGTTAGCGCTTATCATGTCCCCCCACATGTGCATGTTCCTCCCATTGCGTTCCCCCCATCCCTAGGCGTAGGGTTTGGTCACGTCCTTCGCATTCCACCCTCCCCCCCCTCTAGGGGTAGGGTGTGTGCGTATCCCTCCGGCTTGCGGGTAGAGGGGGGGGGGGAGAGGGGCAGTCCCGTTTAGCCCGCATGCACACTAGAGCGTGCCCGATCGATTGGGGCAATATGCGGCTGCCGCTTCATACCTCCATAACTTCATAATTTTTTCGTTGGTGGCCGGCTTTGGACATGGACCATCCATGCCCGCGGACCGTAGGTCCGCCCATGGCTGATTTGTACGGCCATACTATTGGGAACTCTCCTAAACCCGCCCAATTTCAGAAGTGAAACCTAGTCAGGCCCAGTTTGTACTGAGGTGGGAAAACTGGGTGCTGTACGCTTTTTATTTGCTTTGTTTCCGCCCCCCACCCCCGCGGTGCACCCTTTGCCCCCCCCTACCCCCGTTCCAATCTGCCCCTCAATCCGAATGGCTGTTGCGTACGGCCATGCTCCTGGGAGCTCCCCCCGCGCCCCCCCCCCCCCCGGCCGCAAAATCCGCCGCAACGCTGGTTTTTGGTGGGCACCCGGGTTGGTGTTTATCCCCCCCGTGATAACCCGGGGCTGCGGCGGGGACGGGTTCAGGGACCACTTGCCTGCTGCACTGCACGGTTGCTGCGCTCCAGCATTCGAAGACAAATGTCCTGCATTAGCATTTTGACCAAGACAGGCGCGCACGCCCTTGCCCAAACCCTGCAATATCACGCGAACACGGCAGTCTTGCTCACACTGAGTGCCTACTTTTTTCGGTATATATATCTTCTCAGCACCAGATCAGACGTGCCTGGAGGGGCTACCTAATCACCATGCGATGACGCAGTGTTTAGCGCGGACTCCAACGAGCACCACTTTATGGAGGCCAATGGGCCATCTCTTTCCAAAATCTCTAATTTCCCAGGTACAAAGCGTGCTCCCCCATCTTCACCAAACCTCTTCACCCTTCCTCAACCTCTTCACCGTGGTTAGCGCTTATCATGTCCCCCCACATGTGCATGTTCCTCCCATTGCGTTCCCCCCATCCCTAGGCGTAGGGTTTGGTCACGTCCCTCGCATTCCACCCTCCCCCCCCTCTAGGGGTAGGGTTTATGCGTAATCTGGCTTGCGGGTAGAGGGGGGGGGGGAGAGGGGCAGTCCCATTTAGCCCGCATGCACACTAGAGCGTGCCCGATCGATTGGGGCAATATGCGGCTGCCGCTTCATACCTCCATAACTTCATAATTTTTTCGTTGGTGGCCGGCTTTGGACGTGGACCACCCATGCCCGGGGATCGTATGTCCGCCCATGGCTGATTTGTACGGCCATACTATTGGGAACTCTCCTAAACCCGCCCAATTTCAGAAGTGAAACCTAGTCAGGCCCAGTTCGTACTGAGGTGGGAAAACTGGGTGCTGTACGCTTTTTATTTGCTTTGTTTCCGCCCCCCACCCCCGCGGTGCACCCTTTGCCCCCCCCTACCCCCGTTCCAATCCGCCCCTCAATCTGAATGGCTATTGCGTACGGCCATGCTCCTGGGAGCCCCCCCCCCCCCGGCCGCAACATCCGCCGCAACGCTGGTTTTTGGTGGGCACCCGGGTTGGTGTTTATCCCCCCCGTGATAACCCGGGGCTGCGGCGGGGACGGGTATAGGGTACTGCTGCACTGCACGGTTGCTGCGCCCCAGCATTGGAAGACAAATATCGTGCATTTATTGGTTTGAACCAAGACAGGCGCGCACGCCCTTGCCCAAACCCTGCAATATCACGCGAACACGGCAGTCTTGCTAACACTTTCTGAGTGCCTACTTTTTTCGGTATATATATCTTCTCAGCACCAGATCAGACGTGCCTGGAGGGGCTACCTAATCACCATGCGATGACGCAGTGTTTAGCGCGGACTCCAACGAGCACCACTTTATGGAGGCCAATGGGCCATCTCTTTCCAAAATCTCTAATTTCCCAGGTACAAACCCTGCTCCCACATCTTCACCCAACCTCTTCACCCTTCCTCAACCTCTTCACCGTGGTTAGCGCTTATCATGTCCCCCCACATGTGCATGTTCCTCCCATTGCGTTCCCCCCATCCCTAGGCGTAGGGTTTGGTCACGTCCTTCGCATTCCCCCCTCCCCCCCCTCTAGAGGTAGGGTTTATGCGTAATCTGGCTTGCGGGTAGAGGGGGGGGGAGAGGGGCAGTCCTGTTTAGCCCGCATGCACACTAGAGCGTGCCCGATCGATTGGGGCAATATGCGGCTGCCGCTTCATACCTCCATAACTTCATAATTTTTTCGTTGGTGGCCGGCTTTGGACGTGGACCATCCATGCCCGCGGACCGTAGGTCCGCCCATGGCTGATTTGTACGGCCATACTATTGGGAACTCTCCTAAACCCGCCCAATTTCAGAAGTGAAACCTAGTCAGGCCCAGTTCGTACTGAGGTGGGAAAACTGGGTGCTGTACACTTTTTATCTGCTTTGTTTCCGCCCCCCACCACCGCGGTGCACCCTTTGCCCCCCCTCCGTTCCAATCCGCCCCTCAATCTGAATGGCTATTGCGTACGGCCATGCTCCTGGGAGCTCCCCCCGCGCCCCCCCGCAACATCCGCCGCAACGCTGGTTTTTGGTGGGCACCCGGGTTGGTGTTTATCCCCCCCGTGATAACCCGGGGCTGCGGCGGGGACGGGTAAAGGGACCACTTGCCTGCTGCACTGCACGGTTGCTGCGCCCCAGCATTCGAAGACAAATGTCCTGCATTAGCATTTTGACCAAGACAGGCGCGCACGCCCTTGCCCAAACCCTGCAATATCATGCGAACATGGCAGTGTTGCTCACACTGAGTGCCTACTTTTTTCGGTATATATTTATCTTCTCAGAACCAGATCAGACGTGCATGGAGGGGCTACCTAATCACCATGCGATGACGCAGTGTTTAGCGCGGACTCCAACGAGCACCACTTTATGGAGGCCAATGGGCCATCTCTTTCCAAAATCTCTAATTTCCCAGGTACAAAGCCTGCTCCCCCATCTTCACCAAACCTCTTCACCCTTCCTCAACCTCTTCACCGTGGTTAGCGCTTATCATGTCCCCCCACATGTGCATGTTCCTCCCATTGCATTCCCCCCATCCCTAGGGGTAGGGTTTGGTCACATCCATCGCATTCCACCCTCCCCCCCCTCTAGGGGTAGGGTTTATGCGTAATCTGGCTTGCGGGTAGAGGGGGGGGGGAGAGGGGCAGTCCCGTTTAGCCCGCATGCACACTAGAGCGTGCCCGATCGATTGGGGCAATATGCGGCTGCCGCTTCATACCTCCATAACTTCATAATTTTTTCGTTGGTGGCCGACTTTGGACGTGGACCACCCATGCCCGGGGATCGTATGTCCGCCCATGGCTGATTTGTACGGCCATACTATTGGGAACTCTCCTAAACCCGCCCAATTTCAGAAGTGAAACCTAGTCAGGCCTAGTTCGTACTGAGGTGGGAAAACTGGGTGCTGTACGCTTTTTATTTGCTTTGTTTCCGCCCCCCACCCCCGCGGTGCACCCTTTGCCCCCCCCCTACCCCCGTTCCAATCTGCCCCTCGATCCGAATGGCTACTGCGTACGGCCATGCTCCTGGGAGCTCCCCCCGCCCCCCCCCCCCCGGCCGCAACATGCGCCGCAACGCTGGTTTTTGGTGGGCACCCGGGTTGGTGTTTATCCCCCCCGTGATAACCCGGGGCTGCGGCGGGGACGGGTAAAGGGACCACTTGCCTGCTGCACTGCACGGTTGCTGCGCCCAGCATTCGAAGACAAATGTCCTGCATTACCGTTTTGACCAAGACAGGCGCGCACGCCCTTGCCCAAACCCTGCAATATCACGCGAACACGGCAGTCTTGCTCACACTTTCTGAGTGTCTACTTTTTTCTGTGTGAATATATCCTCCTAGAACCAGACCATACGTGCCTGGAGGGGCTACCTAATCACCATGCGATGACGCAGTGTTTAGCGCGGACTCCAACGAGCACCACTTTATGGAGGCCAATGGGCCATCTCTTTCCAAAATCTCTAATTTCCCAGGTACAAAGCCTGCTCCCACATCTTCACCAAACCTCTTCACCCTTCCTCAACCTCTTCACCGTGGTTAGTGCTTATCATGTCCCCCCACATGTGCAACACATGTGCAACGACCCCGCAAGCGGCCACCCCAGGGCCCACCAGCCGCCGTTGCGGAGAGGTATCTCACCGCCGGCTTGGGATGGCCGCTTGGACGCACCTAGCCAACAGCGAAGGCATTCGCCTTCCTCTGCGTGGACTCGACACAGAGAAGTGAAATAGGGCAACTCTGGGGGCTCCGTTGGCACAACCGACCAAGGGAATGGGAAGGGAAGGAGTGTGATGAGGCCGATGGGCACTGCGGCCTACGAAGGGAAAGGCCAAGGGATGGGAAAGGGAAGGGGAGAGGGAAGGTTAGGGCAGGGAGGAAGAGGAAGGTCAAAGGGTGGTGAGAAGCCGATGGGCACCACCGCCTATGGAGGGAAAGGGTCCAAGGGAAGGGCAGCGAATGGCGATCGGCCAGTAGGCGCCGCCAGCTGCAGACGAGATCATCACACCATGGCGTCATGCCAACCCCCCCCCCCCCCCACAGTCCGCAACCCGGGGCTGCGGCGGGGACGGGTATAGGGACCATTTGCCTGCCGCACGGTTGCTCATTGTGGACCCGTGTCGTGAAATAGGGGCAAACAAAATTCCTTGGTGAACCCGTGCCTTAAGGCGGAGGCTCAGATGGTAACCGTCGGGGGGCAAATAGTGTGTTGTTCCAAAGTGAGGTTTTGTCCGCTCGCGTGTCGGAAACGGATAATTCAGTCTCACAGCATTTTGTATCATCCTCGCACGGAGTGCCGTTTCTCAGTAAGGTGTGCCCAACGCATGACTCAGGCATATGGGCATTTTCAAGCACAGGCACGCATCAGGATGTGATAAGTGAGGTTTCAGGGTGCAGTCATGAGGTACGTCAACCACACACTGCTCCCAGAAGGACATTGACCCACAAGCAGGTCATACCCAAGACATGGCCCTGGACACAACTCCCACTGTCTCTTGTGGCGCCAGTGGATGGTTTGTTTGAGGTGTGCTTGGTGGGCAGCGGTCCGAACAGTAACCCTCTACTTCATTTGACACCTCATTGAGGCTACCACCCTCCCGCTGTGCGTGTCTGCTGGTAAATCCTAGCATGCAGGCGACGTATCCAGAAGTGCATGGACAACACTACTGTGTTCGAGTGTGTTCCACTTGAGCAACGAGTTCCATCACCTGTAGCCGAGGGCGTAGTCGCTGCATATCCGACAGGCGCTGGTTGAGAAGAAGGTTTGCGGCTTTTTTCCATGTCAGAGCAGTTGACTGGACACAAGGTTCCCGACCAACTCTGGTTGGCCCGTGACCGACAGTGGTCGGCTTTCTCTCTGTCGAGGCATCGGGCGTGTTGGAGTCCGGAAGCGAGTTGTTGTTTTCCCCATCTAGGACAGCGCTGATTTCCACGCTGGCATCCCAATGCGTCTTACATTCACCGCCCCTACATCCTTCATTTGGCGCCCCATTTTGCTGCAGGTCCATTTACGACGCTCGCGTTGTGCCACATGATTGATTTCTTGGACACTGCAGATCAGGTGCGCCCTTCTGGTGCTGCAATCCACAGACACGGATGCACTCCAAATTTCAATTGGAGTCTCTACTTCAGAGCAGTAGAAGGGGCTGGAGCGCCGAGCCGACAAGTGCTGGCAGCCCTCTACGAAGGAGAAGAAGAACGATTGGGAACTCGTAACAAGTGCCGGGTTGCAGCATCTGGATCAAAGCGGAGATGGTGTCGCCGTGCACCGAGCTCGACTCCCCTTTTTGTATTGAGCTGGAGCTTTGTGGTTACATGCTATCAAAGGCACGATGCCCATCAGTTTCTTCCAAGTTCTCTTGCTCTTTGCCTCCCTCTAATCCGGTACTTTATATTATTTTTTGGGGGGATGGGAGGGGCTCCCATGTTTCAGTCTCCTTTGGAAGGTGGCAGAGAGGGTGCTGGCACATGCAATTGGTGTGTGTGGTGCATGCGGATGTGGCTCCTTGTCCGCATTGTATTGTTTTAGTATGTCAGGTATGCATGTGAACCCCTGATGATGGTGCAGTTTGGGCTTGCAGGGGGCCTCAATGGGCATCGGGTGAGGCCCTGCCAAAAGGGGCCCTTCAGGACAAGAGAACGAAGAACTGATGCAGATCGGATGGACGGAAGGGGCTTGAAGCTGGGACCACAATGCGTACAATGTTCACAAGGCATTCCTGACCGCACGGTCATCAGAGCCCCTAAAGAGTGGCCGCGTGCCTCGCCCCCGGTCTTTAGACTGTGCTCGTTGTAGGCTCTTATTTTGTTCGGTCTTGCCTTTTTAACACGCCGCGCCCTCAGTAATACGACCTGCTCTCCCGACCGCAGGACGAAGATAGCAAGCTGTCGTACAACGAGTTCTAGGACGCAGTTTGTGACCCCAAAGCCAAGAAGGACGTGACCAATAACGAAGTGGATCCTGAGACGGTGGTCCCCATGTCCCTCAGGGTGCCTGCACTCCCCAACCCTCTGCTTCACGAGACTGACCCATGGTTTGGAAACAATACTGGGCCTGAGGGGGGATGGGGGGGAGGCGGGTAAGGGTGGCACCGCAGGGAAGTCTTAGAATGGCTGTACACCATTGGAGGGAGGGGGGGGTTACCCCCTTTCTGGACCCCCCCTTTCCAGACCTAAGTGACCACAGTGGGAAAAAACGAAATTTACAATTGGGACAATCTTGTCGGGCCATTTTTGGTACACAATCCCACAGTCCCACCCCCCTGTACTTTGGTGGTGGAGCAAATGGCAGAGGGGCTCAAGCAGTGGCCCTGTCCCCAGTCTGCCCGAAGTGCCAAGCCTCCATTGTGTTTCCGGATTTGACTGCTCTACTAACCATGGATGCCAGCTGGCTTGAATGCTGTTCCCTGTCTCTTGCATGCTGCTCGTCAATGTTCAAGGTGGTGCTGAAAATGGAGCCACTCGGTGCAAATGCTCAGGCAGCTCTTATTTTCTTTTTTTGGACTTGATTATGGTCAGTTGGGTAGGGGGCTTGGCTTGTAGTGTGCATGGCACTGTGTGGGAGCCCCAAGTGGGATTACCATGCCGAACCCGAGTGAGCACCTACTGGTAGCTGCCAGCAGCCTCATAGGCAGAGGACATTGCGACCGCCTGTGAACTACATGCCATTGCGAAGGTATGGTACGGTACACCAGAACGCTGGGGGCGTGTGAATATGATTTGTGCCCCCCCCTCCCGACAAACATAGCGCTGCAAGCCTATAAACACAACCCGCTGTCTTGATGGCGACCATGGACACTGCGGGCCATTGCGCTTATGGCAAGCGGGTTTGGTGTAGTTGGTGCAGGTCGGTGCATTGTTGGCGCAATGGCGGATTGCTTTATGCGCTCCCTGAGGCCTCTCAGCGCCACCAGCACCACTCATGGTGGTTGGGACGCCACGCGGCGCCCGCCTGGCCTGACTCAGCAGGGTGCAGCACATCTCAGCATTTGGCCAGCACATTGCACGATTGCTTATCAGATGGCTTCCAAGGATGGTGAAGAAAAAGAACTGGGCTCCGTTTGGAGTATGGACGCTAGCGCGAAGGGTATGGCTTTTGCCATGTCGGAAATCCCAGTCCTTACCCTACTGTGCCTGATGGAGGCGAAGTTAGGTTTGATCTACGGTCTGCACGTGCCTGGTAATGGTGAACCACCCCCACATTCCTCTTGGGAATCCAGAACCACCTCATCATCATTGTGTCATGGAAATGACCGAATGTGAAACATGCCAGCGCCGGCCCTATGTTAAACTGCAAGACTGGCATCCGCAAAGCTATGCAGAAAATTCAAAGAAGGATGGCATTGTCACAGGAGGGATGCCAACGGGCAGAAGCGGCACCCTTGCGCAGACGGACAACAGCCAAACAGGAACAGGCTCCGTCACAGCGAGGAAGCACCATTGCAGATTTTCTTGTTCGATGGACTTCGGACTCATCTGATGCATTCCAGACAGAGTTGAAAGCTGCAGCTTCAGCTTCAGCCAAACCAAACCAAACAAAAGAAGCAAGCCCCCCTCTAAGTTGGCTCCAAGGGCCGGGCCCACCACAAGCACCGCAGGACATCTGAAATCGCTGAAACGCATGATTCTACACATAAATTTGGCAAATCCGTTCACCACCCGGTTTTTTGCACCGGGGACAAATGAGGCCTGGCCTTTCGAGCGTGCTTTCTAGACCCTTCCTCCCCTGATTCACAGGGGCTCGAAGGGTGCCCCTCCTTGGGGTTGCAATGGACCGTGGGCCTTGGTATGGGGGCCTTTGCTGCATCCCGGGCTATAGGCCCCCATCTATTCGGGATGGGGCTGCACTGGAAGTCCCCTACTGTCGTCTATATGCACTCAGCGCGGGGCGACTCGGTGGGTGTTGTGAAGTGTGCCCCCCCAGTGCTCTGGATAGCCAAATCCGATCCATCGCGGCGAGTGTGTGTGTGCCTCCCGTTGCCGTGGGACGTCTGGCGCCGTGTTGAGGGTCATCCCTTCGTGAGCCCCATGTGAGCCCTGCCCCCGTCCCCGAACCCCAGCCCGACAGCCAATCCCCGGCGCCACGTTGGAAGGGGCGGAGATGGTCGTGCACAGGTGGCGGTGTGCCGTCCCAGGCCCTCCAGAGGGACACCGGCCCCCCACGTTGGGGGCGCATTCCCTGCCGCTTTGAGGCGCACGCGGCCCGAGCAACACACCGCGAACTTCTTCTTGTGGTCGATGTTCGGAGGGGGGGGGGGGGGGCTGTAAGAGAGGCCCTGCTGAAACGGGGGGTGAAGGGGTAGGGCATTCCCCCTTTTTTCCTTTGAGGTGGTATGACAGTCATATGGTGAAAATGCCATGGTCATTCATAGCGATTGCTCTGGGAACATCAGAAAAAGATGGTACGATGTTGAACGATTGACCTTGAACATGTGTTTCCCGTGGATATCCCCTAACAACAAAGGGCCTGCAACCACCCGAGGATGAACAGGTTTATGGGGATATAAAAAGACCGAACGTGCGCGTCATGCTGCAGCATTGGGGTTGGTGCTCAATTGGAACACCTGTGCCGGGAGCTGGCATGATGTACACAAACTGGGGATGCGGGTTATAGTCTGATACTCAGTGTGGTGGACCAGCTGCAGCACCACAACCGCACTGACGCCCCTCCTTATGATAAGCGCTTCTGCTGCCAACAGTGGGAACATGATGCTCATTCGCCATCAAGCAATGAGTTTGTGTTTTGCACGATGGGCTTAGAAGTCGCTGGCGAGTCCCTGTGATTCTGCACAAAATGGTATCAGTGTCATGCACTGCACCACAAGAGGCAACACCAGCAACACAACTTGCAGGCGAAGCATGCAGCACACACAGCCAGGGGCAGACGCACCGTCACCGCTTCCACTTGCAGCACATGGCATCACCACCGTCATTTGTGGCAGGTGGGGGGGGGGGGCACCTGTTGGTCCGTGGTCTGTGGTTGATTGGTTGTTGGTTGGCATCAGCCACAACAGGCCGCCAGGGGCTCCAAGCGGGCGAAACCCACTTATTTTGGCATTTTGGCATCCAGGTCCAGGGGCACCTTTGAAAACGGCCAAAATTTTGCCCCCAGAACCCCAAAACTAATCCCGCACCATTGGGGATGCACAAACAAGTAAAACGAGCTTTAGGTTCGTTTTGACCCATTCTTGCGCATCAAAAGCCCCAAAGAGCTTTCTAGGCCCGTCGGTGGCCAGTGTCTGGTGGTGGATGTTGGCATGGCATGAGGTGTTGGCCCAGGAGACGCTCCGCATCGAAGGGGCAGACTGTGCACATCCCCCCGCCTTCCCGTCGCCCCAGGCAATCCCGCCACAGGCCCTATGCACACCTTCTGCCCCCTCTTTGTCCAGACCAGAACCATCGATCTCCATGCGTTCTGCCGCCGCTCCGCCCGGATGACCCAATCTTCCAGTTGATGTTCCCACAGCCGGGGATGCTGAGCGCGGGCGACCTGGCCACGGTCCGCGGCCTGCTGGCCGCCGGCGCACCGCGACGGGCCCTGCACGCGGCCGCGGCGGAGGTGCAGGCCCGCATGAACCCCCACCCCGCCAAGCAACAGGAGATGAACGTCCCGGTGCTCCCCAACGGCCACCGGGCCCAAGGGCTCCAGCACAAGTACCGCGAGATGGTGCTGTTCTTTCCGGGGGAGTCCCAGTACTGCCACTCGTTCTGCACGTACTGCTTCCGCTGGGCTCAGTTTGTGGGGAACCGCGAGCAGGTACGGTATTTCCGTTGGGCATCAGGCAAATGGGAAGATGTGATGTGTCTTTGGAATCCTCGGCGCATGAACAGGGCATTTTTCAGTGAGCAAGATTTTTTTTTAAGTTAACAAACGTGGTCCTCCCATCGATGTCTGTTATCCTCCAACTGCCATCGGATACCCTCCAACCGCCGTCAGTTACCCTCCAACCGCCGTCAGTTACCACCAATCGCCATCGGATACCCTCCAACCGCCGTCGGTTATCCTGCAACCGCCGTCGGTTGCCCTCCAACCACCGTCGGTTTCCTTTCAACCACTGCCAGTTGCTCTGCAACTGCCGTCTAGTTGTACGCCTAAAGAATGAGCCGGCTACTGGATGGCCCGAGTTTTTTTTTTGTAATTAAAAAACGTCCTGCGCATGAATGGTCGTTTGTGGCCGTGGGCACTGGGAACATCTCGTGTGAAGGCCCTCTTGCATGGCTTGGGCATGTATTCTTCAAAGGGTGGGGAGTCCTTTGTAACTGGTACTGTGCAGACCGCATGCGTGCTAAACATCGTGTCTATCCAACAGACCCTCGCCTCCTCCGATGCGGAGACCCTGCACTCGTACATTTTGGCGCCAGCCCCACGTGACCGACCTCTTTGTGACCGGGGGCAACCCGATCGTGCAGACCAGCACCAAGTCGCTCGCGTACCTGCCGGCGCAGTACGTCACAGACCCCGACGCTGATGCCACCCTGGACCTCCTGAGGACCCTCGTACGGCGGGACAAGCACGTGGCCCTGATGTGCCACTTCACGCACCCGAAGGAGCTCTACCGGTCCATTGTCCAGGTCGCGATGCAGCGCACCCGGATGACGGGGGCGATCCTTCGGTACGAGGGGCCCCTGGTCCGGCACATCAACGACAACCCGGTGACGCGCCAGGACATGTGGAAGGCCCAGGTGCGGCTGGGGGCGGTGCCCTACTACATGTTCGTGGAGTGGGATACCGGGCCGTCCCAGTACTTTGAGGTGCCGCTGGGGCGGGCCTGCGACATATTCGCTGACGCCATGGCCAACGTCAGTGGGGTGGCGAAGACGGTGCGGGGGCCAAGCATGAGCGCCACCCCTGGCAAGGTGCACATCATTGGCGTGGCGGATCTCCCTCGGGGTCAGAAGGCGTTCGTGCTGCAGTTCCTGCAGGCCCGGAATCCCGAGTGGACACAGCGGGCGTTCTTTGCCCGGTTCGACCCGACTGCCACGTGACTGTCGGACTTGCGGCCACTAGACCCGGACCACGGCGGGTTCTTCTTGGAGGCCGAGCTGGCCCAAATGGGGTGTATGCCCCCCAGCTCCGGCCAGGCTCGCCCCCTCGCGCCGCTGCGGTCCTGCACTGCCCACAAGGGTACTGACTGTGCCAGATATGCAACTGTTCGAGGATAGGCCGAGGGGTGAATTTTTTTTCTAAATTTGAGAGCACTTTGAGTTTCCGCGTGACTCTAATTGCACCACCACCAAAGGGAAGGTGTGTTTGGGGCCTGGAATGGCTGACCACCTCCACATCTTTGGTTCCCGGTGGCCAATTCCTCCCTATTTCCTTTGTAACGATTCAATTTCGTGAACCCAAACAGTGCTCAGAAATGGTTCATTTCGGTAGTAAGTGTATGCCACTTTTTATTTTAGCCTTTTTTTTGATGGGTCTCATGGCTCATTTGTACGAGATATTGTTCTAGCCTTTTTTTGGATTGATTCCATGGCTCATTTGTGGGATTTGATTCACCATGATTTGGCAATTGTGCTGGAGCCAGGTAAGGACTCACTCAAGGCTAGTTGTCACACAAAGGCTATTTTGGGTGAGCAATGGAGACTGGATGGGAACAAAACTAAGGTTGAGTGTCCGTTGCAAGGTTGTCTATTGTCCCGCTGTTGATTTGTGTGATTGTTCGGTTGAAGAACATAAAAGGTTACGTTTCCTTCACTTAATCCACCCATGATGCTCATCATGACCATGCCAACGACGGTGACGGAAGTTGACAGAGAGGCCATTGACGACGTTCCAGAAGGCTACAAAGAAGAAACAAGGTAAACGGAACAGCGCATGCAAGTTACGGAAGCAGGGGTGTGCTGCAGCCAAAATCATGGCGGCGCCGGCGGGGAAAGTTTGTCTGGTGGTGGCAGGAATAATTTCTCATAATTCCTCAAGGCGACAGCCGGCTTGTCTATATGCTGCTGGGAACACCGTGATATTGGTGGAATATTGTGGAGTAATGGGGAATAATGGGGACTAATGCGGGAATAATGCGGAAATAATGGGGGAATTGGGGAATATTAGGGAATACTTGGGAATAATGGGAAATAATGGAAAATTATAGGGAATAATGGGGAATGGTATTCAGAGAATAATGTAGAATAATGGGGTTTTCTGGTGTGGTAATTCGGGTTCTAAGTGCCTGTTTGGTTTGTTTGTTTCTGGGATTCCGGGACATGTAATGAGGACATGGGCTGCAGGGATCATTTTCCGCGTGCTGCATGCATTGTGAATGCGGAACATAGAGATGATACACGGTGTCATTTGACACCATTCTTTGTGGGACATCAAGACACTGACACTGTTTGTGATGCCAATGGTGCAAGTCCACCATGGAAAGTGGTGCAAGTCTAGCCGGGGCTGGGCGCATGGAAAGTGGTGCAAGTCAATGTGGTGCAACAGGAACATCATGCAGCCTGTGCGTCCGATTTTGCTGAGGCTGCCTGGCTAGGCCGCACAGGTTGGGTCTAGGTTAGGGTTACCATAGCTGCCGGAGGTTGACTGGGACAACTTTGATGGGGACTGCGATGGCTATGATGGGCCTACCAGAATGCCAACAAATCGGCGGACCGATTTTTCCACAAGCCAGTTTCCCAATGCCGTGGAGCTGAGTCCCAGGCTCCGACCACGTTTTCTTTTGGTTTTTCTCTCGTTGGAGTCATGTGGACACCCAACATTTCTCTCAATGTTGAAAAGTTTTTTTCAGCCCGAGGTATCTACATGGTCCCTGGGCCGAATTCTGCCAATGAAAGGCAATGGACCAATGGTATTTGCCCCGATCTACAAATTGAATGCGGTTGGCTGAATTTCTACACCGATTTTTTGTTCGCACCTTTTGTCACTGGTCTCGATGAGAAAATTGGTTTTCAATGCACAAACAAAGCTTGCCGGAAGAAGGCACATAGGCTCCTCATTCGCATCTGACTTTGTGATAGGTGGGTGTGAAGCAGATTTGGTGGCTTTAATGTGCAACCAAAGCTTTCCTATAGTAGTCAATCTGATGGGAAATTGTTTTTGCATGCACCAACAAACCCTGCCAAAAGAAGACAAACACAAATCTTATTGAAACATTGTTTCAATGGAGTTTGCGTGCTCGACAAGGTTGCGCGGGGCACTTTTGGGAATTGTTCCACTTACTGGGTCAAATTGGTCAAAGTATGCGAAGTTCATGGCATCCATAGGCAACAACAATCTGTCTGTTGCAAGTTGCGCGCCGCAACAGGCTCATCCATCCGCACCAATGCAAAAATGAGGTTGTGCTCGTGATGATTGATGGAGACGGTCGGATAACGAGGGAAATCATTAGATTTTCAATCGCCGTCTGGAAATCTTTATCTGACAAACACTCCACAAAAAAAGGACCATATCACATGGCCGCAGAAAATGAAAGCACCCGCGACGCTGCATACCTAATTTGACGGCATAGCAAACAGCATGAAAAGCCTGTCCGGTTATGAATGTCATTAAGTTTGAGCATCTTCATACCAACCTAACCATCAGGTTCGGTTTTGGGAAAACATCCCCACCATCCTTGGTTCGTCAGCCAGATATGGCGTTGTACAATTGTACAATGGCAAGGAGCAGGATCTCTTGCTGGGAAAACATTGACACAACATCATTAACTGGGTTGCTTTGAATGCTCCCCAGTACACGAGTGCTAGGCTACGCCCCCATGGCACGTCCGATACAGCTCCGCAGAGGTCTGGACACAGGGGTCCCAGCCGCCCACAGACCGGGGGGCATCCCGTTGCACCCGCTCCCCCCGTCTGCGGTGCCGGCCCAGGGCCCTTGGCAGCCCGCCGCCTTCCCTCTGGCACCTTTCGGCTGCGTGGGGCGGCGGAGGAACTCCCTACGGCGCATTGTACCCGATCCCCTGCGGGACGCCCCCTGTTCTGGTGCACCTAGCGGCGTGGGGTGGGGGGCACTGACGTGCCTCTGCATCACCGCACCGACCACATCGTACTACGCCGCAGTGGCGGCAGCACCGCACCAGCAGCATCATCCCACACCACACCACACGGCAACGGCAGCACCCCCATTTCTAAACCCTCGCGTTATGCCATTCCCAACCCCTTGCCCAATGCCCAAAGCCCAAAGCCGGGGGGCACCTTTGGGTCTCCGGACCCCAGGATGGGGCTGGGAGGAGACTCTGGAAAAGCTGCTGTTGATCTTTGAGAAGCTGCCGGTTGAAGTTGAGGTGCTGGAGGAGAAGCTGGAGGAGAAGCTAGTGGACAGCTCACGAGGGGCGAGAGGGGGGTGGCCGGCCATCGTGATGCCGCGAACGCAAGAAAAGAGGCACAGAGGAATGCGGATGCACCGGGATTGCAGGCAAAGACGACTTAGCGTGACCTAGGCTGAGGGGGTAACCGTCATGAAATCGGGGAAGTAAGAAAAAGTGCTTTTCCATTGCTTTGGGACATACTCTAGTTGTATTAGAGATGCACTGAGCATCCATGCATTTTTATCTTAGTATTGGTCCAGCCAAAAGTGGTGAGAACACATTTTGACCTGTGGAACCAAACACCCAATCAGGATATGGAGTGGACCCCTTAATCCCCTTTCAATCAGAAGTAAAACATCTTTTCCTGAGTTGACTGAGCACTGACATACCTAAGGTAGAGCCTATGAATTTATCTATGTTTTTCCATGAATACTTATCTGCCCTAGTGGTATACACCCTAAGGGGCTAGGCACCTCTTTTTGAGAGGTCCTGGGTTCAATTCGTGGTCAGCCTAGCTAAGTAGGAAGATCCCATGTGACATGGCAGTGACCTCATCGCCACATACCATGCCACCTCAGCACATATGGGACCCAAAACAAAGAGTGCACATCTCCTGAGATGGCACTATGGAGAGAGAGTGATCCTGAGGCAGTTTTCTAACTCTTTTCCTAAAACATTTCAGCTATCTTTGTGAATATGCATTCATTTGTGACGTGAGCTGTAGTTTCTGTGAATATCCAATCATCTTTCACTTTTTACACTGCAGCCCTTCATGCTTTGATCCTGAATTACCTTCTCCTTGCATACTATTGGCTTGGGCTATCCTGGATTGACTTGGCTTTACTGTATTTCAATAAACAAAAGCTTTTCATCATCCAAAACAAGCAGCAGAACACCCTACAGCAACAACAAGCAGCAGGAGAAGCAAAAACACAGTGCTGAAAACACTATAAACTTTTCTAGTAGCAAGAGGCAGCCTGTCTCTGTGCACCGGCAGCGACCCCGCGCCGTACAACCAGTGCTCCGAGCAGGCAAATATAAGCAGAAGGGCGGATTAAGATGGACCCAGGAAGAGTGGACGCCGATGTGAACACAGCGCCAGCGCCTGAGGCACCGGCAAGGCCGGCGCCTGACGCTGTACCTTCGGTGGAGCCCTTACATGGGCCTGTGGATACGGCGGAGGACTCCCTGGATGGCCTCCAGACGGCCCTCGGGGCCCTGTCGGTCGAGGAAGTGGTCTCCTAGCCTCAGCCTGTGAAGAGGAAGAGAGAGAACGAGAGCGAGAAGGATGCTGGAGAAGGAGCAGACGAAGAAGAGGAGCAAGGGCAAGACCCGACGGATGTACCTACCTTCGAAGGCGCACCAAGCGCTTCTGGCCTCCAAGCATCACCCTCTCCCATAACCACCACACTCCCAGCCGCCGCAACATCCACCTCCACAACCAACCAGCCTATGGCAGGGGGCACAGGCTTTACTGGCATGCCTCACTACCCCGACTATGGCATGGGCCCACCTACCACTGCGCTCCTTGAGGCAACTGCTGCCAGTGAGCCGGTGGCTTCCAGCTCTGCGCCGCGATGGTATGCGGCTGACCATCCCCATCCACTCCACGCCACTGGAACCTACATGGAAGTTCCTGGGTATGCTCCTGGGTGTGCTCCTGGGTATGCACCCCTGAGTGGGTTGAGGAGAGGACCAGAGTCTCTGGGAGGCAGGAGTAGAGGATCGGGACGATCCTCCAACAGGTCCCTGACACGGTCGGAGATCAACGAGGTGCTCCGAGGAGCCACTTCGCAAATCGTGAGCGACCTCACGCAAGAGATCAGGGAGAAACTACAGGCCCTGATGATCCCGTCCCATGCGTCACCTACGACGGTGGGAATGTCACCCCACCGAGTCCAGGCTAACCACCTGGCGGCAGGGTTGACAAATACCCTGGGGAGCCTGAGGAGCCGACCGATGCCGACTCCTGCAGCAGTACCGAGAAGTCCATTCGTCCCGAGAACGGCCCAGCCGCCCTACAGCCACGTGACGAACTCGACGAGGGCCGAGCTGGACCAGCTGGGGCTGACAGCCCTAAGGGCAATGGTGGACGTGGAGCCTTATGGCTCCAGTGATCTTGGCGGAGACCCCTCCGACGACGAGCCGCCGTCGATGGACTCTTCTTCGCCCTCAGACGACGAGGACCCTGAGGACCCCGAGGACCCCAAGGGTAAGAAGAAGAAGAAGAAGAAGAAGAAGATGACCCGACGCCCTGAAGGACGCCGAGCTCAAGAGGCGAAGGCTATTGCCACCTCCAAGATAGTGGTGAACCTGCCTGAGTTCACAGGCAAGGACCTCAGCGAGTTCGCTGAGAACTTTGACCGGTTCCCACGACTGACCGGCCAAACCCACGCGAGTGGGCGAGTGAAGTGCGATCTGCTCCTGCAGTGCTGCAAGACCAAATACCTGGAGAAGCAGGTCAGGCAGATCGTCACTAACTCCGCCACCTTTGCCGACGTGTTGGTTGCCCTGGAGAGGCAGTACCCGACCTACGAGACCGACCTCTCCATCAGGGCCGAGATCCAGAACCTGCCCGTGCTGCCCAACAACCCCAAACCTGGCAGGGTCTCCGAGCTGTTGGCGGACTTGGATCACTGGGCTGGACGACTGACGCCCGGTTCCTACAGCAGCGACGACCTGCTGTTCTGGTTGTGCGCCAAGCTCCCCCGAGAGCTATGGGACGAGTGCCGTCTGACGGCTGAGCGCAAGGCTAGATCCCTCCGCTACGAGGATCTATGCGTGCTGCTCCTGGAGATGGCGCTGGAGAAGGAGAGCGACCAGCACCTGAACAACTACCGTCCTGGTGGAGGTTCTGGAGGCAAAGGGTACCAAGGGTCCCGACCTGGGCAGGGGACTACCCCCAAACACGCCCACGCCCGCCTAATGGAGAACGTGAAGGAGCTATTCTGGTGTGATGCCACAGATGAGCAGGGCCACCTGCAGCACGCCTCCGACTGCGAGCAGCGAGACTGCTTCGTCGTCCAGGGGAAGCAGCAGGAGAAGATCACCGGCGCCAAAGTGAAGCTGCCGGATCATTACCGCTGCACCATCACGTGTGCATTCTGCGGTAAGCGGAAGCACTACGAGGATGAGTGCTACCATAAGCAACGCCTATCGGCGAAGCTTAAGGGGGAAGATCCTGGCAAAAGCTCAAGCAAAGGTGGAGGCAAGGCCAAAGGCAACGACTCAGGCAAGGGCAAGTCGAAAGGACGTGGTCAAGGTGGTCAAGACAAGGGTCAAGGTGGACGAGGAGGAGGCGCTAACCGCCAGAACGACAACAAGAACAAGGACAAGAACGGAGGTAACCCCAACCCTAATCTAGGGGGGAACTCCGAGCCCTCTGGAGGGCAGTCTGGACCTACCACACGGTCACAGACGCAGGCCCAGCAAGAACAAGGAGCCAAGCGTGAGCACGAAGGTGGTGATGACGGCAACGCCAAGAAGAGAAGCCGTTTCATGAGGATGGCCCGCAAATTGCGGAACAAGGGGTTCGAGGTGACCTGTCCCGCGGAATTCTGACGGGGACGCTCTGGTGGCACCCAAGACCTGGTGTTTTGGGTACGTATCCGACTAGGGGGACGTGAATACCTGGGGGTACTGGATACTGGAGCCATAATATCGATAGTGGCCAAGAAAATTTTACCTTGTGGGAGCCTGAAGAACACCATGACCACCGCCGCTATACGCATGGGGGATGGACATGTGGTGCACAGCTGCGGGGACTGTGAAGTGGAGGTACCTATGGGCTCCAGAACTATCGCCCATCGGTTCTATGTGATGGACACTGATGCCTTCGACTTTGTACTGGGTACTGACTTCTTCGTGCAGCACTCCCAGATACAATCCCTGACGCTGCAAGCGCCCTACCTCCTGTACGTGGACCACGGCAGTGGCAGAGAGTCTGTGCCACTGGAGCAGTCGGAACATACCTCGAGTTACCTGAGACTATCGAAGGAGGAGCCCTCGAACATGATGGCGGCCTCCAAAACTGAGGACTATCAACTATTGGGGGAAGTCCTAGACCAAGGTCTGAAGGAGTTGGGTTACTCTCGAGAAGACCTAAGTGTGGAGCTGTTCGCCAGCGACAAGCAGCATGTACTGGACCTATACTGCAGCAAGGGGAAGAACTGCAGTTACAAATTTTACTGGCCCTCTTTCGGGATGGCCTACGGGAACCCCAGATTCAGTGAACTGGGGAAGGTGCTGACCAAGGTGGCCTTGGAACGTTCCCGTATGGTCCTGTGTTCCCCCGATTGGGGAGCCCATGGGGGCAACGAGTACTGGCGAACCCTCCTTGACAAGCTGACTATCAGCTCGGTGCAATTACCTGATGAGGCCATCTACGTGCCTCTGGGACGCAAGACGCCCATGGGGAAGCCCGGATGGGGGAGTATGCTCAGCGTGGTGGACGGAAGTCTTACCACCATCCCCTGGGAAGACCTGGACCCTACTCTGGTCCAGGCTATACAACGAGAAAGCGATGGACTCGCCTTGGGTGACTTGAAGGATCGCCTACGACCTCAAGATGCTGTTGAAACTACACCCGGCGGAGATGAGTACGTCGTGACTGACACCAACGCCCCCAACTCTCCCTGTCATGTACCTGTACCCGATGGAGTCTCTGAGTGTGGACTATCTGAGCTACCTAGCTCTATCCACTCAGACGACGAAACTGAGCACGACGCCTTCTTCGTGCAGACCGCGGTGGAGGAAGTGGAGAACGCCGAGTACGTCGCCCCACTAAAACCCCTACTCTCCATGAGGGTAGAAGACCCCGTGGATGAGGAGCTGGACCCTCGATCCAGGCTCAGGGAGTATGTGGATTCCAAGAGGAAGTTGGTGGCGAAAAAGCTATGCTACGCGAAGCCGACCCGCAGCTCCTGGCCACTGAAGCAAGGATGTATGGGAGACCTATCCCAACTGAAGGAGGACCTCGAACAGAAGATCACCACCTGGCAAAGGGAGGTAGATCTCAAGCTCATGAAGAGCGTATGGGGTGCCCATGTGAGGACCCCGGAGGAGGACGACCTCTCGGAGGAATGTGTATGTGAACCCCCTCGAGCGTGCCTATGTTGCCATCGTCCACCGGAGATGGTTGAGCAAGACCTTCTATATGCCTACCAAGGGCTGAAGGATGCTACCGCGGGCGAAGAGTCGGTGGAGGACCACCTCCCGACGTCTATTCAAGGGGCAAGCAACTTACACTCCGACGAGGACATGGAGGACAAGATCAAGGTATTGGACCCGCGGGTACAGAAGCTGATAAGGACCTATCTGGAGGTGTTCGGAGAACTACCCCCTCCAGCCTCATGCGACAAGCTGGTACAGATGGACCTGAAGCTGAAACCCGAGTTCGTGGGTCACAAGATCCGGAGGAGACCCTATCCAGCTCCTAAAGAGCAGGCCGACGAGATTGAGCGACAGATACAAGAATGTATCGACGCTGGCCTACTCCTGGAGTACAAGGACGGGGACTACCCCCTACACTGCAGCCCCTGTTTCCTGGTGGCTAAACCTGGGTCTACAGCCAAACGGCTGGTAGTGGACTACGCAGAGCTGAACAAGAAGACGCTGAACCACTCAGGGTCCATTCCCAATATGGAGTCTACCCTGGAGAAGATAGCCTCCTGTCGCTACAAGACCAAGATGGACAAGCGAAGTGGATTCTGGCAAGTGGACCTGACACCCAACGCGCAGGAACTACTGGCCTTCATCACCCCTCAGGGGAGGGTATTCAAGTGGAAGGTCATGCCGTTCGGCGTGGCTAACGCACCCGCTCTGTTCCAAGAGCTGATGAACAAGATCTTGTCCATCCTACGAAGGAGACCTAAGGTGCAGGAGCTCATATCCCGTGGTGCCCAGATGGAGGCTCACATCGACGATGTATGCCTCGGGACCAATACCCAGGAGGATCACCTAATCCTCTTGGGTGAGTTCTTTGCGGTCTGCCAGGAGAACCACACACGACTCAAGCTGGAGAAGTGTGAGTTCATGCAGGAGACCATGCAGTACTTGGGGTTTGACGTTGGCTATGGGTGGTGGACCCCAGCGGCCTCTAAGGCCAAACCCCTGATGGATGCCAAGGTACGACACGAAGACCCCAAGAAAGGACTTCATGATGTACGCAGTTTCATTGGGGCGTGCAACTTCTATCGCAGCCACATCAAGAACTTCACCTATACCAGCGCCGTTCTGACGGACTTGATCAAGAAGAGTACTACTTGGCGCTGGGGCCCACAAGAGCAACAAGCGTTTGACGAGCTCAAAGACAAGGTAGCCAACGCTAAGTGCTTGGGCGTGCCTAGAGCACAAGGGGAGATTATCCTGGTGACCGACGCCAGCAATGTGGGCGGTGGTGGAACGTTGTTCCAATGGCAAGCACTAGAGAAGGAGGAGTTCGACTCGGCCATTTCCCAATGGGGGACGGAAGGTCTCAACCGAGACGGAACCCTCAAGCACAGCTACCCTGACGACAAGTGGGTCCTAGTACCTCTGGGCCACTGGAACTGGAAGTGGAACCAGGCCAGGGGGAACTACTCCACCTATGAGCAGGAACTGCTCGCGGGTATGCTGGTGCTATCCTCACAAGCAAGACTGTTGGGGAGTAACCCTGTGGTCTGGCTATGCGACCAAGAACCGGTCCGCAGTTTCCAGAAGGGTCCCCCACCTGAGAAGGCCAAGCTACGGCGCTGGTGGACCTACCTCAGTCAACTACGGCTGACGGTACACCATATCCAGGGAGTGAAGAACGAGTGTGCCGACTACATCAGCCGCAACAACTTCGACGCCCTGATTGGTGCCCGGTCTGAAGCGCTGGCTAAGGAGGCGTTCAGCCGTATGGACGTACATCTGGACCTGAACATGACCATGATACGCCCCCTGGATGGACTCCAACAATCGGAGTACCTACAGGAGTTTGGGGATATCTACCGGCGCCTGGAGAAACGCCTTGAACCCCTCCTGGTCAACCAAGACCAGTGGAAGCGGGACAAGAGCTACCTCTGGCACGAGGACCGCATCGTGGTGCCTAGTGACCGAGTCCCAGCGCTGCTGAAGTGGACCCATGAGTCCAGTGGTCATGTGGGTGCTGACCGTACCCTGAGGCTGTTCAAGCAGTGGTTCCACACTACGTGGACTGACGACCAACTGCGGAAGACACTCCAGCCTATCGTGGACAAGTGCCCGTGTAGGTCCTGTAAACCAGGGAATATCAGGGACAGAGGTCTCTACTCGACCCTGCCCATCCCTCACTGTGCTAACAGTGTTCTATACGTGGACTACACGGAGATGCCGAAGTTCGGGGGCTATGACTTCGCCCTCGTGGTAACCTGTGGGTTGACCAGGTTTACCAGGGTTTTCCCATGTACCAAGCACATTACCGGAGAGGAGACTATCAAGATACTCCTGGAGGAGTGGTTTTGTGTCTATGGGGCGCCCAAGGAGATCAACTCCGATGAGGACGTACGAGTACGCTCAGATACTGGCTGGTACAAGAGGGTCCTGAGATCCCTCAATGTCCAGGTGTCTACGGGGATTCCCTACTCTCACACGAGCAACCCCCTATGTGAGCGACAGATTCGTGTCCTGAAGGAGAACGTCAGGATATGGTGCAAAACTGAACGCACCAGAGACTGGGTGAGACTACTCCCCGTCATATCCTTGATCATGAACTCCCAAGAGAGTTCAGCTACTGGGTACTCGCCACATGAGCTATTCATGGGGCGCCCGGCGTGGTTCCTACATGCCCCCTATCCAGAGGACACCCATTCTTCTGTGGGTGAGTGGGTCCAAGAGCAACAAGCGAAGGTGGACAAGGCCAAGGCTATGCTCCAGAGAGTGAGGGAGCGTCAGTGGAACAAGAAGAACAAGCACCGAGTACCGGCCACCTACCAAGAGGGGGACTGGGTGCTGGTGCACCACAGTCGACTACCCGCCTGGCCTCGCTCTACCAGCGATGACCCATACTTCGGGCCGTACAAGATTCTATCTGTGGATGGTCACCGTATCACGGTGCGGTGTTCTCCCCGTCTAGGGGGGACCCTGGTGTGCGCCGCTCAACACCTGAAGCGCTACCATGATCCTGAAGACCTCTGTGGGGAGGAGTGGGAGCTGAACGACGAGGAAATCGCCGCTCTGGACCTACAAGGGGCTTCCAGCCCTATGGAAGTTGAAGGTAAACTCCCCGACATGAACGCCGAGGAGATGGCTAAGGAGGGCTTCTACCTGGTGAAGTCTGTCCTACGCCACCGCTATCGCCAGGGTTGGCGCTTCCTCACCCTCTGGGAAGGGTTTGGAGTCGAAGAGGCCACCTGGGAGCCCTTCTCTGCATTTGTTCTACCTGAGGGACGCCTAAACTCAGTTCTGGTTGACTACTTGTCCCAGAACAACCTTGGTGAGTTGCTGAGGCTCGCTGAGACGCTTGCCTCCAAGACTAAAGCTAGGGACTGAACCTTACCCTTACCTGCCAAAGCGTATGTGTGAGTGTGCTAGTCCTAAGGTCCTGAGAGCAAGCCGCAGAAGTGGTGTCCTAATTATAGCCAAGTCTGCGCCCTTGCTAAACCTGGAGGGTTGGCTTATTGATGCCACGGGGTACGCCCCGGGTCTCCCCTCCCCTATGCGCCCAATTTCTGTGCTGGCGCAAAACCTTGGGGGAATACCCAGCGTGCTAATCCAGGTATTGTTTTCCCTACCTATCTGTCTACTACAGGGAGGGGTGGCCAAAAGCTATGAAGGCATACAAAACGCCTGTTTGCTATGTGGCCAAAACACTGACCTAACCACTGCCGCAGCCCACCAACCCCGCTAAAATTGCAGGAAAAGGGTGGGACAGTGACACACCCCCTACAGGTCCTACACACCCTACAGTGGCACCATCCTGGTGGGCGAGCACTGGGCAACTGGCTCTAGCCCCCACTCAGGACTACCACTCCTACACGCACACTCTACTGGGCGTTGCGAAGATGAAGGTCTCTTGGGTCCTAGCGACCCTCCTGTGAAATTGCAAGAGAACACAGCGCTACTAAGCAACTGTGGCCTGACAGGGGACGCCACAACGCGTTTCCCCTGTTAGGGCTTGGAGGGAAGGAGTGCTCTCGCGTGCAAGGCGCAGATGTCGATGAAGTCGGACTCCCTGCTCTGCCACAGGCGGAGCGGAGTTACTTGTTTGTGTGATCTGCGCCCTTGTTTAGCAGGGCATAAAAAAATGCTGCTGCACCAATCACCCTACCTGCCCACCTGTAAAACAAAGGCAAATGAAAGGGCGTTTGCGGCGGAGGAACCAAGGCACACTCCAGGTATTATACCCTTCTCAGTGTGCCCTATAATACGCTGTCCGCAAACACGCTGCATGGAGCAGCTACCCTTATCAAGCAAGCAAGCGTTAAGGGACTCCTCAGGTTCTCTTAAAGAACGTACCGAGGAGCCCCTGGGTAGCCTAAACAAGGTTTACCGTGCGCACTTCGCGTGGCCTACCCTTTAATGCGTGTGTGCATGCACGAGTATGCACTTCCCACGTGGGCAAACCTGCCCATCTGCGCGCCAATCTTGACTCCACCAGGGGGTGGCCCCGCCTGGGCGTACCTACCTTACCTACCGCTGGGAAGTGAAGCAAGGTGAGAGGACAAAAGGGGCGCACGCGAAGAACGTTGCTATGCACTTGTGTGTATGTCTAATCACCCTGATCTGACCGCTAATCATCTGCAATCTTTCTAATCAATCCCTCTACCGCGTCCTATCGTGGTTATCGTTGTTAACGCTGCTACACGACTCGTTCACGGAGACACGAGACGAGCAATGTGTATGCGGCATGCAAGACAAGCATACCTGTAGTTTATACCTGATTCATTGAAGTCTTTTCGATTGATTCTCGCATTCTTGAATTTTTGAAGCTTCTATTAGTGTGGGTGGAATCTGTATGTTTGTTTATTAATGTGTGTCTCGTCATTTTCAAGACTACGTGATACATACGTTTATAATTCCATTATTTTTCCATTTTCCGGCGCTTCGCTAGGAGCCGCTCCTGCGCGCCGCCATTTTATGCGTATGAATTTCTGGATTTAAAAAATCCAGAGATGGCTATATTTTCTATAAAAATGTGCATCTGATGCACAATTGGATTCTACTCAGGTGTGTCTTTTCAGAAAAATTCTACGCCGTCATTTGACGGATTTTGGTGTCGTCGCTTCGTTTTTGCGTGGATTCGTCCATAATTCTCCCATTCCTGCCTCTGCAGATACCCACGCGCAGCCTCGCTGAGTAGGCCGTGTTCGGGCCGAAACACAGGTGCCTGGAGAGACTGAGCAGAACCAAGACCCCACCAAGGGGCAATTTTAATTTTCTTTCGACTCCCTTCGCCCTAAGACAGGTCACAGGTCGCCAGCAGGTTTACGAGAACCCATGCGAGTGTGTATAATGTGTCTTGCGTTTGGGTAGTGTCGACGCTGCGTCTTGGAGGGAGGGATGCATATGCACATGTTTGGCATGCTCCCATACTAACCCAACCAAGCCACAGGAGCCCCGGCAGCGACAAGAGCGCTGAGTCTTCTGTAGGAAACTGTACAATCAGAGCAGCAAAAGGACGCCAGCCATGGTGAGCGCCCATTTTTCAGTGTGAGGGAGACTGTAGGTATTTTAAAGTAGATGTGGAAACCAAGGAAAGGCCAAGAAAAATTCCCTTTTTCCTAAAATGCGACAGTGGTGGCCACCACAGCACAAGGGGGGAGTAAGAAAAAGTGCTTTTCCATTGCTTTGGGACATACTCTAGTTGTATTAGAGATGCACTGAGCATCCATGCATTTTTATCTTAGTATTGGTCCAGCCAAAAGTGGTGAGAACACATTTTGACCTATGGAACCAAACACCCAATCAGGATATGGAGTGGACCCCTTAATCCCCTTTCAATCAGAAGTAAAACATCTTTTCCTGAGTTGACTGAGCACTGACATACCTAAGGTAGAGCCTATGAATTTATCTATGTTTTTCCATGAATACTTATCTGCCCTAGTGGTATACACCCTAGGGGGCTAGGCACCTCTTTTTGAGAGGTCCTGGGTTCAATTCCTGGTCAGCCTAGCTAAGTAGGAAGATCCCATGTGACATGGCAGTGACCTCATCGCCACATACCATGCCACCTCAGCACATATGGGACCCAAAACAAAGAGTGCACATCTCCTAAGATGGCACTATGGAGAGAGAGTGATCCTGAGGCAGTTTTCTAACTCTTTTCCTAAAACATTTCAGCTATCTTTGTGAATATGCATTCATTTGTGACCTGAGCTGTAGTTTCTGTGAATATCCAATCATCTTTCACTGTTTACACTGCAGCCCTTCATGCTTTGATCCTGAATTACCTTCTCCTTGCATACTATTGGCTTGGGCTATCCTGGATTGACTTGGCCTTACTGTATTTCAATAAACAAAAGCTTTTCATCATCCAAAACAAGCAGCAGGACACCCTACAGCAACAACAAGCAGCAGGAGAAGCAAAAACACAGTGCTGAAAACACTATAAACTTTTCTGGGGAAGCATGACGATTTACAATGGCTCGCCCCAGTCGGGTGTGTACTGTAGATCGGAAGAACCCTCCTCAGTTCTTCTAGGTTTCATAACATTGTGAAATTGAAGTGTTTCTTTTTGTTGTTGCGCCGAAAGGGGCGTCATTGATGCATTTCTTTTTCTCTGGAGTTCTGTGTGCAGCATGTACGTGCAATCCACATGCGGTCGGTATCAGCGATATGCCCTGTTTTCTGAGTTCAGACGATATTGTCTGTTGATCTATAATTAATTGAGATGAAAATTTATCAGCCGGATGTGTTATCATAATTGGCGGAACATGGGATTTGCATTGCAAAATCCTAGGTTCGATTCCCGGATGCCATCCATGCAATTTCCTAAAAGCGATAAATCCATTTCAGCATGGGATGTTCCTAATCTATGACATTGATATAAAATGAGCTTTTGCATGATTTACAAATGTTTTCCTATCAATTCCTAAGGTTCAAAAAGGCTTTTGTACCATTCTTCTTGCAACCTTTTAGGTTGGTGTTTTGTTGACACATTGAATTGTCACTACTCAAGTGAGAGATCATTCCTGGAACTCACTGCATTGTTTGCTATTGAAAAGAGCCAAGGGAAATTTTAACACTAGTAGCATCAGTATTCCATGGCTGGACTTACCTTGGATGATCTGGATCCTATTTATACTCCTCGGGCAGGACCTTCTGGCCACACTCTATTGTATCCTCCCGATGGTGTGACTGGCATTGCGCCGGTTGATTTGAACACGTCTATGGGCACGTTGCAAAGACAGTTGTTTCAGCAAAATCAAGTTCTACATGACATGAAGCAAGCATTCGACGCACAGGTGCTTTCTCTGCAGGCTGAGCAGCAACGAGTTCAACAAGACAACGTCCACTTACTGCATCGCTTGAATACGTTACCCACTCCGATGTCTTCTGGATCTCCTTCGCGACTCGACTGTCCGACGTTTGGTTCTGAAGACGAGGCAGTGGACAGCAAGCTTGGTTTACACGAGTTTCACGCGTGGCGCGTACAGGTCGTCGCGTGGCATGCAGAGAGTACGCTTGCAGTGTCGACACGCAATGTTCAGGTTTTTACGAAGCTACGAGGGCGTGCGGCGCGCGTTGTCGCTGCGAAGATGCCACTGGACGCGCTTCGTACTGATCAAGGCTTTCAAGGACTACTTGGGATACTAGAGTGGGCGTACGGTGGAGATACAGCAGACAATATACTTCAGGCGGTTGTTGGACTGCTGGAGTGTAAGCGAGGTGACAGTGACATGCTTACCTGGATTAATCGGCTGGATATGCTGGTCTATCGTCTTGCGAATTTTGGCATTGTCTTGGATGAGCGATTTTCGGGGACGCTGGCGTTGCTGAACTCCAACCTGAATGCGGATCAGCGGGCGATGGTAGTCGCGAGCACAGGTCGGTCGTTGGTTTTCTTGCAGGTGCTGGTTGCTATTAGACAGCTTTTTCCAGGCGCGTCGACGTCGAGACCAATCGATTGCATGTTTGGGGCTGAGGCGCAGCGGCGGGGGAACAACAAAACACCAACCGGAAATAAGGTTAACGCGCAGAGTGGGTCGCGGGTTACCTGCTGGAAGTGCGGGAAGTGTGGGCATGTTCAACGTGATTGTCCTGAGAAGACGACGTCAGCTTCGACCCTGATGGCACAAGAGGCGTCGACGGAAGAGGAAGGGTCTTCGGGTGCGGTGCCAACCGCTGAGAGCAAGTCTGGTGGGGCTGGCATGCGTGAGGTTTTCTCGGTGGTTGGTCATGACACCACTGCTGATTTGTTTCACAACCTTGGTGTGTGTTTGATGGCGCAGTCTGGTTCATTGTCTTCTCCACTTCACAAGCTTTGCTCCGATTCTTTGGGTCGTGGGATCATTGATCTTGGGTGTACCGACACGATGTTTGGGGAATTTCGGCTCGATCAATATCTGCGCAAGCTTGGACCAGATGGCTCTGATGTTCGTCGGAGTGACACCAATGCGTGGTTTGTGTTCGGGGACGGTGGCACGAAGTCAGCGCTCTACAGAGTCGACTTACCAGTACAGATTGGTGGTCGCGTGCAGTTCTTACGTACGCACGTGGTTTCTGGGGAAACACCTCTGTTGATTGGCCGGCGCTCTATGGCGAGAATGCGCATGAGGATTGACGCGGCGAACAACACGGTTACTGTAAACTTGGGTGCTGGCGATTTTACGATTCGTTGTGATGTCTCTTCGTCCGGACATCTGGTGTTATCTCTTTGGGATTCATCGCATCGTGCGTCGTTGTGACTAGCTTCCCTGCCGGTTGGACACTCGTATTCGATGTTCGCTGCTGAGTCTTGGGGCGATGAACGGCTGGCGCGCAAGGAATTGCTGGCCTTACATACCAAGCTCGGGCATGCAGCGTTTCCTCATGTGGTTGAACAGTTGGCTCTGGCGTATCCGGATCGAGATGCCTCTCTTCTTCGGTCTGTAACACGGGGATTGGTATGTGAATCCTGTGAAAAGCGGAAGAAGGCACCAAGGCGTCCTTTGGTGGCCATGCCCAAGGAACCGCATTTCAATTACGAGACGGGTGCGGATCTCTGGTATCTTCGGGGATAGCCTGTTTTGCACGTCATCTGTTTGTTCACTCGCCTCCGACATTGTTCTGTTCTTCGTGACAAGTCCGCCACACACGTGTGTCATTCGTTGTTGCATCTATGGATCAAGTACTATGGTCCTCCGGTGCTGTTGTACACTGATTTGGGGAAGGAGTTTGACAATGAGCTCATCAGGATGTTCGCTGAGCGTTATGGCATTACGCTGCACTGTGCGCCGGGTGGTTCACATTGGTCTTTGGGAGGTGTGGAGAGGCACCATTATCAACTGAGACATACCGTGGAGTTACTTCTGGAGGCGGATGACACTCTGTCATTGCAAGATGCGTGTGATGTGGCATGCATGTCGTTGAACTATCATCCTATGCTGGATCGAGGTTTTTCACCTCAGCAATTGGTGTATGGGGTGTCTTCACGCTGGCCTGATTTTGTGGCTGCGAAGTTATTTGCTCTGGCCGAAACACCTGTGCCTTCTGATCATGTGGGCCACTACATGGTGAAGTTCTTGGATGCTACGTATCGTGCACGGGAAAAATTTCATGCAGCGGATGTTCGTGCGAAGGTTTCGCTGGCGAAGCGTAGTCGGCCGTCTACTAACCGTAAGGTTGAGCTTGTGACTGGCGATACGGTTTTTTACTTTGAATCACTTGAGAAGGGCAAGGATTCTTGGCATGGGCCGGCTGTGGTCATTGGTGCTGACGGTGACTTTGTCGTGTTACGCCACGGCGGGAGTGTGACGCGCGTACCTCTGTTACACTGCAGACCTGCTTCGGCGGTGCTTGGCTCTCCTGACGTTGATCCCGGGGTTGCGCCTGTGGCAGTGCCTGATGCAGCGCAACAGGAGTTGGAAGAGTTGCTCGTTGACGAGGCGGGGAATGAGCTGAGCGCGGAGGAGGTTGCTGAGCTGATACGGATGAGAGACGACAGGGAACCTGTGGTGACACGTTCGCGGGCCAGGGCTGCGATGTCGGTGCTTACGAGGTTGGAACCTGGTCTTCCTGAGTTGGTCTGGCAACGTTACACATCTGTGATACCTCCTGCTGTCTCGGGTGAGGTGTTCCTTTCATATTGCTATGTGGCGCATCGCTCTGCGCGTCGCGGCATGAGGGAGGTGACACCTGAAAGGGCACAATCGCTGGATTTTGTCGTGGCGAAGCAAAAGGAGTTGGCATCCTGGGTTGCTTGTCATGTGTATGACCTGGCACCAGACAATGGGCAGAAGGCGATATTGTGTCGGTGGGTTCTCATTGACAAGGTGCAGGACGATGGTTCACTGAAGCCGAAGGCGCGGTTGGTTGTGCAGGGTTTTCAGGAGGCGGGTCTGCGGGACCTGGATACCTTTTCTCCCACGTGTTCCAAGTCGTCCTGGCGTGTGCTGCTCACGGTGGCTTCTTATCGAGGATGGGCTCCGATCGCTGTGGACATTTCCACTGCCTTTTTACAAGGAGGCGCCCTGTAGCGTGAGGTGTATGTACGGCCACCACAGGAGTTGCATGCACCGGGGCAGTTGTTAAAGCTGCGGAAGGCGGTGTACGGGCTTGTGGACGCTCCACTGCACTGGTACCAGGCGCTGCACAAGGCTATGCTGTCTATTGGTGCGATTGTGGTGCCGTTTGACCTCGCAATATACCTTTTTCGGGATCATGAGAATCTTTGTGGATGGGCAGCCGTTCACGTTGACGATATCTCCCTCGCTGGAACTGACTCTCTCATCTCATCCGTTCTGGAGGCGTTGCACGGTGTCTTCTCTGCTGGGTCTGAAAAAAGAGAGGAGTATGTGTTTTGTGGAGTTCATTTGGAATGCAAATGTGACGATGACGGCAATCTGATGGAGATAACGTTGGACCAACAGAGGTACATTGATGAGATCGCGGAGATATCTCTGGAGGAGTCTACAGATCGTGGAAGACTATTAAACGTGAAAGAGACCACTTTGTACCACGGCTTGATTGGAGCTTTGTCCTGGTGTACCGGGCAAACGAGACCTGACTTCTCTTATAGCGTGTGCCGTCTCTCACAACGATCAAGCAAACCTACAGTCTTGGATGCGCTTCAAGGGAACAAGACCTTGCAGCACATGAGGAAGAGATCGCTATTCATCAGATTTTCCAAGTTGAGTGGACCTGTTCGTCTTATTGGATACCATGACTCGTCATGGGGCAATGGGGAAGAAGGGAAAACTGTTGGTGGCTGGCTGTGGACTATCGCAAGTGTCGGTGAAGACAAGAAAGAGCGCTTCTGTCTGATCAACTGGAAAAGCCGTACCCTGCGCAGAGTCGTAAAGTCCACCTTTGCTGGGGAAACCCTTGCTTGTTCAGCCTGCTTGGATGACCTGTTCTTAACGCTCAATGTCGTTACTGAGATTACGAAGATGCGAGTCCCTGTCACGCTACGCACTGACTGTGCTTCACTATTCGACCACGTCTATCTGCACAAGGCTGTGTCTGAGAAGAGACTTCTCATTGAGCTTGCGGTGATTCGTGATGCTATAACGTCTGGAGAAGTTACCAATCTGGAATGGGTGGCTACGCAAGATCAACTCGCAGATGCACTGACGAAGTCTGGCTACAGTTCTATATTCTATAACTCCCTCAATAATGCAGTTCTACCATGAGCATGAGAGTACCTGTTTATCGTCTTCTTGGTTCAGACTTGGTAAGGACTTTGTCGTAATCGCTGATCAATCTGTCATGCATGATCGCTGTGGATCTGGACATTGTTCTGCTGGGGCAGAAAAAGAAAAGACGGATGTTTTCTGAGTTCAGACGATATTGTCTGTTGATCTATAATTAATTGAGATGAAAATTTATCAGCCGGATGTGTTATCATAATTGGCAGAACATGGGATTTGCATTGCAAAATCCTAGGTTCGATTCCCGGATGCCATCCATGCAATTTCCTAAAAGCGATAAATCCATTTCAGCATGGGATGTTCCTAATCTATGACATTGATATAAAATGAGCTTTTGCATGATTTACAAATGTTTTTATATCAATTTATAAGGTTCAAAAAGGCTTTTGTACCATTCTTCTTGCAACCTTTTAGGTTGGTGTTGTGTTGACACATTGAATTGTCACTACTCAAGTGAGAGATCATTCCTGGAATTCACTGCATTGTTTGCTATTGAAAAGACCCAAGGGAAATTTTAACATGCCCGATGGAACTTGCAGGTGTACATACTTGTTCACCTTTTGAGGAGACAATCCTCCATGCTGGATAGGTAGCTTGATCTGTCCACCAATTGGGTTGGGGGTGAATGGGGAAGGTTCAAAAATTGGCAACTCATGATGCCACCGTGACGATGTCCCCATTCTGGCACTGCCATCAGCGTCATGATTTCGGTGGCTGGCGCCTTGGCGCTTTGCAAATTGCCTCCCCACAGGCACATATCTTGGTTGTTGACTTGGAGGGGTGGGTTCATTGAAAAGACTTCTTTCTTTTTGCATGTGTGTTTTTGTTTTGTGTAAACTATGGTGTGTGTGCGGGAGGTCCAATTGGATTGGTGTGGGCAGGTTGGATCAATGTGCCTAGGAACCCCTCCCCACACCCACTTGCTGCGGACACTGCATGGGCCCAACGCGCTAAACCCATACAGGGACAGATACAAATGGGGGGGGGTACTCTTCTCGCCCCGCTCACCCCACCCCACCCCCGCTGTTGTGACAAACCGTTCCGATATCCATCACAAAAAAACCACCCCGAGATTCAGCTCCACAGGCTGCCACAAAGCATCTAACACATCCGGTAAGGCAAAATAACATGTGCAAACAAACTGCAGATGCAACAGACAGTTTTTTCTGTTTTTTTAGGCTTATTAGGGGGAGCCTTTGCACTGCGCGCGCCCTGCGCGCTACTTTTGGACTATGTTCCCCCCAAAGAGCCCCCAAGCACACCCCTTGGAAACGCCCTTAGAATTAGGTCACCCAAACTGCCCCAGCACAAGAAAGTTGCAAACTACCTTCCCTTCACATAACACACATCATGCACAACTGGAAAGGCCATGAACAGTGCATTGGTCGCCACCCTCAAGAACACACAACTGTCTCTCTGGTCCATTGTCAACTAAGTACACATTGAGAATAGGCAACTTGTGTGCAGAACATGACACAGTTGCAGAATCAAACAAAAGTCACATTGTCACATGTGTGTGTGTCAATGCAATCCGTACAATATTGCAGCTCACACTTGTCACACATGGACATCTTCTCAGGGTCAGACTTGGTGCAACAAAGAGCACAAACATCCCCATCATCACCCACAACATCCTCATCATCATTGTCCTCCTGTGTAGGTGCTGTCCATACATGTGCAGGTACGTGTTCCCACGGACCATATGGAGGGTACCGTACTTGTCTTCGAATCAAAAATTGCTGCAAATGCAAGAGTACACGCACGTACTCATGTACTCACGCACGTACTCATCCCGGTTTCCTCAATAGCACCGGACGGTTGGGGCCCAAAAGAGGGCGGAAATGCTACATCACCCCTGCATTCTCGGGGGTCCCCAACAAAGGGAACAAAATCAAAACTCAAAACCTACGCCGGGGGTCACCATGATGCACCACGCAACAAAGCGTGGATTCAAAGATTGTCCCGGTTTCCTCAATAGCACCGGAAGGTTGGAGCCCAAAAGAGGGCGGAAATGCTACGTCACCCCTGCATTCTCGGGGGTCCCCAACAAAGAAAACAAAATCAGAAGTCAAAACCTACGCCGGGGGTCACTATGATGCACCACACAACAAAGCATAGATTCAAAGATTGTCCCGGTTTCCTCAATAGCACCCGACGGTTGGGGCCCAAAAGAGGGCGGAAATGCTACATCACCCCTGCATTCTCGGGGGTCCCCAACAAAGGGGGACAAAATCAGAACTCAAAACCTCCGCTAGGGGTCACCATGATGCCCCTAGGGGCCCCTAGTATCTCAAAGTATGGGTCTCTAGTACGGCCAGACGCCCAAATAGTTGCACTGCGCGCGCACTGCGCTTGAGGCGCCCTCTCCAACATTGCCATCACTTTCCTTGTTGTCACTATTGCTAATTCTTGATGACGCTCGGGTTGGAGCCATCTGTTGAGACACTTCCAAAAGAGGACAAGGAGTGTCTGCCAGAGGGTGAATGTACTTTAAGGTTGTCACAATTAGGGCCGAAACCAGGTGCCGCAGAGTTTCAAGGCCATTTTCTTGAGGGCCTAGGGGGAATGTTTGCCTGGTGCGCGCCCGGCGCGCTACTTTTCTATTAACTATCCCGACTTCAGCCACAGATTTACCCTCCCACGGAGAAGCCCCCCAAGTAGACCACATTGCACTGCACACCTTCCCTACAAAGCACGTTGCAAAATAAAGCAGGATCTGTGCATTCAACCACTCCAACTGTCATTTGTAGTGTAATTAACAAACAACGTTGGTCCGGTAACGGGGGGGGGCGTAGCAACGGGCCATACGCCGACTCCCTGCCACTTTCCGGCCGCTTTCAAGGAGGGGGGGGGGGGGCTGGGTCGGAGGGGTCTGGGGGCCAGCCTAAGGGGCGCAAACAGGTCTCAAAGCGCTCTACACATGCACATCCTGGTATGCATATGCAGCGATGTTCGGCAGTTCCAAGAGATCATTGATATGATACAAATGTGCTACCATACAGATCACTGCGCCCGTTGGCCTTGTTTTGTCAACACGAGAGTGTTTATATGCTACAAGACAGAGAAAGGCACCCTAACTCTACTGTCTTTCATCCGCGTCACCTTGCGTGTGCTGGCACTCCTTGGCCAAGTAACCTGGACTGAGACCGTATTAATTATGGGAGGGTTGTGGGGTGGGGATGCCAGGACGGGCACTATCTCTCAAAACCCCGGGGGGGGGGGTGTGGCTGGGGGGTGGCGCATACAAGGACCGGGCCTGGCTGCCCTCCCGTGTCCCGGGAACACCCCTGAAAACCTGCCCCCTACAGAAGCATGCATGATCAATTCAAAAAAAAAATCCCTCGTGTACCAGCAGGGGCTGCAGGGTGCAGACTTCAGGACCCTGGGGCTGGGGCTGGGGCTGGGGCTACCGTTGGTGGAAAACAGCCAACGCACGGAGCACGGTGCGCCCCCAAAAGGGCAGCAGGTTGAAGGTCCGGGGTGGATGGTTGCGTTCTGTTGTCTCATGCGCATGGAGTGCGCCAGGGCATCACAAGCTTTCAGTCCAGGCACAGGCTTTGTCGATACTTCAGTTGGCAAATTCATTGCCTGCATTCATGATAACAGCTTTAAGAGGGCGCTTCGGGGCTGGGAGACGTGAGTGGGGTGGTTCTGCCAGTATGTTTGGGTGGAAGACAGCTATGAACAGGTGCATGCTAAATGAGGGCGGTTGGCCGGTAACCGCGGGTACGGGGCTGGAAACGGCTGGGCCCCCATCGGCTAAAAGGCTTTCTTCTTTCAAGAACGCCTTGGGGCCACTCATCACAACCAGACAGGGAGGGCGGCATCATGTGACATCATGTCATCGGCGCCTGGGGCACTAATCATGTCCGATGGCGCACCTGGGGTGAACGGGTATTTCAGCTTGTTTGTCACATCCTCTTTGCTTTTCAGGCTAGTGAACTTTCATCATTGGTTTTAAGACTGCTAGGAGCAACGAGATCAAATTACATCTCCTAAGGAGCATGTGCCTCAATGGTGTTCCGCAGATACAATGCCCGTAGCTTGGCACACAATCAAGAAGGGCTGTGTGCATATCGCCTGCGAATTATGCAACTCTTGTTTGTTGTGTGGTTTTGGCATCATGTTGGCATTCCACCGTGGCCGTGTCTGGCTCATCTTAGCGTTTGGCTCATCGTCTCACCCAGTATCTCCAGAATTCAAGTGTGGATTAATTTCCCCAACAGGACCACTCATGTGGACAGATGCAAAAAGAAGCAGAAAAAAAAACCAAAATGCCTGCAAAAACATCAAAAACGAAAGAAACATAACACACTGTTGCTACACCGAGAACCAGGACAACCTAGGGTAGCAGAAGAGCAAACAACAATCAACTTAAAAGCATTCTGATACGGCCACACAATTTCCCTAGTTCTGTGCAATCTCATGATTTCTACGGTTTTCTGTGTTCTTCTGCGATCCCCAGGTTTCCTCATTTCAGTGGTTTTCTGTGATTTACATGATTGTCCATGCAACGGAAATGCGGTAGACCCTGAAACATGTTATGTAAACCCTTACTCCAACAATTGGCCTGACAGTACTGCTCGTCATCCTCCGACCAACTCCGTCATACCTGATAGAACAGCTCGGTGTGCGTGGACACCTCGTGTGAGAGGGAGTCCGGGAAAAGGTTGCAGAGGTTCAGCATAAAAGCTGCAGTGTGCAGCGCCTGTGAGGGGTCCCATATGTCATAGTGCCGGCGGTAGTGACCCAGTGCTGCCATTTGGTTGGCCCGGTGTGGCTGAACAAGCACGTCATGGATTGCCTGAAGGCTGCGCGCCTGGATCTCCGACCGCAGGTGCTCTGTAACATGCCAGACAGACTCATGGGCATTGCGGTATCCCAAGAACCAGGTCAGCACGCTCGCAAGAGTGGCTAGCATCCCAATCAGGCATGCTGCAACCGCAAGGCGGATCCGCATGGTGTACACAGCAAGATTTCTGAGCCGGAGGGTTGAATGTGGGTGGTGGTCTGTTGGTTTGGGTGGGCGCGAGTGGATGTGGATGGATGTACGCGAGTGGGCACAGGTGGGCATGGGCAGGTGTGCGAGGGGGATTTTAGTGCTGCTACCAAGAGGCTGGTCTGGTATGTACCCCTGGGAGGGGGTACAGGTGTTGGGCCCTCCCTGGCCCAAACCCACAGCTCACACCGACACCTGTTGTGCAGTTCACGGCGGCAGACGGGGTTGATGAGTCATTTGCCTGGCACTGAGGGACAGACTGTCAGCACACCACAGCTCTCTCTGGGGTGGATGGTTGGAAGAACTGAACAGCCTGCTGCCATATGTTTGCATCGCTTTCTCGGTTGTGATGGTTGTTTCCCCGATTGTGTTGCTTCCTAGGGTTCCTCAAATTGGAACTCATAAGGAGCAGACATGGATGTATGCAAAGGGGCCACAAAATCAAAACAATCCAATAGCATCAAATCAAAACGAAGAGGGTGCAGAAACCCGAAAAGCCAAACTTAGGATGTTCAGACATATTCAGAAATAGGTTGAATATTTGGAATCAGCGGCTTTGGGGGGGGCATTTCCCCTGCATGCGCAGCACCTACTTTGCGGCAAGTACAACCAGACCATCCTGATTATTACCCCCTCTGTCTAAAAAGGAGCACCATACATGTGCAAACTGAGACAAACCCCTCAATAGCAGCAAAGGGTGCAATGAATGCAATCAGAAGTGGCTACGGGCGAAATTACGGGTGCTTGGTAACACCAGACAGCCAAATCTCTTCGCTGTGTGTGCCCTGCATCAGATGCCCCCCCTCTAACTCCTGTTCAGAAATATCAGCATCGGTTATGTAGATATGTAGTACAGCACACATACCCGGGGTTTCCGTGAGCAGAGCGTACGTGCACACAAACACAGTTCCCGGTCTGTACATTAGGGAATTCGTGGACAACTTTTGTGTGTGCTACATGTATGTTCTGTACAATGCATTCTATACATGTACCCTATATTGACCCTTATACACCCCCTGGGCTTTTTATTACAGGAGCTCCACTCATATCTCCAGTGGCACTGGCCCTGACAGATCCAGGTCCCCTTGCCTTGGTGTGTGGCACCCACGAAAGTTTGACAAACCAAATAGCGGCTGCTATGCACATCACCGCCCTGCTGTTTTTTGGAATTACCTCCTTTGAGACACAAAGACACCGCATCTGAATACAAATCATGTGCCCCAGCGTTCCCACACTCTTTGGGGTCCACAACACGCACCAAGGAGCGAGCCCTCGACTGCACACGGGAATCCAAGGACCCATTCCATGCTGAGTGACGGATGATGCAATCTTGGGTAACACCCTGTTGCTCTAAAAACCACTGTGGGAGAAAAGAGGAACTTTGGGGTTGGGGTCGGTGAGGTGAGGCGATGTGAGGCAAGGATGCTAGGTGACGTGAGGTGAAGTGAAGTGAGGCAAGAGGAGGCAAGGTGAAGCGAGGTGAGGCAAGGTGACGGGACGCGAGGAGAGGCGAGTCGAGGCAAGGTGGGGAGAGGTAAGTGAGGTGAGACGAGGCAAGGTAAGGTGAGGCAAGGAGAGGCAAGGCGAGGTGAGGTGAGGCAAGGCAAGGCACCCACAGGGGGGGTTGTTCGCTCTCTACTACCCCTCTCCACTGTGACTTCTTACATCAATTCTTCTTGGACTTGCACTTTTGCCTACCCTAGTGTTGCTCCAACCACCAGTTATGTGGCCGGCTGGGTGTCCACAAGGAGTTGACCAAGATGGAAAAACGACTTGAGCATCCTAAAGAAGTGAAGGACACAGTGCTGACATGGTGTGAGAGAAGAAAAGAAGGGGTTGGGCAAGAAGGGGTGAAGACAGAATATACTTACCAACATCTAAATAGAAGAGCACGAACTTCTATCCTCTACCCTTACCCGCTCCAAAATATAGGTGCTTGGTGTTACCCTGCAGGCCTAATAGTTGCACTGCACGCACAACATGCAAACTGCACTCAGTGCAGCCCCGCAAATCCACAAATTGTGCAACCACCACCATTTCCACCATTTGGTCAATCATTCTTAACGTGCAATTTCAACATTTTCCAGCATATTTGGCACTTCCGCATCCTCCACAAGTTTCCGGAACCAGACGAACTTCTCCGACATCCACAATTTCCGTAGTGTCTTGAACAACCCTTAACTCTGAGTCATGATTCCGGCTTCGGATGTTGCCCCATGAGGCAGAAAAGTTTATAGTGGTTTCAGCACTGTGTTTTTGCTTCTCCTGCTGCTTGCTGTTGGTGTAGGGTTTCCTGCTGCTTGTTTTGGAAGATGAAAACCTTTTGTTTGCAGAAATATAGTCAATCCAGGATACCCCAAGCCAGAGGTGTGCAAGGAGAAGAGAATTCAGGATCAAAGCATGAAGGGCTGCAGTGTAAACAGTGAAAGATGATTGGATATTCACAGAAACTGCAACTCAGGTCAAATCGGAATGCATATTCACAAAGATAGCTGAAATGTTTTGGAAAAGAGTTGGAAAACTGCCCCATGGTCACTCTCTCTCCCTAGTGCCATCTCAGGAGATGTGCACTCTTTGTTTGGGGTCCCATATGTGCTGAGGTGGCAGGGCATGTGGCGATGAGGTCACTGCCATGTCACATGAGATTCTCCTACTTAGCTAGGCTGACCAGGAATTGAACCCAGGACCTCTCAAAAAGAGGTGCCCAGCCCCCTAGGGTGCATACCACTAGGATAGCTAAGAATTCATGGAAAAACATAGATAAATTCATAGGCTCTGCCTTGGTTATGTCAGTGCTCAGTCAACTCTGGAAAAGATGTTTTACTTCACATTGAAAGGGGATTCAGGGGTCCACTCCATATCTTGATTGGGTGTTTGGTTCCATAGGTCAAAATGTGTTATCACCACTTTTGGTAGGACCAATACTAAGATAAAAATGCATGGATGCTCAGTGCATCTCTAATACAACTAGAGTATGCCTCAAAGCAATGGAAAAGCACTTTTTCTTACTCCCCCCTTGTGCTGTGGTGGCCACCACTGTCGCATTTTAGGAAAAAGGGAATTTTTCTTGGCCTTTCCTTGGTTTCCACATCTGCTTTAAAATATCTATAGTTTCCCTCACACTGAAAAATGGGCGCTCACCATGGCTGGCGCTCTTTTGTTGCTCTGTTTGTAACAATTCGTACAGAAGACTCAGCGCTCATGGCGCTGCCGGGGCTCCTGTGGCTTGGTTGGGTTAGTATGGGAGCATGCCAAAACATGTGCATGTGCATCCCTCCCTCCAAGACGCAGCGCGACACAAACCCAACGCAAGACACAATATACACACTCGCATGGGTTCTCGTAAACCTGCTGGCGACCTGTGACCTGTCTTAGGGCGAAGGGAGTCGTAAGAAAAATTAAATTTGCCCCTTGGTGGGGTCTTGGTTCTGCTCAGTCTCTCCAGGCACCTGCGTTTCGGCCCGAACACGGCCTACTCAGCGAGGCTGCGCGTGGGTATCTGCAGAGGCAGGAATGGGAGAATTATGGACGAATCCACGCAAAAACGAAGCGACGACACCAAAATCCGTCAAACGACGGCTTGGAATTTTTCCGAAACAACACACCTGAGCAGAATCCAATTGTGCATCAGAAGCACATTTTTATAAAAATTATAGTCATCTCTCGATTTTTTAAATCCAGAAATTCATACGCATAAAAAGGCGGCGCGCAGGAGCGGCTCCTAGCGAAGCGCCGGAAAATGGAGAAATAATGGAATTATAAACGTATGTCTCACGTAGTCTTGAAAATGACGAGACACACATTAATAAATAAACATACAGATTCCACCTACACTAATAGAAGTATCACAAATTCAAGAATTCGAAAATCAACGAAAAAGACTTCAATGAATCAGGTATAAACTACAGGTATGCTCGTCTCGTATGCCGCATAGACATTGCTCGTCTCGTGTCTCCGTGAACGAGTCTTGTAGCAGCGCTAACAAAGATAGAACGCGATAGAGGGATTGATTAGAAAGATTGCAGATGATTAGAGGTCAGATGAGGGTGATTAGACATACACACAAGTGCATAGCAACGTTCTTCGCGTGCGCCCCTCACTTGCTCTCACTCTCCAGCGGTAGGTAAGGTGAGTAAGCCCAGGCGGGGCCACCCCCTGGTGGAGTCGTGATTGCGGTGAAGATGGGCAGGTTTGCCCAACACACTTGTGCATGCTCGCACATTCACACAGGCATTAAAGGGTAGGCCACGCGAACTGCGCACGGTAAACCTTGTTTAGGCTACTCAAGGGCTCCTTGGTACGTTCTTTAAGAGAACCCGAGGAGTCCCTTAACGCTTGCTTGCTTGACAGAGGTAGCTGATTCTTTAGCGTGTTTGCGGACAGTGTATTATAGGTCACACTAAGAACCGTATAATACGGGGAGTGTGGCTTGGTTCCTCCGCCGCAAACGCCTCTTCATTTGCCTTTGCTTTACAGGTGGGCGGATAGGGTGATTGGTGCAGCAGCATACCACTTTTTTCAAGCCCAGCTAAACAAGGGCGCAGATCACACAAACAAGTAACTCCCCTCTGCCTGTGGTAGAGCAGGGAGTCCGATTTCATCGACATCTGCGCCGTGCACGCAAAGAGCACCTCTTCCCTCCAAGCCCTAGCAGGGGAAACGCGTTGTGGCGTCCCCTGTTAGGCCACAGTTGCTTAGCAGCGCTGTGTTCTCTTGTCTTTTCACAGGAGGGTCGTTAGGACCCATGAGACCTTTGCCTTCGCAACGCCCAGTAGACTGTGCGTGTAGGAGTGGTAGTCCTGAGTGGGGGCTTGAGCCAGTTGCACAGCGCTCGCCCACCAGGATGGTGCCACTGTAGGGTGTGTAGGACCTGTAGTGCGTGTGTCACTGTCCCACCCGTTTCCTGCAACTTTAGCAGGGTTGGTGGGCTGTGGCAGTGGTTAGGTCAGTGTTCTGGCCATTTAGCAAAACGGCGTTTTCATGCCTTCATAGCTTTTGGCCACCCCTCCCTGTAGTAGACAGATAGGTAGGGAAAACAATACCTGGATTAGTACGCTGGGTATTCCCCAATGGTTTTGCGCCAGCACAGAAACTGGGCGCTTAGGGGAGGGGAGACCCGGGGCGTACCCCGTGGCATCAATAAGCCAACCCTCCAGGTTTAGCAAGCGTGCAGACTTGGGTATAATTAGGACACCACTTCTGCGGCTTGCTCTCAGGACCTTAGGACTAGCACACTCACACATACGCTTTGGCAGGTAAGGGTAAGGTTCAGTCCCTAGCTTTAGTCTTCGAGGCAAGCGTCTCAGCGAGCCTCAGCAAGTCACCAAGGTTGTTGTGGGACAAGTAGTCAACCAGAACTGAGTTTAGGCGTCCCTCAGGTAGAACAAATGCAGAGAAGGGCTCCCAGGTGGCCTCTTCGACTCCAAACCCTTCCCAGAGGGTGAGGAAGCGCCAACCCTGGCGATAGCGGTGGCGTAGGACAGACTTCACCAGGTAGAAGCCCTCCTTAGCCATCTCCTCGGCGTTCATGTCGGGGAGTTCACCTTCAACTTCCATTGGGCTGGCAGCCCCTTGTAGGTCCAGAGCGGCGATTTCCTCGTCGTTCAGCTCCCACTCCTCCCCACAGAGGTCTTCAGGATCATAGCAGCGCACACCAGGGTCCCCCCTAGACGGGGAGAACACCGCATGGTGATACGGTGTCCATCCACTGATAGGATCTTGTACGGCCCGAAGTATGGGTCATCGCTGGTAGAGCGTGGCCAGGCGGGTAGTCGACTGTGGTGCACCAGCACCCAGTCCCCCTCTTGGTAGGTGGCCGGTACTCGGTGCTTGTTCTTCTTGTTCCACTGACGCTCCCTCACTCTCTGGAGCATAGCCTTGGCCTTGTCCACCTTCGCTTGTTGCTCTTGAACCCATTCACCCACAGAAGAATGGGTGTCCTCTGGATAGGGGGCATGTGGGAACCATGCCGGGCGCCCTAGGAATAGCTCATGGGGCGAATAGCCAGTAGCCGAACTCTCTTGGGAGTTCATCATCAAGGATATGACGGGGAGTAGTCTCACCCAGTCTCTGGTGCGTTCAGTTTTGCACCATATCCGTACGTTCTCCTTCAGGACGCGGATCTGTCGCTCACATAGGGGGTTGCTCGTGTGAGAGTAGGGAATCCCCGTAGACACCTGGACATTGAGGGATCTCAGGACCCTCTTGTACCAGCCAGTATCTGAGCGTACTCGCATGTCCTCATCGGAGTTGATCTCCTTGGGCGCCCCATAGACACAAAACCACTCCTCCAGGAGTATCTTGATAGTCTCCTCCCCGGTAATGTGCTTGGTACATGGGAACACCCTGGTAAACCTGGTCAACCCACAGGTTACCACGAGGGCGAAGTCATAGCCCCCGAACTTCGGCATCTCCGTGTAGTCCACGTATAGAACACTGTTAGCACAGTGAGGGATGGGCAGGGTCGAGTAGAGACCTCTGTCCCTGATATTCCCTGGTTTACAGGACCTGCACGGGCACTTGTCCACGATAGGCTGGAGGGTTTTCCGCAGTTGGTCGTCAGTCCACGTAGTGTGGAACCACTGCTTGAACAGCCTCAGGGTGCGGTCAGCACCCACATGACCACTGGACTCATGGGTCCACTTCAGCAGCGCTGGGACTCGGTCACTAGGCACCACGATGCGGTCCTCGTGCCAGAGGTAGCTCTTGTCCCTCTTCCACTGGTCTTGGTTGACCAAGAGGGGTTCAAGGCGTTTCTCCAGGCGCTTGTAGATATCCCCGAACTCCTTCAGGTACTCCGATTGTTGGAGTCCATCCAGGGGGCGTATCATCGTCATGTTGAGGTCCAAGTGGACGTCCATACGGCTGAACGCCTCCTTAGCCGGCGCTTCAGACCGGGCACCAATCAGGGCGTCGAAGTTGTTGCGGCTGATGTAGTCGGCACATTCGTTCTTCACTCCCTGGATATGGTGTACCGTCAGCCGTAGTTGACTGAGGTAGGTCCACCAGCGACGTAGCTTGGCCTTCTCAGGTGGGGGACCCTTCTGGAAACTGCGGACCGGTTCTTGGTCGCACAGCCAGACCACAGGGTTACTCCCCAACAGTCGTGCTTGTGAGGATAGCACCAGCATACCCGCGAGCAGTTCCTGCTCATAGGTGGAGTAGTTCCCCCTGGCCTGGTTCCACTTCCAGTTCCAGTGGCCCAGAGGTACTAGGACCCACTTGTCGTCAGGGTAGCTGTGCTTGAGGGTTCCATCTCGGTTGAGACCTTCCGTCCCCCATTGGGAAATGGCCGAGTCGAACTCCTCCTTCTCTAGTGCTTGCCATTGGAACAACGTTCCACCACCGCCCACATTGCTGGCGTCGGTCACCAGGATAATCTCCCCTTGTGCCCTAGGCACGCCCAAGCATTTAGCGTTGGCTACCTTGTCTTTGAGCTCGTCAAACGCTTGTTGCTCTTGTGGGCCCCAGCGCCAAGTAGTACTCTTCTTGATCAAGTCCGTCAGAACGGCGCTGGTATAGGTGAAGTTCTTGATGTGGCGGCGATAGACGTTGCACGCCCCAATGAAACTGCGTACATCATGAAGTCCTTTCTTGGGGTCTTCGTGTCGTACCTTGGCATCCATCAGGGGTTTGGCCTTAGAGGCCGCTGGGGTCCACCACCCATAGCCAACATCAAACCCCAAGTACTGCATGGTCTCCTGCATGAACTCAAACTTCTCCAGCTTGAGTCGTGTGTGGTTCTCCTGGCAGACCGCAAAGAACTCACCCAAGAGGATTAGGTGATCCTCCTGGGTATTGGTCCCGAGGCATACATCGTCGATGTGAGCCTCCATCTGGGCACCACGGGATATGAGCTCCTGCACCTTAGGTCTCCTTCGTAGGATGGACAAGATCTTGTTCATCAGCTCTTGGAATAGAGCGGGTGCGTTAGCCACGCCAAACGGCATGACCTTCCACTTGAACACCCTCCCCTGAGGGGTGATGAAGGCCAGTAGTTCCTGTGCGTTGGGCGTCAGGTCCACTTGCCAGAATCCACTTCGCTTGTCCATCTTGGTCTTGTAGCGGCAGGAGGCTATCTTCTCCAGGGTAGACTCCATATTGGGAATGGACCCTGAGTGGTTCAGCGTCTTCTTGTTCAGCTCTCCGTAGTCCACTACCAGCCGTTTGGCTGTAGACCCAGGTTTAGCCACCAGGAAACAGGGGCTGCAGTGTAGGGGGTAGTCCCCGTCCTTGTACTCCAGGACTAGACCAGCGTCAATACATTCTTGTATCTGTCGCTCAATCTCGTGGGCCTGCTCTTTAGGAGCTGGATAGGGTCTCCTCCGGATCTTGTGACCCACGAACTCGGGTTTCAGCTTGAGGTCCATCTGTACCAGCTTGTCACATGAGGCTGGAGGGGGTAGTTCTCCGAACACCTCCAGATAGGTCCTTATAAGCTTCTGTACCCGCGGGTCCAATACCTTGATCTTGTCCTCCATGTCCTCGTCAGAATGTAAGTTGCTTGCCCCCTGAGTAATAGACGTCGGGAGGTGGTCCTCCACGGACTCTTCGCCCGTGGTAGTGTCCTTCAGCCGTTGGTAGGCATATAGAAGGTCTTGCTCAACCATCTCCGGTGGACGATGGCAACATAGGCACGCTCGAGGGGGTTCACATACACATTCCTCCGAGAGGTCGTCCTCCTCTGGGGTCCTCACATGGGCGCCCCACACGCTCTTCATGAGCTTAAGATCTACCTCCCTTTGCCAGGTGGTGATCTTCTGTTCGAGGTCCTCCTTCAGTTGGGATAGGTCTCCCATACGTCCTTGCTTCAGTGGCCATGAGCTGCGGGTAGGCTTCGCGTAGCATAGCTTTTTCGCCACCAACTTCCTCTTGGAATCCACATACTCCCTGAGCCTGGATCGAGGGTCCAGCTCCTCATCCACGGGGTCTTCCACCCTCATGGATAGTAGGGGTTTCAGTGGGGCGACGTACTCGGCGTTCTCCACTTCCTCCACACAGGTCTGCACGAAGAAGGCGTCGTGCTCAGTTTCGTCATCTGAGTGGATAGAGCTAGGTAGCTCAGATAGTCCACACTCAGAGACTCCATCAGGAACAGGTACATGACAGGGAGAGTTGGGGGCGTTGGTATCAGTCACGACGTACTCATCTCCTCCGGGTGTAGTCTCAACAGCATCTTAAGGTCGTAGGCGGTCCTTCAAGTCACCCAAGGCGAGTCCATCGCTTTCTCGTTGTATAGCCTGGACCAGAGTCGGGTCCAGATCTTCCCAGGGAATGGTGGTAAGACCTCCGTCCACCACGCTGAGCATACTCCCCCATCCGGGCTCTCCAATAGGCGTCTTGCGTCCCAGAGGCACGTAGATGGCCTCATCAGGCAAACGAACAGAGCTGATAGTCAGCCTGACCAGGAGGTTTCGCCAGTACTCGTTGCCCCCATGGGCTCCCCAATCGGGGGAACACAGGACCATACGGGAACGTTCCAAGGCCACCTTGGTCAGCACCTTCCCCAGTTCACTGAATCTGGGGTTCCCGTAGGCCATCCCGAAAGAGGGCCAGTAAAATTTGTAGCTGCAGTTCTTCCCCTTGCTGCAGTAAAGGTCCAGTACATGTTGCTTGTCGCTGGCGAACAACTCCACGCTCAGGTCTTCTCGAGAGTAACCCAACTCCTTCAGACCTTGGTCTAGGACTTCCCCCAATAGTTGATAGTCCTCAGTTTTGGAGGCTGCCATCATGTTCAAGGGCTCCTCCTTCGATAGTCTCAGGTAACTCGAGGTATGTTCCGACTGCTCCAGTGGCACAGACTCTCTGCCACTGCCGTGGTCCACGTACAGGAGGTAGGGGGCTTGCAGCGTCAGGGATTGTATCTGGGAGTGCTGTACGAAGAAGTCAGTACCCAGTACAAAGTCGAAGGCCTCAGTGTCCATCACATAGAACCGATGGGCGATAGTCCGGGAGCCCATAGGTACCTCCACTTCACAGTCCCCGCAGCTGTGCACCACATGTCCATCCCCCATACGTATAGCAGCGGTGGTCATGGTGTTCTTCAGGCTCCCACAAGGTAAAGTTTTCTTGGCCACTATAGATATGGTGGCGCCACTGTCCAATACCCCCAGGTATTCGCGCCCCCCTAGTGGGATACGTACCCAAAACACCAGGTCTTGGGTGCCACCAGAGCGTCCCCGTCAGAACTCCGCGGGACAGGTCACCTCGAACCCCTTGTTCCGCAATTTGCGGGCCATCCTCATGAAACGGCTCCTCTTCTTAGCGTTGCCGTCATCACCACCTTCATGCTCACGCTTGGCTCCTTGTTCTTGCTGGGCCTGCGTTTTTGAGCGCGTGGTAGGACCAGACTGCCCTCCAGAGGGCTCGGAGTTCCCTTCTGGATTAGGGTTGGGGTTGCCTCCGTTCTTGTCCTTGTTCTTGTTGTCGGGCTGGCGGTTAGCGCCTCCTCCTCGTCCACCTTGACCTTTGTCTTGCTCTTGACCACGTCCTTTCCACTTGCCCTTGCCGGAGTCGTTGCCCTTGCTCTTGCCTCCACCTTTGCCTGAGCCTTTGCCAGGATCTTCACCCTTAAGCTTCGCCGATAGGCGTTGCTTATGGTAGCACTCATCCTCGTAGTGCTTCCGCTTACCGCAGAATGCACACGTGATGGTGCAGCGGTAATGATCCGGCAGCTTCGCTTTGGCGCCGGTGATCTTTTCCTGCTGCTTCCCCTGGACTACGAAGCAGTCTCGCTGCTCGCAGTCAGGGGCGTGCTGCAGGTGGCCCTGCTCATCCCTGGCATCACACCAGAATAGCTCCTCCACGTTCTCCATGATACGGGCGTGGGCGTGTTTGGGGGTAGTCCCCTGCCCAGGTCGGGACCCTTGGTACCCTTTGCCATGGCCTCCAGAACCTCCACCACCAGGACGGTAGTTGTTCAAGTGCTTGTCGCTCTCCTTCTCTAGCGCCAGCTCCAGGAGTAGCACGCATAGGTCCTCGTAGCGGAGGGACCTAGCCTTGCGCTCCGCCGTCGAACGGCACTCGTCCCATAGCTCTCGAGGGAGCTTAGCCACCAACCAGAACAGCAGGTCGTCGCTGCTGTAGGAACCGGGCGTCAGTCGTCCAGCCCAGTGATCCAGGTCAGCCAACAGCTCAGAGACCCTGCCAGGTTTGGGGTTGTTGGGCAGCACGGGCAGGTTCTGGATCTCGGCCCTGATGGAGAGGTCGGTTTCGTAGGTCGGGTACTGCCTCTCCAGGGCAACCAACACATCGGCAAAGGTGGCAGAGTTAGTCACGATCTGCCTGACCTGCTTCTCCAGGTACTTGGTCTCGCAGCACTGCAGGAGCAGATCGCACTTCACTCGCCCACTCGCGTGGGTTTGGCCGGTCAGTCGTAGAAACCGGCCAAAATTCTCGGCGAACTCGCTGAGGTCCTTGCCTGTGAACTCAGGCAGGTTCACCACGATCTTGGAGGTGGCAATAGCCTTCGCCTCCTGAGACCTGCGTCCGTCAGGGCGTCGCGTCTTCTTCTTCTTCTTCTTCTTCTTCTTACCCCTTGGGTCCTCGGGGTCCTCCGGGTCATCGTCATCTGAGGGCGAAGAAGAATCCATCGACGGCGGCTCATCATCCGAAGGGTCTCCGCCTAGATCACTGGAGCCATAAGGCTCCACGTCCACCATAGCCCTCAAGGCTGTTAGCCCCAGCCGGTCCAGCTCGGCCCTCGTCGAGTTCGTCACGTGGCTATAGGGCGGCTGGGCCGTTCTCGGCACCAAAGGACTTCTCGGAATAGCTACAGGAGTCGGCATCGGTCTACTCCTCAGGCTCCCCAGGGTATTTGTCAACCCTGCCGCCAGGTGGTTGGCCTGGTGGGGTGACATTCCCACCGTGGTAGGTGATGCTTGGGGCGGAATCATCAGGGGCTCCAGCTTCTCACGGATCTCTTGAGTGAGGTCGCCCACGATTTTTGAAGTGGCTCCTCGGAGCACCTCGTTGATCTCCGACCGCGTCAGGGACCTGTTGGAGGATCTTCCCGATCCTCTACTCCTGCCACCAAGAGATTCAGGTCCTCTCCTCAACCCACTCAAGGTTGCATAGCCAGGTGCATACCCAGGAACATCCACATAGGTTCCAGTAGCGGGTAGTGGATGGGGATATTCAGCCGCATACCATCGCGGCGCAGAGCTGGTAGCCACCGGCTCACTGGCAGTAGTTGCCTCATGGAGCGCAGTGGTAGGTGGGCCCATACCATAGGCAGGGTAGGGAGGCATGCCAGTAAAGCCTGTGCCATCTGCCATAGGCGGGTTGGTTGTGGAAGTGGATGTTGCAGCGGCTGGGAGTGTGGTGGTTAAAGGAGAGGGTGATGCGTGGAGGCCAGAAGCGCTTGGTGCGCCTTCGAAGGTAGGGACATTCGTCAGGTCTTGCCCTTGTTCCTCTCCTTCGTCTGCTTCGTCTCCAGCATCCTTCTCGCTCTCTCTTCTCTTCCTCTTCACAGGCTGAGTGACCACGACCACCTCTTCGACAGACAGGGCCCCGAAGGCCGTCTGGAGTCCATCCAGGGAGTCCTCAGCCGCATCCACTGGCCCATGTAAGGGCTCCGCCGAAGGTACAGCGCCAGGTGCTGGCCTTGCCGGTGCCTCAGGCGCTGGCGCTGTCTTCACGTCGGCGTCCTCCTTTCTTGGATCCATCTTCTTTCACCCTTCTGCTTATATGTGCCTGTACTGGGCGCACTGGATGTACGGCACGGGGTTGCTGCCGGTGCGCAGAGACAGACTGCCTCTGCTACCAGAAAAGTTTATAGTGGTTTCAGCACTGTGTTTTTGCTTCTCCTGCTGCTTGCTGTTGGTGTAGGGTTTCCTGCTGCTTGTTTTGGAAGATGAAAACCTTTTGTTTGCAGAAATATAGTCAATCAAGGATAACCCAAGCCAGAGGTGTGCAAGGAGAAGAGAATTCAGGATCAAAGCATGAGGGGCTGCAGTGTAAACAGTGAAAGATGATTGGATATTCACAGAAACTGCAACTCAGGTCAAATCGGAATGCATATTCACAAAGATAGCTGAAATGTTTTGGAAAAGAGTTGGAAAACTGCCTCAGGATCACTCTCTCTCCATAGTGCCATCTCAGGAGATGTGCACTCTTTGTTTTGGGTCCCATATGTGCTGAGGTGGCAGGGCATGTGGCGATGAGGTCACTGCCATGTCACATGGGATCTTCCTACTTAGCTAGGCTGACCAGGAATTGAACCCAGGACCTCTCAAAAAGAGGTGCCCAGCCCCCTAGGGTGCATACCACTAGGATAGCTAAGAATTCATGGAAAAACATAGATAAATTCATAGGCTCTGCCTTGGTTATGTCAGTGCTCAGTCAACTCTGGAAAAGATGTTTTACTTCACATTGAAAGGGGATTAAGGGGTCCACTCCATATCCTGATTGGGTGTTTGGTTCCATAGGTCAAAATGTGTTATCACCACTTTTGGTAGGACCAATACTAAGATAAAAATGCATGGATGCTCAGTGCATCTCTAATACAACTAGAGTATGCCTCAAAGCAATGGAAAAGCACTTTTTCTTACTTGAGTGTGAAGTAGCATGAGCATGCACCCAATGTGGCAGCAGTATGGACATATATTGCGCAAGGGTCATTCCAACCCTGCCACAGCCCCGCACGCCAGCTTGATTACACTACTGACCATCTTCACCGGACTCATCATCGCTTCATCATCGACTTTGCGATGTCTTGAGGGTCAAATGCTCTTCAGTAGTTGAGGGGATTACAACACGAAAATATCACACAACCTCCTCGGTTTCTTGACTCGGATGCAGGGGATAGGTGGCAGTGATTTGCGCCAAATGACTTTTCAGGGTTACTTGACTCCGATTGCCAGACAGATGTTTGCTTGGCATTCATTCGGTCCCAACTTGGGTGATTGAGGTCCAGGGTATGCAGGGAGGAGGGGTGCCCATGAGTGCTCCAAGCGCCTGTGCCCCACTCTCTCCAGTCAAGGGTCAAGAGTAAGGACGAGGGTATGCAGTGAGGCGGCATCCTTCAGCGCTGCAAGCGCCTGTGCCCCACTCTTTCCCAAGGAATTTCCACGAAGATCGAGGGACAGGGTATGCAGTGAGGGGGCATCCTTCAGCTCTGCAAGCGCCTGTGCCCCACTCTCTCCCACGGAATTTGCACCAAGATTGAGGGACAGGGTATGCAGTGAGGCGGCATCCTTCAGCGCTGCAAGCGCCTGTGCCCCACTCTCACCCACGGAATTTGCACCAAGATTGAGGGACAGGGTATGCAGTGAGGCGGCTTCCTTCAGCGCTGCAAGCGCCTGTGCCCCACTCTCTCCCACGGAATTTGCACCAAGATTGAGGGACAGGGTATGCAGTGAGGCGGTATCCTTCAGCGCTGCAAGCGCCTGTGCCCCACTGTCTCCCAGGGAATTTGCCTCAAGATCGAGGGACACGGTATGCAGTGAGGCGGCTTCCTTCAGCGCTGTAAGCGCCTGTGCCCCACTGTCTCCCACGGAATTTTCACGAAGATCGAGGGACAGGGTATGCAGTGAGGCGGCATCCTTGAGCGCTGCAAGTGCCTGTGCCCCACTCTCTCCCACGGAATTTCCAAAAAGATTGAGGGACAGGGTATGCAGTGAGGCGGCTTCCTTCAGCGCTGCAAGCGCCTGTGCCCCACTCTCTCCCACGTAATTCAAGCAAAGATCGATGGACAAAGTATGCAGTGAGGGGGCATCCTTCAGCGCTGCAAGCACCTGTGCCCCACTCTCTCCCACGGGATTCGCACCAAGATTGAGGGACAGGGTATGCAGTGAGGCGGCATCCTTCAGCGCTGCAAGCGCCTGTGCCCCACTCTCTCCCACGGAATTTCCAAAAAGATCGAGGCACAGGGTATGCAGTGAGGGGGCATCCTTCAGCGCTGCAAGCACCTGTGCCCCACTGTCTCCTACGGAATCTGCACCAAGATTGAGGGACAGGGTATGCAGTGAGGGAGCATCCTTCAGCCCTGCAAGCGCCTGTGCCCCACTCTCTCCCACGGAATTTCCAACAAGATTGAGGGACAGGGTATGCAGTGAGGCGGCTTCCTTCAACGCTGCAAGCGCCTGTGCCCCACTCTCTCCCACCGAATTTCCAACAAGATTGAGGGACAGGGTATGCAGTGAGGCGGCATCTTTCAACGCTGCAAGTGCCTGTGCCCCATTCTCTCCCACAGAATTTCCCCAAAGATTGAGGGACAGGGTATACAGTGAGGCAGCTTCCTTCAGCGCTGCAAGCGCCTGTGCCCCACTCTCTCCCACGGAATTTCCAAAAAGATTGAGGGAAAGGGTATGCAGTGAGGGGGCATCCTTCAACGCGGCAAGCGCCTGTGCCCCACTCTCTCCCACGGAATTTGCAGCAAAATTGAGGGACAGGGTATGCAGTGAGGCGGCTTCCTTCAGCGCTGCAAGCGCCTGTGCCCCACTCTCTCCCACGGAACTTTCACCAAGATCGAGGGACAGGGTATGCAGTGAGGCGGCATCCTTCAGCGCTGCAAGCGCCTGTGCCGCGCCGTCTCCTGCAGAATTGCCACCCCAATCGAGCTGCAGAGAGCGTAGATTCCCAATGAGTCCCAGTTCCCGCTGCAAACTCTCTCCAGTGCACCTCAACTTCACATACCAGTGAGTCCCAAGCAGTTCCCTTAGCTTTTGACAAACTTGGCTCAATACATCCGAGTGAACAAGGTCAGCAATGACATCCCACACTTACAAAGGCAATTGAAGAACCATCTTACACCTGCATAGAAACAAAATGAGGGGACAGTATGAGGGAGTGATTGAGGATGGGGGCATAATGGGGTGCAGCCCGGGTACAACCCGCAGTTTCATTATCATCTGTGGTCCCATAAACCTCTGATGCGCAGCCCATTTTTTCATCAAACAGGGCACGCAACAACTTAACGCCAGGTGGTTTCTTAGTGACGGGGTGGAATCTAGGACGCACCAGTCCACTTTGGGACCCCCACAGAAGGCACTACACTTGGAGAAAGATGTCCTTGATTTATGCCCTAGATATTTTGATGAAATCCTGCAGGTTTTGTAGTTGAAAACCCAAACCAAAGCAGCAAGTAGAGCAAGAACAGGATGTGTATCGAATGAATGATTGGTTTTGGAATCCAGTGTAACACAGAAGGGCTGCAGATAGACAACGCAGGTTTATACACAAAGATTCAATCACGAATGGATAATACAAAAGATTTTATATGAAAATTGGTCTGACTCTTGCCTCAGAGATTGCAATAGGCACTTCATGTGCACTCTTTTCGGTGAAATGGTGCTGGTTAGGAATGTGGGGCATAGATGTCAGGACCACACAGAAAATGACTTCGCCAAGCAATTGAATTCAGAAACAGTTTCAAAGTAGGACCACAATAAGTGGTAGAAACAATTGAGTATAGGGGTCTTGGGGTGGGAGACCACTAGGCTTAACCTCCAAGGCCTAAAGCATGAAATGCCTATTTTATTTTGGTATATCCTCCATGAAGGAAGGTACCTCCGCTCAGTTGAGTGGTAGGGGTGAACTTCATGGGGGGGCAAGGGTCACAACCCTAGTTACTTTGAGAAAATGTACTTTAGGCATACAAAAAGAGATAAAAACACTTAGGTTTGTCTTAGCATCAACAAAAGGGTTTTAAGGGGGGCTTGGCCTGGATCAAGCCCTCCAAGAAAGACATGGCAGTGACTTTTTCTTACTCCCCCCTGGAGTACTAGTTAGCTAAGCTAGTAGGACCAAGGAAAAAGGCTCAAATATTCCCAAAATTACCTCAGAAAATGCATTAAACTTACCAAAAACATCCTCATCACTTCATAGAAGCCTATCACACTGTAGGTACCCTTGAAAAACAGTGTAATGTACCGTGAATGATGTCCCTTCGATGGGGCATTCCTCAAAAGTCGCCAGCGTGCGACGAAAACTTTTGGAAAAAGTTTGGGGGTAGTGGGGTTTGAACCCAGGACTCCCTCCCTAGAGCACATATGCTTGCCCACTAGGGTACAGTCGAACGCTCTTATGCGAACGGCTATCGCTGTATAAAAAGCGTTGTAGTAAACGTCCTGACCAAGGGCCAGGGCGGAGCAATACTCCCAATGGAGGACACAAACCTCCAAGTGCTGGAAAAAATAGAAAATGTAACCGACAGGGAGTGATTCCTGCGGTTTAGCGGAAGGGGGTGCGATCTAGCAAGTGAAATCGTTAAAAATCGACGAAACCACGCGGGAAATCGTCATTTTTACACATAACTCAAAGTCGCAAACTAGCGCAAAGGAAGCGTACTCCAAGAAAAGGGTTGCGCAAGCGTAAACGGCTTTTGAAAAAGAAGGTATGAGCCGTAGTTTTTCAAGTTCTAAAGGAAATTTTTGCACAGTTGCATCAAAATTTTTATAAACTTCAGAGAAAAGTATTCAAATTCAACCCACACCACAGAGCAGGTCAACAACCCACCTCTTAGGTATGTCAGTGTCATCTCACACGCACGCATTGCGTTCGTGTTGTTTGTTTCTTCGAAACGTTGGGGTTGTCAACGCTGTGTTCGTTGGGGGGTCGGGTGTTCCTCTCTCGTGCTCTGCACAGGTCAAAACAGGAATGAAAGGTATGCGATGCGAATGGAGCGCGCAGCGCGCACGTAGGGTTAGAATATGCGCTGTGCTCACGATGCATGTGCCTAATCGAGGCATTCACACGCTGTGACCCTTTCCCTGTACCCCAAATTCACCCTGGTTTTCTTCTTCACAGGTAAGTAAAGAAAGTGTTTGTTCGTGTGTGGCTGTGGCGTTAAAGTAGGGTTGCTCAAAACGCTTAGGCTTGTTTTGTGTTCGGTCCTTTGGGCATTCACACGATGCATGGTGAGTAAGGTAGGTTAGCCAAGGCGGAGCTCACCTCCTGGTTGAGTCAGTGTGGTACCGGTGTGCCTCCCTTCCCTGCGTGCACATGATGCATTAAAGGGTAGGCCACGCGAATTGCGCACGGTAAACCTTGTTTAGGTTACCCAGGGGCTCCTCGGTACCTTCTTTAAGAGAACCTGAGGAGTCTCTTAACGCTTGCTTGCTTGACAGGGGAGCTGATCACATATCAGCGTCTTTGCGGACAGTGTATTATAGGTCACACTGAGAAGCGTATAATACGTGGAGTGTGGCTTGGTTCCTCCGCCGCAAACACCCCTTCATTTGCCTCTGTTGTACCGGTGGGAGAGGTTCAGGGTAATTGGTGCACGCAGCAGCTGCCTTCGGCGGCTATCCATTTTTCTGCCCCAGCAAAGCGGGGGCGCTGATCACAAATCAATTGACTGTGCCTCAGCCAGGAGTGGCGAGGGCAGTTCGACTTCAACGACATCTGCGCTGTGCACGCAACGAGAGCACCCCTTCCCTCCAAGCCCTAGCAGGGGAAACGCGTTGTGGCGTCCCCTGTTAGGCCACAGTTGCTTAGCAGCGCTGTGTTCTCTTGTCTTCTTCACAAGAAGCTTCATTAGGGCCCGAGACATCTTCGACAGCAGCACCAAGTAGCGTGTGTAGGGGTTAGGGTCAGCAGGCCTGGCAGGAGTTGAGTGCAAGTGATGAGTGCTCACCCTGCCTTCGAAGGCCGGTGCTGGCGTTAGTGAGTGTAGTGTAGTCTCCTGTCCCGCGTGCTTTTCCTCGTGGGCAGGGGAGTGCGTTAGCTTTTGGGCTGTAGCAAAAATGGGCGTTTTGTATGCCCTTAGCACACTTGGCCACCCCTCCCCTCTAGTAGGTAGGGCTTTTGCCGTCTTCCCCCAAGGATAGGCGCCAGCACAGAAATTGGGCGCCATAGGAGTGGTAATAGTACCTGATCAGGACCTTTCCGTCCGACGTCAGCGAAGCCCGGTCTCCGGGAGCCACGCCGGGGAGAGAAGTGAGACACACACAGACATACGTAGCACACATAGGGGTATGGTAAACCCTGTAAGGAAGGGTAGAACCCCATGGGTCTGGACCAGTCAGGGGTCCTAACTGTGGGCTCGCTTGTCCCCAAGGAGGGAAGACACACCTTGCCTCATAACACCTTGCTTGTCATTCCCCCCTGGTGTAGTAAGCCACCGTTCTTCGTTGGCTCCCCAAGGTCATTACATCAAGGCAGTCCCCATGCAACACATGGTCAACAAGGCATACACTCGCTGGGTGGCTGCAATCCTGATAAGCGGCCACCTGGCCCACGCTGGAAACCATAGGCATGGATTTGCAGCGCACAGACAGGGTCACTGCAGTGCTCAGTAAGCAGTAGTCTGTGAAAAAACCAATGGCCTTTGGCCAGGGAGTGGTTGTCACGGGGGGCTAACGGTCTTGTCCTGCGATGCAATGCGGGGCAACTGTGACAACTCCTCTTACACCCATACACAGGCACGTCTGCAGAAGGGTGCTCACTGCACCTGTCAGTAGACTGACACAGGGAAATTAGTTTCGCTTCTTACGCTGGGACATAGTCTCAGCACGGGTTAGGAGCTGCCCCTCGTTGTTCTCAACGAGGTAAGTGCGGAAGATGGGGTTGATACTCCCATCTGGTTGTATGAAGGCTGATATAGGTTCCCAGGTCGCCTCGGATAACCCATAGCCATCCCACAGTGTTAGGAATTTCCAGCCCTGTTTATACTCGTGGCGACCAATACCTGCAACCACGTAGTAACCATCGACTGCCATCTCATCGGCAGTCATCTCTTCGAGTTCGTCTGCCTCCTCTGGACTGGCAGCGTTCTCTAGGTCTATACATTCAACCTCACTGTCGCTGAGGCGCCACTCGTCCCAAGACAAGTCGTTAGGGGAGTGATAGTGCCTGAACTGCTTAGGTGCACACAGCAGTTCACCACCTAGACGTGGACTGCACCTGACATGGATCCTGGATCCATCTATCCTGATGATACGATAGGGTCCAAAGTAAGGGTCCTGTACAGTTACGTGGCCAGGAGGGTAGGCGTGAATGGTCTACCAAAACAAGGTCACCAACCTTGAAGCTGGCAGGTTGCCGTAGGCGGTTCCGTCGGCTCTGTTCACGGTCACGAATGTGTCTCAGGTTAGTACCAGCCTGGTTAGCCAGAGACTGCTTGTGTTCCAGCCGATCTCCCACAGGGCTCTTGAAGTCCTCAGGAAAGGGGGCTTTGAAGAACCAAGCAGGTCGTCCTCCATGGAACAGTTCGTCGGGGGTGAAACCCGTAGAAGAGCTCCGCTGTGAGTTCATGGTCAGCACTGCCCAGGGCACTACGCGTACCCAGTCCTTGGTGCGCTCCTGTTTCATCAAGATTCTTCAGTTTTGCTCCACCACACGGTTCTGTCTCTCACAGAGAGGGTTAGACGTGTGGGTATAGGGCACACCTGTGGTTACCTCCACGTTGAGGGCATTTAGCACTCGTTTGTACCACCCAGTGTCACTGCGGATGCGTACATCCTCATCAGAGTGCACCTGCTTAGGTGTTCCATAGGGTTCGAACCATTGTTCGACCAACATTTTCACAGTCTGCTCGGCTGTGATTTTCTTATTGCAAGGGAACACACGGGTGAAGCGAGATAGACCACAGGTGACCAGAAGGCAACTATCATAGCCGCCAAAGCGTGGTAAGCCGTGGATGAAATCCACGTAGAGAAGAGAGTTAGCACAATAGGGTATGGGTAAGCTGGAGATCAGGCCCCCATCCCTACTGTCGCTTTGCTTGCTGGCATGACAGCCACAAGCATCCACAATGGTCTGCATACGCGGCCTCAGTTCAGTCAGGGTTAGACCAGAGTAGAAACACTCACGGAAGAAGTCCACTGAGCGATTAGCGCCAGTGTGACCAGAACTGAGATGGGACCACTGTAGGCACCCATCCAGTCGTGCCTCAGGCACCACAATTCGGTCCTCGTAGAAGAGGTACTGATTGTTTTTATACCACTGGTGCCCGTCAAAGACACGGGGTTCGAGACCAGTGCTGAGGGCTTGGAGAATTTCTTCATACTCTGACTGATAGTCGGTTAGACTCCAACCCTCCAGGACTCCAGCAGTGCGCATGGACAGGTCAAGCTGGACATCCATACGCTGGAAAGCCTCTCTGGCGAGAGCCTCAGAGCTCTCACCAATAAGCGCATCGAAGTTGTTGCGCGATATATAGTCAGACAGTTCATTCTTAGTAGGAAAAAGTGCTTTTCCATTGCTTTGAGGCACACTCTAGTTGTATTAGAGATGCACTGAGCATCCATGCATTTTTATCTTAGTATGGGTCCCACCAAAAGTGGTGATAACAAATTTTGACCTATGGAACCAAACACCCAATCAGGATATGGAGTGGACCCCTTAATCCCCTTTCAATGTGAAGTAAAACACCTTTTCCTGAGTTGACTGAGCACTGACATACCTAAAGTAGAGCCTATGAATTTATCTATGTTTTTCCATGAATTCTTAGCTATCCTAGTGGTATGCACACTAGGGGGCTGGGCACCTCTTTTTGAGAGGTCCTGGGTTCAATTCCTGGTCAGCCTAGCTAAGTAGGAAGATCCCATGTGACATGGCAGTGACCTCATCGCCACATACCATGCCACCTCAGCACATATGGGACCCAAAACAAAGAGTGCACATCTCCTAAGATGGCACTATGGAGAGAGAGTGATCCTGAGGCAGTTTTCTAACTCTTTTCCCAAAACATTTCAGCTATCTTTGTGAATATGCGTTCATTTGTGACCTGAGTTGCAGTTTCTGTGAATATCCAATCATCTTTCACTGTTTACACTGCAGCCCTTCATGCTTTGATCCTGAATTACCTTCTCCTTGCATACTATTGGCTTGGGCTATCCTGGATTGACTTGGCTTTACTGTATTTCAACAAACAAAAGCTTTTCATCATCCAAAACAAGCAGCAGGACACCCTACAGCAACTACAAGCAGCAGGAGAAGCAAAAACACAGTGCTGAAAACACTATAAACTTTTCTGGTAGCAAGAGGCAGCCTGTCTCTGTGCACCGGCAGCGACCCCGCGCCGTACAACCAGTGCTCCGAGCAGGCAAATATAAGCAGAAGGGCGGATTAAGATGGACCCAGGAAGAGTGGACGCCGACGTGAAGACAGCGCCAGCGCCTGAGGCACCGGCAAGGCCGGCGCCTGGCGCTGTACCTTCGGTGGAGCCCTTACATGGGCCAGTGGATACGGCGGAGGACTCCCTGGATGGCCTCCAGACGGCCTTCGGGGCCCTGTCGGTCGAGGAAGTGGTCTCTCAGCCTCAGCCTGTCAAGAAAAAGAGAGAGAACGAGAGCGAGAAGGATGCTGGAGGAGAAGCAGACGAAGGAGAGGAACAAGGGCAAGACCTGACGAGTATCCCTACCTTCGAAGGCGCACCAAGCGCTTCTGGCCTCCCCGCATCACCCTCTCCCATAACCACCACACTCCCAGCCGCCGCAACATCCACTTCCACAACCAACCTACCTATGGCAGAGGGCACAGGCTTTACTGGCATGCCTCCCTACCCCGCCTATGGTATGGGCCCACCAACCACTGGGCTCCATGAGGCAACTACTGCCAGTGAGCCTGTGGCTTCCAGCGCTGCGCCGCGATGGTATGCAGCTGACTATCCCCATCCACTCCACGCCACTGGAACCTACATGGATGTTCCTGGGTATGCTCCTGGGTATGCACCCGGGTATGCACCCTTGAGTGGGTTGAGGAAAGGACCGGAATCTCTGGGCGGCAGGAGTAGAGGATCGGGAAGATCCTCCAACAGGCCCCTGACGCGGTCGGAGATCAACGAGGTGCTCCGAGGAGCCACCTCAAAAATCGTGGGCGACCTCACACAAGAAATCCGTGAGAAGCTGGAGCCCCTGATGATCCCGTCCCATGCGTCACCTACGACGGTGGGAATGTCACCCCGACGAGTACAGGCTAACCACCTGGCGGCAGGGTTGACAAATATCCTGGGGAGCCTGAGGAGCCGACCGATGCCGACTCCTGCAGCAGTACCGAGAAGTCCATTCGTCCCGAGAACGGCCCAGCCGCCCTACAGCCACGTGACGAACTCGACGAGGGCCGAGCTGGACCAGCTGGGGCTGACAGCCCTAAGGGCTATGGTGGACGTGGAGCCTTATGGCTCCAGTGATCTAGGCGGAGACCCCCCCGACGACGAGCCGCCGTCGATGGATTCTTCTTCGCCATCGGATGACGAAGACCCTGAGGACCCCGAGGACCCCAAGGGTAAGAAGAAGAAGAAGAAGAAGAAGAAGAAGACCCGACGCCCTGAAGGACGCCGAGCTCAGGAGGCGAAGGCTATTGCCACCTCCAAGATAGTGGTGAACCTGCCTGAGTTCACAGGCAAGGACCTCAGCGAGTTCGCTGAGAACTTTGACCGGTTCCTACGACTGACCGGCCAAACCCACGCGAGTGGGCGAGTGAAGTGCGATCTGCTCCTGCAGTGCTGCAAGACCAAGTACCTGGAGAAGCAGGTCAGGCAGATCGTAACTAACTCCGCCACCTTTGCCGACGTGTTGGTTGCCCTGGAGAGGCAGTACCCGACCTACGAGACCGACCTCTCCATCAGGGCTGAGATCCAGAACCTGCCCGTGCTGCCCAACAACCCCAAACCTGGCAGGGTCTCCGAGCTGTTAGCTGACCTGGATCACTGGGCTGGACGACTGACGCCCGGTTCCTACAGCAGCGACGACCTGCTGTTCTGGTTGTGCGCCAAGCTCCCCCGAGAGCTATGGGACGAGTGCCGTTTGACGGCTGAGCGCAAGGCTAGATCCCTCCGCTACGAGGATCTATGCGTGCTGCTCCTGGAGATGGCGCTGGAGAAGGAGAGCGACCAGCACCTGAACAACTACCGTCCTGGTGGTGGAGGTTCTGGAGGCAAAGGGTACCAAGGGTCCCGACCTGGGCAGGGGACTACCCCCAAACACGCCCACGCCCGGCTAATGGAGAACGTGGAGGAGCTATTCTGGTGTGATGCCAGAGATGAGCAGGGCCACCTGCAGCACACCTCCGACTGCGAGCAGCAAGACTGCTTTGTAGTCCAGGGGAAGCAGCAGGAAAAGATCACCGGCGCCAAAGTGAAGCTGCCGGATCATTACCGCTGCACCATCACGTGTGCATTCTGCGGTAAGCGGAAGCACTACGAGGATGAGTGCTACCATAAGCAACGCCTATCGGCGAATCTTAAGGGGGAAGATCCTGGCAAAGGCTCAGGCAAAGGTGGAGGCAAGGCCAAAGGCAACGACTCCGGCAAGGGCAAGTCGAAAGGACGTGGTCAAGGTGGTCAGGACAAGGGTGAAGGTGGAAGAGGAGGAGGCGCTAACCGCCAGCCCAACAACAAGAACAAGGACAAGAACGGAGGCAACCCCAACCCTAATCCAGGCGGGAACTCCGAGCCCTCTGGAGGGCAGACTGGTCCTACCACACGCTCACAGACGCAGGCCCAGCAAGAACAAGGAGCCAAGCGTGAGCATGAAGGTGGTGACGACGGCAACGCTAAGAAGAGGAGCCGTTTCATGAGGATGGCCCGCAAATTGCGGAACAAGGGGTTCGAGGTGACCTGTCCCGCGGAATTCTGACGGGGACGCTCTGGTGGCACCCAAGACCTGGTGTTTTGGGTACGTATCCGACTAGGGGGACGTGAATACCTGGGGGTACTGGATACTGGCGCCACCATATCGATAGTGGCCAAGAAAATTTTACCTTGTGGGAGCCTGAAGAACACCATGACCACCGCCGCTATACGCATGGGGGATGGACATGTGGTGCACAGCTGCGGGGACTGTGAAGTGGAGGTACCTATGGGATCCAGGACTATCGCCCATCGGTTCTATGTGATGGACACTGATGCCTTCGACTTTGTACTGGGTACTGACTTCTTCGTACAGCACTCCCAGATACAATCCCTGACGCTGCAAGCGCCCTACCTCCTCTACGTGGACCACGGCAGTGGCAGAGAGTCTGTGCCACTGGAGCAGTCTGAACATACCTCGAGTTTCCTGAGGCTATCGAAGGAGGAGCCCTCTAACATGATGGCGGCCTCCAAAACTGAGGACTATCAACTATTGGGGGAAGTCCTAGACCAAGGTCTGAAGGAGTTGGGTTACTCTCGAGAAGACCTGAGTGTGGAGTTGTTCGCCAGCGACAAGCAACATGTACTGGACCTATACTGCAGCAAGGGGAAGAACTGCAGCTACAAATTTTACTGGCCCTCTTTCGGGATGGCCCACGGGAACCCCAGATTCAGTGAACTGGGGAAGGTGCTGACCAGGGTGGCCTTGGAACGTTCCCGTATGGTCCTGTGTTCCCCCGATTGGGGAGCCCATGGGGGCAACGAGTACTGGCGAAACCTCCTGGTCAGGCTGACTATCAGCTCTGTTCGTTTGCCTGATGAGGCCATCTACGTGCCTCTGGGACGCAAGACGCCTATTGGCAAACCCGGATGGGGGAGTATGCTCAGCGTGGTGGACGGAGGTCTTACCACCATTCCCTGGGAAGATCTGGACCCGACTCTGGTCCAGGCTATACAACGAGAAAGCGATGGACTCGCCTTGGGTGACTTGAAGGATCGCCTACGACCTCAAGATGCTGTTGAAACTACACCCGGAGGAGATGAGTACATCGTGACTGACACCAACGCCCCCAACTCTCCCTGTCATGTACCTGTACCTGATGGAGTCTCTGAGTGTGGACTATCTGAGCTACCTAGCTCTATCCACTCAGACGACGAAACTGAGCACGACGCCTTCTTCGTGCAGACCGCGGTGGAGGAAGTGGAGAACGCCGAGTACGTCGCCCCACTAAAACCCCTACTCTCCATGAGGGTGGAAGACCCCGTGGATGAGGAGCTGGACCCTCGATCCAGGCTCAGGGAGTATGTGGATTCCAAGAGGAAGTTGGTGGCGAAAAAGCTATGCTACGCGAAGCCTACCCGCAGCTCATGGCCACTGAAGCAAGGACGTATGGGAGACCTATCCCAACTGAAGGAGGACCTCGAACAGAAGATCACCACCTGGCAAAGGGAGGTAGATCTCAAGCTCATGAAGAGCGTATGGGGTGCCCATGTGAGGACCCCAGAGGAGGACGACCTCTCGGAGGAATGTGTATGTGAACCCCCTCGAGCGTGCCTATGTTGCCATCGTCCATCGGAGATGGTTGAGCAAGACCTTCTGTATGCCTACCAAGGGCTGAAGGACACTACCACGGGCGAAGAGTCGGTGGAGGACCACCTCCCGACTTCTATTCAGGGGGCAAGCAACTTACACTCCGACGAGGACTTGGAGGACAAGATCAAGATATTGGACCCGCGGGTACAGAAGCTGATAAGGACCTATCTGGAGGTGTTCGGAGAACTACCCCCTCCAGCGTCATGTGACAAGCTGGTACAGATGGACCTCAAGCTGAAACCCGAGTTCGTGGGTCACAAGATACGGAGGAGACCCTATCCAGCTCCTAAAGAGCAGGCCGACGAGATTGAGCGACAGATACAAGAATGTATCGACGCTGGCCTAGTCCTGGAGTACAAGGACGGGGACTACTCCCTACACTGCAGCCCCTGTTTCCTGGTGGCCAAACCCGGGTCTTCAGCCAAATGGCTGGTAGTGGACTATGGAGAGCTAAACAAGAAGACGCTGAACCACTCAGGGTCCATTCCCAATATGGAGTCTACCCTGGAGAAGATAGCCTCCTGTCGCTACAAGACCAAGATGGACAAGCGAAGTGGATTCTGGCAAGTGGACCTGACGCCCAACGCGCAGGAACTACTGGCCTTCATCACCCCTCAGGGGAGGGTATTCAAGTGGAAGGTCATGCCGTTTGGCGTGGCTAACGCACCCGCTCTGTTCCAAGAGCTGATGAACAAGATCTTGTCCATCCTACGAAGGAGACCTAAGGTGCAGGACCTCATATCCCGTGGGGCCCAGATGGAGGCTCACATCGACGATGTATGCCTCGGGACCAATACCCAGGAGGATCACCTAATCCTCTTGGGTGAGTTCTTTGCGGTCTGCCAGGAGAACCACACACGACTCAAGCTGGAGAAGTGTGAGTTCATGCAGGAGACCATGCAGTACTTGGGGTTTGACGTTGGCTATGGGTGGTGGACCCCAGCGGCCTCTAAGGCCAAACCCCTGATGGATGCCAAGGTACGACACGAAGACCCCAAGAAAGGACTTCATGATGTACGCAGTTTCATTGGGGCGTGCAACTTCTATCGCCGCCACATCAAAAACTTCACCTACACGAGCGCTGTACTGACTGACTTGATCAAGAAGAGTACTACTTGGCGCTGGGGCCCACAAGAGCAACAAGCGTTTGGCGAGCTCAAAGACAAGGTAGCCAACGCTAAATGCTTGGGCGTGCCTAGAGCACAAGGGGAGATTATCCTGGTGACCGACGCCAGCAATGTGGGCGGTGGTGGAACGTTGTTCCAATGGCAAGCACTAGAGAAGGAGGAGTTCGACTCGGCCATTTCCCAATGGGGGACGGAAGGTCTCAACCGAGATGGAACCCTCAAGCACAGCTACCCTGACGACAAGTGGGTCCTAGTACCTCTGGGCCACTGGAACTGGAAGTGGAACCAGGCCAGGGGGAACTACTCCACCTATGAGCAGGAATTGCTCGCGGGTATGCTGGTGCTATCCTCACAAGCACGACTGTTGGGGAGTAACCCTGTGGTCTGGCTATGCGACCAAGAACCGGTCCGCAGTTTCCAGAAGGGTCCCCCACCTGAGAAGGCCAAGCTACGTCGCTGGTGGACCTACCTCAGTCAACTACGGCTGACGGTACACCATATCCAGGGAGTGAAGAACGAGTGCGCCGACTACATCAGCCGCAACAACTTCGACGCCCTGATTGGTGCCCGGTCTGAAGCGCTGGCTAAGGAGGCGTTCAGCCGTATGGACGTACACCTGGACCTGAACATGACCATGATACGCCCCCTGGATGGACTCCAACAATCGGAGTACCTACAGGAGTTTGGGGATATCTACCGGCGCCTGGAGAAACGCCTTGAACCCCTCCTGGTCAACCAGGACCAGTGGAAGCGGGACAAGAGCTACCTCTGGCACGAGGACCGCATCGTGGTGCCCAGTGACCGAGTCCCAGCGCTGCTGAAGTGGACCCATGAGTCCAGTGGTCATGTGGGTGCTGACCGTACCCTGAGGCTGTTCAAGCAGTGGTTCCACACTACGTGGACTGACGACCAACTGCGGAAAACCCTCCAGCCTATCGTGGACAAGTGCCCGTGCAGGTCCTGTAAACCAGGGGATATCAGGGACAGAGGTCTCTACTCGACCCTGCCCATCCCTCACTGTGCTAACAGTGTTCTATACGTGGGCTACACCGAGATGCCGAAGTTCGGGGGCTATGACTTCGCCCTCGTGGTAACCTGTGGGTTGACCAGGTTTACCAGGGTGTTTTCATGTACCAAGCACATTACCGGAGAGGAGACTATCAAGATACTCCTGGAGGAGTGGTTTTGTGTCTATGGGGCGCCCAAGGAGATCAACTCCGATGAGGACGTACGAGTACGCTCAGATACTGGCTGGTACAAGAGGGTCCTGAGATCCCTCAATGTCCAGTTGTCTACGGGGATTCCCTACTCTCACACGAGCAACCCCCTATGTGAGCGACAGATTCGTGTCCTGAAGGAGAACGTCAGGATATGGTGCAAAACTGAATGCACCAGAGACTGGGTGAGACTACTCCCCGTCATATCCTTGATGATGAACTCCCAAGAGAGTTCAGCTACTGGCTACTCGCCACATGAGCTATTCCTAGGGCGCCCGGCATGGTTCCTACATGCCCCCTATCCAGAGGACACCCATTCTTCTGTGGGTGAAAGGGTCCAAGAGCAACAAGCGAAGGTGGACAAGGCCAAGGCTATGCTCCAGAGAGTGAGGGAGCGTCAGTGGAACAAGAAGAACAAGCACCGAGTACCGGCCACCTACCAAGAGGGGGACTGGGTGCTGGTGCACCACAGTCGACTAGCCGCCTGGCCACGCTCTACCAGCGATGACCCATACTTCGGGCCGTACAAGATTCTATCTGTGGATGGTCACCGTATCACGGTGCGGTGTTCTCCCCGTCTAGGGGGGACCCTGGTGTGCGCCGCTCAACACCTGAAGCGCTACCATGATCCTGAAGACCTCTGTGGGGAGGAGTGGGAGCTGAACGACGAGGAAATCGCCGCTCTGGACCTACAAGGGGCTGCCAGCCCTATGGAAGTTGAAGGTGAACTCCCCGACATGAACGCCGAGGAGATGGCTAAGGAGGGCTTCTACCTGGTGAAGTCTGTCCTACGCCACCGCTATCGCCAGGGTTGGCGCTTCCTCACCCTCTGGGAAGGGTTTGGAGTCGAAGAGGCCACCTGGGAGCCCTTCTCTGCATTTGTTCTACCGGAGGGACGCCTAAACTCAGTTCTGGTTGACTACTTGTCCCAGAACAACCTTGGTGAGTTGCTGAGGCTCGCTGAGACGCTTGCCTCCAAGACTAAAGCTAGGGACTGAACCTTACCCTTACCTGCCAAAGCGTATGTGTGAGTGTGCTAGTCCTAAGGTCCTGAGAGCAAGCCGCAGAAGTGGTGTCCTAATTATACCCAAGTCTGCGCCCTTGCTAAACCTGGAGGGTTGGCATTTTGATGCCACGGGGTACGCCCCGGGTCTCCCCTCCCCTATGCGCCCAATTTCTGTGCTGGCGCAAAACCTTGGGGGAATACCCAGCGTGCTAATCCAGGTATTGTTTTCCCTACCTATCTGTCTACTACAGGGAGGGGTGGCCAAAAGCTATGAAGGCATGAAAACGCCGTTTTGCTATGTGGCCAAAACACTGACCTAACCACTGCCACAGCCCACCAACCCTGCTAAAATTGCAGAAAACGGCCGGGACAGTGACACACCCCCTACAGGTCCTACACACCCTACAGTGGCACCATCCTGGTGGGCGAGCACTGGGCAACTGGCTCTAGCCCCCACTCAGGACTACCACTCCTACACGCACACTCTACTGGGCGTTGCGAAGGTGAAGGTCTCATCGGTCCTAGCGACCCTCCTGTGAAATGACAAGAGAACACAGCGCTGCTAAGCAACTGTGGCCTAACAGGGGACGCCACAACGCGTTTCCCCTGCTAGGGCTTGGAGGGAAGGAGTGCTCTCGCTTGCAAGGCGCAGATGTCGATGAAGTCGGACTCCCTGCTCTGCCACAAGCGGAGCGGAGTTACTTGTTTGTGTGAACTGCGCCCTTGTTTAGCAGGGCATAAAAAAATGCTGCTGCACCAATCACCCTACCTGCCCACCTGTAAAACAAAGGCAAATGAAAGGGCGTTTGCGGCGGAGGAACCAAGCCACACTCCAGGTATTATACCCTTCTCAGTGTGACCTATAATACGCTGTCCGCAAACACGCTGGAAGACCAGCTACCCTTGTCAAGCAAGCAAGCGTTAAGGGACTCCTCAGGTTCTCTTAAAGAACGTACCGAGGAGCCCCTGGGTAGCCTAAACAAGGTTTACCGTGCGCACTTCGCGTGGCCTACCCTTTAATGCGTGTGTGCATGCGCGAGTATGCACTACGTTTCACACTACGATCTTGGGCACACCTGCCCATCTCAGCCTGAATCACGAACTCCACCAGGGGGTGGCCCCGCCTGGGCTTACTCACCTTACCTACCGCTGGAGAGTGAGAGCAAGAAAGGGGCGCACGCGAAGAACGTTGCTATGCACTTGTGTGTATGACTAATCACCCTGATCTGACCGCTAATCATCTGCAATCTTTCTAATCAATCCCTCTATCGCGTTCTATCTTTGTTAGCGCTGCTACGAGGCTCGTTCACGGAGACACGAGACGAGCAATGTGTATGCGGCATGCGAGACGAACATACCTGTAGTTTATACCTGATTCATTGAAGTCTTCTTTATTGGTTTTCGAATTCTTGAATTTTTGAAGCTTCTATTAGTGTAGGTGGAATCTGTATGTTTATTTATTAATGTGTGTCTCGTCATTTTCAAGACTACGTGAGACATACGTTTATAATTCCATTATTTCTCCATTTTCCGGCGCTTCGCTAGGAGCCGCTCCTGCGCGCCGCCATTTTATGCGTATGAATTTCTGGATTTAAAAAGTCCAGAGATGACTATATTTTCTATAAAAATGTGCTTCTGATGCACAATTGGATTCTGCTCAGGTGTGTCGTTTCAGAAAAATTCTACGCCGTCATTTGACGGATTTTGGTGTCGTCGCTTCGTTTGTGCGTGGATTCGTCCATAATTCTCCCATTCCTGCCTCTGCAGATACCCACGCGCAGCCTCGCTGAGTAGGCCGTGTTCGGGCCGAAACGCAGGTGCCTGGAGAGACTGAGCAGAACCAAGACCCCACCAAGGGGCAATTTTAATTTTTTTTCGACTCCCTTCGCCCTAAGACAGGTCACAGGTCGCCAGCAGGTTTACGAGAACCCATGCGAGTGTGTATAATGTGTCTTGCGTTGGGTTTGTGTCGACGCTGCATCTTGGAGGGAGGGATGCATATGCACATGTTTGGCATGCTCCCAATCTAACCCAACCAAGCCAGAGGAGCCCCGGCAGCGCCATGAGCGCTGAGTCTTCTGTAGGATATGATACAATCAGAGCAGCAAAAGAGCGCCAGCCATGGTGAGCGCCCATTTTTCAGTGTGAGGGAAACTGTAGGTATTTTAAAGTAGATGTGGAAACCAAGGAAAGGTCAAGAAAAATTCCCTTTTTCCTAAAATGCGACAGTGGTGGCCACCACAGCACAAGGGGGGAGTAAGAAAAAGTGCTTTTCCATTGCTTTGAGGCACACTCTAGTTGTATTAGAGATGCACTGAGCATCCATGCATTTTTATCTTAGTATGGGTCCCACCAAAAGTGGTGATAACACATTTTGACCTATGGAACCAAACACCCAATCAGGATATGGAGTGGACCCCTTAATCCCCTTTCAATGTGAAGTAAAACACCTTTTCCTGAGTTGACTGAGCACTGACATACCTAAAGTAGAGCCTATGAATTTATCTATGTTTTTCCATGAATTCTTAGCTATCCTAGTGGTATGCACACTAGGGGGCTGGGCACCTCTTTTTGAGAGGTCCTGGGTTCAATTCCTGGTCAGCCTAGCTAAGTAGGAAGATCCCATGTGACATGGCAGTGACCTCATCGCCACATACCATGCCACCTCAGCACATATGGGACCCAAAACAAAGAGTGCACATCTCCTAAGATGGCACTATGGAGAGAGAGTGATCCTGAGGCAGTTTTCCAACTCTTTTCCCAAAACATTTCAGCTATCTTTGTGAATATGCGTTCATTTGTGACGTGAGTTGCAGTTTCTGTGAATATCCAATCATCTTTCACTGTTTACACTGCAGCCCTTCATGCTTTGATCCTGAATTACCTTCTCCTTGCATACTATTGGCTTGGGCTATCCTGAATTGACTTGGCTTTACTGTATTTCAACAAACAAAAGCTTTTCATCATCCAAAACAAGCAGCAGGACACCCTACAGCAACTACAAGCAGCAGGAGAAGCAAAAACACAGTGCTGAAAACACTATAAACTTTTCTTTCTTTATCCCGGGGATATGATGCACTGTCAGCCTGAACTGGCTCAGGTAAGTCCACCACCGTTTTAGCCTTGCTTTCTCTGGTGATGGGCCCTTCTGAAAAGACTTCACAGGCTCCTGGTCACACAGCCAGACAATAGGGTTAGATCCCAGGAGTCGGGATTGTGACGATAGCAGCAACATACCGACCAAGAGTTCCTGGTCATAGGTGCTGTAATTGGAACGCGCTTGGTTCCATTTCCAATTCCAGTGTCCCAGTGGCACCAGTCGCCACTCACTGGTAGGATAGTCATGTTTCAACGAACCATCACGGTTCAGTCCAGTTGTACGATAATGGCAGTGGGTTAGTTCAGCGGGGTTAAGCTCCTGCCATTGGTAGATCGTACCTCCCCCCCCGACATCACTGGCATCAGTGATCAGGACTATCTCGCCTTCAGGGCAGGGCACTCCCAGGCAGTTGGAGGAGGCAATCTTCTTCTTCAACTCCTGGAAACACTCTTCCTCTCTGAGGTTTGAGGTTTGAGGTTTGATTTTGCGGGTACTAGACGCCTTTCGGCCCCGGGGGGCCACCTGGTCGGGCCAGGTGATATCCTCCCCACCGGGTCCTAGTGGGGGGCCCTCCAAGACGCACCTCCTGCCTGGTGGCAGAGTCCCCCGGGTTCACAGAGCTCGGAGCCCCGTCCTTCCCCGGCGTCCCCGTTTCGCCACTCCCCGGTCAGTGCATCAATTCGCAGCCGTGGCTGCGGGCGCTTACCCACTGCGTCGCCCCCCTAATGCAATGGTCGCCCGGGGCGCCGGCGCCGCCGGGCCCGTGCTACTGGCTTGTCGCCAGTGGGACCCCCTTGGGCTGGCGCGGAGGCTGCCTAGCCTAGGGGTTGGGGCGTGGCGCTGTGCGCCACTACTGCCTTGGCGGGTGCAGTGTCCCGTCTGTGTGTGCGCGGCGCTCGCGGCCGGTTCGGGGGGGTTCGGGCCGGTACCTGGTGTTGTGTCTCCCCTTCTTCCCCCTTCCCGCCCCGCGTGTCCCGCGCTGCGTGTGGCGGGCCGTCCTGTCCGGGTGTCCCTTATCCTCGCTCGCTGGTACGCCATTCCATGCGGTCTGTGCGTTCCGCGCGCTCGGTCCGGTTGCCCTTCCGGTGGTCCCCGCGTGTCCTTTTCGTGTGTGTGCGCTCGCGCTCTCGCGGTGTCCGCTCCCCGCTGGGTGGTGTGGCGCGCGCATCTCGCGTGGTCCCGGCACTGGGCGCTGGTAGGGCCGTTCCATGTGGTCCGTGCCCCTCCCCGTGTCCTGCCCCGGTCCCGTGCTCCATCTGGCGTGCTTGGGGGGGGGCGGTCCGGTCCCGGTTCCCCCCTACTTGGCTTGGGGTTGTGGGGGCAGCGGCAGGGCGTCCCCGGGGGGGTGCCTTCGGCCGTTGCGTGGGGCGTTCGGGGTCTTGCGCTCCTCTTCCCCCGACTGCCCGTCCACTGGGTGGGCTGTCGGGGTCTGCGTTGTGGGCGCGGGCGTGCGGTTGTGGGGGCCCCGCTCTGTTCCTGTGGGGGGGGAGAGAGGTGTCGACTTGGTGTCCAGGCGCCGGTCCGCCGGATTCCCTTGACGAGCCCGATGCGCACGGAGCTTCGCCCTGCGGGATGCGTGGGGGGGTTGGGGTGACCGTGGCTGGAGTGGTGCACCAATGTTCCGGTTCATGGCCCAGCAGAGCACCCCTACCGCGGGCTTACTCTTAGCTCAGGGGGAGGGGGTTGCGGGCGCGTTTGTTCTGTGACCCAGGTTCCAGTGTATCTCAGAAGGCAGCCGCCCCGGAGGTAGCGCACCCGGCGCGCGCCGCGAAGGAGCTGGTTCGAACCCCGTGATCGGTGGTCTCCCGCCGATCCCCTCGAATACCGGACGAGGCCTCCCGTCGACCTGTTCGAGTACAGGTGACGGTGCGCACTGCTGCAGGGGTGGGTGGCTCCCATGTGTTTTGTTTTTCTAGGGTGGGGGGTAAAACGAACGAGACCTCCACCCGATCCACCGGTATCGGTGGTGGCGCGTGTTGTTGGAGGGGGGGCTGGTTCCCACGTCGCCAACTAGAGAGCTCTACGTGCAGGGATCCCAGGAGCACCAACGCCTGGGATCGAACCCCCGCACTGGACGACTGAAGACCGACGCTCTCACTACTGGGCCGCGGGAGTCTCTTACGCGACTTAGGGGTGTCGTCGGCTATGAATCCAGTCCTGAGGGTGGGGCTGTATGTTGTGAAGCGTGTTGCGCGTGCCGGGAGGCCCCAGTCCACGTGCACGGGGTCGGGACAGGGGGGGAGGGGGCTGGGAGGGGTGCGGCACTGTCGGATCGCCGACTGACGTGCACAGGGGTAAGAGGCGGACAGTAGCACCGCCGGATCGCCGACTGACTGTAGGGCGGGGGGTCGCTCTGCCTCTTTCCGTCCCTCTGCCTTCCCTGGGCAGGCAACAAAGCGGGCGTCATTGGCGTTGTGCTGTCCATGGGGGGCGTGGCCCCCCATACCACTCCGGTTCGTGCTCACCCGGCTTCTCTGGGTACGATCTGTGCGGCGTCCCGGTGCGCAGGCGTGGGCCCGCTTGTTCTTCGCGGCCCCCGTGTGAGCCGGCGGCTGGAGCGGGGGGGCGGGTCACACTCCGGCTCCCCTCTCGGGTGGGGGGGGCCCATCCCCCCTGCCTCGGGGGGGGTGTCGCGCGGCGGCCTCCCTGCTCTCGTTCCGGGCGGCGGCCTGCGGTACCCCTTTCTGGCTCTCTCCGTGTCGCTGGCACGCTCCCTTCCGGCGCGCGCGTGCAGTCGGGGCTGAAGTGCCGCCCCGGGGTGGGGGGGGGGTGAGGGGCGGCCCGTGGACCGCTCCCCTGGGGGCCCCAGCTGACCTGCAAACCCCCCCTCTGTCCCCTCGGAGTGGGCTGTGGTTACGGGAGGGTCATGCGGGGCGCGGCCTCCTTCGTGTTCCGTTGTGCGCGTTGCTCCGGCACGCCGTTGTGGGTTCGCGGGAGCAGGTCCAGCCGCCGTTGCCCTTACCGTGTCGCCGTTCCTCCTGTGGGTGGGGGCGCCCCCCCGGCCCTGGGGGGGCGGAGGGCCGCGCCTGTGGCTCCCCAGCTGGGGTGGGTGCGGGGGGGGGGGGCGCCCGCTCTCGGGCCTGTGTGGGAGGGGGGGGGGGGAGTGGGGGGGGGCCTTTGGTCCCCTGGCGATGCCTCCTGTCGGCCAAGGGGGGGGGGGGCGGCTTGGCAGTCCTGGCCCCGGGGGCCAGCCATCGGCCAGGGGGGTCGCGCCCTTCCCCCGCCCCCCTCTACCGAGAGCCGGATTCTCACGCAGTCCCTCTCTGGGGCCCCTCATCCCCCGGCCGTTGTCGCGCGGCGCTGGCCGGCCGGGGGTGGCCGTGAGGGTTAGCGGTCAGTGGTTAGCGGGTTGCGGGGCAGCAGGTTTCCCCCCGCGCTTGTTGTCTCCGCATTCCCTCCCGCGGGAGGTGGCGCGCCGCTTTCCCTGGGTAGGCAACAAAGCGGGCGTCACTGGCGTCGTGCTGTCCATGGAGGGCGTGGCCCCCCATACCATTCCGGTTTGCGCCCACCCGGCTTCTCTGGGCACGATCTGCGCGGCGTCCCGGTGCGCAGGCGTGGGCCCACTTGTTCTTCGCGGCCCCCAGTTGAGCCGGCGGCTGGGGCGGGGGGGCGGGTCACACTCCGGCTCCCCTCTCCGGCGGGGGGGGTCCATCCCCCCTGCCTCGGGGGGTGGGGGCCGGGGCCCCCGCGGCTGGCGGGCCGGTGGGGGGGCGGGGGGGGGGGGGGTGTCGCGCCGCGGCCTCCCTGCTCTCGTTCCGGGCGGCGGCCTGCGGTACTCCTTTCTGGCTCTCTCCGTGTCGCCGGCGCGCTCCCTTCCGGCGCGCGCGTGCGGTCGGGGCTGAAGTGCCGCCCCGGGGTGGGGGGGGTGAGGGGCGGCCCGTGGACCGCTCCCCTGGGGCCCCAGCTGACCTGCAAACCCCCCCCCTGTCCCCTCGGAGTGGGCTGTGGTTACGGGAGGGTCATGTGGGGCGCGGCCTCCTTCCTGTTCCGTTGTGCGCGTTGCTCCGGCACGCCGGTGTGGGTTCGCGGGAGCAGGTCCAGCCGCCGTTGCCCTTATCGCGTCGCCGTTCCTCCTGAGGGGGGGGCGCCCCCCCGGCCCTGGGGGGGCGGAGGGCCGCGCCTGTGGCTCCCCTGCTGTGGCGGGTGCGGGGGCGGGGGGGTGGGGGGGCCGCCCCCCCGCCCGCCCTCGGGTCTGTGCGGGGGGGGGGGGGGTGGGTTGGGGGGGGCCCTTTGGTCCCCTGGCGATGCCTCTCGTCGGCCGGGGGGGAGGGGCGGGGGCGGCATGGCGGTCCTGGCCCCGGGGGCCAGCCATCGGCCAGGGGGTCGCGCCCTTCTCCCGCCCCCCCTATCGAGAGCCGGATGCTCGCGCAGGCTCTCGCCGGGGCCCCTCATCCCCCGGCCGTTGTCGCGCGGCGCTGGCCGGCCGGGGGTGGCCGTGAGGGTTAGCGGTCAGTGGTTAGCGGGTTGCGGGGCAGCAGGTTCCTCCCCGCGCTGGTTGTCTCCGCACTCCCTCCCGCGGGAGGTGGCGCGCCCTCGTACGTCGTGCTATACCGTGGGGGGGGCGTGGGTCGAGGGGCCCATCCCCCCCCCAAAACTCTCCCGTACCCGCCGTCTGGGCCTTCACCTGCGCCGCCGCTTGTGTGGGGGCTGGGGCTGCGGCGGCGGCGGGTTGTGCCGGCGGTAGCACCAGTGGGCGAGGGCGCTACGAAAAGCCCGGGGGAGCCAGTTGTTGGCGTCCGCATCCGTGATGCGGAGCACCGCTCCCCCTTTCAGGAAGGCCGGCCACGTCGGCTCCCTGTCGGGCCACGCCGCCCGGATCACTGACCTGAGGACCCTCTCGTGGTCCTCTGGGGCCGCCCACCCCCCCGGGGGTGCCTCTCGGTTTCCTCCGTCCCTCCGGAGGAGCACGGCATCGAAGGGCAGGTTCCGCGACCTCCTGGAGGTCCCCTGGTTGGCCCAGCACAACCACCCGTACACTTCCCCCACCAGGGGGAGGGTCTCTCCCCCAAGCGGGTCCGGGACCGCGCCCCAGTCCCGGTCCCATGGCCGGCCCTCCTCCGCCCCCCGTGCCGGCCCCCCTCGCTGCCCCTGCGCCTGCGGCGCCGGTGCCGCGCCCCGTCCCCCCTACGCCGAGGCCATCCGCGCCGGCTCCGCCCTCGGCGCGGGGGGGGCTTGCTGGTGCTGGTGTCGTGGGGGTTGGGGGGGGACGAGCTCGCCGGCGTCAGGGTCGATGTTGTAGAGGTGGTGGCGGTGGTGGTGGTGGTGGTGGTGGGTGTGGTGTGCCGGCATCTGTTGGATGCCGGGGGGGATGCACCGCACCGGCTGCACGCCCGGCTGCGGGGGCGCTCCGCCCTCTGCCCCCCTCCCCTCGCCCCGCCCTCCTCCCTGGGCTCCCATGCCCCGTCCCGCCTGTCCCTTGGGGCCCGCGGCGCCCTTGCCCTTGCCCTTGGGCCCCTTTTCAGTCCCATGCCCGTGTCGCGGGTCCCGCCTCTCGTCCCCCACGCCCTGGCCCGCTCGCTCTCCCATCCCCCCTCGTCCTGCCCCCTGCACCTGGGTTCCCTTCCCGCGCCCCTGAGCGCCCTTCCCGTGCCCTGGCCCTTCCCCGGCCCCCTGCCCGTGTCGCGGGTCCCGCCTCCCGTCCACCACGCCCTGGCCCGCTCGCTCTCCCACCTCCCCTCGCCCCGCCCCCTGCACCTGGGCTCCCTGCCCGCGCCCCTGCGCGCCCTTCCCGTGCCCTGACCCCTCCCCTGCCCCCTGCTTGTCGCGCCGTCCGCTGCTCCCCTCCCCCCCGCCGCTGCGCCCTTCCTGGACCACTCGCCGGGCGTCCCGCTGCCTTTGCAGTTGCGGCAGCGTGACGCCCGGCGGCGAGCGCTCGCGCTTCGGGGGGCGGACGTGCCGCTCCCGCCCCGGGGGGAAGGGCTTGGGGGGGAACGGCTTGGGGGGGCTGGTGTGGGTGTGGGCGGGGTTGGCGTGGGCGCGGTACTTCGCGCTCTCCCTGCCCACTGCTGCTGCTGCGGCGGCCGCCGGCGAGGCGTCCGCGGCCCGTGCGGGTTTCTTCCCCCGCTTGCGCGGCGTGCTGGGGGCCGCGGCGTGGCCGGCCGGGGCGGCGTCGCGGCCCGCCGGGGTCGCGGCCGCAGCCCCTCGCGCGCCCTCCTCGCTCTCCTTCGCTGCCGTGGCGGCCGCCGACGAGGCGCCCGTGGCCGCGGTCGCAACCCCTCGCACGCCCTCCTCGTTCTCCTCTGCTGCCGCGGCGGCCGCCGGCGAGGCGCCCGCGGCCCGTGCAGGGTCCGTCGCAACCCCTCGCGCGCCCTTCTTGCTCTCCTGCGCGGCCGCGGCAGCCCTCGGCGATGCGTCCGGCTCCTGCGCCGGGGCTGCCCCCCTTGTCGGCGGCGTGCCGGGGGCCGCGGCCGGGGCCGCGGCGTGGCTCGCCGCGGTCTCCGCCTCCTGCGCGTCTGGGCGGGGCGGGGCGGCGGGGCTGGCCGCTTGGGCGGCGGGGGCGGCCGTCTCGGCTGGCCCAGGTTCCCGGGCCGGCGGCGGCGGCCCGACCAGCACCGCCGCCTCCGCCAGCCTCCGCTCCTCGCGCTCCGCGAGGGTCTCCCCCGTCCACTCCGGGGAGGAGACGGGGGAGCGGGAGCGGGACCGGCGGTGGTGGCGGTCGTCCCGCTGGAGGGACCCATCGGAGTCTGCCATCACTGTTACTCTGGTAGGCATGCATGGTAGCAAGCGCGCCCTTCCCACTACCTCCTGGTGCATCAGTGCCGTGCCGTGGGCAGTGCCGTGTGGTGCCCTGCGGGGGGGAGGGGGGGAGGGGGAGGGGGGCCGGCTGTGGCGTCAGCCCCGCACGGCCGGGGGTCCGCGGCCATCCACCGGCATTGGGAGGGGAGGCGGGGGAGCCACGCGGCCCACGCGTCGCGCCACAGCTCCCAGTCTGTGGCGGGGCCCAGGGCCCTGGGCCCCCGGGGGTCGTCGAGCGGTTTCGGGGGCAGCCGCACCAGGTGGACCCCCGTAACGGCGGTGACCTCCTGTGTGCGCAGGAAGGTGTGTACTCCGTCCCGCGCCGCGGGCGCCGGGAGGGGGGGGCGGGGTACGGGTGTGGCCCCATAGATGTAGGTGGGGGTGATCCCCAGGATCCGCCCCGGGCCCCCGCGGGTCGCGACGACGAGGAGGAGGAGGGGGGTGCCAGGGCACTCTTGCCAGAGGACCTGCCCCCTGTGGTGGGCGCCCCTGGTCCTGGAGAGGGGGGGGGACAGGTCTGGGTTAGCCCAGCCGCGGGGCGCGTGCGTCGCCGGTGGGAGGGCGGGGCACCAAGTGGGCTCCCTGGGGAACGCCTCGTAGACGACGGCGTACGGGGGGGTAGGCCCGGTGCCGTCATACACCGGGTTGGTCGGCCGGGGGCGGGCGGACGCCTCGTCCGCGCCTTCCACGAACACCGTGACTACGCCCACCTCCAGGTCCTTGTCCGGCGGGTGTAAAAGGTGGAGCGCCGCATCCAGCTCGGACACTCCCCCCGGGTACGTGGCCCGCGCCTGGTTCAGGTACGGGGCCGCGTCCCCGGGGTAGCGCGTCCTGAGGGCGTGTAGCGGGGCTGGGGCGCTACTGCGGAGGGACATGGCAGACCCCGCTCCCGTCAGCCGGAGGGTGTCCCCCATGGACAGGGGCCGGCCCGACCGATTGGACTCACGCCACTCCATCCAGTGCCCGTAGAGGGCCGCTTCCGGGCTGATGAGCCCCGGCCGGATGGCGTTCACGATCCGGTGCATTGCCGGGAGCAGCGTAGGGGCCCCCGCTCCGTTCAGGGCGCGGACGGCCGGGAGGGCGGTCTCGTTGAGGAAGGCCCTCGCACTGCCCTCCAGGTCGCACCGCGCGGCAGCGTGCGCTTCTTTTGCCTCCGCCACCGCGTCCGCCACCAGGCCCCGGACGGCCGCCTCCTGCGCTCTGCGGCGGGCCCTGGTGTGCCCCGGCCCATCCCCCCGTCGGCGTGGCATGGTGCTGCGGGCTCTGCAAAGGGCGGCGGCGGGTGGGGGTTAGGGGGCGAACACGTGCGACAGGTGCGCAACGGATGTGGGGGCCCGCAGGTGCACGTGGATCCACAGAAGGGCAGCGCCCGCGGGGCCCGCTTGTTCGTGCGAGGGGGTGTGTGCCCCCTCGATGCGCCGGCGCAAGGCCTCCTCCTCTGTGCGCCTGCGCGGGCCTGCGGGAGGTTCGGGCCAGGGGCACGCGGCTACCTGGGTGCACCGCGCGCACCTGTTGGCGCCTGTCGATGCTGCGGAGGACACCGTGTCACATTCTCCGCAGAGTCGGCAGGTGTGTGGGAGGTGGGAGGGCGGCGACCAAGGGTCGAGATGGCGGAGCCAGAGGCTGTCCCACCTCTGTCGGAGGGGGTCCCGGATCTCCAGCAGGCGGGCGTGGACGCGGCGCCGGTAGTCCTTGCCAAGCGTCTTCCGCTGGACCTCCTGCCACGTGTCGCCGGGGAGAATTCCGTGGTCGTGGAAGGCGGCGATGAGGTCGTCCCACGTCGGGCGGGGGTGCCCCTGGGGGGGGCTCGCCATGTACACGTGGCGCCCGGTGAGGTGGAGCGTCAGCGCGTCCCATTGGCACCCGTTCGCGGTGTCCCTGTGGAGGAGGGCCAGCAGGGTGCCGTCCGCGACTGCCTCCCACCCCACTCGCAGCCCTTCGCAGCCGTCTAGCTCCTGGCGTAGCGCGGCTGCAATGCCGGTGGGGAGCATGAGGAGCAAGGGCCCCTGGGTGTCGCCCAGCCGGGACAGGGCGTCGTCGTATACCGGCCCTCCAGCTTTGAAGTGCGCCACGGTGAGTTGGGTGGCCCAGTCTTCTGGGGGGTGCCACCGGACGGTGGCCGCAGCGTGTCCCCACGTGCGTATCTCCGTGGCCCGGAGCACGTTGGCGGCGTGAAGGACGATGCGGGGCGGGACGGGCGTCCTGACGAGTGAGGATACGTCCCCAGTCCATCCCGTTTGCGGCCCCGGGGCCGCCTGCAGCCATTCCCCCGTCGCCGCGTCCCACAGGTGGTCAGGCCCCGCCCCGCGGATCGTGGTGGGTCTCGGCCGGGTGTCCGGCCCCCACCACCGGAGCGGGATGGCGGCGTATCGTTGCGCAGAGGTCTCCGGGGCGCGCGTGGCGGCGCACCACCGGCCCCACTCCCGCGCCCACTCCTCCCCCACGATGCGCGCCTCCCATGCGGTCATGGAGCCGCGCCCGATGATCCATGGTGGGAAGAGGGCGTCTTGTAGGTGCCTCGAGAACCCCCCCGGCAGGTCCTGGTACGGGTGGGGGCTCTCTTGGGGCGGGCACTCCAGAGTGCCATTCACAACACGGAGGGAGGCTACGAAGTCCTTGTCAGGGCGCGGGGGAGGGGGAGGGTGGTCGCCCTCTGCCGCAGTGAGCCACCGGTGCGCCCGGGCCGCCGCGCTTAGGGGCTCGCGGAGGAGTTGCTCCAGCCGGTGGTTGCGAAGCTCCCACGTGAAGTCCCCCAGCCGGAGCATGTGGTGGAGGAAATCGTCCACCGAGGTCCCTCCCGGCGGGTCGTATCGGGTTATGGCGCGGAGCCGCGCCTCCGCGTCCTCGGGCACCAGTCCGGGGCAGAACACCTCCGTCCACGTGGCGCCTGCGGAGCGCCACGAGGCCACCCACAGGGCCTTGTCCCCAGGTGGGAGGTGGCGGGCCGCCTCGTGTACCGCCTGGCGGTAGTGGGGCCAGAGGAGCCGTGAGTGGGTGCAACCCACGTGCATGTGCACCGGGGTCTCTTCCGGGCCGCCGCAGAAAAGGCACGGTTGTGGGACGATGGCGACGCCGGAGAGCCGCTCCTTCCGGACGCGGAGCCTGCGCTGCACCGGCGTGTGGCCGTCTCGGGCCCGCAGCGCCCGGCGGTTGGTGGCCGCCGCGGTGAGGTCCCGGGCGTGGACGTAGGCCGTGGCGTGGGCCGCGCCCAAAGGTGTGTGTCCCTGGTGCGTCAGCGCATGGTCCGTCTGCGCCCGTTGCGCGACCTCGCCGAGCACCCGCATCGTGGGGGGCCGTAGATCGAGATGGCCGTCACGGCTGGCGACAATGAGTTGGGCGTGGCCAGGGTCCGGGGGCGTGTTCTGCAAGACGGTGTCCTGGGACGCCGCCCAGTCTGCCTTGTGCAGTAGGGCGTCACTGTGGTGCGAGGTGGCTCGGACGTACCAGAACGGGTGCCCGGCGTGTTGCCCCCGCGCGCACAGGCCGTCCCGGAGCCACCTCAGGGGCATCTGGTTGACCACCTTCGCTGCGCCCGCGGGGACCCCCGTGGTTCGCTCGCGATCTGCGTGCCGCAGGAGGTGGAGGATGACTTCGGCGTCCACCGTGTGGACCCACGGTCTGTGTGCACCGTAATGTAGGGGGAGGGAGGCGGCCACCCCCTCCCCGTCGGGCACCGTGCCCGAGATGGCCACCGCCCACGTGCGGGTGAGGTCGGCGGCGAGAGCGACGCTGGTGGCGTGTTTGCAGGGTCCGCCCCCGGACGCGTCAGAGGAGGTGTGTCCCCAGGCCTCCGGGATCCAGTAGTATCCGTTGGGGCTGAGCCAGCCCCCGTTGAGGTCGGCGGAGTGCCACCGGACGTCGGGGTGGCTGGGGGTCAGTTGGTCCACGCTCAGCGCCCTGGTGTCGCCTGGGCTGATCACCGGGTGGTCGTGCAGCCGGATCTCCGCTCCGGCGACCGTGCTTGCCCAGGACCGTAGCGCCATCACATGTTCCTTGAGCCACGCCGGGCCCCCGCGCTGGTGCACCACCAGGTGTCCCGTGTCCTCCGGACGGTCCTCCAGCGCGTGCACCGCCATGTGTGGGTCGTGCGGCACCCCCGTAGCCGCCAGCAGGGCGGTGCCACGGGGGAGCCCACGGGGTTCGGGCTGGCCTGCCCCCACTTGCACTATTACCCACTCGGCCCGGAGCTGCGCTTGTCCCGTCGCTTGGGTGCATTGGTCGTCCGTGGTCACCAGCCACAACGGCGTCGGCGCGTGGGGCCGGGGGCGTAAGGGCTCTCGCCACGCCACGTCCGCGTTAGGCTCTTGGTGCTCGCTTTCCGCGAGTACGTCACGGAGGATGTACATGAGGGCCGCTGGCGGGTGGTACGCCGCCCCCCGCGTGGGGGGGGACAGGCCGTCCCGGCGGCGGTAGCCCCCGACGTGGAGGTGCAGGCCGTCCGGGGTCACCCGTGGGCCGGTGTGGGCGTCCTGCTTAGCCCTCGTGGGGTGGACGAGTCTCAGGCGGGGGTCCCGTGTGCCGATGGTGTGGAAGAGGTGGGCCAGGGCGTCGCGCCACCCGGGGTGGTTGGTGGGCTCCTGCTCACGGCGGCAATAATGGAGGTGTTCATCGGCGCATTGGTTGAGGCACTCCCGCAGCGCCGTCGGCCACGGATCGTCGTTGTCGGGGAAGGGGTGGCGTGGCCCGTGGTGCCAATGCCACGGCGTTGTGTGTGGCACCGTCAGGCGGCACGTGTCGCGGTGTCGCAGCTTGGCGGTGCGCAGCGTGACAATTTTGCCCGGCGGGGACTGTAGTTAGACATGGGCCGCCCTGGGGCACGCGATGGGGTTGTACATCCCCACTCCCAGGGCGGCCAGGGCCCGGGGTATGCGGTGGACCCAGTCGCCTCCCGCCAGAGTTGCGAACTCCGGGACGGGGCAGTGCACCTCGGGACATATTCCGTGCGCGCCGGCTATCTCCCAGAACATCTTGGTGACCTCGGCGCGCACGGAGGTTGCGCGGTGGTGGACGAGTGTACCCAGGAGGGCCACCGCTGCCTGCTGGCACCGCGTGGGCACCCGTGTGAGCCCCAGGGTCCGGTCATCCTGCAGGCTGTCCCGCGAGGCGTTGAAGGCGTACCGCGCCCTGTCCTTCGCGACCTGGACCGTGATGTGGTCCAGGTGGCGTGCAGTGTCGGAGTCGTCGGCGATGAAAGGGGCGACGTACTGCGTCACCCCTCCGAGGATCGCCAGGATGACGTCCTGCACCACTTTCGGTGGCGCGAGGGTGTTAAGGCACCAGTGGTGCACTGCCGCCAGGCGTAGCCGGTGCTTGCGCTGCAGGGAGAACTCCCCGTCCGGCTGCAGCTGGAGTCCCAGGTAGGGGACGGAGTCCGCCGCTGGTACCCAGTACCACGGGTTTTCCAGGTGGGGGCAGAGGCGCAGCTGCAGGCCCGGGACCCCCTCCGTGGTGGCCATTGCGCACTTGCGGGGGTTGAGCTCCATGCCCATCATCCCCAGGTACGCGGCCACCGCCTCCACGCACTCGACGAAGTGCTGCAGCGTGTGGGCCACCACCAGCAGGTCGTCGATATAGGCCTGGATGAGGCCGTGCTCGGCTCCTCCCGGCGGGCGCAGGCGGTGCCCCTGTGCCCTGAGCAGGTGCTCCAGGAGGAGCGCGTACCGCAGGGGGCTCTCGGGGTTGCCCTGCCGGACGCCGCGTAGCATGTAGACGGGCTGCGTTAGCCCGTGTGCTGTGACGATGCGCAGCCTGGCGCACGTGTGGAGGAAGAGCAGGAGGTCAATGACGTCCGGCGGCACGGAGAGGTGGCGCAGGATGAGGTGGAGGGCGCCGTGTGGGGCGGTGTCGAAGGCCTTGCGGGCGTCAAAGGAGAAGACGTAGTTGGGCCTTCCCCGCTGGAGCTGCCGCTGCGCCATGAACAGCGGGGGGCCTGTGTTGGAGCCAGGGAGGGCCCCCTGCTGCCAGTCGCTGACCACTCCGTGCCGTGTGAGCACCTCCGTGATGCGCTGGGTGAGGGGGCCCGTGAGCAGCTTCATGTCCAGCTGGCCCAGGGCTATGGGCCTGTAGTCGTCCAGTCTGGCAGAGCCCGGTACCTTGGGGCTGAGCCAGATGTGCGCGTCCCTCCAGTGCATCGGCGGCGGGGCGCCGCGGAGGATGGCCCGGTAGGAATGGACCAGAAGCCACTGGACGGGTGCCGGGAGGGCCTTGATGAAGCGGGCCTCCACGTGGTTAGGACCTGGGGCCTTGCCATCGGCCTTGTCCAGGGCGGACTTCAGGTCCTGCATGGAGTACTGCTGGACCTGTGTCCAGGCCCCGTCAGGGACCCGGGGGACGTGGCGGCCGAGGACCGCCTGGAAACCCGGGAGGTCCACCGGGCGTTTGTCATACAGCTCTCGCCAGAAGACGCGAACTGCGAACATCACGTCGTGGGCCTCCGTGAGGAGCGTTTGGGTGTTGGGAACCCGCACGTTCCAGAGGCCTGACGGGCCTGGGGCCTCTACCTCTATGGCTCCCCGCACGGCTTTCCATCGCTGGGCGATGTCGGGGGCGTGGCGGCGCCAGAAGTCCTTGATGGCGCGCTTGCGGTCTGCCGCCAGGAGGGCGCGGAGCTGGCGAATGTCCTCCTCGAGGGCGGCTGCTTGCCTCTCCAGCTCCTCCTGTAGCTGGCCCTGCGTGGTCGGGCGGAACCCGGGCGACACACCCTGCAGTTCCTCCGTGAGCCGGAGCGCCGCCTCGGACCGGATGCCATGCCTGGCCGCGTCCGCCTGGTACGCTGCCGGGGCGCGCGCTGCCAGGGTGTCATAGCGGAGGACCGCTGCCTGGAGCTGCTTTCCGCTCTCCGGGAGGTCCCCCTCCGCCGGGTCCGTTCCCGCCGGAGACAGCTGCCGGCGTCCCACCACGCGCGCCAGGGCGTCATGCGTCGCGTGGAGGTGTTCGAACACCTTGTCCACCGCGGCCGCGGGCATGGACCCGTAGTCGTGCTGCTCTGCGGGACCCAGCCAGGGCGCCAGGGAGGGTTCATCCTGCGCGGCGGTGACCGCCGCCCACAGGCAGTGTTGGACCGGCGCGGCCTCGGCGTCGTACGGGAGGAGGCGGCCCTCCGTGTGGCTGTAGGGGGTGGGCATCGCCGCGCGCCCCGCTGCGCTGAGGAGACCCGGCAGGGCCAGGCGGACCGGGAGGTGGTCCGAGCCGACCACCTGGGGGTGTGCCATGCCGCGAGCACAGACGCTTTCCCGCAGGGACCACGGCAGGAGGGGCTCGTTGACCAGGAAGGTGTCCACCCTGTGCTTGGACGGGTGAAGAGTGGGGGTCATGTCCTCCTCGCCGCCTGCCGCGGCTCTTCGGAAGCCGCAGGCCTCCCAGCCCGCTCGGAAATGCTCCGTGGCCGGGTTGGCGGGGACATCCATGTAGATGTTGGTGTCGCCGGCGATGACCACCGGGTGCCTCCCGCCGAGGCTGCATGCCGTGGCATACATTTGTATGTCGGCCCAGAACGCCGCCCGTCCCGCCCACGGGGAGCAGCCTGCTTGCGGCCCGTGGACGTTGATGAGGGTGAGGCCTCCCCCGTCCGTGCGGATCTCCGGGGCCGCGGCCTTCCCGGGGACAATTTCAGTGAAGCTGAGCACCTCGTGCTCCGCCACGTACTTGCTGCTGACCGCGGTGAGGAGGCCCCCCCCTCTCGAGGTGGAGGTGGCCCCCGTCTCCGCCAGCCGGCTGCTGAAGTAGGCGGTGTACCCCTTGTCCCGGAGCGCCGCGGCCACGTGCATCTCCTGCGCCCTGGTGGCGATCCCCGTTTCCTGGAGCATGATGGCAAAACCCCCCTCCTGGGGCAGCATGCCGGTGATGAGGTGCTCCTTGTCGGTGCAGGCCGCCGGCCCCCGGCGCCGCCGGAGTGTGTCCCGGAGGGACCGGTCTGGCGGCACGAGGCTGTTGCGCAGGTTCCACGAGAGGAGCCACAGGGCGTCGCCCGTCGTGTCCTCCTGGAGTCAGCTATCCCGCATCGGCATCGCCGCCAGGTTCGCTGGTGCCGCCAGGGCATCTGGGTGCGCCGCATCCGCTGAGCCCGTTCCCAGCGGGGCCCACAGGGGGGCCCGGGGGACCGGGGGAGCCAGGGGGGCCAGGGGGGCCAGCCCCGCGGGGATGGACATGGACCCTGGCGGGGCCGCACCGCCGGCCCCCAGGGCCGCTCCGGGTGCCTCCTCACCTCCATCTGCGTGGTCGGCTGCCTGGGGCGGGGGGCGCCGGGTGTACGGGGCGTGCCACGGGGACCTGCGTGCTCTCCCCTGCAGGATGTTGGCGGCCGCCTCCTTGTCGTCCGCCGGGGCCGCAGCGTGCACCGCGTGCCACGCCAGGTGTTCGAGCATTGCCCCGCTGGTGTAGTACTTGTCTGCACACAGGGGGCATTTCGTCGGCTCCGTGGCCCCTCGCGCCGGGGGGAGCTGCACCGACTTCCGGATGGCGCCCTCCGCCGCTGGTTCGAAGGGCAGGTTGGCCAGCGGCACCGTGTGTGGTGCCAGCGTGCGGCCCAGGGCCGCCGCATTGAGGGCTCGCGTCGCGGGCGCGGGCCCGAGGCCTCGGGCGGCATCGCGCTGCGCGTCTGCTCGCAGCCACGTTTGCCAGTGCGTGGAGCTGATTTGGCGGTCGGGTTTGCCCCTCCATCGCAGGTCGTGGAAGGCCTGTAGCCAGTGGTACACCGCGGTCGGGACCGCCAGCTGGAGCTCCAGGTCGGCGGGGTGCGCCGCTGCCGGCGACACCCCCGGCCTCGCCGCCCGGGCGTTGTCCTTCAGCCTGACCTGGAGCAGGAGGGCGTGGTTTTTGCCCTCCCGCAGCGCCTTGATGATCATGCGGGTGCAGTCTGCCACGCGGATCACGGCTTCGGGCCCCGGCAGGCGTTTAGGGGTCGCAGACGACAATGTGCGCGTCCGCCGGGCTGAACATGCAGACCACCCACTGTGGGTTCTGCTGTCCCCGTTGGGCCACCGCCAGGGTAGCCGCTGGGCGGGCGTGCGTGATTGGCCCCGCGTGGAGGTCCGGGACGTCCGTGGCCCTGATGGCGTCTCCCTGCCACGCGGCCCGTAGATGCTCCTCCTGGTCGGGGCTCCACACCAGTGTGGGGGGGTTGACCCATCCCGGTTCCTGCCTCTTGTTGGGGGCGCTGACAGTGTGTAGCAGGACCGCCAGCGGCCAGGGGTCCGCCGACATATAGTAGGCCTGGGTGGGCCCCTGTCGCCAGTCGACGTGGGGCAGGGGCGGGAAAGCCCCCTGCCTGGCGGTGCTGTGCCAGACCGTCCATCGGCCTCCGGCCAGGACGTGCGACCGGTACCCTCCGGCGTGGCCGTGTATGATGGCTTGGTAGCCTGCCGTCTGCAGTACCAGTGCCTCCCCCTGCTTAGGCCCTGGCGGGGGTGCGCCATCGCCCGCACCCCAGACGCGGGTGCGCCCGCGGAGTGTGGCATGCCACGGGTCTGGTGCATCGCGCTGAGGCCCTTGTATGCTTCCCGCAATCTGCGCCGGGCCGTGGTGGTGGACGAAGCTCTCCCCGCCGTCTGCTAGCAACGCCGCCGCGACGACGTATAGTTGCTCCGCCGTGAGGGGTGCCGTCGGCTCGTGCGTCGCGGCCGGCCGTCGGGGCCGCGTGTCGCGGCAGGGGACGTGGGGCAGCAGTTGCGCCGGCCACGCCGCCACTGGACCCATGGTGACGGCCGCGACCGCGGACGCCAGCGCCGTGCGGTCCCTGGGTCTGTACTGCCAGAGTCCCGTGGTATCTCGGGTGAGGTGCCTGCAGGCTGCCATCCAGGCCACCGCTCCGCAGTTCGTGCAGTCCGGTTCGGCACCACTCGCGTCGTCGCCTCCCCTTTGCTGTACCGTGGTGGCGGTGTCGAGCGGGGGGCCCCGCTGTAGCGCCTCCGGGCCCTGCCCCGGCGGGAGGGCGGGCGGGACTGGCTGCGGGTAGTTTTGCGCGCCTCGGCGCTCCGGGTGCGTGTGGTACGGGTTTTGCCGGCGGTGTTCCAGGGCTGCCCGTGGCTGGAAGAGGAGTTGGTGCAGGTACCAGTGGCCCTCCGCGGTGGACGGATTGCGGAGCGTTAGCCACTGTTCCACCACGCCTCCTGGGTGCGCGGCCTCGACGCGGCGCTGCAACCCCAGGCGGCCTAGGCGGTTGGACGTGCCCGCGGGTGGGATGTGTGCTTGCGGGTAGAGCACCCGCAGCGGCTCCAGCGCCAGGTCCAGCACTTCGTCGTTGAGCTGCTTCGTGAGGGCCGACGCCCTGTGTAGGGCGTGGAGGACCCCGGGTGTGGGGGCCGTGAGCTGTTCGAGCACCGGTCCCGGCGGGTACCGCGTACCCGGGTTCGCTAGCCACTCCCTGGTGTGGCTCAGTACGGCCTTCCACAGATCCCTTGTAAAGGCGTGCTGGGGGGCCAAAGAGGGGACCATCCGTAGGAGGCGGTGGCACGCCGGCGGCGATCGCATGGGCTGTGGGGCGGCCGCCGTGATCCACCTGCACGCCGTGCCGGGCACGATCGCCCCCCATTCCACGGTCCCCATGCCCTCGGCCTGGATCAGCGCCTGGCCTTGGACCATGGGGAAATAGGGGCTCGAGCGCCCCTTCCCTTCCTTCCACCGTACCCGGGCGGCCCCCGCCTGCAGGCTGCGGAGCAGGGCCACGCCGGGGAGGAGCGGCTGCGGGAAAGCCCCCTTGACGGCCTGGGTGGCGTGGGCCAAGGTGCCCATGGGCAAGTACCACAACGGGAGGGTCCAGGGGCCCGGCAGCGGTGGCGCCACCCCTGCGTCCCATCGCCACTCGGAGTCTGGCGGGGTGGCCGGGACCGTGCCCGTCTGCAGGAAGTGGCGTGCCTGCTTGTCGGGGTGCCGTTGGAGGGTTGCCGCGAGGCTGAGCCCCTCTGCCGCTGGTGCCACCGGGAGGCCGCCCCGGGGCCTGCGCCAGGGGTATTCCTGGTCGGCTGGCCAGGTGTGGAGGTCCCGGGCGATGTCCTCCGCGGTCCCTGTGGGGGCGTCCCCTGCTGCCAGGTGCCACATGACGGCGAGCACCGCCCATGTGGAAATGGGCCACGCCCGCGGGGTGGTGTACACCTGGATGGTCCACACTCGGCACGCCCGCCGCACGCGGGACGCGTGGAGCACCCCTCGGACCATGTCCGCCGCCAGGACCAGCACCATTCCTGAGGGATCCACAATGATTCCCTCTGCGGGCCCACCGTGGCGGCCCCGGGTGTGCAAGGCCACTGCCGCCTGTCCCGCGTGGGTGACTCGGTCGACGGCCTCCTGGATGTTCACGCTGCCGCGCGCGGTCTCATCCAGGATCCAGCCCTGCGCCACCCCGTAGCGTAGGGCGGCGCGTGCGGCCGCGGGTTTCACCTCGGGCAACGCTCCGTCATCGGGGCCGGGCTGGGGGTGCTGTTTGGGGCACCAGCCTTCGCCGGTGCAGTGGCCCCGTTTCCACGCGGGGCAGATCGCGGGTACGCTGCCCGCCGGCGGCGCAGGTTCCGCGGGCGCGCCTCCCGTGGGGGGCTCCGGCAATGCCTCCAGGGTCGGAGTCCGTGCCCGCGTCCCCTTGTGGGGGGTCTCCTTCGCCGTCTCTGAGTCCCAGCGCCCTGATGACCTCGTGTGCTTCGTCCAGCGTCGGAGATCGGGGGCGTGTCTTGCGTGGTGCCGCGGGTTCCGCCATTGCTGTGTCGCTGTGTCTAAGAGCAGGGGGTGGGGTGCGGATGTCCCGTGGCTGGTGCGTTGGTGCGCTGGTGCGTTGCTCGGTGTGGGGGTGGTGGATGGGCATCCCCGGGGGGGCGCTTTCCAGCGTTGCGAGGGGCGTCCGGTGTTAGGCGCTGTCCCTCTCCCGGTCGCCCGTCCTCCGGAGCGGGCGGCCAGGGTTCCGCGACCCGTGTGTCCCGGGTGCGGTCGATGCGGGCGTGTGAGCCCGGCACCGGCCCCACAGCGTGCGCCCTTGCGGGCCGGCGTTGCTCGCTGTGGGGGTGGCGGAAGGGCGTCCCCGGGGGGGGTGCCTTCCACCGTTGTGGGGGGCGCCTGGTGTCAGGCGCTGTCCCTTCCCCGACCGCCCGTCCTCTGGAGCGGGCTGCCAGGGTTCCGCGACCCGTGTGTCCCGGGTGCGGTCGATGCGGGCGTGTGGACCCAGCACCGGTCCCACAGCGTGCGCCCATTCGGGCCGGCGTTGTTCGCTGTGGGGGTGGCGGAAGGGCGTCCCCGGGGGGGGGTGTCTTCCACCGTTGTGAGGGGCGCCCGGCGTCAGGCGCTGTCCCTCCCCCAGCCGCCCGTCCTCCGGAGCAGGCAGCCAGGGTTCCGCGTCCCGTGTGTCCCGGGTGCGGTCGGTGCGGGCGTGGGGACCCAGCACTGGCCCCACGGCGTGCGCCCTTGCGGGCTGGCGTCGCTCGTCGTGGGGCTGGCGGAAGGGCGTCCCCGGGGGGTGCCTTCCACCGTTGTGAGGGGCGCCTGGTGTCAGGCGCTGTCCCTCCCCTGGCCGCCCGTCCTCCGGGGCGGGCAGCCAGGGTTTCGCGTCCCGCGTGTCCCGGGTGCGGTCGATGCGGGCGTGTGGACCCAGCACCGGCCCCACAGCGTGCGCCCTTGCGGGCCGGCAGTGCCCGCTGTGGGGGGGGCGGAAGAACGTCCCCGGGGGGGCCGTCGTCCACCATTGTGAGGGGCGTCTGGTGTCAGGCGCTGTTCCTCCCCCAGTCATCCGTCCTCTGGAGCGGGTAGCCAGGGTTCCGCGTCCCGGGTGTCCCGGGTGCGGTCGGTGCGGGCGTGGGGACCCAGCACCGGCCCCACAGCGCGTGCGCCCTTGCGGGCCGGCGTTGCTCGCCGTGGGGGTGGCGGAAGGGCGTCCCCGGGGGGGGTGCTTTCCACCGTTGTGAGGGGCGCCCGGTGTCAGGCGCTGTCCCTCCCTTGGCCGCCCGTCCTCCGGAGCGTGCAGCCGCCAGGGTTCCGCGTCCCGTGTGTCCCGGGTGCGGTCGATGCGGGCGTGTGGACCCAGCACCGGTCCCACAACGTGCGCCCTTGCGGGCCGGCGTTGCTCGCTGTGGGGGTGGCGGAAGGGCGTCCCCGGGGGGGGGGTGCCTTCCACCGTTGCGAGGGGCGCCTGGTGTCAGGTGCCGTCCCTCCCCTGGCCGCCCGTCCTCTGGAGCGGGCAGCCAGGGTTCCGCGTCCCGCGTGTCCCGGGTGCGGTCGATGCGGGCGTGTGGACCCAGCACCGACCCCACAGCGTGCGCCCTTGCGGGCCGGCTTTGCCCGCTGTGGGGTGGCGGAAGGGCGTCCCCGGGGGGGGTGCCTTCCACCGTTGTGAGGGGCGCCTGGTGTCAGGCGCTGTCCCTTCCCCGGCCGCTCGTCCTCCGGAGCGTGCAGCCAGGGTTCCGCGACCCGTGTGTCCCGGGTGCGGTCGATGCGGGCACGTGGACCCAGCACCGGCCCCACAGCGTGCGCCCTTGCGGGCCGGCGTTGCTCGCTGTGGGGGTGGCGGAAGGGGGTCCCTGGGGGGGGTGCGTTCCACCGTTGTGAGGGGCGCCTGGTGTCAGGCGCTGTCCCTCCCCCGGCCGCTCGTCCTCCGGAGCGTGCAGCCAGGGTTCCGCGACCCGCGTGTCCCGGGCGCGGTGGATGCGGGCGTGTGGACCCGGCACCGGCCCCACAGCGTGCGCCCTTGCGGGCCGACACTGCTCGCTGTGGGGATGGCGGAAGCGCGTCCCCGGGGGGGGTGCCTTCCACCGTTGTGAGGGGCGCCTGGTGTCAGGCGCTGTCCCTTCCCCGGCCGCTCGTCCTCTGGAGCGTGCAGCCAGGGTTCCGCGACCCGTGTGTCCCGGGTGCGGTCGATGCGGGCGTGTGGACCCAGCACCGGCCCCACAGCGTGCGCCCTTGCGGGCTGGCGTTGTTTGCTGTGGGGGTGGCGGAAGGGCGTCCCCGGGGGGGGTGCCTTCCACCGTTGTGAGGGGCGCCTGGTGTCAGGCGCTGTCCCTCCCCCGGCCGCTCGTCCTCCGGAGCGTGCAGCCAGGGTTCTGCGACCCGTGTGTCCCGGGTGCGGTCGATGCGGGCGTGTGGACCCAGCACCGGCCCCACAGCGTGCGCCCTTGCGGGCCGGCGTTGCTCGCTGTGGGGGTGGCGGAAAGGCGTCCCCGGGGGGGCTGCCTTCCACCGTTGTGAGGGGCGCCTGGTGTCAGGCGCTGTCCCTTCCCCGGCCGCTCGTCCTCCGGAGCGTGCAGCCAGGGTTCCGCGACCCGCGTGTCCCGGGCGCGGTCGATGCGGGCGTGTGGACCCAGCACCGGCCCCACAGCGTGCGCCCTTGCGGGCCGACGCTGCTCGCTGTGGGGGTGGCGGAAGGGCGTCCCCGGGGGGGGTGCCTTCCACCGTTGTGAGGGGCGCCTGGTGTCAGGCGCTGTCCCTTCCCCGGCCGCTCGTCCTCCGGAGCGTGCAGCCAGGGTTCCGCGACCCGTGTGTCCCGGGCGCGGTCGATGCGGGCGTGTGGACCCAGCACCGGCCCCACAGCGTGCGCCCTTGTGGGCCGGCGTTGCTCGCTGTGGGGGTGGCGGAAGGGCGTCCCCGGGGGGGGGTGCCTTCCACCGTTGTGAGGGGCGCCTGGTGTCAGGCGCTGTCCCTCCCCCGGCCCCTCGTCCTCCGGAGCGTGCAGCCAGGGTTCCGCGACCCGTGTGTCCCGGGTGCGGTCGATGCGGGCGTGTGGACCCAGCACCGGCCCCACAGCGTGCGCCCTTGCGGGCCGGCTTTGCTCGCTGTGGGGGTGGCAGAAGGGCGTCCCCGGGGGGGGTGCCTTCCACCGTTGTGAGGGGCGCCTGGTGTCAGGCGCTGTCCCTCCCCCGGCCGCTCGTCCTCCGGAGAATGCAGCCAGGGTTCCGCGACCCGTGTGTCCCGGGTGCGGTCGATGCGGGCGTGTGGACCCAGCACCGGCCCCACTGCGTGCGCCCTTGCGGGCAGGCGTTGCTCGCTGTGAGGGTGGCGGAAGGGCGTCCCCGGGGGGGGGGTGCCTTCCACCGTTGTGAGGGGCGCTTGGTGCCAGGCGCTGTCCCTCCCCCGGCCGCCCGTCCTCCGGAGCGTGCAGCCAGGGTTCCGCGACCCGCGTGTCCCGGGCGCGGTCGGTGCGGGCGTGGGGACCCAGCACCGGCCCCGTAGCGTGCGCCCTTGCGGGCCGGCGTTGCTCGCTGTGGGGGTGGCGGAAGGGCGTCCCCGGGGGGGGTGCCTTCCACCATTGTGAGGGGCGCTTGGGGTCAGGCGCTGTCCCTCTCCCGTCTGCCCGCCCACTGCTGGGTGGGTTGCCAGGGTTCGTTGGGTGTGTGCGGTGTGTGTGGTGTCTGTGCCGTGTGTGTCGTGGTGCGTGGTGCTGCTCTTCCCTTGGTCCTCTGGTGCTCCCCTCTCCGGTGTCTCGGTGCGGTGTTGTGCTCGCCGTGTGCCCGCCGTGTCCCCTCCCCTGTGTGCGCCCCTTGCTCGTTCGCTGGCTACCCCTTGTTCCTTTCGCGGCTTCGTTGCTCTTTACCCTTTCCTCTACCCCTCTCCCTGGTTGTCTCCCTGGCATGCACTTTTTCCCTGCCTCCGCTTTGTTGTGTGTCTCTGTCTTTTTCCTTGTCGGCCCGGGCTTCCTCCTTTGAACCTGCGTAGAGAGAGGAGGGGGCGTAAACGGGCGTGCGGCGGCGGCGGTTTTGTCGCGACACGGCACCTCGAGCTGGCTGGTACGTCATGCGACATGCGTGTGCGACCGGCTTGCGTGTAGGTGAATCGCCCCACTTGCTCCCGTCTTGTCTCCACACCCCTTTGGCCGCTACCTTTACTCGTTGCCCGTTCCGCGTGCGCGGCGTGACATGCAACATACCTGCTTCTTTCCCCACTACCTTAACGTGTCCTAGCCCTCCCGCCTTGCCGGGCGTTCGCTTATGTGTGACGACGGCAAGACGCAATACTTGCCTAAGCGTCTAAGACAACCCTACTTTAGCGCCCGGACGACGCAGACACGAGCATACGCTTCTCCTCGGGACCTGTGAGGGGAAGAGAACATGGGTGCATGCACGTGTGTTTGTTGGGACCCGGCACACGTCGGTGCTATGCTATTTGTGTGTATGCTCCCCGTGTCCCCCTCCCTGGCTATTTGTGTGTTCTAACCAACGCAACTCCGCGGTTGGCGACGTGGCACGACATGGTAACATACTTGCGTTCTTGGTGGCGGTGTGTGGCTTGCCTACTATTCGTTTGCATGCGGCGGCATACCTTTTGTCCCCTTTCGCTCCCTTTCGCCTCCTACATAAGCGGGCGTGCGGGTGGGCGGTGGGCACGTCTCGGTTACGCTTCGTGGTCACCTTTTACTTTTGTTGGCGTGGTTGCCGTTCTCGTCTCGTGTCCGTTGCGTAGCGTAGCGTGGCATGCAACATACTTGGACCTGACTAGTCACGTGTGTATGTTTAGTTTTTTTTTTTTTTTTTTTGTGTGTGTTGTGCTTTACCTCGGTAGTTTTTTTGTTCCCCCTTGTTTGTCCCTTCATACCATGGTGCTCGTCCGTGGCGGTGATGGCCTTGCTGCGTTCCGGGCACGCGCGTGCAGGCATACCTTTCTTTCCCTATGTGAGCGGGGGTGAGCATAGGCATTCCTTCGGTGCCACCTCTTGTTGGTTTTCCTTGCCGGTGCGGTTTTCGTTGCGCTTTTCGTGGCGGCGCACTTTGGCGTTGCTTGACACGTAACTTCCTTGTTTTGCGCTTGTTACGGCGTTATGCATACAACATATGGCATATAACATACTTGCTTTTCGGCGGCCGGTGGCGTTGTTGTTGCTTGTGTGTATTTTTCATGCACGACATGCAACATACTTGGGTACATGTGCGGCCTCTTTTTCCTTTTGTTGTGATCCCCTTCGCGTGTTACGGCGTCGTCGTATTCCCTACGTGAGCGGGCTTGCATTGCTTGGTCGTGTACTTGTGGTATATCTCCACCGTGGTGCGGTTCGTTACCTACTTATTCTCCTTGTCTACCTCTTACCGCGTTGTGCTTGTTTCGTTGGTTTCTAGCGGTGCGCGGCACATAACATACTTGCTTGTCGGCGGCCGGTGGCGTTGTTGTTGTCTATGTGTGGTTTGTTTTGGGGCGCGCACAAGTCCCTGGCGCCTAGAGCACGCACTTTGCTAGGTGGTTTGGGGCAAGCAACGCTCAGCTTCTTCGCCGTCGCGACTCTATTGTTCGTCTTTTTTGGTGAGTGTCCTAAGTTTTGCGACCTCGCCAAACAGCGGCGTAAAATTGTTGGGGGGGTTTCTGAGGTCGGAAAAGACGATTTTTCGCTTTATTTCTTCTGGCGGTGCGTCGTTTTCTTGGTTTTTTATTTTTCTTCTGCTGCGATCGCGCGACGCCCTCTTGGGGCCTTGAAGTAGATGTGGAAACCAAGGAAAGGCCAAGAAAAATTCCCTTTTTCCTAAAATGCGACAGTGGTGGCCACCACAGCACACGGGGGGAGTAAGAAAAAGTGCTTTTCCATTGCTTTGAGGCACACTCTAGTTGTATTAGAGATGCACTGAGCATCCATGCATTTTTATCTTAGTATGGGTCCCACCAAAAGTGGTGATAACACATTTTGACCTATGGAACCAAACACCCAATCAGGATATGGAGTGGACCCCTTAATCCCCTTACAATGTGAAGTAAAACACCTTTTCCTGAGTTCACTGAGCACTGACATACCTAAAGTAGAGCCTATGAATTTATCTATGTTTTTCCATGAATTCTTAGCTATCCTAGTGGTATGCACACTAGGGGGCTGGGCACCTCTTTTTGAGAGGTCCTGGGTTCAATTCCTGGTCAGCCTAGCTAAGTAGGAAGATCCCATGTGACATGGCAGTGACCTCATCGCCACATACCATGCCACCTCAGCACATATGGGACCCAAAACAAAGAGTGCACATCTCCTAAGATGGCACTATGGAGAGAGAGTGATCCTGAGGCAGTTTTCTAACTCTTTTCCCAAAACATTTCAGCTATCTTTGTGAATATGCGTTCATTTGTGACCTGAGTTGCAGTTTCTGTAAATATCCAATCATCTTTCACTGTTTACACTGCAGCCCTTCATGCTTTGATCCTGAGTTACCTTCTCCTTGCATACTATTGGCTTGGGCTATCCTGGATTGACTTGGCTTTACTGTATTTCAACAAACAAAAGCTTTTCATCATCCAAAACAAGCAGCAGGACACCCTACAGCAACTACAAGCAGCAGGAGAAGCAAAAACACAGTGCTGAAAACACTATAAACTTTTCTTTCTTTATCCCGGGGATATGATGCACTGTCAGCCTGAACTGGCTCAGGTAAGTCCACCACCGTTTTAGCTTTGCTTTCTCTGGTGGTGGGCCCTTCTGAAAAGACTTCACAGGCTCCTGGTCACACAGCCAGACAACAGGGTTAGATCCCAGGAGTCGGGATTGTGACGATAGCAGCAACATACCGACCAAGAGTTCCTGGTCATAGGTGCTGTAATTGGAACGCGCTTGGTTCCATTTCCAATTCCAGTGTCCCAGTGGCACCAGTCGCCACTCACTGGTAGGATAGTCATGTTTCAACGAACCATCACGGTTCAGTCCAGTTGTACGATAATGGCAGTGGGTTAGTTCAGCGGGGTTAAGCTCCTGCCATTGGTAGATCGTACCTCCCCCCCCGACATCACTGGCATCAGTGATCAGGACTATCTCGCCTTCAGGGCGGGGCTCTCCCAGGCAGTTGGAGGAGGCAATCTTCTTCTTCAACTCCTGGAAACACTCTTCCTCTCTGGAGGTCCACCTCCAGGGAGTATTTTTCTTGATCAGGTCAGTGAGGGGTGCAGAGGAGTAAGTAAAATTGTGGATGTGACGCCGATAGAAATTACAGGCGCCCACAAAACTCCCCACATCGTGTAGGCCCTTCTTAGGGTCATCGCGAATCTGCATGTCCTGTAGGGGCTGCATCTTAGACGCGGCTGGTTTCCACCAGCCATACCCCACGTCGAAACCCAAATACTCCATCTGCTCTTTCATAAACTCACATTTTTCGAGTTTGATTCGGAGATGGTTTTCTTGACAGACAATGAAAAATTCACGGAGGAGAAGGACATGGTCCTCTTTGGTATTAGTACCCAAACTCACGTCGTCGATGTGAGCCTCCATTTCTGCACCCCGAGAAATCAACTCTTGTACTAGAGGCCTGCGCCTCAGTATGTACAAATGTTTGTTCATAAGCTCCTGGAAGAGCGCTGGGGCATTAGCCACCCCGAAAGGCATAACCTTCCACTTGAAGACACGACCCTTAGGGGTTATGAAGGCCAACAGCTCCTGAGCTGCGGCGGTTAGGTCCACCTACCAGAAACCAGAGCGTTTGTCCATTTTGGTCTTATACCTGCTTTTGGCAATATGCTCCAGGGTGTTTTCCATGTTAGGAATACTCCCTGAGTGGTTCTGGGTTTTCTTGTTGACCTCACCATAGTCTACAACCAGACGTAGGGCATTCGACCCTGGTTTGGCAACAAGGAAACAGGGACTACAGTGATGGGGATAGTCCCCGTGCTTGTACTCTTCAACGAGGCCAGCATCAATGCATTCCTGGATCTGGCGCTCGATTTCTTCAACCTGTTCCTGTGGAGCGGGATAGGGACGACGCCTCACTCGCGTCTTTTCAAATTCTGGTTTCAATTTCAGGTCCATCTGGACCAGTTTTTTACAAGAAAGGGGAGGCGGCAAGGCGCCGAACACCTCCTCATAGGTTATCAGCAGTTTCTTCAGGCGGGGGTCAAGGTTAAGACTCTCGAGTTTCTGAAGGAAATCCTCCTCAGCATGGACGTTGCTTTTTCCATGTTCTTTCTCCTTCTGCCGATCAGCAGTTTCGGCAGGCACAGAACCATCGTCCCACTCAGGGGGACATTGCTGCCCATAGTGCAGAGAATACACTAGAGGTATCTCAGGATCAGGCAGCGTATAGGACTCATCGTCCTCCTCAGACCAGATGGAGAATTTCCAGGTCTGTCTGAGGTATTGCAGCCGCTCTTGGCGCTCAATACCTTCGGCCTTCAGGTACAACAGCCGCCGGAGTTCCTGAGTGTCATGCTCAGACAATGGCATGTTATTGGCAGCAGGCCGCGCCAGAGCATCAGCACTCCCGACCACGGGTTCACCTGTGTGCATAGGCTGCATGTGTAGCACTGGCTTCCCAACAGGGGAAGCGGGTTCAGAGGTTGACTCTAGATCTACCTCCTCTAGCAACAGCTGGGCTAGGAAGGCACTATGTTTTAGGTCAACACAGCGGGGATCAACAGAAGGAATAGTGCTGGCGATCTCAGACAGTTGGTCGTCAGCATCCTCTTTTACTGACGCGTTCCCGTGGGGGGCCGGCCACGGGACGCTGCGGTGACACGCACAGGTGAGCAGGCAGGCAAAGCACTACGCTCACAAGGGCATCAATACGCTCGTGTCATGTGACAAAGCGTTTCAGGATCCTTGCCACTCTGCAACAAGGGAACAAAAGTATGTACAGCAACACATCAGGATATGTACACATGGGGTTAAGACTGGACTGGGGTAAGGGCATTACAGGACAATAGACACTCAGTCCCAACTCGTATCCCAATCCCAGGTTCGACGCTCTCAGTGGCTGATGGGGGCGGGGGCTCAAACACGACCCATGCCCTGCTCAGTCCGGACCCTGAAACCCTGCCAATAGGGGGGGTGTCCCGCCCAGCCACAGGCGAGTTCCTGGAAACCAAGGGGCTCCAAGGCCAACCGACAGTGGAACCCTATGCTCCCTCAACGGCAGGTCCGAACTTCACTCTGAGCCAGAGATATGGCCCCGCCATTATCCCTCAGGAGTTGGTAGCTGAAAATGGGCTGTTTCAGCCCAAACTGAAATTAGCTCCAAAATCTCCAAAATTGACCTCTCGTCCGGACCCGCCAGAGGTAGGGACGAGGCAACTGACCCTATGCCCTTCGAGTACGAACTCCCTGGAGCCCTCACCCAACCTGGTTCGCTCTGAGGTCCCGGCATCAGGGCAACACGGATGAGTCAAGTGGGGTCATGATGCCAAAATCACCAAAATTGGCGTCATTCCCACGCGTGGCTCGCTCGGCCAAGGTAAGGCCAATGGCTCACAGGGTAGGAGGCAGGACCTAGGACTTCTATCTGAGTGTACTACTTGGAGTTAGGTCCGGGCTCCCTGTGGGCATAGAGAAATGGGGCCGCCAATTGACCACACAGAAGGGGGAAATTGGGGTCCCAAAATGGGGTCATTTTGGCTGCTTGAAATGAGCCAAAATTCAGTGTGCTCCCAATAGCATATCTCCACGCCGGCTTGGAGATCGGATGCGCCATTCCATACGCGATCCACCAGGAGTCCAACAGAGACTTCCATGCACTTGGCTCTCAAAGATCTCCATGCTACTTGGCGTGGTGACGATCCCAATTGGGTCCACAAATGTCAAAATGGCAAAATTGCCCACACTCACTTTGGGCTACCGCCTTAACGAAGGTGGCTCCGCTTCGCCCACGTGGTGTGTGGACCATGGGGACCATTACCCATAACACCGATGTCATATATGGTCCATTGGTCCATGCGTCCGGCGTGCACGAGGGTTAGAACATAGTGCACGGCGGGCAGCAAAAGTGGAAAATTGCTCAAAATGGCCAAAAATGCGCACACTCATGGTTGGGGCAAATGAGGCACATGCCCGACTCGGACCGGAGTGTGCCATAGGATTGGTATCAAGTCATATGTGTCCAACATATCTTTTGGGCGTCGCCCAACTCCTCCGGTTTTGGGAATGGCAGGGTCGCCAAATGAGCCCATGATTTGGGATAGTCCCAAATCGCCAACATGGCGGCTACGGTATGCCAAGCCCAAGAGGAGTTAATCGCCGGGTCCAAGATATGTTGGGCACCGAAGTATGTACCCTCATAACATACTTGGGTCATGATGTCAATTGAGCGCAACGTTGAGATACAAGGTCGCCACTTGACATCATGACGGGCCAAAAACGGCAAAATTGGCACAAAGATACACAAAAGTGCCTTGAAAGGTGCACAATTATATTATAATATCTTTGGCTTGGATCGTGCAATCAACTAATCCTTCTACACACAATGACTTGACACCAATGACCTTCGATTCCACCTATGTGCTCCGCTTGGGGCGCTTTGAAAGGTTACGAGCGCTACTTCCCAAGTGGGCACACGAAAATATGGAAAATTGCAAAATACACACCTTGCTCCCAACGCATCGCTTTGGGATCGCCACACAAGCTTTCCTCCACGAAGGTTAGGCTTGCAATTGATCGTGGGGAGTATGGAGAAGGGGCTTACACAATATGAGGTCCATTGGCGGGTTCCGCTTGGAGCAATGGACCCACCAAATGGGCACGCAACACAACACATGGCACATACCACATATTGCCCAAAAAGGTAGCTCCCCCCACGATATGTCATGCCCCTCCAAGGGCATAACTTTGTGTCAATCGCTCATAGGAACTCAAGGAGAGTTCCTATGCAACACCAACACTTGCGCGCTACACTCGAAAGTTATCTTAACGCACGCAATATCATGGCCAAAGAGTTATAACGCAAACTCTACCCTCTTGACCATGATCCTTTACACTAGCGCGCACGTGTGGAAACGCAAGGCATATGATGCTTCCTAAATTACGTCGGGAGTATTGTGAATACATCCCACGTTTCCTTATTGTCAATACTCGCAAGCGGCACGAGATATGACCCTCACAAGTGGCCTCACGAATCAACTTTGTTTTGCCCATATCTCTGAGTCAATTGGAGGGCAAAATAAAAGGAAAGTTGATTCGTGCATAGGGAAGCACGTAGGTCCACTCGAAAGAGGTCAAATCAAGTGCGGGGATGTCGAAGTCGAAAATCCGATTTCGACATCCTGAAAAATTCGGATTAAGGTTGCGAGTGTAAGATGTGAAAATTGCAGAAGCGTCCATGCAGTTCCTGAAGGCTTTGGAGCCTTCGTGACGGATTGCGTTAAAATTTCCATTATAAACAGTTAAACTGGCGGTTACGGTAAAGTCGCGATCCAACCGCCAGCAGTCAAAACAGTGAGCATCAGAACGGAAGCGTAATAATTGACGGAAATAATATGAAAATAAAACCCTGTTGATTCCTGATATTCTGATACACAAATCTCCGCTGGCGGTGCATCGGTTGCCGATGCGGGGCTTTACGGCACGGATCGGAGCGTCAACGGGCGTCTTTCCTTCCGTACATGGGGTTAGTGGACCGGAGACCGGTTGTATGCCGTAACCTAGCCATGGGGTTCTGGGTACCGCTTCACCCCCCTCCTTAGAGCGAACCCTGGGGGGGGCTCGATAACACCCAAGCATGGCAGCGGGTACCCAGGACCATCCCCTGAAGGGGGGGTGTCACATCCTCACTTCAGGCTGATTCTGGGTTAGGCTGCCCATCCCAACGCATAGTAATACAGGTATGATGCTGTAGATGTTAGTAATAAGCGGTACAGTATCAAGTATCAAGTCCCGGGTCCTGGCGGCGATTGTTCGGCATCCAAAGGACCCGTTAACCCATACCAGGCGCACCGGGTGCCGGCTGCTACGGTCACCACCACAGTGGCAGTGGCATACACGGCCAACTTAGGCGACACACGACGACCGAGGTGGTCCCACAGGTCGAGAGCGACCACAAAGATCCATCAGGCTACCCCAAGCTTCCCAAGGCCCGCCGACTGGGGAGAGTCCCCACGGGTCCTTCCTCGGGCGCACCATGTCCATATCCATACGACGCGAGTCCAGAGTGCCATAGTCGAACTCCTTAAGAACCCCAGATCTTAAGGGAGCTCCTCCTTAAGGGATCGGGCATCAAGGCCGTCTTCTCCCTCGCCCTATTACCACGAAGGCCATACATGAGGGAGTCCTCATGCAGTGTGGGCGGAGGCGTCGACTCCTCAAACCACCAGTTTCCCAGGCAGACTGACCGAGGTCAGGAGCACCGGAGGCCGCCATCCGAATGCAAGTGCGTCTGCGAATCGGTAGGCTCACACTGGGACTGACAGTGGCGGACCGCTGGGAGTGTAGTCAGGCAACTGGGCTTCCCGCCTGGCGCCATCAGGATCTCCACACATCACAGCGAATAGGGCAACACGGTATCACGAGCACTCAAACAGTAGAATCTGTAATCAAGTACTGGTCCAGGCTGGACCAGGCTGTAAGAACATGTACACGGCGACTCAAGGCGCCTCTGTATCCGGATTCGTGGTGAAAAACAGTCCATCCCTCAGCGATGGGCTGATGACACTTAACATACAGATGCACATATCCTGGAGGGCAGAAAAACAAGCAATAATCTGGGTAAATAGGCGTGTAAACACGCTCTGGACAGAGCGCCAAACCACGCCACGGTCAGGATAAGGCAATGCAGGAGGGTGGACAGGAAAACGCCTGAGTTCAGGCCATATATAGTCAGCTGACACACGTCGACTGGTCTGCATTCCGCAAGTGCCATGGAACCAGACCACACACCAAAAATTCGCAATGCCGATGACAGCGGCATCCGTTGCGCAACGTCGTATGGGCTTCAAGGCCCCAAGAGCTCAGAAATATGAAGGTCAGTCGCCCTACCTGGTTTCCCAAGGATTCAGCAGGGGGGGGAGTGACGAATAGAATTGAAAGAGAGGGGCCATCCTCCTCTGGATACAGCAGGGGGGGGTATATGGCCACTCCGATGGCAGGTCACCGGAAGATGAGAGAGAGCAAGCAAGTGAGGGACGATTCGTCGGCCTCACAAGCGCCTCAAAGCACATCAGGGGAGAGCTCAGGGCGCTGATCAGGCACCCCTGGCTGCAATCGCCCGGGTGAGTGCTGCCAAGTCCGAAACGTGGATCTTGGTCTTGTGCTTGCGGATGTACTCCATGAAGGGAGTGTTCACCCGCGGTACAAACGAGGAGAGGGGTTCCCAGGTGTCGTGGGACGGCCCATAGCCTCGCCAACGAACCTTGAACTCCAGACCTCCTGGTGCCGAGGCTTTCGGACGCTGAGCAAGGATCTTCTCGACTGTATAGTCATCCTGCTCAGCATAGTCGTCGTCCGAATCGGCCTCATGTGCGGCGTAGCTCAGGGACACATGCTGGCCACGGAGGTCGGGTTCCCGCACACGGAGTTGACTCTCGTGGCGCTCCCGGAACTGTCCGTGACCCACCTTGATGCGGTAGGTGTCCTCACCAATCCTGCGGACCACCACGCCGGGTGTGAACCAGGTCTTGGTGCGGTGAGTGCCCATGGGGCGGGGTCTGATCACCCACACCGGGTCTCCCACCCTGAACTTCTTCGCTGTTGAGCTCGGGGCGGACTTCTGACGCTCAGCATGCTCCTTCTCGAGCTGCTGGCGGATGTCCCGCGCCGTTTGCTCTTGCCGCGCGAAGAATTCCTTGGCATCCATAGCCATGCCATCACCAGACAAGGGAAGTCCCCTACCCAGGGGGTCCCTGCCGAACAGAATCTGGTGAGGGGACAAACCGCCCGGAGTGGGGGTGTCATGATGGGCCTTCAGAGCAGGCCACATCTCCTCGAACCAGTTCCGCCGTGGATTGGTGATGTGGATCTTGCGCAGCTTCTCGAACAGCTGCCGTCCAGCCACTTCAGCACGGCCGTTAGACCGGCTGAGATAGGCGACGCTCTTGGCATGACGTATCCCCATGAGGGAACACATAGCCTTGAACCAGCCACCAGTAAACTGGGGCCCTCGGTCACTGCAAATGGTGCGGGGGATGTCAAAGACGGTCAGCCAATGACGAATCATCATGACTGCCACTTCCTTGGCAAGCAACCCCTTTTTGCGTGCCGGAACGGCTACAACGTAGCCGCTGTGGCGGTCCACACAGAGAACCACACAGTCAAAGGTCTCCTTGCCAATGTGCACTTCGGGCATGGAGAAGACGTCCATGGCCACGCTCTCCATGGGTCGGTCAGGAACCGGGGTCCATTGGGGTTCCCCCTTGACGTTCCGGTTATCGGGATTGCAGGCCTGACAGACCGAGCAACCCTTCCTGACCTTCTTGATGCCGGTGTAGAGAACGATATGGTCGATCTCGAACCGACGCTGCATGTCAAGAGCTTGCTTCTTGACCCCTGGGTGCAGCATGTGGTGGTGCCAAGCTTCACACAGCTCGAGCACCCGGGCTTACCATTCCGGTAGAGCTTGCCATCTTCCTCAGTCAGCCCCTTTGGCCACTTCTGCCCGTCATCAGGGTCGGTCACAGCCCTATACTCGGCCGCAAAGGCCTCAGACTTGGCGTAGTCGTCGGTCCAGTCGTCCTGGAGGCAAGACTCCGGGAAGAGGTGCTTGTCGGACTCAGCTCCCTCAGGGGCGAGTACTCTGACCGCTCTGCTCACCCTCGTTGCGAGGGGGGCACCCGCGGCCATGACGACGAAGCATTTGGCACCCTCCTCCTCCATCAGGCGCTCCATTTCGATGATCCTCTTGGCTTCAGCGGTCTCAGCCTCATCGCCATGGGCAGAGATGTCCTGCATGCCCTTGCTGGCGGGATAGGCCCACCTACTGAGACAGTCCGCCACGGTGTTATCCTTTCCAGGAATATAAACAACCGTAAGGTCGAACTTGGCCAAGGTCTCGTGCCATCTTGCCCGTCGGGAGGCGGGACCTGAGGGGGTGTCTACGTGCTCCTTGTGCCACGAATGCAGACTCTGAGGGTCGGTGCAGACGGTGACGGGATGGAGGGCTATGTACCCAGCCCATTTCCTGAGAGCCATGACGATGGCATACGCCTCCTTTTCACGGGGCGTCCACGTCCGTCTCTGGCCTTCCGCCAGGACTCGGCCCCAGAAGGCCACGGGCACGTGCCTCCCGTCGTCAAGCACTTGCTCCAACACAGCGCCAATGGCGTAGTCGGAAGCGTCGGTGCGCAGGACGAACCCTCGGTCGGGATCCACGAGGTGCAGACCCACTGCGGATAGCAGCGCCTGCTTCATCCCCTCAAAGGCACGGTCGGACTCAGCTGTCCAGACCAGAGCCTTCTTGGACCCCTTCTTGGTCTCCTCTCGGTTGCCCTTGAGCATGGTCGTCATGGGGGCTGCATACTCGGCATACATTTTGATATACCCCGAGTAGTAGTCGCAGAACCCCAGATACGCCCGTAGCTCAGAGACCGTCTTGGGCTTTTCCCAGTGCTCAATCGCAGCCACCTTGCCAGGTATGGGCTTTCGCTGCCCGTTCCCGACTACGTGGCCAGCGAAGACCACCTCGCTTACCGCAATGGTGGCCCTGTCACTGCTGCCCGTGTGTTTGTGCCGAACCAGGAGGTCCAGCACTCGAGTGACGTCCCTCTCATGTGCCTCCAGGAGCTCCTCGTAGCTCATACTGGGGTCCCCGGACGCGATGATCACGTCGTCCACGAAGGGGTCCGCACAGTCGCGCACCGGCTCAAGCAGGTTCTCCAGCATCCGCTGAAAAGCCGCATTGCCGTTGGTAACGCCCATAGGCATCACCTTCCACTGGAGAGGTCCGAGTGGAGTGCTCATGGCTGTGCAGGCACGGGACTCCTCGGCGAGAGGCATCTGATGATAACCATGTTTCAGGTCAATCACGGTGAAGATCCTCCGCCGGTGTTGCTTTTGCAGCATATCCTCAATGAGGGGCAGCGTATAGCTGTCGTGCTGCGTTTGGGCGTTCAGGCCGCGGTAGTCGACCACGAGCCGCCACTCACCGGCAACCTTCTTGGGGACGACGAAGCAGGGAGAGGCCCATTCGGAGTGGCACGGCTCAAGCCAGCCTCTCTGGATGAAGTCACGGAGGATCTTCTCCATGGCCTCTTTCCTCTCGCCCCTCAGGGCAAACTCCCGGTGCCGATACACACGGGGGTCCTGCTTCAGTCGTATCTTGGCCTCGCCATACGATCCACGCACCGGTGGGGGAAACACAGGCTTACCGCTGAAGAAGGTGTCACCATACTTCTGCTTCAGCCTGGCCCTCAATGCCTGGATCTTGGGGCAGTCATCGGACTCCGCCTTGGCTTTTCCGGGCACTTGAACCACGGAGCTTACTTGAGGGGTAGCGACCCCGCTCGCTTTCGGCTCAGGTGGTCTTCCCAGGTAGCCCAAAGGGCCATCTCTGGTCTTGCCTCGGAATAGATCGCCGTAGGTGGGTGGGTTACCGCCGGGCGGCTCGTCCTGGCTGGACATATGATCCAGCACCCTCTGAACGAAGGTGTTCCCGTCATAGGAACCGGAGACGATGGAGTCCACTTCCAACCAGGCTCTGTCCTGGCCCTTGCCCTCACGCTGGTTTCCCCAGTCGTGAAAGGGCTGATCCATATACCCCTGAACCAGATCCCATTCCTCTTCAGTGAGGGGGTCTTCCGATTCCGATTCTTCGATGTCAACAGGGGGAACCGCAAAGCATTGCCGCCAGGGCTCTGCTATGATGTGGTTGACACACACGAAGTCCGTGGTATCGGCCTGATCAAGGCCCCCATCCACATAGTGGAATTCCGTTGGCCATCTCTGGGGTGGCATGGGCTGTCCCTTAGCGTCCTGATAGACACTCTCTCCAGCCGGTAGGACGACCTTGTTTAAGGTCATGTTGGTCAATGAGGCTACCCAATGTCGGGTACTTTCCTCCTCGGTGCATCCCATAGGAACAACCAGCACTGCCTTGGAGCGGTCCTTGCGAATCTTCGCTATCGCTCTTGGAATGTCCCAACGGGGGCAATGGATCCACATCAATCCCTGATGCGGACCCCAGTGCTTCTTCCACGCGGAGTCCTGTGCGCTCCAGTACTTCTCACATACCCGAAGATGGGCGGAGGTTCCTGAAGAGAACGCATCCAGGGCCAGATCCGACGCTCCCAGGTCCGCGACCACTCGGTTCGCCACTTCCGGCCTTACGCCGTACTCCTGGTTTGTTGGCCCAGTGGGCTCAGTGTCCAGCGCGGCCACTTCGAGCTGATTGCGTTCGGGGTGGATCCATTGGCATTCCACATGGTGCTCAGGTGACGAAAGCCACGAGAGCTGGTCGTCCTGGTACAGGGTCATGGAGGCCTGGGCAGGGAGAACGCCGGAGTCCGTCTCCATCATGAAGTCGTACCCAACGATCATGTCCCAGTCCATCTCGGCCTCGTAGAAGCGACCGTGCAGGAGGATTTCCTTGCCGAGGTCTGGGCGACTCAGCTCACGATGGTTCACGAACTGCAGCCCGATGGCCGCTTCCTTCGTGCCTCCCACCATGTACTGGCTTCGCCACCTTCAGCCTGACAGGCTTCCGACTGTCGGTCAGACACTCTGGTGGAAGTAGGCCAGCCTTGACCAAGCTGACTTGAGCTCCCGTGTCGACCAACACGTCGAAAACCTTTTCCACTTCCCCGCATGGGGCACGGACCTTAAGATGCAACTGCCGCTTGCGACCGACACGGCGCACGGCGTGCAAACTCAGGATCTCTGGCCGTTCCAGAAGCTCCACAAGCGACTGGTGCAGGTCGTGGACAATGGGCTCAGGCTGCCCATCTGCAGCATCCAGCTGCGGTCCGGGTGATCCTCGGATACTCTCGGATAGATCCTGTAGTACATCAAACACATTCTTGGTCGCGAAGGACGGACGGGTGCAAGGGTTCGTGCCTTCACTTGCCCTCACCCCGCCTCCGCGACTGGGCGCCGGACCGGGCCTTCCGCCCGCGGCAGTCCCCTTGTGCTTATCGACTCCCGACTGGGATGGTTCGGCGCTTCCCACGTCACCATCCTGCGACCGCCCTAGCTGGGGCCCTTGGCTGCAGGGGCTCCGCTAGGGGGCGTCGGTTGTGGAAGAGGGGGTGTTCTCCTCGGCCTCAACGTCGTTGACGCCCTTCTTCCTCCTCTCACTACGAGTAGGCTTCTTGTCCTTGTCCTTGTTCTGGTTGTTCTGGTTGTTCTCCTTGTTCTTGTTGTCCGACCTGGGGACCCAGTTCCGCTTGATCTCCTGGATCTCCTTGGCCAACTCGGTCCCCACCGATGACATCAGCTTGGCCAGCTCGTCCTTGTCGACCTCCATTTTGGCTTCCCGGATACCCGCGGGCGCACGCTTCTTCGACCCGTGCGCCTTCTTGTAAGCCTCCGTGTCGGCCTTGTGGACGGGGCATGTTCGGTGGTCATGGTTGAAGCCTCGCTTCCTCCCATAACACACGAAACAGCCCTGAGGGTGAGCTCGTATGAACTCCCCAAAGGACAGCGGAGGGTCGCCAATGCGGCGAGGGTCCCTCTTCTCCTGCTTCCTCCAACCCTGCTGCAGGGGCTTCCAGTTTCCCGGTTTGCTCCCCGCGCTCAGGTTCCTGGCCACGAAGGCACAAACGGCCACTTCGGCGGGCTCATCGTCGTCGTCATCGTCGCCGAGAGTCTCATCGCCGCCGGCTCCCGCTGGGTCCATGGCATCTTCCCCGCCAGGTCCCTCGCCAACGTAGTTGACGTCGCGGTCGCCGGGCCTCAACCCGCGGGTGTGGTGGAGGTTTCGGTACTCCTTGAGTACTTCCTCGCCAACCCACTCCAGGATCTCGTCGCAGCTCATCCGCGCCGGGATGGGCTGCAGACGGATGGTCTGGCCGCTCAACTCACAATCGTCAAGGCGCCACATCGCGGTCTTCTCGCGATCGCCCGAGACGGTAATGAGAAGAGCGTTCCGCAGGGAGTGCCGTTTGACATCCTGGGCCACGTTCTTCTTCGCCCAAGCCACCACGTTCGTATGATACTCCTTGGGGAGCATCATCTTGACCGTGTGGTTGGACTTGGCCCTCTTGGATTCCTCCTTGGTGACCCTCTTGATCCATGCTTCTGGCAGCATGGAGAGCAGGCGAGCCTGCTCGTCACCCTCGTTCCAATCCTCCACGTTGCGGCGGAAGAGGGTGTATTTCCCTCGGAAGTCTCGCCACTCTCGTAGGCGGATCTCCCGTTCATCATGCTCAAGCTTGATGGACTTCCAGCGCTTGGCCGCCACCTGCGGAGCGTCCACCCGCTCCTGCTCGTTGAGCCACTACTTGGCTTCCTTGAGGGTCTTGATTTTCCCCTCCTTGGTCGCCATGAAGTATAGCTCTCCGAGCACTTCCGGCAGGCGGTACCTGAACCGTTTGAAGACATACTTCTCCGCATCAGCGGGAGGCAGGTCTTCAGTGACGGTCAGCCCCCAATCGTCCAGCTTCTCCAAGAAGCGGTCGAGGTTGAGGGGGTTGCCGTCGTACATGGGGGGCTTGATGTCCTTCAAGTCTTCCCACACGGCGGCATCCGCGGCCTTAGAGACCATGAACGCCGGCCGCGAGGTCGACCGAGGTTCCCATCGGCCTCGCCCACGGACTCCCACGGCCGCCACGTCCATCTCCTCCATGGAACCCCTGTGGCTACGCCGCGGTTCCTCCACGTACGCTGAACCAAAATGTTCACGCCGTACTGCATCCATGTACGCATCCTCATCACGGCGCCGGCGGCTGCGTTCAGCGGCCTCCCGTCGTACACCACGCGGCGGGCTGATGTCGAACTCCTCCAGGTCCAGGTCCAGGTCCTCACCTTCGCCGACATCCCACTCCACGTCTCCTCTGGGGACCTCGTCCCTGAGTCCACCATAACGTCCTCCAGCCATTGGGATTGGCACCAGGGCTGGTGCCGGGCGTCGGGGGCGTACAGGCGTCCGCGGTGGAGCACGGCGGTTGCGGTACTCCGCGCTGAGCCACTCATCACGCCATTCCTCACTGCCACTGCCGGGCGGCACGCGCTCGTTGCGGCGGCCCGCGCTGTGGTGAGAGGGGGCGGTGAGAGAGGGGGCACTGGCGCTGGGGCGACTCCTGGGGGCTCCGCCGGGGGCGTGGGGTCTGCCTGGACCTGGTCCGGGTCCCCAGCCGTCGTCCGACGAGCCAGACTCCAGGGGTGGGTGGTCGCTGCCGACGCTCCCACGGGCTTCCAGCGCGTCCAGCCTCTCCTGCAGGCCGCTGACGACGTTGGTCAGCGACTTGGTCTCGGCCCTGGCGATGTCCAGCTCCTTCTGCGCGCGCGCGGCGACCCTGGAGATGCGAGCCATCTCGCCCTTGCCCGTGTCTACCTCCAGCTCGAGCAACTGGACTCTCCTGCGGAGGTAGACAATCCACCGCCAGGTGGTATCCGGGTCGCCGTTCCCTGGTGGGTCGTCGGGGTCCCCAGGGGGTCCTCCAGGAGGGCCTCCGCCGGGTCCGCCCGGTCCAGGGGGTCCTCCCCCGCCCGGTGGTCCGCCTCCAGGGGGTCCACTTGGTGGGCGTCCTCCAGGGGGTCCTGATGGTCCTCCGCCAGGGGGTCCCGGTGGGCCTCCGCCGGGTCGCCTCGGTGGGTCCGAGGATGGGCGCCTCTTCGTGATGCCGAAGTTCATGTCGTCATCCTCTTCCATGTCGCCCCACCTGGGCGTCTCGGTCTCGGAAGCCTCCGAGCTCCGGTAGGGAGGAGGGAGATCCTCATCCTCACCTTCCGGTTCCATGGGGACGTCTCCGCCGCCTCCGCCCGTCCAAGCCACCACTTGGCGATGTCGGCGGCCTCGTTCATCCCCGTCACTGGCGGTGAAGAAGGGGTCACTGTCGTGGGGGTGTCCACCCGCTGGCCTTCGTGGCCTCTCGGGGGTCTTCCCCTTGCCCTTCCTCCGTCGACGGGCGGTGGGGCCACTGCTCCCACTGCTGCCCGTGTCGGCCTCGTCCAGCGTCATCCTGGAGGAGGCGTCCCCTTCGAAAAGCTTTCGAAGGGTCTCCACTCATGATCCTCCCTGGGGAGTCTCGCGGCGGAGTTTGGCCTCTGCCTCCTCCATTGCGGCGGCGGTGGCTGCGGCAGCTCGCACTTCGGCTTCTTCCCGAGCATGAGCCGCCTCGGCTTCCCGGGCCTGCTGCAGCCGCGCCTTCTGCGCTTCCAACGCCGCCAGCTCCGCCTCCGTCTCGGCCTTCTCCTCAGCGACCTTCCGTCGCGCGGCCTCGATGGCTTCCTTCTTGGCGGCGTCCGCCTGGGCCTTGGCCGTCGCTTCGGCGTGGGCCCTTTCCTCCGCCTCCTTCTTTGCCCTCTCTTGGGCAAGCGCCTCTTCCAGGGCCCTCACCTCGGCCTCCTTGCAGGCAATGGCCTCCTGCGTCAGGCGGGCTTCCTCGTCGGCTGCCGCCGACTCACCTTTGACCTGGGCAGTCGCTGCCCCATGGGCGGCCACGGCCGTGAGTCCGGCCGCAATGGCCGCCACGCTCCGGGCGTGGATGGCCATGTCATGCGCCCGGTCCGCAGCCTCCTCCTGGGCGATGCCGACGGCGCCCTCCACGGCAGCGTCGTGCTGCCTGGCCCGTTGCCGGACAACCCGAAGGTTGCAGGGCACCCCACAGACGCGCTCACAGGCGCGCGCCACGTCCCTGTCGGGAGCGACGCTGCTGCTGGAGCTGGCCTGGTCGGCCGGCATCCTCCCGCGGTGGGCCGACTCCACATCGCTGCTGGGGCCTGCTGAGGCCTGCTGGGGCTTCAGGAGCAGCGGACGGGGCTTGGCCTTGGTCTGCCTGGCGACTTTGATGTAGTCGCCAAGGGTGGTGGAGCCGGGGTGATGACCACCATTGGCCCGTTGGGGACTGGGGGCTGGGGTTCCGCCCTTGGCGCCTTGGGCGGCTTCGGCGGCCAGGGACTCCTGGTACTCCCGCCACCTCCGGTCCCGCTTCTTGTCCCCGGCGGACCGCTTCGCCTTCCCCGGACACGCGCTGCTGCTGCCCTGCAGCCTGCGCTCGCTCCCCGGTTCCGGGAATTTCTTCTCGATCACGTCCCACATGGAGACGTTGATCGAGGCGCCCGACGGGTACACGTTGGGCTCCTCGTCCTCCTCAATCCCGTCGGGGCGCAGGCCTTCGCCAGGCCTGTCCGGCCGGGTCCACGTCCTCCAGCGCCTCTGCTGGTGGCGGTAGGCGAACCCTTCCGCCCGCAGCCAGTCCTCCACGGCCTGCAGGCGGTCGGGGGCGATGTCCGTGCGGAGCTCGAAGCTCCGGGGCATGCCGCCTTCGCACTGGGGGTGGCTGTGGCGGTAGTGCTGGTCCCATACCAACCCACGCAGTAGGTTCGCTGCATGGGGGTGGGGCCGCGGCCACGTCCTGCCCGCTTCTTGCCAATTCACCATGGCAGCGGGGGCGTAGTTGGTCTTGAGGTCCTTGATGTGCACTCGTTCAACTCAACGAACTGGTTGTGGTTGTTGAGGCGGGTGCTGCAGCACTGGATTGGAAGTGCGGCTGGTGCTGGTCAGCCGGTGGTTGTGGAGGTGGTTGACGCGGCCTTGCTGGTCGGCCGATGGGTCTGGTCTGTCCACTTCCTTCACGGTCGCCGCGCGGTCAGGGCGATGCTCTGGACGGCGCTGCTGGCTCCGTGACGGGCTCGGCGATGTCGCTGAGTGGCGCTGCGAGCCGCTGCGCTGCGCTGCGAGACGCTGCGCTGCGCTGCGAGCTGCGAGCTGCGCCGCGCTGCTCGGGGTTGGTGGCCCCGAGTGGCACGCGAGGGTTGGGTAACCCCGCGGCGGTGAAACGCTTTTGACGCGTTCCCGTGGGGGGCCGGCCACGGGACGCTGCGGTGACACGCACAGGTGAGCAGGCAGGCAAAGCAGTACGCTCACAAGGGCATCAATACGCTCGTGTCATGTGACAAAGCGTTTCAGGATCCTTGCCACTCTGCAACAAGGGAACAAAAGTATGTACAGCAACACATCAGGATATGTACACATGGGGTTAAGACTGGACTGGGGTAAGGGCATTACAGGACAATAGACACTCAGTCCCAACTCGTATCCCAATCCCAGGTCCGACCCTCTCAGTGGCTGATGGGGGCGGGGGCTCAAACACGACCCATGCCCTGCTCAGTCCGGACCCTGAAACCCTGCCAAAAGGGGGGGTGTCCCGCCCAGCCACAGGCGAGTTCCTGAAAACCAAGGGGCTCCAAGGCCAACCGACAGTGGAACCCTATGCTCCCTCAACGGCAGGTCCGAACTTCACTCTGAGCCAGAGATATGGCCCCGCCATTATCCCTCAGGAGTTGGTAGCTGAAAATGGGCTGTTTCAGCCCAAACTGAAATTAGCTCCAAAATCTCCAAAATTGACCTCTCGTGGGGACCCGCCAGAGGTAGGGACGAGGCAACTGACCCTATGCCCTTCGAGTACGAACTCCCTGGAGCCCTCACCCAACCTGGTTCGCTCTGAGGTCCCGGCATCAGGGCAACACAGATGAGTCAAGTGGGGTCATGATGCCAAAATCACCAAAATTGGCGTCATTCCCACGCGTGGCTGGCTCGGCCAAGGTAAGGCCAATGGCTCACAGGGTAGGAGGCAGGACCTAGGACTTATATCTGAGTGTACTACTTGAAGTTAGGTCCGGGCTCCCTGTGGGCATAGAGAAATGGGGCCGCCAATTGACCACACAGAAGGGGGAAATTGGGGTCCCAAAATGGGGTCATTTTGGCTGCTTGAAATGAGCCAAAATGCAGTGTGCTCCCAATAGCATATCTCCACGCCGGCTTGGAGATCGGATGCGCCATTCCATACGCGATCCACCAGGAGTCCAACAGAGACCTCCATGCACTTGGCTCTCAAAGATCTCCATGCTACTTGGCGTGGTGACGATCCCAATTGGGTCCACAAATGTCAAAATGGCAAAATTGCCCACACTCACTTTGGGCTAGCGCCTTGCCGAAGGTGGCTCCGCTTCGCCCACGTGGTGTGTGGACCATGGGGACCATTACCCATAACACCCATGTCATATATGGTCCATTGGTCCATGCGTCCGGCGTGCACGAGGGTTAGAACATAGTGCACGGCGGGCAGCAAAAGTGGAAAATTGCTCAAAATGGCCAAAAATGCGCACACTCATGGTTGGGGCAAATGAGGCACATGCCCGACTCGGACCGGAGTGTGCCATAGGATTGGTATCAAGTCATATGTGTCCAACATATCTTTTAGGCGTCGCCCAACTCCTCCGGTTTTGGGAATGGCAGGGTCGCCAAATGAGCCCATGATTTGGGATAGTCCCAAATCGCCAACATGGCGGCTACGGTATGCCAAGCCCAAGAGGAGTTAATCGCCGGGTCCAAGATATGTTGGGCACCGAAGTATGTACCCTCATAACATACTTGAGTCATGATGTCAATTGAGCGCAACGTTGAGATACAAGGTCGCCACTTGACATCATGACGGGCCAAAAACGGCAAAATTGGCACAAAGATACACAAAAGTGCCTTGAAAGGTGCACAATTATATTATAATATCTTTGGCTTGGATCGTGCAATCAACTAATCCTTCTAAACACAATGACTTGACACCAATGACCTTCGATTCCACCTATGTGCTCCGCTTGGGGCGCTTTGAAAGGTTACGAGCGCTACTTCCCAAGTGGGCACACGAAAATATGGAAAATTGCAAAATACACACCTTGCTCCCAACGCATCGCTTTGGGATCGCCACACAAGCTTTCCTCCACGAAGGTTAGGCTTGCAATTGATCGTGGGGAGTATGGAGAAGGGGCTTACACAATATGAGGTCCATTGGCGGGTTCGGCTTGGAGCAATGGACCCGCCAAATGGGCACGCAACACAACACATGGCACATACCACATATTGCCCAAAAACGTAGCTCCCCCCACGATATGTCATGCCCCTCCAAGGGCATAACTTTGTGTCAATCGCTCATAGGAACTCAAGGAGAGTTCCTATGCAACACCAACACTTGCGCGCTACACTCGAAAGTTATCTTAACGCACGCAATATCATGGCCAAAGAGTTATAACGCAAACTCTACCCTCTTGACCATGATCCATTACACTAGCGCGCACGTGTGGAAACGCAAGGCATATGATGCTTCCTAAATTACGTCGGGAGTATTGTGAATACATCCCACGTTTCCTTATTGTCAATACTCGCAAGCGGCACGAGATATGACCCTCACAAGTGGCCTCACGAATCAACTTTGTTTTGCCCATATCTCCGAGTCAATTGGAGGGCAAGATAAAAGGAAAGTTGATTCGTGCATAGGGAAGCACGTAGGTCCACTCGAAAGAGGTCAAATCAAGTGCGGGGATGTCGAAGTCGAAAATCCGATTTCGACATCCTGAAAAATTCGGATTAAGGTTGCGAGTGTAAGATGTGAAAATTGCGGAAGCGTCCATGCAGTTCCTGAAGGCTTTGGAGCCTTCGTGACGGATTGCGTTAAAATTTCCATTATAAACAGTTAAACTGGCGGTTACGGTAAAGTCGCGATCCAACCGCCAGCAGTCAAAACAGTGAGCATCAGAACGGAAGCGTAATAATTGACGGAAATAATATGAAAATAAAACCCTGTTGATTCCTGATATTCTGATACACAAATCTCCGCTGGCGGTGCATCGGTTGCCGATGCGGGGCTTTACGGCACGGATCGGAGCGTCAACGGGCGTCTTTCCTTCCGTACATGGAGTTAGTGGACCGGAGACCGGTTGTATGCCGTAACCTAGCCATGGGGTTCTGGGTACCGCTTCATTACAGCTGCAGGTTCCAGATAGTCATCGGGAGACTCACACCCTGTAAGTGTGGCAGATAGGTGCTCAGGAGATCGATTTTTGAGATCATAAAGGGTCAGGCCACGATTTTCGGCCATGACCTCTTTCAGTAGCACCTGGTCTAGGTCACACAGGGGTACAGGATTGAGAGATCCATCGACGATGGACAGGAAACTGGCCCACTCAGGGGCCTGCATAGCTGTGTCTGAGTCCTCAGGCACATAGATGGGGCCGTCGGGGAGTTGCACTCTTCCCACGGTCATTCGATCTAGCATACGGCGCCAGTAAGCATGTGCACCAGAGCAGCCCCAGTCAGGGGTGCACATAACAACCCTTCCTCCCTCATAAGCGATTTTGGTTAGAACCTTCGCGAGCAGGGAGAAGGGAGGGTTAGCATACGCTAGGCCCATTGCTTTCCAGAAGAAACGGAAAGCATTGTTCAGTTGTTTCGAGCAGTACAACTGCATGATGTGCTGCTGTTGGCTCGCAAACAATTCCACCTGGATCTCATCCAGGTTTACCTGAAGGGCCGCCAGTCCATTTTCAAGAACATGACGGGCCAATTGGTATTTTTCAGTACGATAGTTAGTCTTGGATGCGTAGCGCAGCCCAGACTCTTTTCGTCCTGACACCTCCAAAGGTACAGAGAATAGCCCATTGCCAAAGTCGCAGTGCAAAGAATAGGGGCGCTGGAGGGACAGCATTTTTACCTGGGGGTTTCTTCGTAGGAAGTCGGTGCCAATGACGATGTCCAAGCCGTCGGTGTCCAGCACTCTGCAGTGTTGGGTCACAGTTTCGTCGCCCAGACATATAGTCACATCGACCGCCCCCAAGGAATGGATGGTACGCCCATCCCCTACTCTTATGGTCACGGTCTTAGTTTTCTTGAAAGTCTTTAGCAGGCGCCGGGCCACTATGGAAAGTGTTGCACCGATGTCAAGCACCGCTCGAAAAACCTGATCCCCGATTTTCACGAGGATCCAGAAAACCAAGTCCTCCTCTTCGGAGCCGCCCCCCTACTCCTCATCAGGGAAGTTGACATCCACGCCTGCAGCAATGAGGGACTTGGCCATCCAGGCCAAGCGCCTCTTCTTGGAATTATTCCCCTCAGGGGCAGCGTTATCCCCTTGGGGGCGCTTCTTGGGGTCACCTGCGGCAGGAGCGGGTGTAGCAGCAGGAGTGGGTGTAGCAACGGGCGCTGATGAGCGCCTCTGGGGGTTAGGGTGTCCATTTTTGCCACCCCCCTTGCCACCTCCTTTACCACCTTTATCCCCATTCGGGGGATTTCTGGCGGGCGTTTGGGTCTTCTGTCGTTCCGCTTCCTGATGCTTGAGTTTGTCACTCTCGCGTTTCTTGATGTGGCATTCGTCCTCGTAGTGACGACGTTTGCCACAGTAACCACAGGTGATGGTACACGTGAAATGGTCCTGATGGGTCACAGCTTTCCCATCTTTGGTATGCTGCTGACGTTTCATCTGCAGCATACAGCCACTGCGGAGATCGCAGTCAGAGGCATGACAAGGTCCCCCCTTGTCATTGACAGGTTTGCAGTAGAACAGGGGGGGTGTACCTGCATCAGGTTTAACCTCATTCATGGCACCTAGGTTACCCCTCCCTTTACCACCGCCCTGGTTGGTGTTAGTGGGATTTTTAGCCCCTTTCCCTTCGCCACGTTCGGGGGTAGGGGTACCACCTCGACCCAAATGCTTCTTGAGGAATATCTCCATGTGGGAGTCATTCTCTCTCTCAAGAGCTAGCTCAATCAAGAGGTCCACCAGTTCATCGTACGAGTGGGTCCTGCTCTTCCTCTCAGAGGTGGAGCGGCAATCATCCCACGTACGTTGGGGGATCTTACTCATGAGCCACAGGTGGGGCTCAGTGGCTCCGTAGGAGCCCACGTTCATCCTCGAAAACAAGTACTCCAAGTCGCACACATATTCAGAAATTCGCGCAGCGGATGGAAACTCAGGGAGCATAGGTAGCTCCTCGATCTTTGTGCGTACGCTGAGGTCAGTCTCATAGACTGGGAATGTTTTCTCCAACCTCAGGAGTACCTCTGCCCAGGTAGAACAGGTTTTCACAATCTGTTTCACCTGTTTTTGCAAAAATTTCTTTTTGCATGAGCGTTTCAGCAGTGAGCATTTGGTGGCCACATCCACATGGGATTGGCCAGTCAACAAAAGGAACTCTGCAAATTCTTCTGCCCATTCGGGCAGATTTTTGGGTTCGAACTCCGGCAGTTCCAGCTGGATGTTTGCCTGGGCAATAGGTCTGCCCGTCTTCCCACCCCCCGGAGTTAGGCCTGAAGGCGACACGCCGGCAAGAGGTGCCAGGGCTGACAGCCCTCTTTTCTCAACCTCTGTGACAGGTACGTCCTGTAGTTCAGCCATGGGCACAGTCCTGGCACGGGGGTGTAAGGGGCTGGGGCAGGTGACCTTAGGCAACAGCCTTGAGACCCTTGATCTCTTAAGATAATCGGCCAGGGGACTCAGTCCTGGAGAGAGAGAGGGCAACTCTGGCTTGGGTAAGGGTTCTGCAATACCCAGTTTAGCCTTAATGGCCTCCGATAGGGCCGTCACATCTGGATCTTCTGATCCAGACAGGAGTTTGGCCAACAGCTCGGCCGTATGATCCAGGGCACCGTATGTTGGCCTTGGATGATGTTGTTCTTCAACCCGAGTCGGGCCCACTTCGGGAGCCCTTGGGGTTGGACAACATGCTCTTGGATACTCAGGTCTTGGTCGTCTTGGCAGTGATGCAGTCTCGGCTCTGTCGGACGGCGGGCCAGAGTGCGCGTAGGACCCTAGGTCGGTACGTGGTCTGGATCCATGTACTGCCAATGGCTCCTCTCCATCTTCTCCACGAATGAATTTGTAGTACTCCTCATGGAGGATGTATTCATCCATTTTCTTCCTCAGTTCCTCATACTCCTCAGGGCCCTCAATCGCTGTTGAGGATGAAGCCGGACAGTTGGATCTGGATACTGAGGCAGCTACACGTCTGTGGAGATGACTGAAGCTGTCTCCACCGTGGGCCGCTAAGGCCTCGGTGGTAAGGCCTTTATTTTCTTCCGCCCTTCTGCGTTCTGGATCTCCTTGGGACCCAGATGCGCCACTGAGATGTTGTGGAGCTCGGTAAGGTGGTTCACTCATAGGGTGGGCCATGCTGCCCATTTGCACTTGGACAGTTCTGATGGGCCAGGTCCTGACGCTTGGCGTGGACATGATGAACTTGTTGTTGAGCTTTGAGTGCTGCACTTCTTCTCAGGGTCGGTTCAAAAGGTCACAAGGGACTGTCTCTGCTACCAGAAAGATGTCCTTGATTTATGCCCTAGATATTTTGATGAAATCCTGCAGGTTTTGTAGTTGAAAACCCAAACCAAAGCAGCAAGTAGAGCAAGAACAGGATGTGGATCCAATCAATGATTGGTTTTGGAATCCAGTGTAACACAGAAGGGCTGCAGATAGACAACGCAGGTTTATACACAAAGATTCAATCACAAATGGATAATACAAAAGATTTTATATGAAAATTGGTCTGACTCTTGCCTCAGAGATTGCAATAGGCACTTCATGTGCACTCTTTTGGGTGAAATGGTGCTGGTTAGGAATGTGGGGCATAGATGTCAGGACCACACAGAAAATGACTTGGCCAAGCAATTGAATTCAGAAACAGTTTCAAAGTAGGACCACAATAAGTGGTAGAAACAATTGAGTATAGGGGTCTTGGGGTGGGAGACCACTAGGCTTAACCTCCAAGCCCTAAAGCATGAAATGCCTATTTTATTTCTGTATATCCTCCATGAAGGAAGGTACCTCCGCTCAGTTGAGTGGTAGGGGTGAACTTCATGGGGGGGCTAGGGTCACAACCCTACTTACTTTGAGAAAGTGTACTTTAGGCATCCAAAAAGAGATAAAAACACTTAGGTTTGTCTTAGCATCAACAAAAGGGTTTTAAGGGGGGCTTGGCCTGGATCAAGCCCTCCAAGAAAGACATGGCAGTGACTTTTTCTTACTCTTTGGAGGCGCAAGCAGGTCTCAAAGCACTCTACATATGCACGTCCTGGTATGCATATCCAGCAATGTCTGGCAGTTCCACAAGATCATTGGAATGATACACGCGTTCTACCATACAATAATCTGCACCTGATGGCCTTTGTTTTGTCAACACAACCGTGTTTGTATGCTACAATACAGGCAAGGCACCCTAACGCCACCAGATTTCACCTGAGTCACCTTGCGTGTGCTGGCACTCCTTGGCCAGGTACCCTGGACTAAGAGTGTGTGCTTCACGGGAAGAGTGTGGGTGGTGGGTGTACCTCGGTTGGTACCAATGCGGCCTACAAGCTTCAAAGCGAATTAGCCGTGTGTGAGGGGGCCGGCGGCCCAGCCTCTGATTGACTTGTGTTCCTGGCTTACTGAGAGTTGGCAGCTGATAAGATGGGCTTTGGGCCTCGCACTGCAGCGGCTGTGCAGCCGGCTGCTGCCCCGAAGACGCCAGTTCGAATCCCCCAAGGGGAATACGAGGAGGAGATGCGGCTCGCGGCGGCCGGCGGTACCGGTGACGGGGGGCACTGCTGCAGGTGTGCTGTGCCTAGTGCCTTGCTTTTTGCTGAGTGCTATGATCTCTGGGCTGGTGATAATTCCTGTGATATCTGGACTGGACATAAAAGACTATGAGGACGAGACACGCCACCCATCCACCGGCGGTACCGATGGTGGAGGGGGATGCTGAAGGGGGGGGTGGCGGGGACCTCGCCAATGGGCCCCTGGACGGACGGACGAACCGGGGTTCGAACCCCCGACGACGACGAGCGCCACCCATGGCGCATACCACTAGACCGTCCATGCGTCTTACGCTATTTGGTGTAAATATGGCTCAAACCTGACAGGACATTGCCTCAGGGGAGGGGCTCGGCACTGACTAGTCCGAATCTGTCACCGGTGTGTGGCAGCCAGAGGAATAAGAGACCCGTGGGTTGTTCAGGTAGGATCTTGCGCTCACGTCTATGCTGGGTGTGTTCAGCCTGCGACATTGTCTTGGCCGGGCCGGGGTTTCCAACTCCACAAGCCCCAGGTTCTCCCAGGTGTTCTGTGGATCATCCACCATGTCGGAATCGTGCAGACTCGTAGTCGACGCTGCCCTCTCGTTACCTGGGATGTCTGTGTGACTGGGAACCCGTATCCACTTAACCGTGGCCGAGACCCTGTCTACTAGATCGAGGGCTCTTATCCAAAGATCAACATTGCATACCGGTCCTGACTGTCCAACCCATCCCGCCGTGCGCCACTTGAATGCTGACACGCGAAGGCCGTCGTACACATACTGTGAGTCCATGACAACAACCAGGCGTTTTGTTTGTAATAGAAAATGTTCCAAGACAGTGATAATTGCCACAAGTTCGGCTCTATTGTTGGTCTAGGCCGAGTTTGGGGGGTAGGAACCCTTTGGCTTCCCAGTCCCCCATCACGACACACCCATACCCAGCTACCCACCCGACTTTAGGGTGCTGTTTGGCGGAGCCGTGCGTGGAAGCCAATATCCATCCCTCCTTCTCATGTTCGGCTAGAACACTTGGGAGGGGGGGGGAGCGGTCAGCCAAGCACCCACCCACTGAACCACAAATGCACCCCTCGCCCCTTTGCATAATCACGGGCAAAGCGCCAGGCCAACGGGGTCTCCATGGTTGAACAAGCCCATCAATCCACACCCCGGCAACGCGTGTCTGAATGGCGCACACAACACACACAAACCAAGCACATTTTCATCAACGTCTCTTGAATGTAACATCGTGTCAGTTGTGATGCTGAAGATTTTGTCCCTAAATTGCGGAGTTATTTTGCGCCATTGGATTCTTGTTTCTCTTGTCCGCCAGAACACAGGTTCAGAAAAATGCAGTCCGACGGGGTCCCTGTGGTTGGACAAGCCCATGGTTGCGCAGAGCCATGAGCAACAGATACTGGGCTCACACATGCTTCCGTGACACAGGCATATGGTCATAGCCACGATTCTCAGTTCATTGTTTTGCCTTGCTACCCGTCCCATAGGCGCCGGTTAGCATTGAAGCTTGCACCTTAGGGTACATTCCCCACTTTTAACGATAAAAATCCAAAGCGTTGGCTCCGTGGTAGGCCGGCCGGGGTTCAAACCCGTGATCCATGGAGTGTGTGTCCTGTGCGTGTCCAGTATGCTACATTGCCGTCACTGTAGTATTTGTAGTATCTGTTTCCCATTCCGTCCGCCCCTAAAAATCCCTATACCCTTTTGTGTTTTTGAACCACCGACCAGCCAGCATGTATCACTCGCTGATGACCAGGTATGCTCCTTCCTTTCAGCATTTTGTTTGGCCATGAGGCAATGGATACTGGGCTCGCATACGCCCCCGTGTCAGAGGCGCATGGTCATCACCACACAGTCCAGTGTTTTGCCTTGCTGCACTGTAGCGCAGACCAGTTCTGTACCACTCCAAGTGGCTTTTGATGGTGCTTTGGGCTTGGCCATCAGTACATTTGGGTCAGGAGAAGCATTCGGGGAACCAGCACCACACGGAACAGAATCATGCAACTCATGCAGTCGGACAGTGAGGAAACAGGGGCAGGGTGCGCGCAAATGGGAGGTTGGGGGGAAGATATGTCTCAACAAACAGAATCCGAATCACAGTCTTTCAGCACGGATGTGAGTGACAAAAGGCGACAGCATAAGAGGCGAAAGTTAAGGAAAAGCAGAAACCCAGGACAAGGCCGTTAACATCTGTGCTCATGATCCCCGCATCTTGATTGCGGCATCCCCACAGGCATCATACCTGCAAATGCCTGAACGCCAGAAATCCGCGTCGTAGCGCAGAGGAATTGTTTACGTGAGCTCCGCGTTCTGTGGCGAAGCACGGCAGTAAAAAAGCCTAGCAACGGCAACGGCTGTGTACAGGCACAAACTCTGCGTCCTATCGCGGAAGAGCTCTCTGGCGCGATGCCGCCAAGAAAACCATGGGAGAGACGGGGGCCACATCAGTATCGACATGGTCCTTACACACAAGTCAACCCGGCGTCCAAGAAAGTGAAGCCCCAGCAGGAACGCCAGCGTTTCAAGGTGCAAGCGCTGAGCCAGCTAGACGCCATAGCGGAAGAAGGGTTGAGAGCTGTGAATGCAGAGCTCACCACTATGGCCTGGGCCCGTAATCAGCAGATCTGGCTTCGACAGGACCACCCTCACAACACAAGGATGCACTGTGAAATTGTGGACCATCATGGAGGGCCGTTGCTGATGAACAACCAAGAAGTCTACTCAGCGATGGTCGAAATCAACTGGACCCTGAAGACTCAGGCTCTGACGAACATGCAGATTCAGTGGCAACCCAAGAGTGCGGGCAAGTGGCATCCGTTCCAATGGGAGGCAATCCTCCACTGTCCGACGGCAGAGGGCCATAGAGCGGTGCCTTCCTCTGTGAGCAGAAATGCAGACTGCCTGCATGTCTGGCTGACGGGCCGAGCTGATCTCATAAGGCTGTTCCAAAGAACGCTCTTCAGGCAAGCAGACCCGGTATCCGGAGACGTTGTACGGTTCCTCTACACGTTGCCGAGCACACCGCCATGCGAACGGCGATATGCCTGACAGGAGCCAGCAGGCAGGGAGGGTGTAAGATGAGGCAGAGACATTGGGGAGAGAGGGACAGAGAGAATGGGTGGGGAGGGTGAAAAGGAAGGAAAACCCGCTGGGGAGGGTGAAAAGGAAGAGAAAACCCCTTGGGAGGGTGAGAAGGGCGAGACAATGAGAGAGAGAAAGGGCGAGACAATGAGAGAGAGAGAAGCCCACAGAGAGAGGGGCCAGAGAGAAAGAGACCCGCAGAGCGAGGGTTAGAGACTAACCGGCGCTGCGGGAGGGTGGTGGGTGCGAGCTTGTCAGTTCATCGCTGTCCATGGGTACCATACCCAGGGATGACCACAGCGCTTTGGTGTCCTGTGATTCACATCCAGACCCTCCTCTCAACCCCACCGTGGATTCCGATCCGGATGACGATTGCTGTGGGACTTGTTGGGACCACAGCGGACTGGAGCACATGCGTTCCATCGCCGGTCCATTCGCCGCCTCATTCCCCTGCACGTTGACATGCGCTGAGACGTGTTCCCACTTGACTTCTCTGCCTGGCTTTGCCGCTTCCTGGAGCAGCATTTCCCAGACGGGCACGTGGACTTGCAGCTTGCCGGATGTTGTCGTCCACCCTTTTGACTTTCAGTGCTGTGCTCTGCCCGTCGCTCCTAGTTGCAGATACTGTGAGTCGGTGAGGATTGCCAATTTCGGCACTGAAAACCCTGTAGGGCTTCCAGTGCTGCCCAGAGGTCCGCACCGTTGTTTGTTTGCCTGCGACGCGTTGGTACGTAGCCGCAGAAACGCACTTCTAGCCCTTGTTCATCTTCTGTTGCGAATACACCGAAGCCACCTGCCCTGCGCATGTCTCTGTGGCTCAATCTTTTTGAGGACCCGTCTCTTTATACAATTCTGTACCCTTTCGATACCAATTCTGCAATCAAGTCTTGTACACCTTGCAGCACTCCCGGGCCTGCCTGCCTCGGGCGCTTCGGGTGTGGTTCTGCTTCCCTTTGCCAGTTGCGTGTGTTGGCGTTCCGAGCTTGTGCGAAACACTCTGTATGTGTTTGCCACCACGCGCTTAACCCCTTGTTTATGCGTACATCCCCTTGTCGTGGCTGTACTCCCGTGTCCCGAAGTTGCTCCAGTGATTGCTTGAAACCTCTCCACTGATCGCTGTGTTCTCCTGAGTAAAACCCAATCCATTGACACAGCTATCGGAGCCACGTCGTCAGATATGATGTGAACACTGGTGGCGCTCTTGCCTTAACTTCACATCAATATCGCCAGTGGGCACTTCTTGCCGACCACATTGCCCAGCCTTGGTCCGTGCTTAGCAACCACTCCTGATGGTTGGACTCCGTCATTTCCTGGACTGGTGATTTCCCGTCCCCGGTTGCCACTGGGCCAAAGTAGTGTTGTATTACCGCCGCCGCCGCCTTGAACATGGAACATTCCACCATTGCGTGCTTGATTGATTCCTTCTGCGAGCATATCGGGCACTTGTCCGTGCCCGACCTCTTGTAGACCCTTTCATGTACCGTAAGTTTGTGCCACAACACTCTTTGTGCGAAGTCCTTCAGCCTTGGCGGTAGCGTTTGCCCATTGTTTCCACACCTCAGGTGTTTGTGGATCGCGTACCCCTGGTTGTGATGCATAGAACTGTAGCAACCACGCCCTGGTCCAGTTTTGAACATGGACCGTGGCGGTATCAAACCCCCCTTTCGACGGGATTTTGTTTAGGAGCCATCCGCCATGATTGTATACCCCCTTCTAGGTTCAAGGCAGTGCATTCATTAGCCTCACATCTTCTAGAGATTGGAAATGACCCCACGTCAGTATGCCCCTTCGGATCATCTTCATGTTGTAGTAGGAGCACTTGTACTCATTCCGGAAGTAGACACAGTGCCACAGCGGTAACCGGTAAATGGTTCCGGTCTTTGAGGGGGGTCACTTGCGGGGCCACCCGCTGGATATATGGGTGTGCCTTCGCTGACCATCCCAGGGGCGTCAGTCCCGCTGTTCGAACCATGCCAAGTTGGATTTATGGGAGGTTGTCTTTGGACGGTGTAAACCCCATTGACGCTGCCCATGCATAGAAGGTCTCCACTATTTTGTTTGGGGATCAATGGTCGGTTCCGATAGACTGAATGTCCCCGCCATAGACAATTCCAGCCATTAGTCCAGCAGTACTGTGTAGCTCAATCAATGCACGTGTCCCCTCCTTGGTTGGGGTGCTCCACTATGTAAGGTACAGTGAGGCGTTTCTTGCGGTTAGCTCTGTGGGTCACTTGTGTGCTTGTCCTGTCTGCCGACTCTAGTGAACAACCAGGATCAATAAAAAAGTAGTCGTCCTTAAGGTGTGGACTGCATTCACTTGTTTACGTGCGAACTGACTGGGCTGCAAAGCATGGCACTCACTCGGCCTTTCTCCGTCAGTTGCTGTTTAGTTTCAAGAAGTGCAGGGGGTAACATGCAGATTCGGCAGGGGGGGGGGGGTACATACAGAAGAAAAAGTATAAGAACAAATGTGACGTGTGGGCCGTGTGCAATCTGTACTGTAAGAAGGGTGTGGCGTCATGTGTTAAGGTCCTCGTCCACAAAGGCCTACACCAAATGCTGGTAAGCTGAGACCAGACGGGGCAGCCCCATGCACCACAGCCGCATTGTACCCTTGGGAACACCAGCAATGCGTTGTGTTGTGATGCCGGTTTTCAGCGACCTATTGGTGTCCACGTCCGTGATGACAACCGTTCGTTCCATGGAGTGTACTCCGGCGTGTCTTTTCGACTCTGGCTGGCGACTCACAGGGTGCGGGACGTGCCGTTCGAGCCTGTGAGCCAATGCGGCAAGGAGACTGAATTGCTTTTGATCTGGTATAGATGGGACAAGCGTCCATGTTCGGTAACTGCTGGATGCTGCTGCCAGATGCTCCGTGACGGTCACATCGTGGATCAGATGGTGGTCCTGCCTTCTCCGCTTTTGTTCTGTCCGTTCAGGATCAGACGACCTGCGTCCCCGCTTCCTCTGGCGGGAGGAATCGCCGGGTTCCATTGTGGCCGCAGCAATGCAGAGGTAGGCTAATCAGAAAAAGGGGGAGGGTTCGGGGGGGTAGGGCGGGGGAACGCTTGTCTACCTCGAGGGCTGGGTGACGTCCACGCGTAGCCCTTGCGGCCGCTGTGGGGGTCTCCCGGCGTTTTGGAGGGGGGGCACCCGGTGGATCCAGCCGGGCTTAGCGGCTGGCCTCCGTGGAGCACAACCGCACGCTTGGCTGGCTGGATGCTTCCCCGGAGGTGTTCCACGTGTCCGTATCGCTGTCACTGCTGGAAGAGGTGCTCACACCTCCGTCAGACAGAAGTGTGAGGTTAAGAGCTGTGAGTAGGTGATGCCCTTCCGCAGAGGTTGCCCGAAGAGGTGACTCGTGCAGGGGAAAATCCAGTCGTTTAACAACAGGCGAAGTTGCTTCCAGTGAGGAGACTTTGACTCTTTTGGGCGCCGCCGGGGTGCCCGTGTGGCAGAGTTGTAGCTGTGGCGTGCAGGGGTGTGGGTAGCGGTGGTGGAGCTGCCTGCCTTGATCGGCCAGGCGGTCTGCCTCACTGTTGCCCTCGATGGTCACATGCCAGGGGACCTTGATCCAGTGTACGGTGCGTGAATTGTCGTCAAGTTCCATTAGCAGTTGTTCCCACAAGGGGACATTGGAAACTGGTCCCGACGAGCCGACCCACCCCCGCAGTCGCCAGCAGCGGGCGGCCCCGGATGCTCTCAAAATGACGTATTGTGAATCCGTGCATAGTGCAATGTCACCTGTGTGAAAGATTTTAACTGCTCTAATGACCGCCAGGAGCTCGGCGGAATTGTTGGTTTGCCGGTACTCATCCGGGACATATGCAGCGATGCTGGTGTGATGCTCACAGAAAATGCCATACCCTGCTAGCCTGCCTGCCGGCCCCTCAACAGCAGAGGAACCGTCGGTATAGACTTGCGGGATGCATTGGTCCTGTAGGTCCTGCAGGACTTCCTGCAGCTCCTCTGCTTTTTCAAGTTTGCGCATTTGTCGTGCTGTGGCGCGCGCCTTTGCTCTGGCTGGTGGGGGGGTTGGCGGGTTATTGGGGAATGAGGGGACCGGGACCGGTTGCTCTGCCGTGGGCTGTGCGGTGGTGCACGGGCGGGACGATCATCGCGGCTTGGTGAGGAACCAGGTGTGGATCGTATCCGGGATGGGTAGGTAGCGTGGGCACGAGGACCAGAGGTTTAGGACGTGATACCAGTGGTCACAGAATTTGTCCCACGTGACCCTGAAAAATGGCTGGTGTTCTTTGGTGCATCGTAGCCACCAGTTGTTGATAACGGCGGGCCAGCCCACAAGGCCTGCTGGGGTGCTCAGGGAGGCCGCAGGGTCCTCATGCAGAAGTTGGGAAACGTTAAAAGGTTGGAAGCCCTCTGGCCTGAAGACCTGATTAATGAATGCAAAAGATTTTTGAATAAATTGGCAGTGATACAGTGTATGTGCGGCGGTTTCTAGTTCCTGGTCAGCAGGGCACCACAGCGCTAGCGGTTTCCAGCTCTGCTGTCGTTGGCCTACAGGGAGCCTGGACCATAATGCTTTATGAATAAAATCCTTGTGCCGCGGTGGAAGGTTGCAGCGGTGGAAGGCTAACCAGACCGAGTCTGGCTGGCGTGGTTTCAGGGAGTATGGTTGTGAAAGAAGCTCCGCCACTGGTGCTCGTGTCCATGCATACCAAAAGGTAAGGTCCGGAGGGGGTTGGGGGGGCAGTGCAAAAGTGGGCAGGAGAGAGGCAGGGAGCAGTGGTTGATCCACCTGGAGGCGGTGCCGATAGACGGGTTCCAAGGTGGGAGCAAGCATGGGAAAATAAGTGGGTTGTTCAAGCAATTGTCCAATTGTTAAAACTCCTTGGCGGATGAGGCGGGGCGAGAAGTAGGTGTGGCAGTGTTCATTCAAGAAAAAGGTCGAGTGCCAAGCTGGGGCATCGCCGGGTAACTGGGCGGGGTGTTCAAAGTGCACATCTTTTTTAACCAGTGAGAAAGCGCGTGCACACCACACCAGGAAAGGCATAGTCTGTTTAACAACATTTGGTCCTAGCTGAAAGAAAGGCAGTGATGTCGGGCTTGGGATAATACCCAGGTCGGCAGCAAATGGCTGGAATGACGTGTGTAAAATACTGGGAACGCTCAGTGGTTCTTTAACGTAAGCCACAAGTGCTGATGCATGCTGCCAATATAGGAAGGTTTCCGGTGCGGCCAGATTGTATCCTCCCTTGTGCAGAGGGTGGGAGAGAATGTCCAGCGTGATGGACCATAAGTTGAGCTTTAATGCAACCTGATAGACCGTGCGCAGTGCGCTCACCATAGGGTCCGAGGGGAAGACCACTCTCGCTGGTTAAATCAGGAGAGGGAGAATCCAGAGCTTCAGCAGGAGGACCCTTTCAGCTAGCGACAGGTCCCATGACTGCATTGCAAAGGCCCGACCCATGGCCTTTCGCAGTGCATGGGAGTATGCCACTTCTGGCGTGACATGGCCAAACTCAATCCCCAGGTATTTGTAGCTGTCTTGGAACTGCAGACCGGTCGAAAGTAGCTGGACGTTCAAACTCTCTGTCCAATGTCCCTTCAGGAGGATGGCTGACTTCTTGTGGTTAACCATCACTGCTGAGTATTTAGAAAAGGCTTTGAGTGAGCCCCAGACTACTAGGAAAACAAAGACAGCTTGCGCTGGTTCCCCGGTCACGATGATGAGCAGATCATCCGCATAGAGCAGAATTTGTACCGTGTCAGAGACAGAGGTCAGCTTCTGAGCCAGTGGTGAAATCAGCATAGCGAATATAGAAGGAGAAAGGGGGCAGCCCTGCCGCACACCCGAGACAGGGGAGAATCTGTGCTGGGGCATTACTCCTCCTCTAACCAGTAAACAAATTGGAGCAGCAAAGAGATTCATGAGCAGATTAACTATCGGTAGCGGAATACACATGTCGACGAGAAAGGTCTTGGCACAAACGTGAGAAACCGAGTCAAAGGCTTTGTTGAAATCCACTGGGCAGAAAATACCCTGCGGCGTTTCCGCAAACGTACCAAAGGCCTGCCAGAGATTATCGAAGATATAGCGGCCTTTAATGAAACCTTTTTTTTGAATCGGGGTGATGGCTGCAATGAAGTCCTGCAGCTGCAGCGCCACAATGTTCGCTACCCATTTGTTGCAAAGGTTTTGGAGCACCAGGGGTCTGAGGTCCTGCACACCGGGCAGACCTGCCGTTTTTGGAATAGGATTCAGCATGGCCATGGACCAGGTTTCAGGCAGGGTAGGACTATCCAACAGTGATTGATAAATTTGGTGCATCAAAGGAACAAAGTGTCCCGAGAAACACTTATAAATAGCTCCTGTAAAACCGTCAATGCCCGGAGAGGAGGTCGCACTTAGGGCGTCAAGCGCCGCCTGCACCAGGTCAGCTGATGCTGGGCGAATGAGTAACTTGGCCATGTCAGCCAGAGGTTTACCCTTAAAGAAAGAGCGTAAGTACTCCGTAACCTTAGGGGAGGAGAGCCCTGAGACGGACATTTTGTCAGACCAGAAACCCAGCAGCTCTTGTGCTATCGACTCGGGGTCAGGGAGAACCTGGCCCGTTTTGCTGCGGAGCGTGTGCAGTTGCCGTTTCACCTGTAGCTGGCGGGTGAGGCGCCAGATTTCTTGCTTCCGCCGCCAGGGTTGTGAGGCCCATGGGTCGGATATCGTGGTCTTCAACTTGTCTAGCACCAGCTGGCCTGTCCGGTCCTTGTGAGCCTTTTCAGCCAGGGCGGCAAGGACGCCATAGGCCACATGAGGGTCGGGAATATCATATCCTTTAGCCAAAAAAAAATTGTGGCCTCCGGGGGCTAGCTTATGTGATGCGGATTCCCTCAATAGAATTTGTACTTCGCTATTTTGTTTGGGTGGGGGGGGGTGTTACTTGTTTCTTCTTTCCGGCCGTACCCACTCCATTACCCCGTCTGGGAGAGGTCAAATGTGAGGTGTGGCATCAGATATCCTCATCAGTAGAGCCACCACTCTGCCTTGCTACCAGCAGCAACGTACCACAACAAAACAACAACTTGACTCTTGTGCGGGTATTGAGCTTTATTTTCATCAAATAGGCTGACCTGAAAGTGCCAATGCCCGGAGGCTAGTTCAAGAGTAAATATAGATTTTGGCCGTGCCGGGGTCTACATGCGGGATTCAGCTCAAGTCTGGTCCCCTATGGGTTCCTTATGTACGAAGGAGTCGCTAGGCGGCAGCTGGTGGTGCTGGCATGTTGGCTGTCGGTGGTGATGGAGTGGAGCGTTAGCAGTCAGAAAGCTAGGTCGTCAAGACGAAAAGAATCTGGTTTACGCTATGTGAACCGGTCTTATCGAACTAAAAACTATCAGCTGGTGCGACCTGTCTTGGAAAATGGACTGCCCGCCCTGCAGGTAGACCTAAATGAAGTTCAGGTGGAGTTGTTCGGGAGTAAGGAGCAGCATATGATGCAGCTCTACTGTTCGCGATACCTCAATAACGCCTATCCCTTCTACTGGAGATCGATGGGGTTCTGCTATGCTAACCCCCCATTTTCCCAACTTGCAAAGGTGTTGACCAAGATCGCCCTCGAAAGAGCAAGAGTGGTACTGTGTACCCCCGAATGGGGTTCTACAGGGGGACACGCCTAGTGGAGGTGTTTGCCGGACCGTATGACCGTGGGAAGGACAGACCTTCTCGAAGTAAGAAGAAGTGCTTTTCCATTGCTTTGAGGCATACTCTAGTTGTATTAGAGATGCACTGAGCATCCATGCATTTTAATCTTAGTATTGGTCCAACCAAAACTGGTGATAACACATTTTGACCTATGGAACCAAACACCCAATCAGGATATGGAGTGGACCCCTTAATCCCCTTTCAATCAGAAGTAAAACATCTTTTCCTGAGTTGACTGAGCACTGACATACCTAAAGTAGAGCCTATGAATTTATCTATGTTTTTCCGTGAATTCTTAGCTATCCTAGTGGTATGCACCCTAGGGGGCTGGGCACCTCTTTTTGAGAGGTCCTGGGTTCAATTCCTGGTCAGCCTAGCTAAGTAGGAAGATCCCATGTGACATGGCAGTGACCTCATCGCCACATACCATGCCACCTCAGCACATATGGGACCCAAAACAAAGAGTGCACATCTCCTAAGATGGCACTATGGAGAGAGAGTGATCCTGAGGCAGTTTTCTAACTCTTTTCCTAAAACATTTCAGCTATCTTTGTGAATATGCATTCATATGTGACCTGAGTTGCAGTTTCTGTGAATATTCAATCATCTTTCACTGTTTACACTGCAGCCCTTCATGCTTTGATCCTGAATCCTCTTCTCCTTGCATACTATTGGCTTGGGCTATCCTGAAGTGACTTGGAGTGGCTGTATTTCATCAAAACAAAAGCTTTTCATCTCCAAAAACAAGCAGCAGGAATCCCTACACCAACAGGAAGCAGCAGGAGAGGCAAAACACAGTGCTGAAAACACTATAAACTTTTCTGGTAGCAAGAGGCAGCCTGTCTCTGTGCACCGGCAGCGACCCCGCGCCGTACAACCAGTGCTCCGAGCAGGCAAATATAAGCAGAAGGGCGGATTAAGATGGATCCAGGAAGAGTGGACGCCGACGTGAAGACAGCGCCAGCGCCTGAGGCACCGGCAAGGCCGGCGCCTGGCGCTGTACCTTCAGCGGAGCCCTCACATAGGTTTTTAAAGGCAAAAGTGTTAGTTTATTCCGAAAAGTAAGAAAAGGGCGGAACGACTTGTTTTGGGGCTTAAATATCATGCCAACCATGCTGCAAAACCTATTTTGGTGAGTTAGGCACCTCCAAAATAGGGTGGGGGGGCCTTGAAGGGAGCCCCCAAGCCTAAAACATACCGATTTTGTACAAAATATTGTCAATTTCAGGCCATTTTTTGACACATAATGTCCTTTTTCAGGTCGAAGAGGCCCTGAAACACCTATTTGCTGACTCCAATGATTTTGAATACATGTTTTTTTGCGTCAGGCATCTGCGAAATAGGGTAGGGGGGGCTTGTACTGACCACCCAAGCCCAAAAATTACTTTTTTTCCCCAAAATTGGCATTTTTAGGCCATTTTTGGGCAAAAAATGGCCATTTTTTAGGGGGGGGGCGGCCCTGAATCACCCATTAACCGGCTGCCTAACCCTGCAACACATGTTTTTCTGAGTTGAGCACCTGCGAAATAGGGTGGGGGGGCGTCAAACTGACCAGCCGACCCCAAAAACCACTGTTTTCCGCCCAAAAATGGCATTTGAAGGCCATTTTTGGGCAAAAAAATGGCCATTTTTTTGGGGGGGCGGCCCTGAATTAACCATTTCCTACGTTCCTAACCCTGAAACACATGTTTTTTTGAGTCGAGCACCTGCGAAATAGGGTGGGGGGGTGTTGAACTGCCCACTTGAGCCCAAATAACACTGTTTTCGGCCCAAAAAGGGCATTTTTAAGCCATTTTCGGGCAAAAAAAGGCCATTTTTTAGGGGGGGCGGCCCTGAATCAACGATTTTTTAGGTCCCTAGCCCTGCAAGACATATTTTTTTTAGTCGAGCACCTGCGAAATAGGGTGGGGGGGCGTCGAATTGACCACCCGAGCCCAAAAAGCACTGTTTTTGGCCCAAAATTGGCCTTTTTAAGCCATTTTTGGGCAAAAAATGGCCATTTTTTTGGGGGGGCGGCCCTGAATCAACCATTTTTTAGGTTCCTAGCCCTGAAACACATGTTTTTTTGAGTCGAGCACCTGCGAAATAGGGTGGGGGGGCGTCAAACTGACCACCCGACCCCAAAAACCACTGTTTTCGGCCCAAAAATGGCATTTTAAGGCCATTTTTGGGCAAAAAATGGCCATTTTTGGGGGGGGCGGCCCTGAATCACCTATTTTCCGGCTCCCTAACCCCGCAACACATGTTTTGTTGAGCCGAGCACCTGCGAAATAGGGTGGGGGGGTGTTGAACTGCCCACCTGAGCCCAAATAACACTGTTTTCGGCCCAAAAATGGCATTTTTAAGCCATTTTCGGGCAAAAAATGGCCATTTTTTAGGGGGGGCGGCCCTGGATCAACTTTTTTTAGGTCCCTAGCCCTGCAACACATGTTTTTTTGAGTCGAGCACCTGCGAAATAGGGTGGGGGGGCGTCGAATTGACCACCCGAGCCCAAAAAACACTTTTTTTGGCCCAAAATTGGCATTTTTAAGCCATTTTTGGGCAAAAAATGGCCTTTTTTGGGGGGGGGGCAGCCCTGAATCAACCATTTTTTAGGTTCCTAGCCCTGAAACACATGTTTTTTTGAGTCGAGCACCTGCGAAATAGGGGGGGGGGGCGTCGAACTGACCACCCGACCCCAAAAAACACTGTTTTTGGCCCGAAAATGGCATTTTAAGGCCATTTTTGGGCAAAAAATGGCCATTTTTTGGGGGGGCGGCCCTGAATCACCTATTTTCCGGCTCCCTAACCCTGCAACACATGTTTTTTTGAGTCCAGCACCTGCGAAATAGGGTGGGGGGGTGTTGAACTGCCCACCTGAGCCCAAATAACACTGTTTTTGGTCCAAAAATGGCATTTTTAAGCCATTTTCGGGCAAAAAATGGCCATTTTTTAGCGGGGGCGGCCCTGAATCAACTTTTTTTTAGGTCCCTAGCCCTGCAACACATGTTTTTTTGAGTCGAGCACCTGCGAAATAGGGTGGGGGGGCGTCGAATTGACCACCCGAGCCCAAAAAACACTGTTTTTGGCCCAAAATTGGCATTTTTAAGCCATTTTTGGGCAAAAAATGGCCATTTTTTGGGGGGGGCGGCCCTGAATCAACCATTTTTTAGGTTCCTAGCCCTGAAACGCATGTTTTTTTGAGTCGAGCACCTGCGAAATAGGGTGGGGGGGCGTCGAACTGACCACCCCATCCCAAAAAACACTGTTTTCGGCCCAAAAAATGGCATTTTTAAGCCATTTTTGGGCAAAAAATGGCCATTTTTTAGGGGGGGGGGGCTGAATCACCGATTTTCCGGCTCCCTAACCCTGCAACACATGTTTTTTTGAGTCGAGCACCTGCAAAATAGGGTGGGGGGGCGTCGAATTGACCACCCCATCCCAAAAAACACTGTTTTTGGCCCAAAATTGGCATTTTTAAGCCATTTTTGGGCAAAAAATGGCCATTTTTCAGGGGTGGGGGCGACCCTGAATCACCCATTGTCCGGGGCCCTAACCCTGCAACACATGTTTTTTTGAGTCGAGCACCTGCGAAATAGGATGGGGGAGCGTCGAACTGACCACCCGAGCCCAAAAAACACTGTTTTTGGCCCAAAATTTGCATTTTTAAGCCATTTTTGAGCAAAAAATGGCCATTTTTTTGGGGGGGGCGGCCCTGAATCACCCATTTTCCGGCTCCCTAACCCTGCAACACATGTTTTTTTGAGTCGAGCACCTGCGAAATAGGGTGGGGGGGCGTCAAACTGACCACCCGATCCCAAAAAACACTGTTTTTGGCCCAAAATTGGCATTTTTAAGCCATTTTTGGGCAAAAAATGGCGATTTTTTAGGGGGGGCGGCCCTGAATCACCCATTGTCCGGGGCCCTAACCCTGCAACACATGTTTTTTTGAGTCGAGCACCTGCGAAATAGAATGGGGGAGCGTCGAACTGACCACCCGAGCCCAAAAAACACTGTTTTTGGCCCAAAATTGGCATTTTTAAGCCATTTTGACGCAAAAAATGGCCATTTTTTAGGGGGGGGGGCGGCCCTGAATCACCCATTTTCCGGCTCCCTAACCCTGCAACACATGTTTTTTTGAGTCGAGCACCTGCGAAATAGGATGGGGGAGCGTCGAATTGACCACCCGATCCCAAAAAACACTGTTTTCGGCCCAGAATTGGCATTTTTAGGCCAAAATGACAAAGCGCCCGGGCGGGGGGGGGGGGGACCACGTAGCCACACCAAAGACGTACCCTGGCTTTTACCCTCCTTTGTGACTTTTGCGGAAAGCAAGATCATATGGAAGGCGAAGCATGGACAAGGACAATGTAATGCTCCACAACAATCTCTGAAAATGCAAAAGAAATGCAACATATCAAGTATGGACAGGACCAAAGCGGCAGAATTGACGAACATTGCCTTGTGCTTGGCAAAGGCTTCAAATCTTGATATTGGATCAGCATTTCACACTTGCTCTAACTTTATGGATGAAGAACCTGAGGGATGAACAAATGCGCACAGAATGCAGACAGAAAGAAAAGCTGCATAGTGGTGGTATCAAACCACCTCTAACATTCTACAATTTGAACAAAATGAAGCCAAAAGGGTGGAATCGATATAAAATGTGCCGAGTATGGCTAGGTTGGATGCTGGAGCTCAGAGGATGCTCAAAGGATGCTCAGACGATGCTCAAACCACCTCTAACAAAAGGATTCAAAAGCCAAACCGGCGGAAAGGATAAGGTGGTGCATACTGCCACGGCAGCACATGAGGTTGCATTGACATTGCTTGTGGTGGTGGCAATGGTTGTGCCTGCAGGTGTGGCGGCAGTACAAATGGCTGCTGCAGTTGTTGCTGCTGCACGAGCGGGTGCTGATGGTGTTGGCCATATTGGTGTGCCGGTTGCTGCAACTGCAGCTGTGGGTGGTGCACTTGCATGTGCGGGTACTGCAGAGGCAGCAGCTGCTGCTGCTGCTGCTGCTGCTCTTGTTGCTGCTGCGGTTGTTGCGGTTGCTGCAGCGGCGGCGGCGGCTGCTGCGGTTGCTGCAGCTGCTGCGGCGGCGGCAGCTGCTGCTGCTGCTGCGGCTGCTGCAGTTGTTGTTGCTGCTGCAGCTGTTGTAGCTGCTGCTGCTGCTGCTGCTGTTGCTGTTGTTGCTGCTGCTGCGCTTGCTGCCCCTCACGTTTCAGTTTTCGGTGCTTGGCAGGCGGAGCACCTTCATCATGCTGCACATGCGCACGCATATTGTTTGCAAGGAACTGCTCCAGCATTTGCTCAAGCTTGCTTGGTGCAGCGTTGCCCTTGCTGTCATCGGTACCCCGCTCTCGCTTGATGGTGTTCTTTGGTGGTGGCTTTGCAGGTGGTTTTGCGCCTTGCTTTTTGCCTTTGGGTTTCGCATTTGGGTTTGTTTTTGGTGGTGGTTTTGGGTTGCGTGTTGGCTTGCTGGCTTGCTCCACCTTCACCGCCTTTTGCTCCCTTGCTTGCTCCACCTTCACTGTACGGCCAGACCTCCGTTGGGGGCCAGCGAGGCTAGGGATAGGCTGGGTAGCCTTCACATCACCATGTGATGCCTTCTCGTGCCCCCCACAACAGTCCTCGCAGGGCGCAGCGCAGAAAGAAAGAAACATTCCAGCATATAAATCACATCGCCATTCATCACCTGCAGCCAGGGCTTCTGCACAACTGGCGGAGATGGCTTTCACCTGTCCCTCGGGGATGCGGAAGAGAGAATCAGACATGCATCCACGACACATGGCAACAATATGCCACCCACTTTTTTGAGTCGCTATGAAACCTAGAACCACAAACTCTGCACCCCTGAAAGTGGTGATACTCCACTTCCCGGGTGTCACATGCAACCCACTACGCGTGGCCCCGGGGCAGTGCACCACAGGCCTCCACAGAAAATCTATATGAATGAGCACTGGTTGGCGGTCTTGTACATCGCGACATGAGATGGTTTTTCCATGAGACAAATCACACCATTGATAAGGATGCTCAACATGGTTCTGCAACCATGGTTGATCTTCTTCAACAAAGCAGCCTCTTACAGCCGCAAGTGGAGTGACAAGCACATGCGACATATGACTATTGGCAGGTGGCAATACAAAATGTGTATTCGTATGCAAGAAAAGGGCATCAGAGGATTGCATCTCCCAATCAGTTGCCTCCTTTGCAACCGATGTAGTGTGCAGCACGATGGATTTCTTCGGCACACCAAGAGGCATTAAACAAACCGACTGAACAGGGCCCATTTCCTTGAGATGGAATACAACCGGCTGATTTCCAAGGAGGACAACTTGATTACCAGCAGGCCGAAGCCCAAGAATAGGCGAAGCATCTTCAATTTGGGAATTGACATCGGGACACATGACACCGAAGCAACGTGCTCCACATGGTAAAGTTTTCCCATGCTCCTTGTTCAACTTCCGGACAATGTCCAGCAACTCCTTGAGCAGGCCAGGGAAGATGGCATTCCTTCTTCTTTTAGGCAATTGCATAATGTCCTGTGTGAGGCAAAGGAGGGTGACTAATACGCGGATGGAACTTGTATATATACATGCCGTGGTGTAAAACTCAATGCAAATTAAGCAATGAACAAGAGCAAAGGCTACACAACGTAAGGAGCACATATCCTATGTGTGTGTGCGCGTGCGCGTGTGTGTGTGTGTTGGCACGCCACATACATTGGGACTTTTTTAGCGCCTTCTTGCGCTTGACAGTTGCATTGCTGTGTTTGGTGTTCCACATGGCAGGCGTGGACCACCCTTGTCGCCACAATGCTTGCCCCAATCGGACCTTCTTCATCACCTCACGCAACCCCACTGGGCATTTGTAGCGGGGCCTGGAGGGCCTTCGCGCTACGATGGAGGTGTGAGGTTGATGCAAGTGCTCCCCACCTTCGCATGACACTGATAGAAGGTTCTTGTGGTAGCGGAGATGAGGGGTGTAATGTTCGAAGAAGTAATGCATGGTTACACCAAACCTCCTTTTTGGCAAGTCGATGGCATGGAAAAGCTCATGGGCTTCTTTGCATTTTTGGTCTCGTAGATGAACATCACGAGGGGCCCATGATGTTATTTGAATACAAAGCTCCCTCATAAGGTCGAGGTACCTTTGCAGGGGATCTTGCAAGACCTGGCCTTTGTACTTGATGGTCAAATTGTCTGCAGTGGTCGGCAATAGTCTTTTGAGGGCACACCAAAATTCATCGTTCTCGAGGATTTCTTTTGTCAAAGAATTGGATGGCATCCAATCTTTCTTGCCACAAGATTCGTTGAGTGGTGGGTGGTATGGGCATCTAGACAAATGTGCGGTGTAGATATCCTGCAAACCCAGCATGTATTTGTTCGGCAAATGACGGCCCACCCAAATGTAAAATGCATGGATGACACCGTTGCCGATTGCATGATTGTTTGCATGATAAGGGTCGTAAATCAAATTCTCTTGCCGCTTTAGAAGGCGGAGTAACCATTTCATCTTTGTGTCATATGAATCCAAAGTACGAAGTGGTTGGCGTTCATGGTCAGGATAACGAAAATCCGGTTTGCCTGCCCAACATTTGACACAACAAAATGTGGCATTTGGTGCCGCAACGTTGGTGATGGCACGAAGAGCAGCATAGTCCAGGGTTGTACAGAACTCTAGAGGGCCCCCATTCCAACCTGTATCCAACACATTCTCAAGTGCACGAGGCAAATCAATGGCATCCATATATGCGGCCGTGGTGACGTGACCATCTCCATCTAAATATCTTCCAATGGGTGCTTGCATATCAACCGCATGGGGTTGCCTTGCGTCGGGGAGAAAGAAGCTAAGGAGCTGGCACTTAGATCGGCCATAAAGCTCATTGGCGTCCCAGAACATACAAAGGCGTGGCTTAACCACATCAAGGGGGACAAGACCGTCACGATGGGCAAGGTGTGGATATAATGGTAGGACCTGGTTGGGATCTAGGAAAGCCCCTTTCTGTGTCTCGGCTAGGTCAAGGTCCCTTGTTAAGTCTTGCTCCATGGCGGTAACTGCATTACGATACACGTCTTTATTGCCACGTGTCTTTGCAAACTCAGACCATGTATCAAAGGTGCTGAATTTCTTGAGAAGCACAGATTTGACGATTTCGGGATTTGATCGAACCCCACGAATTCGATCTCGTTGAATCACCTTCTCAACAATCTTCCGAGTGGCCAGCATGTATTCACAACCCTCAATTCGTGCATTCTTCCGAATTTTCCATTGTTTCCACCGTCGTGTTTTTGGCGTACATTGCCAGATGGGTAGTCGTGGTCGGCCAGGTCCACGTGTCATTTTGCATACATATGACACAAACACCAATGCTAGTCGGAAGATTGATATGAAGGACATTTAGCGCGCGTGTGTGTGTGTGTGTGTGTGCGTGTGTACGTGTGGGGGGTGTGTGTGTGTGGGTGGGTGCGTGGGTGGGTGTGTACAACAATACACATTGGTAAAGGCAACCAGATGGTTCCGAAGAAACGTCCACTGCATGCACAAACCTGCGGGGGTTTGGGTGGTGTGTCTTCGGCTTCATCGGTTCCGTTGCTTCTCACCGCCCCGCTTGATTCGGTTTTTGGCTGTGAAGGCACCAAACATTTTCTTCACCACAGCAATCAAAGAAGCCACACACAAACAACGCGGAACTTAAATGCTATCATATTCCGCTGCATGCAACGCTCGCCAAGGATGCCCCATCAAGTGAAGGATCACACATGTGGGGGCGATTGAAACTACCTTCGGCTTGGTTTCTTCCACACTTGCGTGGCCTTTCCCCGCCCCGCTTGCCTCATTGACACTTTTAGGCTGAAGAAACGCCAAATATTTCGTTCAACACAAACGACACGAATGTGGACCACCATCATGCGTTGCCGGCCAAGGATGCCCCCGGTTTCTATGAGTCAAACCCCTCAACATGCAAGTAACTCCTCATTGATGCATCATAGGCTATCAAGAAATGTGCCCCCCACCAACACCTCCGAATCCTGAAGAGCACGTGACACATGCACAATGACAAAGTAATACTCGGTACCTGTGCCACGGTTGCATGAGCATTGGCCTCCTCCATGGCGTTGCTTTCCTTTGCTCGGTGGGACTCCAGGGTTGGCTAAAAGCAGACAATATATTTAACTCTGAATAATCATCTTAGTACACGAGCACATTCAACACGACAAAAGGGATGCTAGCAAAGTCAATACACATGTTGTTCTCAAGTCTGACGTGAAGAACCATCTCAATCTATAGCAATTAGTGCTGCAAACATGACAACATGGCACGAAAAAACCTGTGGATCGTCTGCATCAACGGGTTTCTCTTTGCTTCCCACCCCCTCGGCTTCTGGTACACCAGCCCCAGGCACGGATGTTCCCGTCTTCGCCATGCTGCTTGCTCGAAATGCCCGCAAAACTGCTAGTACCAATCCCTACAAGTTGGCCATGAGAATCACTAGGACGAGGGCACCACGAGCAAACAAGAAAAGGTGCTAGCTCACCAATGCATAAGCTTAGCGGACGGTGCGGCTCTTAGACTATGTGACACTCCGTCCCATGAGATAGACATACCAATTGTTGTGTGTTCTTGTGGGATCCATCTTCTGTTGGCTCCGTGGTCCCGTGGGTGCCATCTTCTTTTGTCCCCATGTTGCTCGTTCCTTTTGTTTCTTGGCTGCTTTGTGCTTGTTGGTCGCTCTGGTCTTCCACCATTTGGGTGTTCTCACTTCTGGGCGCTACTTCTTTTGGTTTCTTCAGACCCTACAAGTCAATCATGCAATGCAAGCAAGCATGAACACTGCTCGGAAATTGCAAATTGAGGTCGCGAGAGGCAGAAGCATAAGGACCTAAGATAATCAGAACTCAATCAATTTTTAAAGACGAGCACACATGTCAATGACAACATGATTCAAAGAGTGATGGCACCCGACTACATACCAATGATACTGGAAGGAACGAGACATTCTTTGTATTGTCTGTGAACAATTTTTTCAGAGTCATGTTGCCTGCTGCACTTCGGTCGTCCAAGAGGCGGAGAATCTCACTGATTGTTTTGTGTCCCGACGCAGGTACCGATAGGCAATTGGAGACCGAAAGTAGATACGCCTTGCCCCGGGTGCTTGCTTGCTGGAAGAGCTTCTTGCGCTCCTCATGGCATTCAGACTCTTTGACCATCTGTGCCAAGGCTTCTGCGCTCACGTCTGGGCAAGTATTGGGCACAATCTTTTTGGTAAATTTTTTCTTCTTCTTTTGCTTCTTCTCTGCGTGTGTCTTCTTCTTCTCCTTGGTCTTTGTTTCCCCTTTCTGGTTTTCGTTCATGTTGCCATCAACCTCCAAGTCACCATCGGAATCACTACTATCACTGCTGGACGCCTCGTGCTCATTGTCAGTGGGTGCTTCCGAGGGTACTGGCACATCCTCATTTATGATTATTGGTGCTTCGTATGGAGGGTCCGAGAGCACCTTGTCTTTCCCAAAACAATATGTTTCGCCATCGCGAAACCTGATCTTGAATTCTTTCCCAGGCGCAGGATTTTTGTGGTCGCAGACCATTCCCACCCAAAACATGATGTATCTGTTTTGGGTTGGGTTTCCATTTGCCTTCTGGTCTGCTTGGCCGCACAGCACAAACACCACATTGCCAACTGTCATTGATGCAGACATGGTTTCCATGTGTTTGTTGACCAACGCCTGAAGGTCCTCATCAACTTCATCCCACAAAACATAACCACTCTGGTTCAAACTTGTCAGCTTTGGTACCTTTCCACATTCCTCGGGGAGTTCTATTGTAAAATTTTTCTTCTTTGCCGGGGCCATTTTGAAATCTCCCCTGTGAAATGGGTGTCATGAATCGACGATTAGATCAAGTAAACACGCCAAATCAACACCAAGTAAAAGCGACGTGAGCAAATGCAAAAGAAGGAACAGATCACGTTTATCCATCAGTGATGTCCGTTGATTCATGCCACCTCGTTGGCATTATGGTTGAAATGGCTGGCATGGTTGGCATAGTTGGCATGGGAACACCCAAAAATGGGCCCCTCTAAATGCAAAAAATTGCATTTCGGATAATGGAAGATGTATGAGTCGTGCACCTACCTCAGGCCTCACCCCCGTCATCCTCATCAACGCCTCCTTCACTTAGGTTCTTCCGGCTTCGAGGAGTCGTGACTCCCCCAGAGCTTCCCCCGAGATATTGGCAAGATATCCCACTCTGGGTTTAGTATCCTACTACCGGGCGTCATCACGAGAGCGCCAGCCCTCGCTCCACCTCACAGTAGTTACGAATGCAAATGGGCACCTTGGGATACACATTATTTTCCACCGGAATCACCTTCGTGTTGGAATTGTTAAATTGGAATCAAAGAGTGCTACCGGATAGGGTTAACACTAGTAACACGAGCATCATACTTCGTCCTTCTCCGAGAATAAGGCTCCAAAAATGGCCATGGAATCGTAATACCTAAAAATGGGCACCTCAAAATGCAAAAAATTGCAAAAAAAGTTTGCGGATAATGGAAGATGTATGAGTGGTGCACCTACCTCAGGCCTCACCCCCGTCATCCTCATCAACGCCTCCTTCACTTAGGTTCTTCCGGCTTCGAGGAGTCGTGACTCCCCCAGAGCTTCCCCCGAGATATTGGCAAGATATCCCACTCTGGGTTTAGTATCCTACTACCGGGCGTCATCACGAGAGCGCCAGCCCTCGCTCCACCTCACAGTAGTTACGAATGCAAATGGGCACCTTGGGATACACATTATTTTCCACCGGAATCACCTTCGTGTTGGAATTGTTAAATTGGAATCAAAGAGTGCTACCGGATAGGGTTAACACTAGTAACACGAGCATCATACTTCGTCCTTCTCCGAGAATAAGGCTCCAAAAATGGCCATTTCGTGCCCAATATAGAGTCTCCGTGGGGTTTAGTTCCGTCACTTGTATAGCCAAGAAGTGCAACAAAGTCATCTTACTTAATGTGTCCTACATAGGAACTACATGGCCACCTCTTCCAAGGTGCTGGGTGGCATAGTGTGAGCCCTTTATGCAAAAAAGAAGGCCAAAAAGGCTCAAAAAGGGCTTAATTTCGTCAAAAATCCACTGGGAGGTTGGATCTGGGGAAATTTGAATAGTCAGATCTAGAGATGCGCTACGATCAATACTATTTAGTAATTCACCGCTACTCTCCCAGTGGCAGATTTTGCGAAAATGGCATTTCTTTGACTTTCATTTTGCGGCGATCGGTGCCGCGGCAGTTGCATGCGGGTACAGTCCGGCTCTGGCGATGGAACTCAAACCACAGTGATTTGGGCAGCAAGAAATTGACGATTTTTTTCCAGATTTTCTCGACAGGCACATCAGCACTGATTATTGGAATTCGAAAATTGTGCATTTCTGAATTTACAGACAAATTGGAATTTAAAAACCTATGTGTTACATGGGCCAGTGGATACGGCGGAGGACTCCCTGGATGGCCTCCAGACGGCCTTCGGGGCCTTGTCCGTCGAGGAGGTGGTGGCGCAGCCTGCAAAAAGGAAGAGAGAGAGCGAGAAGGATGCTGGAGACGGAGCAGACGAAGGAGAGGAGCAAGGGCAAGACCCGACGGATGTCCCTACCTTCGAAGGCGCACCAAGCGCTTCTGGCCTCCATGCATCACCCTCTCCCATAACCACCACACTCCCAGCCGCCGCAACATCCACTTCCACAACCAACCCGCCTATGGCAGAGGGCACAGGCTTTACTGGCATGCCTCACTACCCCGCCTATGGCATGGGCCCACCTACCACTGCGCTCCTTGAGGCAACTACTGCCAGTGAGCCGGTGGCCTCCAGCTCTGCGCCGCGATGGTATGCGGCTGACCATCCCCATCCACTCCACGCCACTGGAACCTACATGGAAGTTCCTGGGTATGCTCCTGGGTATGCACCTGGGTATGCACCCTTGAGTGGGTTGAGGAGAGGACCAGAGTCTCTGGGAGGCAGGAGTAGAGGATCGGGAAGATCCTCCAACAGGTCCCTGACGCGGTCGGAGATCAACGAGGTGCTCCGAGGAGCCACTTCGCAAATCGTGAGCGACCTCACGCAAGAGATCAGGGAGAAACTGGAGCCCCTGATGATCCCGTCCCATGCGTCACCTACAACGGTGGGGATGTCACCCCACCGAGTACAGGCTAACCACCTGGCGGCAGGGTTGACAAATACCCTGGGGAGCCTGAGGAGCCGACCGATGCCGACTCCTGCAGCAGTACCGAGAAGTCCATTCGTCCCGAGAACGGCCCAGCCGCCCTACAGCCACGTGACGAACTCGACGAGGGCCGAGCTGGACCAGCTGGGGCTGACAGCCCTAAGGGCTATGGTGGACGTGGAGCCTTATGGCTCCAGTGATCTAGGCGGAGACCCCTCCGACGACGAGCCGCCGTCGATGGATTCTTCTTCGCCATCGGATGACGAAGACCCTGAGGACCCCGAGGACCCCAAGGGTAAGAAGAAGAAGAAGAAGAAGAAGAAGACCCGACGCCCTGAAGGACGCCGAGCTCAGGAGGCGAAGGCTATTGCCACCTCCAAGATAGTGGTGAACCTGCCTGAGTTCACAGGCAAGGACCTCAGCGAGTTCGCTGAGAACTTTGGCCGGTTCCTACGACTGACCGGCCAAACCCACGCGAGTGGGCGAGTGAAGTGCGACCTGCTCCTGCAGTGCCGCAAGACCAAATACCTGGAGAAGCAGGTCAGGCAGATCGTCACTAACTCCGCCACCTTTGCCGATGTGTTGGTTGCCCTGCAGAGGCAGTACCCAACCTACGAGACCGACCTCTCCATCAGGGCCGAGATCCAGAACCTGCCCGTGCTGCCCAACAACCCCAAACCTGGCAGGGTCTCCGAGCTGTTGGCGGACCTCGATCACTGGGCTGGACGACTGACGCCCGGTTCCTACAGCAGCGACGACCTGCTGTTCTGGTTGTGCGCCAAGCTCCCCCGAGAGCTATGGGACGAGTGCCGTCTGACGGCTGAGCGCAAGGCTAGATCCCTCCGCTACGAGGATCTATGCGTGCTGCTCCTGGAGATGGCGCTGGAGAAGGAGAGCGACCAGCACCTGAACAACTACCGTCCTGGTGGTGGGGGTTCTGGAGGCAAAGGGTACCAAGGGTCCCGACCTGGGCAGGGGACTACCCCCAAACACGCCCACGCCCGCCTAATGGAGAACGTGAAGGAGCTATTCTGGTGTGATGCCAGAGATGAGCAGGGCCACCTGCAGCACGCCTCTGACTGCGAGCAGCGAGACTGCTTCGTCGTCCAGGGGAAGCAGCAGGAGAAGATCACCGGCGCCAAAGTGAAGCTGCCGGATCATTACCGCTGCACCATCACGTGTGCATTCTGCGGTAAGCGGAAGCACTACGAGGATGAGTGCTACCATAAGCAACGCCTATCGGCGAAGCTTAAGGGGGAAGATCCTGGCAAAGGCTCAGGCAAAGGTGGAGGCAAGGCCAAAGGCAACGACTCCGGCAAGGGCAAGTCGAAAGGACGTGGTCAAGGTGGTCAGGACAAGGGTCAAGGTGGACGAGGAGGAGGCGCTAACCGCCAGAACGACAAGAAGAACAAGGACAAGAACGGAGGTAACCCCAACCCTAATCCAGGGGGGAACTCCGAGCCCTCTGGAGGGCAGTCTGGACCTACCACACGCTCACAGACGCAGGCCCAGCAAGAACAAGGAGCCAAGCGTGAGCATGAAGGTGGTGATGACGGCAACGCCAAGAAGAGAAGCCGTTTCATGAGGATGGCCCGCAAATTGCGGAACAAGGGGTTCGAGGTGACCTGTCCCGCGGAATTCTGACGGGGACGCTCTGGTGGCACCCAAGACCTGGTGTTTTGGGTACGTATCCGACTAGGGGGACGTGAATACCTGGGGGTACTGGATACTGGCGCCACAATATCTATAGTGGCCAAGAAAATTTTACCTTGTGGGAGCCTGAAGAACACCATGACCACCGCCGCTATACGCATGGGGGATGGACATGTGGTGCACAGCTGCGGGGACTGTGAAGTGGAGGTACATATGGGCTCTCGAACTATCGCCCATCGGTTCTATGTGATGGACACTGAGGCCTTCGACTTTGTACTGGGTACTGACTTCTTCGTGCAGCACTCCCAGATACAATCCCTGACGCTGCAAGCGCCCTACCTCCTCTACGTGGACCACGGCAGTGGCAGAGAGTCTGTGCCACTGGAGCAGTCGGAACATACCTCGAGTTACCTGAGACTATCGAAGGAGGAGCCCTCCAACATGATGGCGGCCTCCAAAACTGAGGACTACCAACTATTGGGGGAAGTCCTAGACCAAGGTCTGAAGGAGTTGGGTCACTCTCGAGAAGACCTAAGTGTGGAGCTGTTCGCCAGCGACAAGCAGCATGTACTGGACCTATACTGCAGCAAGGGGAAGAACTGCAGCTACAAATTTTACTGGCCCTCTTTCGGGATGGCCTACGGGAACCCCAGATTCAGTGAACTGGGGAAGGTGCTGACCAAGGTGGCCTTGGAACGTTCCCGTATAGTCCTGTGTTCCCCCGACTGGGGAGCCCATGGGGGCAACGAGTACTGGCGAACACTCCTTGACAAGCTGACTATCAGCTCTGTGCGGCTACCTGATGAGGCCATCTACGTGCCTCTGGGACGCAAGATGCCCATTGGGAAGCCCGGATGGGGGAGTATGCTCAGCGTGGTGGACGGAAGTCTTACCACCATCCCATGGGAGGACCTGGACCCGACTCTGGTCCAGGCCATACAACGTGAAAGCGATGGACTCGCCTTGGGTGACTTGAAGGATCGCCTACGACCTCAAAATGCTGTTGAAACTACACCCGGAGGAGATGAGTACGTCGTGACTGACACCAACGCCCCCAACTCTCCCTGCCATGTACCTGTTCCTGATGGAGTCTCTGAGTGTGGACTATCTGAGCTACCTAGCTCTATCCACTCAGATGACGAAACTGAGCACGACGCCTTCTTCGTGCAGACCGCGGTGGAGGAAGTGGAGAACGCCGAGTACGCCGCCCCACTAAAACCCCTACTCTCCATGAGGGTGGAAGACCCCGTGGATGAGGAGCTCGACCCTCGATCCAGGCTCAGGGAGTATGTGGATTCCAAGAGGAAGTTGGTGGCGAAAAAGCTATGCTACGCGAAGCCTACCCGCAGCTCATGGCCACTGAAGCAAGGACGTATGGGAGACCTATCCCAACTGAAGGAGGACCTCGAACAGAAGATCACCACCTGGCAAAGGGAGGTAGATCTCAAGCTCATGAAGAGCGTATGGGGTGCCCATGTGAGGACCCCAGAGGAGGACGACCTCTCGGAGGAATGTGTATGTGAACCCCCTCGAGCGTGCCTATGTTGCCATCGTCCATCGGAGATGGTTGAGCAAGACCTTCTGTATGCCTACCAAGGGCTGAAGGACACTACCACGGGCGAAGAGTCGGTGGAGGACCACCTCCCGACGTCTATTCAGGGGGCAAGCAACTTACACTCCGACGAGCACTTGGAGGACAAGATCAAGATATTGGACCCGCGGGTACAGAAGCTGATAAGGACCTATCTGGAGGTGTTCGGAGAACTACCCCCTCCAGCGTCATGTGACAAGCTGGTACAGATGGACCTCAAGCTGAAACCCGAGTTCGTGGGTCACAAGATACGGAGGAGACCCTATCCAGCTCCTAAAGAGCAGGCCGACGAGATTGAGCGACAGATACAGGAGTGTATCGACGCTGGCCTAGTCCTGGAGTACAAGGACGGGGACTACCCCCTACACTGCAGCCCCTGTTTCCTGGTGGCTAAACCTGGGTCTACAGCCAAACGGCTGGTAGTGGACTATGGAGAGCTGAACAAGAAGACGCTGAACCACTCAGGGTCCATTCCCAATATGGAGTCTACCCTGGAGAAGATAGCCTCCTGTCGCTACAAGACCAAGATGGACAAGCGAAGTGGATTCTGGCAAGTGGACCTGACGCCCAACGCGCTGGAACTACTGGCCTTCATCACCCCTCAGGGGAGGGTATTCAAGTGGAAGGTCATGCCATTCGGCGTGGCTAACGCACCCGCTCTGTTCCAAGAGCTGATGAACAAGATCTTGTCCATCCTACGAAGGAGACCTAAGGTGCAGGAGCTCATATCCCGTGGTGCCCAGATGGAGGCTCATATCGACGATGTATGCCTCGGTACCAATACCCAGGAGGATCACCTAATCCTCTTGGGTGAGTTCTTTGCGGTCTGCCAGGAGAACCACACACGACTCAAGCTGGAGAAGTGTGAGTTCATGCAGGAGACCATGCAGTACTTGGGGTTTGACGTTGGCTATGGGTGGTGGACCCCAGCGGCCTCTAAGGCCAAACCCCTGATGGATGCTAAGGTACGACACGAAGACCCCAAGAAAGGACTTCATGATGTACGCAGTTTCATTGGGGCGTGCAACTTCTATCGCCGCCACATCAAAAACTTCACCTACACCAGCGCTGTACTGACTGACTTGATCAAGAAGAGTACTACTTGGCGCTCGGGCCCACAAGAGCAACAAGCGTTTGACGAGCTCAAAGACAAGGTAGCCAACGCTAAGTGCTTGGGCGTGCCTAGGGCACAAGGGGAGATTATCCTGGTGACCGACGCCAGCAATGTGGGCGGTGGTGGAACGTTGTTCCAATGGCAAGCACTAGAGAAGGAGGAGTTCGACTCGGCCATTTCCCAATGGGGGACGGAAGGTCTCAACCGAGATGGAACCCTCAAGCACAGCTACCCTGACGACAAGTGGGTCCTAGTACCTCTGGGCCACTGGAACTGGAAGCGGAACCAGGCCAGGGGGAACTACTCCACCTATGAGCAGGAACTGCTCGCGGGTATGCTGGTGCTATCCTCACAAGCACGACTGTTGGGGAGTAACCCTGTGGTCTGGCTATGCGACCAAGAACCGGTCCGCAGTTTCCAGAAGGGTCCCCCACCTGAGAAGGCCAAGCTACGTCGTTGGTGAACCTACCTCAGTCAACTACGGCTGACGGTACACCATATCCAGGGAGTGAAGAACGAGTGTGCCGACTACATCAGCCGCAATAACTTCGACGCCCTGATTGGTGCCCAGTCTGAAGCGCTGGCTAAGGAGGCGTTCAGCCGTATGGACGTACACCTGGACCTGAACATGACCATGATACGCCCCCTGGATGGACTCCAACAATCGGAGTACCTACAGGAGTTTGGGGATATCTACCGGCAGCTGGAGAAACGCCTTGAACCCCTCCTGGTCAACCAAGACCAGTGGAAGCGGGACAAGAGCTACCTCTGGCACGAGGACCGCATCGTGGTGCCTAGTGACCGAGTCCCAGCGCTGCTGAAGTGGACCCATGAGTCCAGTGGTCATGTGGGTGCTGACCGTACCCTGAGGCTGTTCAAGCAGTGGTTCCACACTACGTGGACTGACGACCAACTGCGGAAGACGCTCCAGCCTATCGTGGACAAGTGCCCGTGCAGGTCCTGTAAACCAGGGGATATCAGGGACAGAGGTCTCTACTCGACCCTGCCCATCCCACACTGTGCCAACAGTGTTCTATACGTGGACTACACGGAGATGCCGAAGTTCGGGGGCTATGACTTCGCCCTCGTGGTAACCTGTGGGTTGACCAGGTTTACCAGGGTGTTCCCATGTACCAAGCACATTACCGGAGAGGAGACTATCAAGATACTCCTGGAGGAGTGGTTTTGTGTCTATGGGGCGCCCAAGGAGATCAACTCCGATGAGGACGTACGAGTACGCTCAGATACTGGCTGGTACAAGAGGGTCCTGAGATCCCTCAATGTCCAGGTGTCTACGGGGATTCCCTACTCTCACACGAGCAACCCCCTATGTGAGCGACAGATTCGTGTCCTGAAGGAGAACGTCAGGATATGGTGCAAAACTGAACGCACCAGAGACTGGGTGAGACTACTCCCCGTCATATCCTTGATGATGAACTCCCAAGAGAGTTCAGCTACTGGCTACTCGCCACATGAGCTATTCATGGGGCGCCCGGCATGGTTCCTACATGCCCCCTATCCAGAGGACACCCATTCTTCTGTGGGTGAATGGGTCCAAGAGCAACAAGCAAAGGTGGACAAGGCCAAGGCTATGCTCCAGAGAGTGAGGGAGCGTCAGTGGAACAAGAAGAACAAGCACCGTGTACCGGCCACCTACCAAGAGGGGGACTGGGTGCTGGTGCACCACAGTCGACTACCCGCCTGGCCACGCTCTACCAGCGATGACCCATACTTCGGGCCGTACAAGATCCTATCTGTGGACGGTCACCGTATCACTGTGCGGTGTTCTCCCCGACTAGGGGGGACCCTGGTGTGCGCTGCCCAACACCTGAAGCGCTACCATGACCCTGAAGACCTCTGTGGGGAGGAGTGGGAGCTGAACGACGAGGAAATCGCCGCTCTGGACCTACAAGGGGCAGCCAGCCCTATGGAAGTTGAAGGTGAACTCCCCGACATGAACGCCGAGGAGATGGCTAAGGAGGGCTTCTACCTGGTGAAGTCTGTCCTACGCCACCGCTATCGCCAGGGTTGGCGCTTCCTCACCCTCTGGGAAGGGTTTGGAGTCGAAGAGGCCACCTGGGAGCC